>JAJJWX010000526.1:1200000-1800000 GCA_023529315.1 Papaver bracteatum | reverse complement strand
CGCCGTTAGCATGAAATCATATTTCATCTAACGGAAAAACATGAACTCATTTCATTTTCAAAATATCTTTTATACACAACACAAGCAACCATGGATTAAGAACATAATTTTCTTTCAAGCATTTATGCAAACAAGTCAACTGCATCCATATTATATTATATATTTCATGGTGATAACTTTATCCGATCATCCTCAAAATTTACATGAACAATCTTGACACATTCATACATAACATATCCAAAATTCACACCAAACCCGCGGTTAAAACAAAATATATTGAATTTACAATTGAATCCTAAAAATGGGCAGATTACATGTTATTACCAAACAATTCACTATAAATTCATATTAGTCTCAAATTAAGCAAATCCAAAGCACACTGAAAGATAATACATTTATATACAACCTTTGTTAATACCTCAAATCATTTTAACATCCCTAAGACTTCCTAAGAACAAAAACATCACAACAAGGCGAAACTTTCCAGAAATTCAGAAAATATCACTCAAATTCAAACACACATTCAACGGTGAATTTACATCGGAAAATTCTCAAATTTTAACAAGAGATACTGAATTATGTTACATATCAATATTAGAATCCTGATCATCAACAAGATGTACATATTTATTCAAATAAATAACTGAATCATAACAATACAAAATCATTTAAAATAAACACCAAAGAAAAATACCCAAAGAGAAAGGGTTTAGCATTCTAGCTCTCAATCCTTTGATCCTCTTGATTCTCCATAATCTTCTTCTCTAAAAGAAACATAGCTCCAACTTCTTCTTTTCCTCCTAACCTTTCTTTTTCCAACTTCTAAAATTCTTTCCATTTACATTAATAGAAAACCTATATATTAATTATTATTTTTCTTCACTATTTTAATTATCTTTTCATTTTCTCTTAATTTTATTTATTATTGATTATTCTATTTACCCCCTAACTTGAATCCTTTCTAGTTCAATCCACCCACTTAGGCTAAGGCTAAGGAAACAACAATCTAAACCACTTGGTTAGCTAATTTAGGTACAACCAGACCTGAAACCGCAACTAAAAATACGGGGTATTACATTCTACCACCCTTAAAAGAAATTTCGTCCCGAAATTTAGAAAATACGTAAACCTAAATATTCACATAATATAAATAATATAGTAAACAACACGACAATTCAATCCAGTGCAAAATGAACAATTCACATGAGTTACAGAAAGTCAACTATTATGATGAAGCAAGATATACAACACTCAAATCAGAAAAGCATGCATAACAACATATGAAACAATGTATTTATGTTCCCATTCAAGATCTAAATCCTAGAGCTCTGATACCAACTTGTAACACCCCGAGTTCCGGACCAAGGTCAAACCCGTATGGAGATCCGAACTCGAAGCTTTACGGGTCGGAAAGATACTTATGCATACATATTTTTGCTAATTTACTTTTGCACAAAACATAGTTGAAATTTATATAACATAAACTGAAGCATATAAATCCGCTTATTATCTTAACAATGGATTCAACCAAACATATTATTTCAACTACATTTCAAGCAATACAATAAAACAATTCAATCACTAAGATACTCATTCCTAGATGTCGCTGCGCCACTCTAATGAATCTTCAAGGATGTCAATTGGGGTGAGATGACAGCTCAATAGAATGCACCCCCATTCTTTAAAGATGCGAAAAAAAAAATCATTTAATCAAGGAATAACATACAATAAGAAATATAGTGCAACTTCAACAAATATATTCAACCAACAACATTAACTCAAAAATATTATTTTCACTAAATCATCTAATTCATTTGTTCAACCGTGAATTCAAAATACCACTATTGTTTCTAACAAATCATTTAATTAACATTTCAAATAAAACTTCACAATAATCCATCAACAAACTATCCAATTTATTTGTTCAATCATGAGTTCCCAATACCAATATTATTGCCAACAAATCATCCATTTAGGACTCAACACACCAATTAACATCATCAATAATGTTTCCAACAACCCATCAGTTTACAATACCAAAATAATGGTCAACAAATCATTCATCAATGATTCAACACATCTATTCACGTATTAATATCGTCATAGAGAAACCATGAGTTCATCATACCAATTATATTTTCCAACAAATCATTTAATCTCGATTCCAACATATTCACATATTTATATTGTCATCTCAAACAATGAGTTCACTGTACGAAAACATTGGTTCGTACACCCACCTATCGTTTATCGGCACGGACAACCTCCATCGATGGTCAGGAACAAAAGTTCCTATGGGGATCATACCCATTTTCTCTCGGGGATCATTACCCGTTTCATTCACGTTACTAAAACCTTGGTTCGTACACCACCTATCGTTTATCGGCACGGACAACCGCCATCGATGGTCGGGAAACACAAGTTCCCATGGGGATCATTACCCATTTAACTCTCGGGGATCATTACCCGCCGTTAGCATGAAAGCATATTTCATCTAACGAAAAAACATGAACTCATTTCATTTTCAAAATATCTTTTATACACAACACAAGCAACCATGGATTAAGAACATAATTTTGTTTCAAGCGTTTATGCAAACAAGTCAACTGCATCCATATTATATTATATATTTCATGGTGATAACTTTATCCGATCATCCTCAAAATTTACATGAACAATCTTAATACATTCATACATAACATATCCAAAATTCACACCAAACCCGCGGTTAAAAAAAAATATATTGAATTTACAATTGAATCCTAAAAATGGGAAGATTACATGTTATTACCAAACAATTCATATTAGTCTCAAATTAAGCAAATCCAAAGCACACTGAAAGATAATACATTTATATACAACCTTTGTTAATACCTCAAATCATTTTAACATCCCTAAGACTTCCTAAGAACAAAAACATCACAACAAGGCGAAACTGTCCAGAAATTCAGAAAATATCACTCAAATTCAAACACACATTCAACGGTGAATTTACATCGGAAAATTCTCAAAATTTAACAAGAGATACTGAATTATGTTACATATCAATATTAGAATCCTGATCATCAACAAGATGTACATATTTATTCAAATAAATAACTGAATCATAACAATACAAAATCATTTAAAATAAACACCAAAGAAAAATACCCAAAGAGAAAGGGTTTAGCATTCTAGCTCTCAATCCTTTGATCCTCTTGATTCTCCATAATCTTCTTCTCTAAAAGAAACATAGCTCCAACTTCTTCTTTTCCTCCTAACCTTTCTTTTTTCAACTTCTAAAATTCTTTCCATTTACATTAATAGAAAACCTATATATTAATTATTATTTTTCTTCACTATTTTAATTATCTTTTCATTTTCTCTTAATTTTATTTATTATTGATTATTCTATTTACCCCCTAACTTGAATCCTTTCTAGTTCAATCCACCCACTTAGGCTAAGGCTAAGGAAACAACAATCTAAACCACTTGGTTAGCTAATTTAGGTACAACCCGACCTGAAACCGCAACTAAAAATACGGGGTAATACATTCTACCACCCTTAAAAGAAATTTCGTCCCGAAATTTAGAAAATACGTAAACCTAAATATTCACATAATATAAATAATATAGTAAACAACACGACAATTCAATCCAGCGCAAAATGAACAATTCACATGAGTTACAGAAAGTCAACTATTATGATGAAGCAAGATATACAACACTCAAATCAGACAAGCATGCATAACAACATATGAAACAATGTATTTATGTTCCCATTCAATATCTAAATCCTAGAGCTCTGATACCAACTTGTAACACCCCGAGTTCCGGACCAAGGTCAAACCCGTATGGAGATCCGAACTCGAAGCTTTACAGGTCGGAAATAGACTTATGCATACATATTTTTGCTAATTTACTTTTGCACAAAACATAGTTGAAATTTATATAACATAAACTGAAGCATATAAATCCGCTTATTATCTTAACAATGGATTCAACCAAACATATTATTTCAACTACATTTCAAGCAATACAGTAAAACAATTCAATCACTAAGCTACTCATTCCTAGATTTTGCTGCGCCACTCTGATGAATCTTCAAGGATGTCAATTGGGGTGAGATGACAGCTCAATATAATGCACCCCCATTCTTTAAAGATGCGGAAACAAAATCATTTAATCAAGGAATAACATACAATAAGAAATATAGTGCAACTTCAACGAATATATTCAACCAACAACATTAACTCAAAAATATTATTTTCACTACATAATCTAATTCATTTGTTCAACCGTGAATTCAAAATACCACTATTATTTCTAACAAATAATTTAATTAACATTTCAAATAAAGCTTCACAATAATCCATCAACAAACTATCCAATTTATTTGTTCAATCATGAGTTCCCAATACCAATATTATTGCCAACAAATCATCCATTTAGGACTCAACATACCAATTAACATCATCAATAATGTTTCCAACAACCCATCAGTTTATAATACCAAAATAATTGTCAACAAATCATTCATCAATGATTCAACACATCTATTCACGTATTATTCTATTTACCCCCTAACTTGAATCCTTTCTAGTTCAATCCACCCACTTAGGCTAAGGCTAAGGAAACAACAATCTAAACCACTTGGTTAGCTAATTTGGGTACAACCCGACCTGAAACCTCAACCAAAAATACGGGGTATTACACAAGGTCTCGAGAAGAAACCTAAGGTTAAAGGAGAATTGACTCTAGCTAATACAACTAGTATCACACAGGATGTGTGGGGATTAGGTTTCCCAGTTGCTAGAGTTCTCCCTTATATAGTCTTACAAATCAGGGTTTGCAATCAATGTTAGCTTAGTAACAAAGCATTCAATATTCACCGTTAGTTGAAAACCTGATTAGATTCAAGCTAATATATTTCAACTGTTGGATCGAAAACTTAGCTTGTTACACACAAATGAAATACACATTTTAGGTTTGTGTAATCGTACCCAAACTTGTACATTTCTTGGTTCAACAATACGTAGTTAACCAAAAGGTTAGCCATATGAGCACTTTCATATCAACCTTATTCCCCTTCACCATAACTAGTTCAAATGACTCAAATGAACTAGTCAGAGAGTTATTCCATTGCAAGGAAATCTTGTAGAAGTATACAAGACACAATCGAAGCAAAAACGATTTGATTCACTCGAATCGATTCATGAACTTTATAGCCACGTTTTGAAAATTGCATTCCTTAGTTAATATAAATATAAGTTCACAAAAAAAAATCGTCTTTAGATATAACCAACTCAAGTACGCCGACTTAAGTTCCCGGAAGGAGTTCACAAACTCCAGCAGATTTTCTCGGGAAGAGAACTTCCGCCAGTTCGCGGACTAAGCTCACAACTCTAGTTCCGGTTTTCCTGATCAACAAAGAACGCATACTTTGGTTCAAGGAATAAGGACTTATACATATGTGTGTTACCACATAATGCTTATATCCAACATTGGTTATATAATCTAAACTCTCATTTTTATCATTGAAACATTCTTATAGGACGTTATATATAGTTTTTATTCACAAACTATTTTTCGTCAAAGCCATTTTCAAAGTGATTGAAACTTAACATGACTTGCGTCACTAGGTAAAGATGAACTTGGACAAAGCGAAAGCTTACCAACACATATTTCGAGAAATATATAGGTGAGATAAACTCGGCTCGAAATAGCAAATGTGTATAATCAAAGTCTATATAGCAAAACGACTTTTGTCTCAAGATAGGAGATAAAGTAAATAGACTTTTGAGTGATAGACAAGTTCAAGTATCCACATACCTTTTAGTCTACAAAGTTCCACCGGTTCCTTGAGTAGTTCTTCGTCTTGTATGATGATCGCCATGGTGTTCTTAATCTCAACTACATTTTTTATCCTAGTCCAAGACATTAGCTATAGTAGACTAGAAATCAAGATTTATAGTTTTGATCACTAACATTGACAAACATGCTTGAGATAGGAACGCATGCGATTTCGACCGAGCAGTGCTCTAACACATACAACTTTCTTATGATCTTATAATTAGGAGACAATGAGATTATGCATAAATATAAAGAAAAAGAAAGTATACATATATAGGAGATAATGAAAGAAATCATACAAAAAAAAATATACATATGCACAAGGTAAAAAATCTTACATAGGTTTGATAGATAGTACGAGCCCAAGTGTCCTTGTAGATAAATAATAGGTGCGGATCGGGAGGTTGACCCTAAAGTTTTCCACCACCAAGGTCAAGTAACATGTCATCAGGATGTGGAAGGTGCGAACCTTTTTGTTTGACTGCTTTCTTCTTCTGTTCTTCTTCTTCTACTGGTTGTTCGCCTTCACCTTCACCCTGTGTTGGTTGTTGACTTGGGCCAACATCTACTTCCGAATCTTCACTTTATCTTGCTTGTTAACTTGGCTCAACCCCATCATATTCCTCTTCATCGTGCTCATCATTTGATTCTCCAGTTGTTCACAAATTGCTATTTTTCCACGATCCATACTCTCCCAAACTTTCCCTCTTGCAGAGCCTGCTCCTAAACGCTTATTGTGACCAAATTCTTTCCCCCGGGGAGGCAGAGACTCGGGAGTTCCAAGAGTATTGTTCTTTCTTTTATTAACACCAGCATTTGTACCTTTTATTTTCTTAAGTTCCCTGGCTTTATCCCTATATCAAAAGGCATACAAAATAAATAAACAACAACCAACAATCATATATAAAGCCGGCATGGATATGCCAAACGACATTGAAGCATAAAAGTCGGCACTGTTTAATGAAAGATAGACCATGCCAGAAAACGAAAACGGAATTGAAATAGATAAAGAAATTATGCCGGCTTAGAAACAAAAGATTAGGAATTTCATATAGTATATTTCAAATAATCCGACATTGTTTATAGAAAGCTCACCCATGCCGAGAAAGAATACTGGTATATATATCGAAATGCTGAAAATTATAACATTCCTAAGTTCTTCCTATTGTTAATGGTTGTTTTTAGCTTACGGGAGAAAACCGTAAAATCCTATATTTATGTGCCTTCGTTCTGTAAAGAAGTAGATCCATTTAAAGCTGATGAATGCCTATGCCTCTCTCTGCTTACATATGTACTGAGTAATTCAGTATCTCTATATACAAAAATTATTAGAAAAATATTGGTGCATGTTGAAATAATCCCAAGTATTTTGTAAATTTTATTGAGCTCATGGTTGGATTATTCACTAATGCAGAGCCTGCTGAGTATATTTTTGATTCTGCGTTCTTATCTGAACTCTCAATTCTAACATGATATGATATTTAATGCTCATTCTTAGCTGAGTAACATTAATCACCCGAAGTGTCTAAATTGAGATGTGCATGAAGGTACCTGATCAGAAGCGCGGAAATTTACAAAATTCAACTTTTTTACCTAATTTTGTGTCAACTAACAAAAAATTAGATTTTTGTCATATAACGCAGCAAGCACGATATCTTGATCCCTATTGGTCTAAAATTAAACTTATGCAAGCTAGGAATTGGCCCATTTTGGAGCCTGTAGGAGTAAATCCTAAAGAAAGTTAGAAAAATAAGCAAAGGGGAAACCATGACTGATTAGGTCAGTCGCGGATGGGACGCAACCGCGCCGCATGGCCGACCAGTTTTCCCTAGCTCACGCCCCTATGGACGACCGGCCTTTCTCCGTGTTAGCCCCCTCGCGCTCCTCTTCCCTATCGACCAATCACATCGCTTCTACGCTACAAGCTCCGATTTAAATTGAAGATGGAATTAGACTGGTCAACGGGTTTAATTTATTAAGAAAATAGATCTTGGCCACCCAAGTCAGTCGCAAATTGATCACAACCACACGACTTGGCCGGCTCCATTAATTAACCTAAACTCATACAAGCTTGGCAAATATGATGTCGTTATGACGACCGATCACCCACTTATTGCCTCGGCTAATCATATCGATCCTGGCCTACCTGCTTCGCTCCAAATCGTTGGCCAAAGTAGGTTAGTCGAGATGTTTCTTTTTATAAGAAATTAAATCTAAACCGTCCAATTCAGTCGCGGGATGATCACGACCACACGACTTGGTCGGTCAACTTAACAAGCTTGGCCTTCTCCTAGCATAATCGAGCAAGCTCCATGATAGCTACCTGCATTCCCTCTACTATTTTAGCCAATTGGGTCACTCCTAGCCTACATGCTTTGCTCTGAATCATTTCCAAAGTATGCTAATCTTACTGCCCATAAGGTTCTTAATTAGGTTAGGCGATAACCAAAAACTACCGCAAATCATCTTAACCACCCAACTTGGCTAGCTGATTTGACCGGATTAAATTTGATTTGAGCCAACCAATGAGGTGCTATGAGTACTACCGGTCATCCCTCTCCTAGATGGACCGATCACCTCATTCCCTAACTTGCTTATACAACGATGAAATCCGAGACTAACTCGAGTAGGCTCTATACAACGATGCTTTACATGCATCGATTATTTTGAGCAGCTTGCTTGAAAACGATGCTTTACATGCATCGTTTACAAATGATATTTTTAGGATATCAATGTCATAAATAATTTAATTATTTGACCTTAAAGCACCATGTGCTATTCACGTCAAGTCCCATTTTTATGACTTGGCTTGCCACTTATAGCCACTTGCTTCCTAGCTTGCGCATGATTGGTCGAAATATTTAGGTTTTACAAAGAAGACCCATGATGTATGATTAATTGCTGGAATAATGATATATTCGTGACCACTTCTCATATGTCATAGTACTGGATCCATACGATACTTGCTCCACTTTATATTAATTGTGGTGTAACTTGCTTCATATCATATAGATTTTACTATGCAAGTGACGACTAAGTATTATATTCTACCAAAACACTCGAGACATCAAACATGTCATAAACTGGGGGATGTTCATCAGGGTATTGGTCTGGCGGTTTACAACGTGCGGCGTGCAACACGCTCATTATGAGAAAGTGTCAGGAAAGGCGGACAGTTGACAAAAATAGAGGATTAGTGGATATAAAACCGACCAGTATTCCCTTCATAATAGGGACATGGTTCTCACTGTTTTTACACGATCTCTACTTATTCACCACTCAACTAATTCCACTTCCTACGAGATCAGGATGTTCGACTATGACTTGATATAAATAGATTTTCAATTTATTCGATCAGATCAAGGACAAGTATCCATAGAATACAGAGAACTTACGGTTTCCATTTTACAAGAAAATTCTATTTTCTGAAACAAGTCATAAACAATCACATCTCACAGAGCTTGTCTCTTTGATCACAACATCTTCTCTGCTTCCCTCCCTAAGATCAACCATTCTCCTTCATTTTGTAACCGAAGCAAGACTGGAATGACCATTTTTTGTTTAGGCCAGAATTGTTCAGATTGATCTCTCGAATATAAAGTACTCATATGCAGTACATTTTTTTAGGGTCTAGACTCGTTTCTTATCAGCCTACTCATGTACCTTTTCTCCATAATCAATTTTTACCTTACTATAAATTGGCGACCATAGTGGGAGATCAATCTCTCGGTTGTAAAAATTAGCTTCCTAATTTCTCAATTTCTCAAAGAGGGTTGAGATTGGTTTAGGTTCAGAAATTCTTGGAACACAAAACGATTCGCCTTTATACAATCAACAAACAATTCTTGGCCATTCATTTATAATTGGGGACTCAGTCTAGTGGCGAAGAACGTGAATTCGTTTCCTCTTCAGAAATCAACTGGGGACTTGTTAGACGCAAAGGAGATATAAATATCTTACACAAAGGGATATGATTTGATGCATTCAAGAAGTGTAAAAAGACGAGGGTACCCAAATACACTACAATCTTTAAAATATCCACCTATAAGTCCTCTTACCGAAAGTGATTGTCTATGGACAAAGTCGAGACAATATGAAAAATCGGTATTCAAACTTCTTGTGATCGTCTATGGGTACGAGATCGAGACAATACAACAATAAAAGTGTTATTACTTGATAATAGGTTCATACTTAACCAAACTTTATAGGATCACTATCAAGTAATACGGAGTTAACGTTTATGTAATTTACTTTAAATTATAATAACAACAATTATAATTGCGGAAAAGAAAATTAAATGACACGGCAATATTTTGTTAACGAGGAAACCGCAAAAGCAGAAAAACCCCGGGACCAAGTCCAGAATTGAGTACTCTAAGAATTAAGCCGCTATACAAGATCTAAACCAAATTCATATATTTGAGACCAAGAAACTAAACCTAGTTCACTTAGTTTCTTCAGTATCCATGTGCTTCCGACATTTAATAAGTGCACGTACTGGAACAATTCCTTTGGATCGTATTCCAAACAGTAAAGGAACAATAAATTTGTTTGGTAACAACTCTATTGATTCTTTCCAGATAAAGATATCTCAAGTCATATGCAAAGGCTCTTCCGTTTAAACTAATAAACTCCTTTGCCTGGTTAGATCAATCCAATCTTTATTACCTAAGTAATAAGATTCAGATTTGTAACAATCAAAATAGAACTCAAGAGAACTATTAGGTATTACCGATCTCACATAATTAATCAATTAAATAAATCCAATTCTAGTTGGATCCAAGCCAATCAAGGTTTGTGCCGCACAAAAATATAAGAAATCTTCTTCGTCTTCAAATCTTCTTCAATCTTCAATTAAACCTGCACAACACCACTTGAATCTCTTGTGATCAATCATGCACAGAATGGAGTTTGTTAACAATGGATTATCGTAAGATATCTTTAGATCTACAAACAGTTCTAAAGACCCCGTCGACACTTCGATCTAGTTTGAGTGAATCTTATATCAGAAGACAAAATTCTCAAGAATAAACAAACTAGGTGCAATCAAAGTTCAACAACCGTTAGTCAATCAAATCAATCGAAAGCTAATAAACTGAAATTATCTAGTTTCCCACCAACGGTACTCATAGAGCTTCTTGATCCCACAGAAGTCTTTAAATGAGCGGTCGTAAGAGATTTCGCCTAACTAGGGTACTTTCCTCTCTGAATAGACGGCTCCACCAAAAACAACAAAAAGATAAAGTTTGCCCGGCTCTTAGGATAGTTTGTTCGAAATGCGAACTTAGGTATTTATAGACCAAGGAAGTTTGGACACCAAGGAATTTTCAAAACCGAATATTCTTAAGATATGCAATAAATTCTAAATCGCTTTTCATAATTATTGGAAATGCTTTGTCCAATATTTACCAAAATCTCTCAATATAAAATCTCCAATTAGTAGATGCACATTACAAATTTTTATTCTCTAGAGATATGCATTTAATTGCTGGTAAGTAAATCATATAAAACTAACAACCTTAATTAAAAGATTCTTAATTTATTTCAGACCAAGATCTCCTTGAGTAATTAAGGAATATCTTTGAACAATAAAAGATAAGAGTTATTGTTCGTGTTCAAAGTATGTGGACATCCTTTCTTTGTAAATCCTCTTTCATATATACAATCTTGGAATCGATTATACCACATTTCCAAACAAGTTTAGAATTGGTTCGTCTGTATTCCAAGACAACTATGTGATTGATCAAGTATCAAATCACAATCATGGGTTTAATCGGTTCTACTTCAATATGGTTTTCTTGTGATCAAACACACAAGTTACCAGGACCAGTTATATCAGTTACCAGGATCAGTTACGTTAATTACCAGGACCAGTTACCATATACTCATGGTATTGCTTGTGATCGGTTACACAAGTCACTAGGATCAGTTACACCAATTAATAGGATCGGTTACACCAATTACTAAGACCAGTTACACCAATTACAAGGATCGATTACACAATTATTTTGTGATCAGTCACACCAATTACCAAGATCGGTCACACCAATTACAAATATCGATCATACCATCTCAGGTGATTACTTAGGATCGGTTACACTAATTAATAAAAACCAGTCATACCAAATCATAAGTCAGGCACTGTGATTAGTTATACCAAGATACATAACAAGTTATGATCGGTTCTACTAACTCACACATATTGGTAATCCAAAGATATCCAATGAATAACAATACCAATAAGCCTAGCGATTTCCCTTTTGATTCATAAAAAAAGTTCATGAATGTACTTCCTTTAAACAAATATAAACATTGTTTCCTAGGATGAAATCTTTACCTTTACCCATACACATAATCACAATAACATTCATTCGATTATGTATATGACATATATACGAAGTTCAAAAGATAATTGTTATACTTTGTATTCTTATTCCTTAACACTATGATCACGTGATCATGTCTCACTACTAGAGTATAATCATTCACATCTTCGTAGTTATGTTTTC
This sequence comes from Papaver bracteatum, assembly GCA_023529315.1. Taxonomy (NCBI): domain Eukaryota; kingdom Viridiplantae; phylum Streptophyta; class Magnoliopsida; order Ranunculales; family Papaveraceae; genus Papaver; species Papaver bracteatum. The sequence continues at coordinate 1,787,659 of JAJJWX010000526.1, read as the reverse complement.
AATATAGCACGACTTAAAAGATACGTTAGGAATGAAACATTTCAAGTCAATATTACTAACCTCAAGAGGAAGGATGATGTCATCGTTGTAACTCGTTACTTCTTCGCATTCTTCGGGTCTTCGAGTAATACATGTATGTCTCATAATCCTAGACTTTCTAGTCTAACCTATACAAATTTGTCTCTAGTACATAATCAAGCGACTCTCAGATGAGTTTTGATTCACTAAAATATGACAACCAAACTTGACATACCAACACTTGGTGGGTTCAACCGAGCTATGCTCCAACATAGTGTCTTCCATATGATGCTCAAATCGCACATCTACATGAGGAAGTCTTGCAATCACATCTATTTCAGGTTCTCTCCCAACTCATATCCTACTCTTGTTAAGGGTTGAATGTGTTTTTCTCTCTCCTAAAATTTCAATGGTGATTTTTTAGGGTTCTGAAATTTTTTAGGCTTTTAGATTTGCGTTTTCAACTTTGTTTGATTCAAGATGATTGTAAATTCGGTTACCCATGCTACAAGCTCAAATCCAAATCTTGTCAAACCTATTTATTTTGTTGATACTGTGAAAGGAAGGAAAACCATAAACCCTACCACCATTGATTTATCAACATTACCAAACCCTACTCTCAAAGAGGGAGAGCCGGCTCTGGAAATACCTACGGACCTGTTTCAAGAGGGATGCAAGCGTTTTCAACACAGTCTCATTGCGAGACTTGATTTTACGGGCATGAAGTTCAATGAGGTTAAACAAACCCTAATGGAACAATGGAAGTTTTCTTCCATTCAATGCAGTTTTATTCCGATGAGTAAGGGTTATTTTATTGTTAGGTTAACAACTGAAGCAGACAAGGATTTGATCCGTGGAACAAAATGGATGTTAAATAAACGACAGTTGAGGATGATTGATTGGTATCCGGGTTTCAACCCAGAGAAACAACGAACGTCCCATGATGCTACTTGGGTAAGATTCCCGGGACTTCACATGGAGCTGTGGACTGAGCGATCACTTTTGGCAATGGGGAAGGCTCTCGGAACTCCAATAGTAGTAGATCAAAGAACCCTTGATCTTGAATATGGCCATTTTGCTGTTGTGCTTGTTGATATTGATTACGCAAAATATATTCCAAATCGTATCCGTCTTTTGGCAGGGGAAGAGAGTTTTGGCATAGATATACCTGCATATCCAAAATTTTGTTCAGTGTGCAATATCATCGGTCATATAGATGATGAGTGAAAGAAAAAGACAGCAAGAAAGCACGTTGTGAATGATCATCAGGTAGTACATGTTTAGAAACATCCATAAGCTACAGTGCATTCTGCAAAACAATTTTGGCAACCTGTGAAGAATAAAAAGTCTAGGACAATCGAACCTGAGAAAAATATTGATGGGGTTAGTGATGAGGTGAGTATTGAAAACTCTAAACAGCTTGAAGAAGAGGTTTGTAAGGCTTCTGAAGATAAGCAAACTGCTTTGGCGCTTGCTTCATCAAGTTCCAATTCTCTTGTTAAGTAAATTCATGCTCAGCAAACCTTAAATTCTGGAGTAGTTTTATCTCCCAACAAATTTAATGTGCTCCAAGTTGAGGAAGGTATAAGTATGATTGCAGGTGACGATGAAACTGATTCAAGTTCGGCTGAAGATGCTTCAGCTGTTCAGGCAGTCTCGGGTGTTAAAGGTACGAAATGGGGAGAACTGCCACTGGACAAGGAGACAGAGCTAGCAAAAGATCGTACAAAACAGTAAACTAATCACAAAAACTCTGATTTGGTTACTAAGTTAAGCCGTAAGCAAAGACGTTCTCAAGCTAGTAATTTTATAGCAGAGCATAACGCTATGTTGCAGCTGCACAAGAGTATGGAGCATACAAACCAAAAATCTGTCCGGGAAGCTCACAAGGATAATTTTGGGCTTTTTCTTAAGACCAATGTAAATCAAGCTGGGTCTGGGGAGAATGCTACGAATTCTATTCAATTAACTACAGAGGAGAATGAAGTTTTTGTTACAATAACAAAATTCGATATCCAACAAATTTTTTTGAAGGATTTATCTTACCGAAAGGAGTATCTCAAGGAAATACAAGATCAATTAGAAAGAATGAAAACTCCAAAGATAAATAGAAACAAAGAAGGAGGTGGAACTTGAGTTTCCAATTTTTTTTCTTTGCTTTTGTTAGTTTTTGGTGCTTAGGAGCTTTATTTTGTTTGTTTTCTGATGTTTTAGTTATGAGTCTCTTATGCTTTTTTGGCTTATGGAGAAGTTATTTTTAGTTTCTTTAGTTTACAAAGTTTTGGGGTTTCTGACCTCTTTTCTTGTAAATTTTGATATCTATTAATACATTTTTGACTTATAAAAAAAAAGTTGAATGTGTTTTTCAATATTTTCTCTTTCATCGTCATCTTAGCACCATTATCACCAATCTGGGATTTAAGTAACCAATTAGAGTGCTTCCACTAAATCTCACTTAAAGATTCAAGAATTGTGGGAAATCTATTCGATAACTTTGATTCAGATATCATATTTCATCCGTCCATGTTCACTGTCCACAGAATGCTCAATATAGAATTACCTCTTTCTTTTGGTCTACTTGAAGCACGACCACCTATGCCAGTTCACACCGCCGCCTCAAATAAATTTCCCATCCCACTAGCAAGACTGCATCAAGTCTCTCTTTCTCATGTTGGAAGGTGTTTCTCAACCCAATAGCATGTTCGTGGGTGGTCTCCACTTTCTATAAAGTACTCAACACTAAACATCTTATATCTCGGTCATTAGCTCATCAACTTATTGAGTTATCCCAAAATCAACTCGGGTCCTATAAAGATTTTCTCGCAGATTGGTGGAGCATCTTATATCAGCAGAGATTTTAATTTCAATTGGAGCATTGAGATTATGAGTTCCCTGACCGCTGCCGGCAAGGAAAGTCTCGACAATACCTTATGGCGCAGAAGCCAGCCTCCTCACCTTATAAAGCATATTCACAGGCTAAATCTAGTCGTTAACCCTTGAGTCTCTTTTCTAAGTAATGTACCATCACATATCTGTCACGAAAAATAAGAAGATATTTCACATTTAGCTGGGGACTAAATACCCATATCTCCTTGATTTATCGTCTCAATCCTTATATAAAAATCTTACCTCATTCTTACGCTCAGTTGTGCTTCCCTGGTTAGTGTCTCCTCTTTCTGCTTGAGCATTTCAACCAATTGGATTGTATGCTTGTCCGTTGTTATCCCAATCTACTGTAACGAGATTGGCTCGTTGTCAAAACCAAACAATGTTAAACTTTATATTTTTTCCTTAAGTTTTTGAGCCTCTTCCAAGTAATGGCGTTCAGGGCCTTAGTGTTATTCACCTTAATCATCGGCAACAGCAACTAACAGAGAAAGAACATCAGCAGTCCTACTAGGTCCAAGGTCTACTCTCTCCATTCCTGCGGTATCGACTTGTGCATGGATCTTGCTTGATGGGGATTTAACGCTTTCTGTCAACTTCAATATCAAAAAGCTCGACACCTTTGCATTGCCACTCTCGGGAAGTAGCGCAGATACGGTCAACATAGTTCTATAAAATCAAGGAGCAAGAAAATTGAAAGTCACACCATTGTCACACTTATGGAATGCAATGGAAGTGACGCAAAACGCCTAGCCCAATATAACTCTCTTAATGCAGTTACCATCAGAACGAGCGCACCAAAGATATGAAGGACATTACTACTATGTAGATGTTGTTACTCACGGATGATACAATTAATTAATGGCATCTACAAGTGCAGTATCACTAAGATTCGATAGCAGGCACACTGTGAAGCAGAGTTCAACCCCGATTAAATTTCTATTCAACCAGGCGACAGTAAATATGAACCACCATTACAAACAACTGGTAATTTAATAAAGCAAGGCTTACAAGATTGAATGCGGATTTCTCAAATTATAGGCACTGATGATTTTCCCTCTTCTCGTTGTATGGGAAGAGCAAGAATAGTCTTCTATTTATACTGTTGAGTTACACTGTGTTACAAGAAAAAAACTAAATACAGAATGGGTTCTAAATACAAAAGTATTCCAAATATGGAATATACGTGATGTGCACACCAAGTCTTCGACCTTTCTGCACACGGTTCCTTCCAACACTCCTCCTCAAGTTGGAGCCGTATCGGATATGTCGCGTACGCCCAACTTGCTGATAATGCGTTGATGATGTTCCCCCCCTAATGCTTTTGTGAAAACGTCTGCTAATTGATCGTGAGATCTCACATAAGTTGGAGATATCAATCCCGACATGATTCTTTCACGCACAAAGTGACAATCTATTTCAATGTGCTTCGTTCGTTCATGAAAGATTGGATTATTTGCAATATGAATTGCAGCTTGATTATCACAAATGTATTGTCACTTTGGTTTATTTATCTTGATACGAAAATCTTGCATGAGATAAGTGAGCCATTGAATCTCACTTGCAAGATTAGCTAAAGCTCGGATTAAACCTGCGGAAGATCGAGCTACATTAACTTGTTTCTTACTTTTCCAGGATATGGGATTGTTTCCCATCATGGTAACGCATCCGTGGTTGATCGAGCGGGTTATTGGGCAACCAGCCCAATCAGAGTCGGTATACCCAGTTATGACTAAATCATTATTTGAGGACAAAAGAATTCCTTTACCAATGGAACCTTTTAGATATCGTAAAATACGATTGGCAGCATCCATGTGCGTAGTTGTAGGCTTCTACATAAATTGACTAAGGAAATTTACTGCATACACTATATCAGGTCTAGTGACCGTTAAATATAGGAGTCGTCCAATTAGACGACGATAAGATGAAGGATCATCTAGAAGTTTGCCATCCGCGGGCGTTAGTTTTGTATTTTGTTCCATAGGAAATGATGATGGGCGTGATCCTGTTAGCCCTGCATCTTGGAGGATATCCAAGGTATATTTTCTTTGACATAAAAATATGCCTTTCGGCGACCGAGAAACCTCAATTCCCAAAAAATATTGTAATTTACCCAAGTCTTTGATTGAGAATTTCTTTTCAAGAATTCTTTTGAAGTGTAGGATCAACTTAGGATCATTTCCTGTCATAATAATATCATCTACATATACTAAAATATATATAGAGCTAGAACCTTTATGATAGTGAAATAGAGAATAATCTGCTAAAGATTGTTTAAAACCTTCAGAAATGAGAGTTGTCGAAAACTTTGCAAACCACTGACGAGAAGCTTTTTTAAGTCCGTAAATAGATTTATTTAAACGACACACAAGATTCTCCCCCTGTCGTTTAAAACCGGGAGGTAACTCCATAAAAATTTCTTCATTTAAATCTCCTTGAAGAAAGGCATTATTCACATCAAATTGGTGAAGAGACCAACCTTTGATGGAGGATATGGATAATAGCATACAGACAGTTACAAGCTTTGCAACTGGTGCAAAAGTATCGTGATAATCAACTCCTTCAAGTTGAGTGTAGCCTTTTGCAACCAAACGAGCTTTGTAACGCTCAATCGTACCATCGGATTTGTATTTGATACGGTACACCCATTTACACCCAATAACATATTTATTATGGGGACGAGGTACCTCAGTCCATGTATCGTTCTCTTTCAATGCAGTAACTTCTACAACCATGGAATTTTTCCATACCGGAGATTCCATAGCTTCTTGAAAGGTGCGGGGTTCGTTTTGGTTAATAATTTTTGAGAGAAAAGCTTTATGAGAAGAATAAAATTGCTCAAAGTTCAAATAATGAGCTAAAGGATATAAAGGCTCAGTAGACGATGAAGTTAGATTACATTCATAGTCTTTTAAGTATGAAGGAGGATTACGTACCCGTTGATGTCTATCCAAGAGAGTTGAAGTTGGCTCAAGCAGCGGTGGTGAGGATGGAGGTGAAACAGGTTGTATACCTTCTGTGTCATTGGATAGACTGGGACGTAGGTTGGACGAGCTGTCTACGTTGACAGTATCATCATACAAAGAAGGAAAAGAGGACGTTGAAATAGGTGAAGTAGGATAAGTAGGGTGTGGGTGTGGGTTTATCCGACCCTATCTTTTTACTGAATTTTTCCACACGTTTCTCCCACACATATAAAGAATTTTATTCTTTGCCTTCTCGGTTTTGGGTGTCCGACCCGTGTGCAAAAAACCTCGTGAAGTATCTTTGAAAAAATGTCGTTGTAACACCTGTGCACCTCGAGAAGAATCTCGAAAAAATTTGAATTCCGACAAAACATTTTAATTGTATTTTTAACGGATGCTTTTACTCGTCCGACAAAAGTGAAGCGTGAATCACGGACAGACCGTCGTCGCACATTGGATTCTTGGTCGAACGTTGAAATGTTTTTTGCTATAAATACGAGAGAAGAATTTCATTTGAAACCATACCTTTCGAACTCTTCTCTCTGAAATTCTTCTTCTTCTTTTATTCTTTCGAAATTTTATTTAAGTTTACGAAACATTAAATAGAGTTCTTAGTTTACAAAACATAAAAAACGAGTTGTAGTTTACTAAACATAATTTTGTAATACTACTTCTCTGTTTACAAAAACATAGTTAGTTTACGAAACATAAATTACTTTTTACATTTCTCTGAAACTGGTTGTAGTTTTGATTTATGTTTTTGTTTTCATTATTTGTTTGCCAAGTTCTAAGGGTTCTCTCTGTGTATGCTACACATAGAGGAGAACTAACGATAGTTGTATCCTGGAGGTAATTTGTTAATTGTTATAGCATCTCAGAGGAGTAGCAGGCAATATTACCTTTAGCTCAGCGTATCTCATACGTGCCTCTACTAAGTTTTAAATACTATCATCAGTGCATCTCCGGTATAACAATAACACATCAGTGAGTGTTAAGTATTTTCTCATGTTTCTTGAGTTGTTTGTTACTATTATCAGTGTAATCAAAGTATTATTTCTCAGTTGCATACGAAATTGTAACTTATTTCCAACAAAAAATACCTGGACGAGCTCTAGCATCAAATTTATGTTTGATCTTAGTATTTTTGGCGTAACATAAACAACCAAAAACACGTAGAGATTTGTAATTCGGAGGCACCCAAGTAAAATTTCATGGGGTGATTTATAACCAAGCAATGGTGTAGGAAATTTGTTTATCAAAAAAGTGGCAGTCAGCACACACTCGCCCCAAAATTTAAGGGGTAGATTTGAATGGAATCGTAAAGCACGAGCAACATCAAGAAGGTGGCGATGCTTGCGCTCTACTATTCCATTTTTTTGTGGTGTAGCTATACAACTTCTTTGATGAACGATTCCAAATTTAAGAAATAAATCCTGCATAGATTTGGATAGAAATTCAGTTCCATTGTCGGAACGTATCTTTTGAATTTGTGGTAAGAAAACATCTCCAGATCCATAAGAGAGTGTATTAATAGAATGATTAAATTGAGTGCGAACATATGCGAGAAAATATTGTAAGTACTTAAACGTTTCAGACTTAACCTTCATTAAAAAAATCCAAGTGCAACGCGAATAATCGTCAACAATAGAAAGAAAATAACGATCTCCTGTAATACTTGGTTCACTAAATGGTCCCCAAATATCACAATGGATTAACTCAAAAATCCTAGAACTAGAATTACTATGAAGGGGAAACTTCAAACGAGACTGTTTGGCTTGTGGACAAATCCCACATATGCCTTTGTCTGAACTAATAAAAGAAAATTGCTTAGATAAATAATTTAATCTAGGTGAGGACGGATGTCCTAATCTCCAGTGCCAAAGATGAAAATTTTGCGGAAGCGAAACAGAAAAGGCGCTAGTTGCACGCAGATAATAGAGACCATTATGATAATCACCCTGATCAATCAGCTTCTTCGTTTGTAGGTCCTGAAAGTAGCAGTGGTTAGAGGTAAAAGTAACGGAGTAATGTCGTTTGGAACGAACAAATTGCCCTACAGATAGTAAATTAAATTTGCATGTAGGAACATGAAGAACATTAGTGAATTTTAAAGTAGGTGAAAAATTAACAGTCCCAACATGGATAGCCTGTATGCTAGTCCCATTTGGAAGTTGGATAAATGTATATGGTGGTGCTTTAGCATAAGAAGAAAAATATTCCAATGAACAACAAATATGGTTAGATGCACCAGTATCTATAATCCAAAGAGTACTAGGTAAAGATAACATACCTGCAAAATTGGCAGTTGGTGGTGTAGGCCCCGATTGAAGTAAGGCCATGAGTTGGTTGTACTGATCAGCAGTCAATTGGGGTGCAACGTTTGACGAAGAGCTAGCCGCATATCCACTTGGAGCAGTTGAAAAGGAATTCACTAGGTACCCATTCGATTCATCCCTTTGCTTGTTTGGATAACCAACAATTTGGTAGCAACGATCTTTGGTGTGACCTATTTTCTTGCAATGATCGCATGAAGGACGCGGTTTCTTATTGTTGGGTCCGTTGTAGTTACTGCGTGGTGGAGGTCGAGACTTAAATCTAGCTGAAAGTACAGCATTTTCGACTTGTGGTGCAGCTGCAATGTTGATGAATTGTTGCTGTTATTCTTGGCGAACAAGGGAGTAAATTTTTGAAGTCGTCGGAAAAGGAGACATGAGAAGTATATTACTCCTAACCGCGGCAAAACGATCATGAAGACCTTGTAAGAACTCCATGGCTTTATCTCTGTTTAATTTCTCAAGCACTTGTTTTCCATTACCACAAGTACAAGGTTCAACTGGTGTGAGAACACCTACCTCATCCCATAAGCTTTTAAGCTTGGTGTAGTAAGAAGAGATACTAGAATCTTCTTGCTTTAGATTAGAGATATGACGCTTTAGGTCAAATATTCTAGGCATGTTTGTTTCAGAAAATCGATCTTCGAAATCAACCCAAATATCTCTTACGTTTTCGATCCAACTGATGCTGCGTTTTATTTCAGCTTCACAAGAGTTGGCAATCCAAATACAAACCAAGTTATTTGCACGAATCCAAGCAGGGAGTTTATCATCCTCAGCTCCTGGTTTAACTATTGTACCATCGACAAAACCATATTTTTTCTTGGCTCTTAAAGCCCTAGCAATGCCTCTTGACCAAGTAGGATAATTATCACCTATTAATATAGGGGAATAAAGCACAGTCGACGGATTGTCCGACGCTGGTACATCAAAAGGATCTAAGCTTGAGCGATTTTCATCAAGCCTATTTCCTCCTATGTTTGAAGACTTTGATGGCGATGGTGGTGGAGTTCCAACCATGTTGATAAAACTAGAAGTTGAATATGAATAAAATATGAATGATGAATTGCAAAGAAGAAAAATAACTTAAGATCGTACCTTCTCTGCTATACCATCTCAAATTATAGGCACTGATGATTTTCCCTCTTCTCGTTGTATGGGAAGAGCAAGAATAGTCTTCTATTTATACTGTTGAGTTACACTGTGTTACAAGAAAAAAACTAAATACAGAATGGGTTCTAAATACAGAAGTATTCCAAATATGAAATATACGTGATGTGCACACCAAGTCTTCGACCTTTCTGCACACGATTCCTTCCAACAGGATTTCTCTTGAAAAAGGAACCAGTTTTGCATTATCAAGTCCCGCCAAGATGAGCACCATGTCCTACTGGGGACTGAGAAAAAAATAATTCAAGGTTTAAGAATTATTGTTATCTCAGATACTGAAGTAGGTGATTTATCGGTTCATTGAAGCTTTTCCGTCGTCCCTGCTGTCAACAAGATCTATGTGGCCCGTTGCTGCTACTAACCGCATCGCTTAATTGAATATCTATCTTTACTGCCGACCAATATCACGAGAAAATATCAACGACCTTTTATACCTGAGTCTTACATGCTCCAATCTACATCGGGAAAACTATCAGAGTCCATCACCAACTTCTTTTGATTGTATCTCCTACCTTGCTGCTATCATAGTATCATCCACAACTCGAGTCATCGTCCTATAGTCACTCTTGTTTCATATGCTGTTTACAACTACTTCCTGCAGTCACAACGGCATTGACTGCCTACTTGTTGGAGAATGTAAAATCTAAGAGACCTAATGTTAACGGAAGGAGCAACTACTATCGGTGATATAAGCCTAGTTTGGTATTGCTATGAGTTTTACAAAAATGTTTTTCTGTTGTGTTGTGCTTTAAAAATAAAGTAGTTAAACGTTTGGTAAACTATAATATGTAAAGTGTTGTGGAACCAACAAACTGTAAATTCTGTTTGGTAAATTATTATGTCAAAGTGCTTATAATGTGGCTAATGACAAAAATAGACATGGTTTGAAAATTCTTTTTAAATTATATCTATTAATAATAAAATATTTTTTTAATTTTGAATATCATTTAAATAAAGATAAAAAAATGATAATAATTGATTATTATTATTTTATAATAATAATAATTGATTATTATTATTTTATAATAATAATTGATTATTATAATAATAATTTTTTATTATTATTATTTTTATGCGTTTCAGGAGGTCCCAGGTTCAAGTCCCCAATGGCGTAATATTGCAGGAATTAACATGGAAGGTAGTGTTAGTTTGCCCCCCTTGTGACACAATCTCGCCCCCCCTCCCTAGTGAGTGTCAAAACTATGAAAGCCTACTGTTGCCGCACAAAGAAGAATAAAAAGGGATTAAGACTTAGTCTTATGGGCTAGACAGGAGGTGCTAGATTAGCACATAAGTGTTGCAATTCAAAAAAAAAGTGTGGCAAAAAAGTTAACACTAGTTCTCTTTCCTACCAGTTGCTAGCATGTGATCTAGCATGCTAGAGAGTTACGCTGAATGATTCAGCGCGAGGAAAAGTACCTTTTCGTGGAACGAAACAACTCTCGGAAGAATATTCCAAGCATCTAAGCTGAATGGAAACGCGTCAAACGCTGGCGCTGCATCATTCAGCGCCTGACCTTTTTTTTTTTTTTTTTTTTTACTTTTCACTCATTCAGTAATTAAATTTTATACTGTTTTCATTATTTGTTTTCTCACACTCATGTTACACCACTAGGCAGTTATGTTTTCAAATTTTGAATTTTGAATTTTGAAAAGTTTGACAATTTGTTGTTTGTTTCAAAATCTTAAAATTTGGCAAACTAAGAATTTTTTTTATTACATTGCAAAACAATGTTACAATGTTTTTTGAAATTAAAATTTTACTTTTAAATTTTTTTAAAAGTACATTAAAATTAAAATCCTACTTCTAAAAATTTAAAAAGTACATTGAAATTAAAATCCTACTTCTAAAAATTTAAAAAGTACATTAAAATTGAAATCCTACTTCTAAAAATTTAAAAAGTACATTGAAATTGAAATCCTACTTCTAAATTAACTTCTAATTCAAACTTGAAAATGAACTTCTAATAACTTAAATATCACTCATAATTTAGGGGATTGGTTCAAAGCCATTACGAACCAAAATCTCGTTCCTCCATTTCTTGTAAAGGGGTATCTCCCATTCTTGTACTTCATTCAAACTTTGGCGTAGGATCTTCAACTCGGATTCCCTTTGTTGGGTTTGTGCCAAGATTGTAGTTTTTTCCAAATCTTTCTTAAGGACTTTTCTTCGGTTTCATACTTTGCCACCCTTTGTGCTTGTGCAAAATAAGTTGTATGAGCTTGTCCATTTTATCATCCGCTCTCTCCGATGCTTTAGTCTCACAAGCCTTTTTCTTTGCCTTATCTCTTCTTCCACTTCTAACATCATCCGTTTGTTCGAAATAGTGTCTTCTACGCGATATGTCTGAGGTATCAGAACCTTGGGTTGATGGTGAGCTTCCAAACCTTGCCATATCCTCCAAATATTCATCCATAGTTTTTAGAGCCGAAGTACTAGGTTGAATTGCTTGACTAGTTCCAACATCATTATTCAACTCTGGATTGTAATCTGGTTGATAGGTCTTCAGGAGCTAGAAAACCGATTCATGTATCCAACGTTTTCCGGTTGCTGCTTGATAATTTGGTGTTCCCTCGCGGTACTGTGGAAAAAAATGCATTAGTGTCTTATGAATGAATGAAATATATTTGGAAGAAGAAAAAATAATCATTTTTTTAACGGTACTTACATAATATTGTTCATTCAATCCCGAAGGTTTATTGCGGAAGTAAGGTCTTATGAATGAAACATATTTCCTCACTTCACCTCTCAACGTGTTACACCTTGATTGCAATGACTTTTTATCCCTATTCGTACCTTCCGGCCATATTTTAACGAACTCTAGCATAATTCTCTTCCAAAGTTGTGAACTTTTTTGATCTTTTCCTCTAATCGGATCGTTTTTTCTATAATCCAAGAGATAATTATTGCATCATCCTCTTTTGTTTGAAAGTGTGCCATATTTTGTATGAACTTTCGAAGAAGAAGAAGAAGAAGAAAATCAATGAAGAAGATAATCAATTGATTTTGGTGTGAGGGACGAAGGAGAAGTGGTTCTAAATTGATAGGAAGCCTAAAAATTTAGCTATTGAGGTTTCAAACAGACATTAAATCTGAGTCATTGAAAATGCAATAGGCATCTTGGTCTGATGGCTGAGAAAAGAAGCACTGAATGGTACAACGTTGGGCGACGAATTTTCCAGTGTGGGGCACTGAACCATCCAGCGTTGCGCTCTATGAGTCGTTAGATCAAAAACTAGCCGTTGAGAGAAACGGCTAGTTTTATATCTAATGGCTCATAGAGCGCAACGCTGGATGGTTCAGCGCACCACGCTGGACAAGTATGCGCTTCTCTTAACGGCTACATTTTGCAGCCCAAACTCATATCATTTCTTCTCTATATAAACTCAATACATGAACTCAAAATCCCCACACTCCTAAATTTTTATTTAAAATTCAAGCATGTTTGCATTCTCAATTGACGAAGACAATGACTTGGTGAAAAGTTTTTACAATATTATCAACACAAATCCTCTCGACAAGTCTCAAACAACCAACTCCTTTTGGGGACAAGTTGTTGAAGAATTTGTGAGAATCAATGGTAATGAAAAATGCAAAAAACAACAACAAACTCTGTTATCAACCATCAAGAGTTATTGCAAGCATTTTGTCATTTCATTAAGGGCATCAAATGGTAATCGTGAAGATGCCATAGCTTTATACCAAATGGAATATGGAATGCCGTCCATTCATGTCACCTCTTTGGAGATGCTTGGTTATGAAGGATATGCATGAAGAAGTATTTATGAAGTTCTAGTCAAATATGAAGACTTATTTAAGAAGTATTATGAAGTTCTAATTAAATATGTAATGTGATTGTAATCGTGCATGAAGAAGTATTTATGAAGTTCTAGTTAAATATTACAAGAACTAATTAAATTGTCTACTTAATGAAAACGTGCTTGATTGAAATATGGATTATGAAATTTACTCTCCATTCTCATAAAATGTTCCATCTTCTTGAGGGTCATATTGGTCTTCATTGGTATTAACATCGCTTGTACCCTCATGAACTTCTAGTAGGGAATCATCCATCACTATACCCGGAACATCTCCATCTCTCAACCCATCTCCATGTCGTATCCAAATATGCGTAGTGAGTTCTTCGCGAAGTTCCTCCCAACGCGTCGGGTTGTACAATACTTGAGAAGGTAGCCTTACATTTCCTTGAATTGGCGGTTGAGGTTCTTGTCCCGTGATCTTACCCCATTCCTCATTGCGATATTCCATTTCAACACACATATTGTGCATTATCAAGCACCCACTCATAATTGCCTTCATATCCGATTTTTTATAATAACGACATGGTTTCAATATAATACCAAACTTAGCCTTTACACCACCAAATACACGTTCAATGTCTTTCCGTTTTGCTTCTTGATATCTATTGAAAAGACTTTCCGAATTGTTTGAGGCGGGTTTGTATGCTTGCACAAGAAAACCATACATAGGATATTCTCAATCTCCTAGGTAGTACCTCGTACTGTAGTTTCTTCCATTGATTTGATAATGACAAGCAGGTGCTACACCCATTAAGTTCTCTATCGAACAAACCCTAAGCATGCAAGATATTACAATCATTATTCTGTCCACCCAACCCAAAATAGGCATGCCATATCCATCTATCATATGTAGCTACCCCCTGCTGAATAATCGTGGGAATTGACTTATAGCCCACGTGGGATCCTGACTGATCCATGGGACATGTTCCCCATTCCCAATGAAAATAATCCACACTACCAAGCATCCCAGGAAACCCACAAGCTTCATTATCTGCCAAAATCCTCTCAGTATCTTCAGCGGTAGGTTGACGCATGTATCGACCATTATAGATCCAAATAATTGCATCCATAAACTTCTTAGCATAAACGTATATAGTGCATGCTGTCATTTGTGTGTAATCACCTAGAGAATCTGGTGCAATTCCTTTGGCAAAATGTTTCATCACGGAAATCATTTTCATATATGGAGAATGACCAGGAATACCGCAAGCATCGGTTTTTTGACGAAAATCATGGTCAAACTCACAAACTTGCTCTAAAATTCTCAGAAAAAGGGGACGAGGCAAAGCAACCCGACCTTTGAACTTTTTTGGCCCATAAGTACACCCGAAGTTGAAGTATTGATGCATCATCCTTGCATCATCATCTACACGGTTTCTGTGCACCACCTGATGTTCCTTTACTTCATTTGGGATAGGTTGATGTAGTCCTTGCACTATGTGACTCCAAAAGTGTAGCCACTGCTAGAACATTCAGCTCAGTATCATCTTCATCATCTGGAAGACCGAAAAAAATTCTTCTCAAAGCTCCTTGCATAATGTACCTAATATAACAAAATTAAGACAATCTATTAAAAAAAGAGAATGAAACCACAATCCATATGTTTTCATAAACACTCCATAAAATAGAAACCACAATCCATGTGTTTTCATAAACACTCCATAAAAAAGAAACCACAATCCATGTGTTTTCTTAAACACTCCATAAAAAAGAAACCACAATCCATATGTTTTCATAAACACTCCATAAAAACAAAACCACAATCCATATGTTTTCATAAAATACTACAAGTACTTTCATTCACTCAAAGTAGCGATGGGTTGGTTGGGTGTATCCTAGTTAGCAATTCAGCGAATAATTCACGAATTATTCCGAATCGATACTTTTCGCGAATTATACGCGTTCGTTTTTAACACCGACCCTAATACGCGTACAATATGAAGTAACCGAATAATTTGCGAATTATTCGTGGATTCGGTAATTCGTCCGTTGGTTTGGTGAGAATATTTAACTCGGTCCGAGTTTGACTCAGCCCCATCCATTAATATTTCCCTTTACAAAAAAGGTTATCCATTAATATTTTCCTTTACAAAAAAGGTTGAAAGTAAAGGGAATCAAACCTAAGTCCTAATGTTCACTGGGTGTAACCCAAACCATTGTGCCAAGAGCTGGTTTTTGTTAATTGCTTCATATATTTTTATATAATGCATTTTTACTTCATATTAAAATGTATTTACCACCATATAAACCATAAATTAGTCATTTATAGCTATAGATATTTACTCCCTCCGTTCCACTTTAGATGAGTGATTAGGGTTATTTTTTTGTTCCACATTACTTGATAGTTTTCATATTTTCCCCACAAAACTACCAACATTACCCTAACATTTTGTCTTGGAACCATAAATTTATTTTCAATTACACTAATAGCAATTAATGTTTGAAGATTTTTCTCAAGGGTATACATAGAAAACTTTTATATCTCTCTCTATTTCTTAATCTACGTGTAAACTCCTAAAACATCAACTAAAGTGGAACGGAGGGAATATTAATTTATTATATATGTCTGCCGAATTTTGGAGGCCGAACTGATATATGGAAAATGAATTATACACGTACTATACCGTTCCGTACTACTGCCGAACCACGAACCGAAGACCGGATAGTTGACCGAATTTGATTTTTACAAATCCGAATAATACCCATACGTTTTTCGTTCCGTACGAATTCCGAATCCCGACTTGCTAACTAGGGGGTTTATTGAGCTTCATAAACAATGTTAGGTTCGGTATCAAACAACAACGCATCGGTAAATTCATTTCCTTGGTTGATTGGTTGTTGTTGATTGTGTGATGTAGTTGCTCCATCTTCATGCCTAGGATGGTAACATCCTTGATTTGAAGTCCATTGATTAAATCAACCACCCAATGTGAGATATTCTTGATTGATTGGTTGTGAGGAATATGCAGATGGTATTGAAGAAGAAGATCTGCCGGATGAGGAACATGAACTTAAGGCATAAATGCGCCTTGACTCCCTTGGTACTACTTGATGAGCTCCACTGTAGAATTCATATTGTTGTGACATAAAACTGAAGCACTGATCCTACAAGCATAAATTAGATATGTTTAGTGATGCTGCATTCAAGAAACTTAAAATGAAAATGCAAACAAATGTGAATGAACTTACCATTATCAAACCCATCGCAGAAAAGTTATACGGACAACGTTGCCTTGGTACTTCTACTCGCTCTTCAACACCAGCTGCATTGATGAATGGTAAAGTGAAATATATCTCCGACAACAGTGACACGGGCTCATTCTGTGTGTCATAAGTATAGGTCTGTGGCATTAGGTTAGAAGGCGGATGACTAGGTAACAAATGGATAGGAACAACTTGGCTACCCACTGCTATCTCATCGATATTCTGTGAATGGTATGACTCAGTAATATAAGCTCCAACATTATGCATCTTCCACCACCTGTTATATTGATCCTCATTAACTGCCAAATAATGTTCGGAGCATACACCTACAATCTCCTTGTCTCCAACTCTATCCAAATCTGGAGGATTTCCTGGGACTACAATCACACCTTTTATCTGCCTCTAGAATCGTTCAGCCAAATAACAACTAACTCTTTTGTAGTTTTTTTCTAGGTCATAAAACACAACTTTCACACTGGATAACTGCAGATCATAATCATAATGTTCTCCCTCAGAATACTCACTACCTAGCCATGGTTTCCAAATACATAATGCACTGGTTCTAGTGTCAATTTGTGCTCTTGCAGTGGACACTGACTGTTTCTTCGTATCCTTTTGGCCTCTCTCCCTTGATTTAATGTTAGTCTTCTTAAAGAGACTAATCTTTGGGAAAAGATCACAGTGTTCTCCGGAAGGTGTCTGACAAAGCAAATGTTGCATGTTGAGGAAGTAATAATAGTACCAATACTCAAGTACCATAACCATGCCAGATAAATCCTTCCCATTCTCTGACCATCCATCAAGAAATTTATAGGTATTACCTAAGGAAGGTAAACCCCAATCATATTCACCAACTTTATCCAAATTATCCAGCAATAAAACCTAACGTTTATCTACTCTTCCACTAGAACCCGCAATAAGAAAATGACCAAAACACCAAAGAAAGAATGCTCTTGTCAATACATCTGCACATTCAACATTGTTGGTATTTTCTCTACTTTTAATGTAGGTTCTCAAGATACCCAGGGATATTGTATTTTACTTAGTGTTCCAGTTATAAAATTCTTTGAAATCATAAAAATACAAATCATCCAATGCAGCAACTGTTAGCTCACCCAATACCGGCAGAACTACTTGATTTTTCGTAGGGTCACCAATGGAAATTCACGTTAACATATACCAATCTAAAGGAAGGAGGCCAATCTCAAATTCTCTAAAATGGAAGCTCTTGGTTTTTTTCTGCCATCTCTCAGCTATGGCTTCAACTAAACCTCTATCCGCATTGGAAAAGTTAAACTCAAAGACAGAAGAAAACCCACAATTATCACAGTATCTTTGCGCTATCGGATTATCTTTCACTACAATTTTGTATAATGTTTCAACCTCATTAAAACTACCTCTAAAGTTTATAGTTCGACTATCACTCAAATTATTAAATACATGCGTATCTCCCTTTGCCGAAACTATTTCCAAAGCATCTAAATGTTCTTTCCAAAGCATCTAAACTATTCATACTACAATCAATAACAAAACAAAAAAAGAATCAACCACATTTTCATCATAATCATACAAATTCACAATTTTATCAACCACATTTTATCATTTCATCATAATCATACGAATTATACAAATTCATAATTCATACAAATTTAGCTTCATAAAAATACTAAAAGAAAATGATCAAAAAGCAAAAAGCAAAAGCAATGACCAAAAAGCAAAATTAAACAAAATGATCTTCAAAGAAAATTGTCGACAAGGTGATAACAATGACCAAAAAGCAATGTCACCCTCAGTTGATCTTAGTTAGGAATAAGAAATTAGTCGGGACAAATTTGGAACTCATTTACGCAAGAAAATCAAGGTGTTGAGGCATTGAGGGTTAAAAAAACTCGAAACTGCAATGTTTTTGTTACTATTGAGCAGACCAATTAGTAGTGTTCCCAATTTTTAGTGCCATTTTGCAAGCAAAACAACAAAATCAGTCTGATATTGTATTCTTTTTGGAGTTGGAGAAACACTTTTCCTACTACACAATATAAGTTATGATCATACAGTACTCAATCAAGGTTAGTTAAACCATGAACCCTTGTACATGATTTAATTGGTTCAATATCAAATTTCATTCACAAAAATTCAAATTAAATCATTCAATACTAGAAATATCATCTAAATCATCTAAATAACAAATACCAGTCATCTAAAAATATCAATTTCATCAACAAATCATGACCATCGGAATAAAAAAAAAAAAAAACCTAAAGTTTCAAAATCTTACCAAAATCAATTTCGTGGACGGATTCGCTCCAAACCAATCTCAAATGATTCCAATCGTGATGATGTTCAAACCCTTCAAACGATTTGAGACAAAACTCCCTGGAAATCCTGATCTACCACATGCATTTTCGGAACGTTTTGGGGTGAGGAAGAAATGAAATGGGAAGAAGAAGAAGATCGACCTTCTGTTGGGTTAGATCGATTTTTTAAACGTTGAATGGTGTAGCGCCAGGCGCGGAATGATTCTGCGCTTTGACTGTGTTGACTGGTCAAGCGCGAGACTGTTCCGCGAAAGGTAGTAACGTTGAATGGTTCTGCTCTCGGCGCTGTTTTGTTTCAGCGACTAGCATGCTAGACTAGCACTCCCATAAGACTTAGGTGATTTTTCTAGATGGCGTGGATTGCTAATCTAGGTGCTAGACTAGCACCCCATAAGACTTAGTCTAAGAGGATGAATATTTCTTACTTATTTTTTATCAAACCCAAAATTATTAAAAGAGAGGGAAAAAAGAAGGAGGGGGACTAGGCCTTACCTCTGAAGACTAGAAAAATAAAACAAAAGACCACAAGCAAAACAAAAGAGGACCCACTAAGCCCGGGACCCAAGGCTACATATTGCGAAAACGGTATAAAGGATGATCCGAGTTGTCTATTCCAATCTTATGATTTACAAAATTAGGAGAAGTTCTCCACCAACGCGACTCCACAGCCGCTCTGTGCTTTGCTAGCGAATCAGCCACCGAGTTTCCTTCCCGGAACACATGAGTGCAATTCATCTGGATAGAATTAGCGAAATTCAAGTAATTATTCCAGTTAATCGACAAGATCCAAGGAATTAACTCAGGATTTTTGAATGCTTGTAGCACAAAAATAGAGTCACACTCTATCCACAGCCTACGTATGCCCATAGTATTCACCAAACGCATAGCAAAGATGGCGCCCCAAAGCTCCACGAATACAGAGTTAGTGATCCCCAAGTTTTACGCCAAACAACCCCGAACTCGACCCTCCGAGTCTCGAAACACCACTCCACAGCCCGCAGGACCCAGATTACCAATGGAGCAACCATCGATATTATCTTTGATCCAGCCTTGCTCAGGAGTATGCCATTTAACCATTAAAGCTCTAGGAATTTTAGGAGCTAACCTTTTAATTCCCAGATGGTCCAGAATTTTCTCTGCTGAAGTATAAAACGAGTAGCCTCCGATGTTTCTACTCGACTCCAAAATGAGCATAGCCATTATCTTTGTAGCTTGATTGAAGGACATTACCTTGTGCTCGAATCTTAGATTATTTCGGCAGAACCAAATGATCCAGATGCAGGTAGCTGCCGCAATCCACAATAGCTTCTTTGTTTGAGAGCAGCCTTTAAAACGTCTGATCGAAGCAAATATAGCTTGCATACTTCAACAGTCGAGTCTGTGACGAAACACATGCATTATCCAATTCCATAGCGAGCTAGCAAAAGCACAAGTCAAGAATAAATGTTGTTGAGTTTCACCACAGCAAGGAACTGTGCACAGATTGCAGCAGTTTACTGTGTCAACCCCATATAATTTCACGTTGTCATCCGAAGCTATTCGATTATGAAGTACCTTCCATACCGTGCAAGCCCTACGCGAAGGAATTTTTATTGTCTATAGATCTCTGAAATCCACCTGCTCCACCTCTCTCGGCCTATGAAAGTCATATGCAGTTTTCATACTGATGTCACCCGAGATACAACCTGTCCACACCTACATGTCCTTCATATGAGATGCAAAAGGTGTTTCATTAATCAGCTGTTTGATGCTACCCTCCAGTTCAGGCATGTAATCTGGAAAGCTCCATTTTCCTTCCACTATGAAGTCTTGTACCCTGTTATGCAAATTTGAGTTGTCGAGCTCCAGAAAGTCCGCAATAAACTGATCCATATATCATTCCAGAAGTATATTTTATTCCCTTGAACAACCAACCAAATCTTCTTGTCTTTGATGATGTTCCACTGCTCTTTGTAACCATGCCATATCGACGATTTTTTGTATGTTGTCCCAGCAAAACGCACCTTAACGAAATCTCCCAAAGTCTATTGACCTATCATTAGCTTCCAGGACATCTTCATAAGAGCGGAATCATTCAAGCTATTGAGAGATTTTATACCCAGACCTCCTTCAGTCACCGGAAAACACACCTTTTCCCAAGCTACCGTATTATGATTCCTGATATTTATGTCACCAGACCATACAAAATTTCTAATCCATTTCTCCAAAAATTTTATGTACTCTCTAGGCCATTTGTATATGTGGAAGCTGTACAGTTCTTTACTCGCTATTACCGAGTTTACAAGCACCACTCTTCCCATCATTGATAGCAACTTACCTTTCCAGGTAGAAAATTTGATTTTTATACTATCTATAATTGACTGAAGGTGTATTGATCTCGGCTTACCTCAAAAGATAAGGACTCCCAGATAACGGAACGGAAGATTACCCATCGGAATGTTATAAGAAATAGCAATATCAGAGATCATGTTCTGAGCATGCCTGCTAGAGTACATTGTACATTTGGCTGCGCTAATTGTCTGACCCGAGTTCTGACCATATTCCTCGAAAATTTGCATTATTGCCTTTACATCTCTTTTGGTACCTCAACAAAAAACCATAATGTCATCCGCATACATCACATGAGACGGAAAAACAGTACCTCTCGGAGACGAAATGTGATGAATCTCCCCCTGCCTGAATGCATTTGTAATAGAATTACTTAGAACTTCTTCAGCCAGGCAAAAGAGGATCGGAGATAGAGGATCTCCCTGGCGCACCCCTCTTTTGCAGTTAAAATAACCCATAGATTTTCCATTGATCACAACTGACAGTCTAGCAGAGTGCAGAATTGACCTAATCCAGCCAACCACCGTATCGCAGAAGCCATACTCTTGCAGACTCCGAATAAGAAAATTCCATTTCAGAGTGTCAAAGGCTTTATGAATATCGAACTTGAGAGCAATGTTACCACCAAAGCATTTGTAGTCCAGCAAGTTTATCGCCTCCGACGTAGTACCAATGCAGTAAAAATGTCTCTTTTCTTCAGAAAAGCTCTTTGCTGAGGGGATATAATTTTCGAAGCAATAGGGCTCATACGCGTAGCTAAGATCTTGCCAATTATTTTGAAATGAAAGTTGCTGAGGGCAATTGGACGAAATTTCTCAATGACATCAGCTCCCTTTTCTTTTGGTATTATAATGACATTACTCGGATTTGCATTTGGCATTAGCCAACCATTCTGAAAAAAGAAGTTCATAGAGTTTGTAACATCCGTACCTACTATGTCCCAGAAATACTTGAAGAAAATTCCACCGAAGCCATCCGGCCCTGGAGCTCCATTAGCATTCATAGAATCCACCGCCGCTTTGATTTCCAGACTGTCTGGCATCACATTGAGAGCAGCATTGTCATTTATAGAAACCTTTGTTAGAATATTTCGTCTAATGAAGTCTGTTGAAGGGTTCACATCATCACTATCATAAAGATTCTGAAAATAAGAAAGCACATCATCTGAAATTTCCTCATGAGAGGTCAGCAACGCATTATTATGTTTTAGATGAGTTATTTTATTTGTATAAGCTCTAATCTTCACATAATTATGAAAAAACTTTGTGCAAGCATCTCCATCTTTTACCCAGTCGAGCCTTGACTTGTCTCTCCAAAAACCTTTTTGAGTCTTTAGAGCATCCACAAGTTTATTTGATGCCGCCATTTCTATTAAGTGAAGTTCATCAGAGTAGCCCTCCTCCATCAAATGATTTTTCACATTTTGCAGCTCCTCAGTAGCCTTATTTTCATTCAGATTGATATCACCAAAATTTTCCTTATTCCAACGCTTAAGCACTGACTTCAGAAATTTTAGTTTTTGAATGAGCACATACATCGGGCAGCCGAAGAATTGTTGTTTCCAAGACTGAACAGCCACTTCTCTCATCCCCGGGTGATCCAACCACGCGCTCTGGAATTTGAAAAAAGAGGCGAAAGTTCGATCACCCTTGCACGCTTCAAACAGTAGAGGGTAGTGATCTAACTTTACCCTTGCCAAGGAGCTACAGACCATTGAATTCCATGACACCATCCAGTTTTCGTTGCACAGTGCTCTATCCATACGAAGCTCTGTGTTGTGTCTACCCCTGCGGCCATTCGTCCAGGTGAAACGAGCTCCCCTAGTATCCAGATGGTGGAGATCATTGGACTCTGAGAAAGCTAAGAAATCTTCACATGAGGTACGATTCGGAGGAGGGCCGCTAAACTTCTCATAAGCCCCCAGCACCGCGTTGAAATCTCCAATTATACACCAAGGCTGCATAGCATTGTTCATCAAGCCGGTCAGTCTAAACCACAAATCCTTGCGAGTTAGATAAGAGGTTGAAGCATAAACCCCTGCCATGAAGTACTCCATGTCTCCAATAGCGGCTTTGCAAGCAATCAACTGCGCCGAATTAGACACCACATAAACCTTCATATGAGTAGCACAATGACACCATAAATTCGAACGGTGTGCCCCTTTGTCATTTAGAGCCACCAGCTTCAGATTCAGACTAGTCCAGTAATTCAAAGAAATAAAAGAAAAAGCGATCCAAGGTTCTGCAATAAAAACCAAATCTGGGGAAAGTTTACGACAATAATTGTAAAACATGAGATGTCTATCTGCGTTGCCAAAGCCACGCACATTCCAATATATTGTTCTCATTGGGAATAGTTTGTATCATTTCTTGGACACATAGTCCAAGGTTTATACATCGTTTCTTTCATTTCCAACTTATTCTTTTTTTTTTTTCTGGGATTTGCACATGACAGCTTCGAAGGCAGATTCCTTAGTGTTCTCCTCATCTAAGGTTTCAACACTGACAGCGTCATCCACCCTGTTATTTTCCATTGTAACATCCTTACCAGCTTCTAACTCTTGAGTAGTATCTTCACTATCCTCCATATTAGCTTCTATTATAGTCTCCTTTCAACTAGTTTTAGTCGCCTCTATTGTCACCTCCTTGTTGCCAGTTACGGGATCCGTAGTAGCTTATTTTGCAGTCTCTTTTTGACCAGTTTCAGTCGCCTCCTTTGACGCCTTCATGTTACCAGGTTCCAAATCCATAGCCTTGCCATTAATAGACAAATTGCTCTCAGTTTCGTTTGACCCATGTTCCCCATCCGCAACATGGCCTTTGTTGACCGGAAGATTGATCTCCAAAACCGCCCCATTTTTCCCATCTTCCTTCTATTTTTTATCAGATTTTTTATGCGCATGATTGTGTTTCTTCTGCTTAGCAGCATCCTTGTTCGTCTCTATATCAATAATCTGCTTTTGTTGTTTTTTCTTGCACATACCTTCCTCATGACCTATGTTGTTGCAGAAAGAGCAGTAGGAGGGCCGTTTTTCATAGACAACTTTAGCATTGAAAAAGTGTCCATTTCTCTCAACTCGCACCTCTTCTATTTGTGTTTTTGCTAGATCAATTTCTACCAAAACCTTGCATATAATCCAAAACTTCTTGTTAAAGTTGCGTTGTCAATATACAATGGGTCACCTATAGCGCTGGAGATTTCAAAAAGAGTTCTTGACCTCCAGTATTCATAACTTAGATCATAAATTCTTATCCAAAAATGTGCTAGAGATTGGTGTTGATTACATGGATTGAAATCAGGGATCCATTTTCTAAAGTGAACTATTCCTGGCTTAAGGTTGCAAGGTCCTACAGAACGAACATATGAAGCATCTTCTTCACACGAGAAATTGAAACAAAAGAAACCCTTACCTAGTGTAGAGATCACCTAAGGTTTGATGTTCCATATCTTAGACAAATTTTTATATATGTCTAACAGCTTCACCTGAATTTGTCCCTTTGGCAGCACCAACCTTCCGATTAAGTAGTTCCTGCATTCTTGCACCCCTTTTTGGTATTCATTTTCCGATATACGGATCGATACATCAGATCCATTGAAGCACGGTTTAGCGAGTTTTGAAGGGTTGAATTCCTCCGATTTGAAGGAGGAAACAATGTTTGCATAAGATCTATTGTTGTCCTTGTTGTTCTCCTTCCCACTGGTTATATTTTTGTATCCATGATGATTCTTGGACTCACCCACGCAGTCCCAAGAACAGATCGCGGTATCAGCTGCCATTTTTCTGATTTCAAATTAACCGCCGATTTATACACTAATCATTGTGATTATGCTTAATTGTAGTTATGATCTTGAATTAATCAAATCCGTTGCCCGGATCGATAGAATTTCGAAAACCGATTTGATCGCCGAGTTGAAAGCGATTCGCAGAGCTTCAAAAAAGCGGTGATTTTTACTTATTTGTTCTTTAGATGAATGAATGAATGGATGAATATTTCTTACGATAAACAACAAATTTGAAGAAACAAGCATCATTAATGATATAAGTAGAAATTAACATTTAATCCCAAAATTGTTGGGCTTTGACATTCTAGTCCTGCCTCCTCGAGCCTAATACTAGGAGGTTCAAATTTACCAAATTTAGAACGGGTTAATCCTTTTTTGAACGATTCATTCCAAAAGAAGATATTTTGAATGTTGAAAATATCCTTCGTGTAAAAACCGTACTTGTTTATGTCGACTCATTTATCCACCAGTTCGGCAAAGCTCTAGGTCGGAGACGAAAATAAATTTAGGGTTTAGATGTTGATTTCATTTTAGCTCGATTATTCGAAGCTTTTCGATAATATTTGACATACTGAAGCGTTTATCTCGATTGACGATTCAGCTGGTTAATTGAAGCGTTTAAACAATTTTTGAAATACTGAATCTCAGTTGGATTTTCTTATTCTAGATCTTAATTTTAGGGACTAGATGGCAGAAGAGGAGGAAAATGAAGACGGTTTGGCAATGGAAGAAGCTGAAATTTTTGTAGCAGGATCTCAAGAGATAGAAAAGCCTATCAACGAAATTCTTGAAAAATTTGAGCGACTGGCTCAACAGGTAGTAGTAATCTTCATTTTCGCCTGTTTGTTCAAATAATTATGCCTTAATTTGTTGTTACTCAGATGTTTATGTCATTTCCGTTTAATTTCTTCTCTTTAGGTTTTATAGATGCTTGAAACAGGAAAACCACTTTTCAAAGATCTTAGTAACGAATTTAGGGATGTTGGTTTTCTTGTAGTTATTTGTGTGATTGACGCCTCACCAGCGTCCATGGTGTTCGTAAGCAGCACACGATAAACATTGATTATATGTTTTTGTTATTCCTACCCATGTGTATACAATTTCTTCTCTCTAGGTTTTATAGATGCTTGAAGCAGGAAAACCACTTTTCAAAGATCTTAGTAACGAATTTAGGGATGCTATTTTTCTTGTAGTTATTTGTGTGATTCACGCCTCACCAGCGTCCATGGTTTTTGTAAGAAACACACAATAAACATTGATTGTGTGCTTTTGTTATTCCTACCCATGTGTATACAGTGTGTTATTTGTGCAGATCTTTGATTCTATCAACAATGATTTTTTGACATTTTGGTTCCTTGAGTGCAGATTGAACATGATAAGATAAAAGCCTTTTTTTTGAGGAGAGAGCAAAACTTAAAGCCAAGGTCCAGGAGAAGTATGAACCATTTTACAGTAGGGTAACTCTCAGTGGGATTCTTATTAGACTCTTCCCTTCATAATATTTTTGTTTCGCCATTTGTTAAAGAACTCTAAAAGTGGTGTTTGTTAAATTGGTTGCAGAGATTTGATATTGTGTGAATGGAGTTACAAATGTGGTTAAGGCCGACAAAGAAGCAGATAAAGACGCCAAAGGTACAATACACAATAAATCTTTGTTTTGAGTTATAAATTTCAGAGCAGTGCTTGAATTAACGTTATCTTGTGTACATACTTGCAGTAGAAGGGCGTTCCCAAGTTTTGGATCATTGCGATGAAGAGAAATGAAGTACTAGTAAAGGAGGTAAGTGTTATGATTAGCCACCCATACTGTTATTGGATTGAAATGCTAGAACTGCTGGTTTAATTTGCTTTTTCTGAGATATATATCATGAACTCTGGTGAAGGTCCCCTCGAGCATCTGAAAGATATAAAGTGATCCAGGATTGATATACCTAAGTAGTTCAAGCTCGATTTTTATTTTGATGATAATCCCTATTTCAGTAATGCAGTCCTGGAAAAAACTTATCATGTGCTCGGTGATGATGAGTTAATCTTGGAAAATATCGAAGGGTAAGCTTCAGACAACACCTTTTTACAACTGTTACCTCAGTCATTGCTTATTTCTTTCTTAATCACTTCAAGATTGTGCCTATGTAGGTTGAATGGAAATTTGGGATTCAGAAAGAGGTGAGGAAGAAGCGGAAGAGTCGAAATGGCTGGACAACTGATGTCCAATTCCTTAAAATTTTCTTCAATTTCTTTAAACCTCCCCTACTACCTGGGGATGATAACGAACGATATTGACGAAAAAACAGTAAGTTATTACTTCAGTTAGGAACTTAAGAAATTTGTTTTGTCTTACTGTTGATAAACATTTCATTATGTTAACACTAATGTGGTTAAAGGTTTCTTCGTTTCTCCTCCTCTGTTGGTGGTATGGCGACGGTTTTGGGTGGTTTTCCACCTCTGCTGAACGGCTCCGATGCTGCAGAGGGTTATCCTAAAGGAGATCTTATTAGTTCTATTCGCTCTGATGCTGTTAGTGGTGCTTCTGGTGCACCAAATACTGGTCCTAATCCATCTTTCTCTGAAGATACACCAAAGGTTGTTTCAATTAGATGGTCGGATTTTTTCTCTGAAAAGAAGTCTCAACCAAAAGAGGCTGAACTGAATTTCAGGAACCCTACTATAGTGAATGGTAAGAAAAATGTTTCTCACTCATTAGCAGATTTCTCTGATGACATTAAGAAATGTCAAGATCTGGTTGTGGGAGATTTTTTTGGGTAAAAGGTCATCGTTCTTAGCGGTGAAATATGCTGTCACTAGAGAATGGAAACCTAAAGGTGAGTTTAATATGACTATTCATGGTGATTCCATTTTTGTATTTGATTTTGCTTCTGAAGAGGATAGGATTGCTATCTTAGAAAGGGGTTCTTTTCATATTTCCAGTAAATTTTTTGTTATAAGACCTTGGAGTAGAACTCTTGAAAAAGATTTATAGGAATTAAACACGATTCCTATCTGGATAAATATTAGAAAAGTCCCTCTCTATATGTGGAATCAAAAGGGTTTGAGCAGTATTGCAAGCTATGTGGGTGTTCCTATTATGCTTGATAAACAGACATTGAATAGAACTAGAATGAGCTATGCTCGAGTTTGTGTGGAAATTGATACCTCTTGTGATTTTCCCAGCTCTATCCCTGTATATTTGGATGGAGCTCTTGCTTTTGAGGTGAATGTTGAGTATCCATGGAAGCCTTCCATGTGTACACACTGCAAGACTTTTAACCATTCTTCTATTGCTTGTAAAAAAAGTGGTTCACCAAGTTCAATTGGTACCCTTACATAAGAAGAAGAATGTACCTGATAAGGAAGGTTGGGTTGTTAAAGGTTCTAAAAGAAATAGAGATAATATAGAAAATGAGTGTGCTAGTTCTGAAGCTCCATCTACTTCTGTTTCTGTTGCTGGGGATTCTTATGGTGTTAGAGTTTCTGGTTTGGATTGTCAGATGGTTGATATTGAATATCCTATTTCTGTGTCTGAGAAGAAGAAAGATGCTCCTGATTTATTGAAGATTGTGAGCAATGGTATTACTGATACTATCAATAGATTTGAGGTTTTGAGTGAAAAAGATCTAAATATTATTCCTTCTCAACCTAAGAAAACTCCTAGTGGTGAAGATAAAGGTATTGAGAATTCTTTTTCACTATGTGAAAATGATGGGGGAGGCATCAAATCTCACTTTATTAATAAATCTACTGAGGCTGGTCCTTCAAATCAAGCTTTGGCTTCAAAGAGTGCAGACCTCAAGAGGTCTACTAGAGGTAAGAAACCTAATCTTATCCATATTCATAATGTTTAAAATAGCAGCCTGGAACATTAGAGGGCTTAATGACCCTCTAAAGCAAGTAGAAGTTGATTCTTTAATTAGACAAAATAACTTAGTAATAATTGGTGTTGTTGAAACCCATGTTCAAGAGAATTGTGCTAGTAGAATAAGACACAGAATAATGCCTAATTGGAAATTTTTAGATAATTATAATAATGATGATTCTGGAAGAATTTGGATTGGGTGGGATCCCAGACTTGTTAAACTTAGTGTTCTTCATTATGTTGCCCAATGCATTTTTGTTTTAGTTGATACTAATAAGGGGTTTTCTTTTGTGGCTACCTTTATTTATGGTGACAATAACATTCTCAATAGAAGATCTTTATGGGAGGATATTTGTAATTTTAGTCAATTCAATTCTAGGCCTTGGATTTTCTTGGGGGATTTTAACTATATTATGTCTCCCACTGAAAAAACTGGTGGTGCTGAAATTAGGCCTTTTTATTACCAGGATAAGTAACTGTGTTCAAGAGGCTCATCTTATGGACTTATCTTACTCTGGATGCTTCTATACTTGGTTTAATAAACAAGGTGAAACTAAAATTGTTTCTAAGATTGATAGAATAATGGTGAATATGAAATGGATTGATCAATTTGTGGATTTTAAAGCATATTTTCTTTCTCCTAGTATATCTGATCATTCCCCTGGAATTGCTTTTATTTTTGAGAAAAGAAAACATGGTCCTCCTCCTTTTAGATTTTTTAATTTTATGACTGAAGAACCAGATTTCTTGGATCTGGTTAGGAAGGTATGGAGCAACAAGGTTAGGGGTAACCATGTGTTTGTTTTTATGACTAAACTTAGAAAGGCCAAGGCTGCTATCATTGAATGGAAGAGAATGAAATTCAAAAATCTTTCTGAGCAAGTTATGGAGGCCAAGACTGAGATGACTTATGTTCAACATCAAGTTCAAGCTTCTCCTCTCTATCCCATTTTGGATAGGAAGGAGAAAGAAGTGGTTCAACACTATGCCAAGGTAGCAAGATATGAAGAATCTATGAAAAACAGAGATCTAGAGTTCAATGGCTTGACTTGGGTGATTCAAAATTCAGTTTTTCCATAATTCTTTAAAAGAAAGGAGGTCCAGAAACAATATTCTTAGTCTCACTTCAAGAGAAGGCAATGTTCCGGTGGATGATAAGGAGATTGCTTTGGAATGTGTATCTTTATTTTATGAGCTTTATGATGAACAAGGTGTGGTGGATACTAATGTTGGTGTTATTAAAGAACTTCACTTTGATAAGGTAATTTCTGAAGATTCAAAAATTGATCTTATTAAACCTGTTTCAAGAGATGAAGTAGTTGCTGCTCTTTCTTTAATAGGATCTCGTAAAGCTCCTGGTCCAGTTGGGTTTTCAAGCCATTTTTTTAAAGTTTGCTGGACTATCATTGGGGATGACTTTGTAGATGCTATTCAGAATGTCTTTAAAAGGTCAAGACTCCTTAAGGAAGTGAATAGTATATTCATAACCTAAGTAGCTAAAAATGATAATCCTTCTGGGATTGTGGATTATAGGCCAATTGCTTGTTGTGGGGTGGTTTATAAATGCATAACAAAGATATTATCTCTTAGAATGAAGATGTTATTGAAGAATTTGATTCATCCTTGTCAGTGTGCTTTTATAGTAAGGAGATCTATCCAAGACAATATAATGATGGCTCATGAGATTGTCAGAAATTACCACAGATCTTCTGGAAGCCCAAGATGTACCATGAAAATTGACTTAAGAAAAGCCTATGATACTGTAAGTTGGAAGGTTGTTAGTACTACCATGAGGAAAATGGGATTCCCTGATCTGTTCATTGGTTGGGTTGAGTTATGTATTACATCTCCAAAATATTCTATTCTCATCAATGAATCTCCCTATGGCTATTTTGGAGCTTCTAGAGGCTTGATACAAGGTTGTCCACTGTCTCCCTATTTATTTGTTGTGGTGATGGAACTCCTTAGCCTTATTCTTCAAAAACAGGTTGATGATGGAGATTATGGTCTTCACCCAAGGTGCAAGTTAACTAGACTTACTCATCTTTGCTTTTCTGATGATGTTCTAGTTTTCTTTAAAGGTACTAGTCAAGATGCTGCAAGTCTCAAGAGAGGCATTGAAAAATTTGGTGATTGTTCTGGCCTGCAAATGAATCACCAAAAGACTTTCTTATTTGCTTCAGCTGTTGGGGATGGAATACTACAAGATATTCTCCATATTGTGGATTGTCAAGAAGTCAAAATCCCTGTGATGTATTTGGGTCTTCCCTTGCTTTCTACTAGATTGTCTTACTATGATTGTCAGGTCTTGATTTCTCATATTAAAACTAGAGTTCAATCATGGAAGTCTAAACATTT
Source organism: Papaver bracteatum (assembly GCA_023529315.1). Classification (NCBI taxonomy): domain Eukaryota; kingdom Viridiplantae; phylum Streptophyta; class Magnoliopsida; order Ranunculales; family Papaveraceae; genus Papaver; species Papaver bracteatum. The sequence goes on along the minus strand of JAJJWX010000526.1, from coordinate 1,756,623 downwards.
AACCTTTGCTGGTAGATTAACTTTTATCAAACATGTTCTCTCTGGTATGGTCTTCTTTTGGCTTTCTTGTTTTATCCTTCCTAAAAGAGTAATAAAAGAAATTATTAGTATCTTTAAGAGATTTCTTTTGGATGGTTGTGATCTAGGGAGAAAACACTGTCCTATTAGCTGGTCAACTATTTGTCTACCTTATAATGAGGGAGGTCTAGGGGTGAGAGATGTTGAATGTAACAATGTTTCCGCTAATCTTAAACATCTCTGGGATATGATTACTGATAAAGATTCTATTTGGACTGACTAGGTCAAGAAGAATCTCATTAAAGGTAAAAATATATGGTCCTTAGCAATTCCCCAAGATGCTTCATGGTGCTGGAGGAGAGTTTTGGACCAAATACAAATTGCTAAAGATATGGTTTTCACCATTCTAGGAGATGGAGCTGATACTAGTTTTCTCCATGACAAATGGCATACTCAGGGAAGATTATCTGATTGGATTGATCTAACTATTATTCAAAATTTATTTCCTAATGCTGACTGCAGAGTAGCTGATTTAATTAATATGAATGATTGGACTCTCCCTCTCCTTCTGATCCTAGTATAAAATAAATTTTTGATCAGATTGCCTCGGATGATTTCTGTGCTTTAGAGAGAGATAAGGTTATTTGGACTGCAAGCAAAAATGGTATTTACTCAGTGAAAGAGACTTATAAAGCCTTATTTCCTCATGGAGAGATTGTTTCTTGGATTTCACTAGTATAGTTTTGGTGTTCATATTACTAGGCATTCTCTTATTACCTGGGTTACTCTACATGGTAGGCTGAAGACTAGAGATAAACTTCTCCAATGGAATGTTATAACTGCTTTGTCTTATTTATTCTGTAGTGCTGCTGAAGAAAATGAGAATCATTTATTTCATGGTTATGATTTTTCTAACCAAGTCTGGAGGGGTTTAATTCTTAAAATGAGCTATATTAGAGAACTCTGTAGCACTTGGCAGGAGGAAATCCAATGGTGTGTTTCTCAGTTCAAGGGTAAATCCTGTGTGGCTTTGATCAAGAGATTAATCTTTAACAGCTTCATATATAACATTTGGAGAGAGAGAAACTCTAGGATATTTGATGCTAAGTATAATTCCATTGATTCTGTGAGTTATCTTATTATTCAAGAGGTTTGGCTGAAATTGAGTGCTCATAAGATGAAAGATGCAGATTTTGTTGCTAACAGACAGTTCATGTAGGTGGAGAGTTAGATGTGAATTCATTATTAAACAACCCATTTTATGTGCTTGGCTTGCTCCAACTGGTTATGATGTCATGATTAGTACTGATGGTTCAATGTCTGACAATGGTGCTGGTTTTGGAGCTATTATTAAAGACTCTTTAGGAGATCAGTTGATTGTTGCTACAGGTGGGAGTACTCCTATCTCAGTTAGTGCTCATGAAATGCAAGGGGTTGAGCTGGGTCTAAAAATTGATCTTGAGATTAAAGCTCAGTGTATACACCTCTGCATAGACTCTCTATCTACTTGTCTGCTCCTGGAAAATTCTGATCCTAAGCCTCCCTGGGATACTATTCAAATATGGAGAAGAGTCAAGGTGTTGCTTACCAATTTTACTTCTGTCAAGATTAGTCTTTGTTACAAGGAAAGTAACAGAGATGGTCATTACCTTGTTGGGTTATATCCTAGCTCAAACTATGTGAAGATTTCTGTTGCAGAGTTCACTTTAGATTTCAAATAAATCCTTGCTGCTGATAAAGCAGGGAAATTTTTTATTAGGCATTAGGGCAGTTTTGTTTTTTGGTTTCTTTGTTTTCTTTCCTGTTTGGTATGAGTCTCCTTAACCCAGCTTGCTGTATCAAAATTAAAAAAAAAAACATTTTATTTTGTTCTAAATTTGTTTGCACTTGGAACAGGGTGAAGAACTTCAGAATAAAATGAATCAAGACTATGATGTCAGGTAGGGCTGTCAACGGGTCCGGGTCCTCCCGGGTAGTACATGGCCCAGAACCGGACCTGGCATATCAGCATCGGTTCCGGGTCCTAACGGTTCCGGGGCCGGTTCCATAATGTGTTGGCCCAGAACCGGACCCGTTTAAAGTCCCGGGTACCCGTCGGGTCCGGGTACCCGTTGGGTACTAAAAAACTATTAAAAAATCTTAAAATCTTAATTTCTTTCTCTTTTTAACTTGAATATAAATTATTTTTATGAAAATTTATTATTATTTCTTTATTAATATACTAAATAAAGATTAAATGTAAGAAAAAAATCAAAAATCAAAAAAATTCAAAGTCGAAATTTGCAAAATACCTATAATTTTGCTAAAAAAATGATTAAAATGTTAAATAAACGGGTACTCATTACCCGCGGGTACCCGACGGGTATTACCCGTTTGGACCCGTTAACATTCGGGTCCAATCGAGTAATTACCCATCGGGTCCTAAGTTGCTAATGGTTCCAACTTTAGGACCCAGAACCAGACCCAATTAGACGGGTCCGGTTCCGGGTAGCGGATAACGGGTACCCATTGACATCCCGTAATGTGATATCTTTTATTATATAGATAGATAGATGCAGATGCAGATTTTCTGGGATGCCTTATCCATCTTGTTGCATTTGCTGAAAATGTTTGAAATTTGTGCTTCTCTTTTTGAAGTTGCACCATCCGTGAAAAGATCATCCCACATGATGTGTTGTTGTATAACCCTTTTTATAATAGTATAACCTTTTAGAATCTAGAAACTTTTTTTTTATAAGCTTCCTTTAGAATTCCATTTTATTTATCTCACTGACTGGACCTTGTCCACATCTTCAAAAGAAAATAATTGAATATTGCTTTTACCTTAAATGATCCGACCTTGGAAACCTAATTTACATTCAAAATCAAAATTGTTTTTAAAAGTGGTGACCCTTGAATACTATGTAATAATTTAAATACTTGCCTTACTAGTTTGCCTTACTAGTTTGGGCACCTTTTGTTATTGAATTTTTAATGTGTACATAATCGCACGCATTTTGATTTTTGATGTGCACATAGTTGTACACCTGTTGATTGTTAATGTGTACATTCTTATACACCTGTGGATACATTGATCCTTATTATGCACATAATTGTACACTTGTTTTTTTTTAATGTGCACATCGTTATACACCTGTTGATTCTTAATGTGTACATAATTGTCCCAATTGTACCACTTACGCTACTAGTGAAGTTGTTAATTATTAAATGGAAAGATCTTGTTGTCCTAGATCCATGTTTAAATTAGATGTGTACTTATTGGTACACCTATGATATCAGTGTATATTATTGTACACATGTGATAGAAATTATATGCGTGCATAATAGCCCACTATAGGACTGATAGGATCCGGGAAGAACCTATATGTAATAACCGCAATCGCACGGTGTCTAACTCGTAGACAGATGCAAGTACGGGTCGAACTCACAGGGAGTGGAGGAAATACCGTAATCAATATCTCTAATAAAAATTAACCAGCAGTAATGTTTTTGTATTTTTGGAATGGTAGAAACAAAGAAAATTAAACTAAAATAATAAAATAAATTCAATGGAAAACTCGGTAACCAGGGTTTTATTGGTATCCACCGCTATTTCCTTGCAAAAACTGAAATGAAACATAATTCATGAATAGTTAATTATCGTACGCTCTATCGACATCATATATTATACCTATTAGAGTCGCAAATATCGCTAGGACACCCTAAGCATGGCACATCAAAATAATAAATCCAAGCATGCACCATCAAATTGCGTTAGCGAGAAAATTATACGAAACTAAAATAACGATTCACAAATATTATCTGGCTCTTCTAAGCATAACCTATCAAAGAAATTAACCCAAGCATGGAATATCAAATAATGAGACATATATATTTTTTAACCTAACAATTACACACAAAGGTTATAAGAAACCGGTGAAGCGATAACCCATATTTCGATTAATCAATAAATACGATCATGAAATTAATTTATTCAAATCATAATAGTCTTTTGCTAAATATTATTCAATTGAAAATAGCCTATAATTCCATGTGGTTTCAACATAAATCCTAGTTACGAAAAATCTAGCAAGACATGGTCATGGATTTCTTAAAATCCATAAAATAAATAACAAGAAAAAGATAGAGAGATTTCACTGTCGTCGGCAATGGAACCCTTCTTCTCCAACTTGTGTTGTGCCGCCACAAACCTTCACCATTAACTCCCTTCTCTTATGCTTTCGGCTGTGTAGCCGTAGCCTCCGGAAAAGAACTCTCTTACTGTGTCCTTGTCGATCTCTTTTTGTAAGTGCTAAATCCTCCAAAACCGACGAGAAACTTCATTGCCCAAGGCCCAGTCCAATCAATGGGACCTAACTTCCAAACTCGGTTCATTACCCAACTCCGGTCCATCATTCCTAAATCAGACCACGACAAAGTTTCTTTCTGACCCCAAATGATTTCCCGTTAACATCTTTATCTTATGTTGAGAGAACCATCACTGCCAGCTACGATCACAACAACAGCTTCCCTTTTCTCAAGTTCGAGCACATCACCGTCTCTCTATTTACTGGACCTCTAAGCACCAACGCATTCGGTTGCAGTAGCTTCACTAACTCCCAACTCCGGCACAGACACTGAACTTCATCTCGTCTGACGGAATCACCGTTCTTTTCTCCCTGGACTTCAGTTTAGCTCCAACTGCAAAACATCATCGGCTATTAACCACCGCCAACTGCAATAGCTTGACCGATTATCCTGCTCGTATGAAAACCCACTCTGAGCATCACCTTCATGCACTCGATCACACATTTAAGCTCTATATACAGACACCAATGTATTCGCAGCAACATCACCATGAACTCTCGTATCTCCTTGGACTGATCATCGGCCAACAACATTAACAACATCTTCCTTATCCGAGTAACCATTGCCACTTCTTTCCTCGGTCCAACTACAGCTCCATTCTGTCCGTCTAGCTGCATCTCCCTAATTCAATCACAGCATAAAGATCCCCAAGATCCAGATTCATCTTCCATGCACAGTACCCATCCTCCGTTCGATCAAACATCACATTTCAAGTATTAACTTCTTAATTTCCAGCCAATGAGGCATCACAACATTCGCCTCAGTTCTCACAACCAATACAACCAATTACCCACAGCAATCAACCATCGATTCTCATGTCTTCCATTCCCTGAGTATCCAGACGGCAACCTGACAGCAACACTCATCTATCGACCGCAACTCAGGCCATTAGCAAGCTCCATTTACGCTGCCTAAGCAAAAACTCACTCCATCTTCTTACCACTAAACTACAACGACTGCACTTATCTCAGTCTCGACTGCAATTCTTTCTCAACATTCTTGCCTTCAAAAACCCAGCTTATCCTTCTCCTACACAACAGATGCAACCATCTCAGTCTCGGCCATTCCTTCCTGAATCCGACACGCCAAACTCCATTGTCTGACCCCTTAAGCACCATCATTTCCTTTGTAATTGGCAGCTGCAATTATGACCACTGATGCTGCTGCTATGCATTCTTCAATGAGAACTATGATTCCAACAACAGATCATGTCATCTCCTCATAACTCTACTTAGATCCAACCACCCATTCTTCTCTTTGTTCCTTTCTCATCTCCAACTCTCAATAACCCACAGACGAGACAAGGGCATCGACGGCAGCACAGATTGAGGTTAAGGTGATGGATACGTTGTCCGCTATTTCCTTTAATCTCTAAGACTCAAGGAGCTCCATGTGTTTGAACAAAGAAAATCTACTCTTTGCTTCCTTTTTGTATTCAAGCCGTGAGTAAGTGCTGCTAGCTTATCACTAACATGACTCTCCAAATTAAGCTCCACACTCAGGTGCTGTGAGTAATATGAGCGCTGCTGATATATGAAGAATACTAGGGCAGCCTCAAATTGTCATTTTTATCAATTAACTCCCATTTTAGTCGCTTAATCTTCAACGATCGAACTCGTTTGTAATTCCTACAAAAGCACTAAAATAGAGTCATTAGTCAAAATATCGAGTCCTAGCTAATATAAATATGGGTATAAAATGTAGCACTTTCGTGCTTATCAACACTCTCACACTTATATTTTGCTAGTCCTTGAGCAAAACAAACAATTGACCCGCTATACAGCTGGTCATATCATAAGAGAGAGTTAGACCCGCTACACAGCTGGTCATGACAAATGCCAAACACAAGACCCACTACACAGCTGGTCGTAACCCTAAAAATTATAATTATAATATTATTATTTTTTAAGACCCGCTACACAGCTGATCATCTTTTCTTTTTCTTTGTTTTAATCAAAAATCCTAACGACAGTGCCACTTTTTAGACCCGCTACACAGCTGGTCATAATATTCAATTTTTTTTTATTTTTTTATTTTTTTTAGACCAGTTACACAGCTGATCATTTTTTTTGGACCCGCTGCACAGCTGGTCATAATATACCTACGAACCTACAATAGACCCGCTCAACAACTGGTCATAAATTGCAAAACAAAATCCTGAAAAAAGAAAAGTAAAAAGTTAACCACTCCCCCACACTTAAACATTACATTGTCCTCAATGTAATTGAGTTATCCAACGTAAAAATTAAGATGGGAAATTCATAATCTGCAAAAATAAACAAATAAAAATAAAACAATAAAATAGAATTACCTACTGGAATATACAAATAAGACTCTCCACATATCAACAACCTAAATATTTGGGGATCAACCCAGAGCACAATATATACAACCGATGACAACCTCAAATCCTCGCTGAAGCAACGTAAAGATATAGAGATTATCAAAAGGAAAGACTACCCCCAAACCTGGTTTTTGTAAAGGATGTATCATTTTGATCAAAAATAACCGAGTTAAAGGGTTCGCTAGATCTAAGAACTGAAACAATCTGGGAGTCATGCACAGGCAAAGAGAAGTCACGAGATGCAAAATAATCTAGTAATATTGGAGAAGCACGCAGTTCTAATCCAAAATTAGGAATCTTCTGAAAAGTTGTGCTAACAATTCTAAGTATATTAACTTCTCCACTGGGTTTGTAACCCTGGACTAAATCATCATCATAAACATCATCAACCTGGGAATCAATAGGAATATCACAATAAATTAAGATAATTAAAAGAAACCTTATAGATATAGTGTAATGTCTCTAAGTCGATAGACTAAACTACGGTCTCTTCGGAATTAACATATTCTTCATAAGCATCATTGTTATAGCACTGATATGTCACACCGTCTAAAAGGATGGTGTCCTCAATCCTAAACTCATCCTTTTGAATAGGCGAGTGATCAATAACACGATCAGGAGCTGGACTAAATATACCATCTTCACTTGGTATGACAATGTCTCTATTCCTATGATCACAACTATCAACTTCATCATCATTCTCCATACACATTGATTCATTAGTTAAAGTGGTTTCATCATAAATATCAAGAGTATTAGAAAAATTAGAACTTGTCTCCTCGATAAGACTAAAATCTTTTACCGACTGCGTTAGTTGAGCAATCGATAAATCAGTTTGTTCAGCAAGTTGAGCAATATGAGCATGGGATTTACTAAGCTCGGCAAAAAATAACTCATTATCTTTGGTCTGTTCAGTAATGTCAATATTGAGGTGTTCTAGCAAAGGTAGTTGTGATGCAGATGGGTCACAGTAAGATTGATCATCTCTCTCATACTGTGACGGAGAAATGTGTGAATAATAATTGGAATCAACAAATTGTGGCTCATAACCAAGGTAAGGTTGGTAATGATCATAACCTTCACAAGGTCCGGAATGATCATACCTATGAGAATAATTCCAATCATTATTTACACACTCGGCAGGTTCTTGATAATGGGAAGGTGCATACGCATACTCCTCATGTGAAATATCAGATGACTCCTCTGTCTCAGCTCTTTTGGTAAGATTCCAAAAAGCTATAAAAGAAGTCAACTCGCTGGAAACCATTATACAAAGTAATTCTCAATAACTCACCTTGCAAAAGCTTTGCGAGAATATCAAGTACTTACTTGAGGCTGGTTGTTGACTCCAATCGCCGCTCTTCAGACTAAGGTACCTATGAAAAATCAAATAAGCTACGTAAAAAGAACTAAAAGAAAATATAAAGATAAAAGCAAAAGCAAAAGCAAAAGAAAAAATAAGCTATGTACAAAAGAAAAAATAATAATAACTATGTACAAAATAAATAAATAAAACTGTATATACAAAATCAAAAATAACAATTACAATATTCCACAGCCGTTCCCCGGCAACGGCGCCAAAAATTGATAGGATCCGGGAAGAACCTATATGTAATAACCGCAATCGCACGGTATTTAACTCGTAGACAGATGCAAGTACGGGTCTAACCTACAGGGAGCGAAGGAAATACCTTAATCAATATCTCTAATAAAAATTAACCAGCAGTAATGTTTTTGTATTTTTGGAATGGTAGAAACAAAGAAAATTAAACTAAAATAATAAAATAAATTCAATGGAAAACTCAGTAACCAGGGTTTTATTGGTATCCACCATTATTTCCTTGCAAAAACTGAAATGAAACATAATTCATGAATAGTTAATTATCGTACGCTTTATCGACATCACCTATTATACGTATTAGAGTCGCAAATATCGCTAGGACACCCTAAGCATGGCACATCAAAATAATAAATCCAAGCATGCACCATCAAATTGCGTTAGCGAGAAAATTATACGAAACTAAAATAACTATTCACAATATCTGGCTCTTCTAAGCATAACCCATCAAAGAAATTAACCCAAGCATGAAATATCAAATAATGAGACAAATATATTTTTGAACCTAACAATTACGCACAAAGGTTATAAGAAACCGGTGAAGCGATAACCCATATTTCGATTAATCAATAAATACGATCATGAAATTAATTTATTCAAACCATAATAGTCTTTTGCTAAATATTATTCAATTGAAAATAGCTTATAACTCCATGTGGTTTCAACATAAACCCTAGTTACGAAAAGTCTAGCAAGACATGGTCATGGATTTCTTAAAATCCATAAAATAAATAACAAGAAAAAGATAGAGAGATTTCACTGTCGTCCGCAATGGAACCCTTCTTCTCCAACTTGTGTTGTGCCACCACAAACTTTCACAATTAACTCCCTTCTCTTCAGCTTTCGGCTGTGTAGCCGTAGCCTCCGGAAAAGAACTCTCTTACTGCGTCCTTCTCGATCTCTTTTTGTAAGTGTTAAATCCTCCAAATCTGACGAGAAACTTCATTGCCCAAGGCCCAGTCCAATCAATGGGACCTAACTTCCAAACTCGGTTCATTACCCAACTCCGGTCCCTCATTCCTAAATCAGACCACGACAAAGTTTCTTTATGACCCTAAATGATTTCCCGTTAACATCTTTATCTTCTGTTGAGAGAACCATCACTGCCAGCTACGATCACAACAACAGCTTCCTTTTTATCAAGTTCGAGCACATCACCGTCTCTCTATTTACCGGCCCTCTAAGCACCAACGCATTCGGTTGCAGTAGCTTCACCAGCTCCCAACTCCGGCCCAGACACTGAACTTCATCTCGTCTGACAGCAGCACCGTTCTTTTCTCCCTCAACTTCAATTCATCTCCAACTGCAAAATATCACCGGCTATTAACCACCGCCAACTGTAATAGCTTGACCGATTATCCTGCTCGTATGAAAACCCACTCTGAGCATTACCTTCCTGCACTCGATCACACATTTAAGCTATATATACAACCACCAATTTATTCGCAGCAACATCACCATGAACTCTCGTATCTCCTTGGACTGATCATCGGCCAACAGCATCAACAGCATTTTCCTTATCCGAGTAACCATTGCCACTTCTTTCGTCGGTCCAACTACAGCTCCATTCTGTCCGTCTAGCTGCATCTCCCTAATTCAATCACAGCATAAAAATCCCCAAGCTACAGATTCATCTTCCATGCACAGTACCCATCCTCCGTTCGATCAAACATCACATTTCAAGTATTAGCTTCTTAATTTCCAGCCAATGAGGCATCACAACAGTCGCCTCAGTTCTCACAACTAATCCAACCAATTACCCACATTAATCAACCATCGATTTTCATGTCTTCCATTCCCTGAGTATCCAGACGGCAACCTGACAGCAACACTCATCTATCGACTGCAACTCAGGCCATTAGCAAGCTCCATTTACGATGCCTAACCAAAAACTCACTCCATCTTCTTACCACTAAACCACAACAACTGCACTTATCTCAGTCTCGACTGCAATTCTTTCTTAACATTCTTGCCTTCGAAAACCCAGCTTATCCTTCTCCTACACAACAGCTGCAACCATCTCAGTCTCGGCCATTCCTTCCTGAATCCGACACGCCAAACTCCATTGTCTGACCCCTAAAGCACCATCATTTCCTTTGTAATTGGAAGCTGCAATTATGACCACTGATGTTGCTGCTATGCATTCTTCAATGATAACTCCGATTCCAACAACAGATCATGTCATCTCCTCATAACTTTACTCAGATCCAACCACCCATTCTTCTCTTTGTTCCTTTCTCATATCCAACTCTCAATAACCCGCAGACGAGACAAGGGCATCGACGGCAGCACATATTGAGGTTAAGGTGATGGACACGTTGTCCGCTATTTCCTTTAAGCTCTAAGACTCAAGGAGATCCATGTGTTTGAAAAAAGAAAATCTACTATTTGCTTCCTCTTTGTATTCAAGCCGTGAGTAAGTGCTGCTAGCTTATCACTAACATGACTGTCCAAATTAAGCTCCACACTCCCATGGTGTTGTGAGTAATATGAGAGCTGCTGATATATGAAGAATACCAGGCCAGCCTCAAATTGTCATTTTTATCAATTAACTCCCATTTTAGCCGCTTAATCTTCAACGATCGAACTCGTTTGTAATTCCTACAAAAGCACTAAAATAGAGTCATTAGTCAAAATATCGAGTCCTAGCTAATATAAATATGGGTATAAAATGTAGCACTTTCATGCTTATCAAGGACTCTTAATCAAATTTTAGTGAACAATCTTTTTACATTTCTTGGACGAATCAGTGATGCTATGAGTCACTGACTGTTGGTTACGACAAAAATTACACCTGTACATATTAGTACACTTATCATGTAAGTGTACATTGTTGTACACATGTGACAGAAATTACATGAGTACATAATAGCGCACCTTTTATAGACCCAATTCAGAATGTGAATAATGTCGTGCTTTCTTTGTTCTGGCCTACTATTGGTAATGCAAATTTATGGGTTGAAAACAGTGGTAAAGAGCTTTCTGCCCCGTCAAGGAACTCACATAGACATAACATAAATAAGTTGTTGGATATTTTGTGGAAGATGCTGTTGCGGGTGAAACTTGGATGATTTTACAAGGTAAAAATGTGTTTGAAATTTCCAGGGTTGGTCACCTGATGTCAATGTTAGCAAAGATGGGGAAATTCTAAGATGGGACACACAGACATGAAAGCAATTAATTAGGAGGACCACTCAAAGTAAAGTAAATCCACTTATTGTTCTTATTTATCACCACGCCCTTGGAATGAGAATGGCTCTAGGTTATATGCTACTGATTTAAGAATAGTTTCGTACTATTGCTCGTATTTCAGGGCAAAACGAATTTAGATTACTTCCATATCATGGGAGTCTTTACACTTGAATTCTCCATGCCGTTGATTTGCAACTTCAAGCAAAGATAGGGATGTACGTGCTTGGGACATTTCATTCAGAAGATGTGTTTATCTCTTACGGGACACACGTATTCAGTAGCTTGTGTTAAATGGAGTGGAGAACTTGTGTTAAATGGAGTGGAGGGGGAGTTATATATTCAAGGTACATTTTTTCTTTGATTTTATTATTCCAAGGACGGACACGTACAAATGCTCAACAACTTCTCTTCTTTTCTTTGTTGGTCTAAACATTAATCCCAAAAGTAATTGATAACCAAACATATTAGATATTGGATAAAATTATCTATTGAACAAGTTCTAAAAGGTTTAGTTGAGTTTACTTACCAATTCAGTAAATTATTTATAATTATGATACTATAGTCGTGGTTACTGGTTGATCGTGCTTACTCTTGCTTACTCTTAATCGTGCTTATGGGTTCACTACCATCATGAGACGGAAGAATTTACAATTATGATACAAAATGTGGACCAGGTTGATAAGATAGTGTCTGCAGAATTTCCAGATCAAGATACGGACCCGGCTTTGTTTGATACCATCAAGCGATGCATGGTACACGGACCCTGTGGCCTTAGGGATCCAACAGCTTCTTGTATGGAAAAGTGATTATGCACAAAAGGTTATCCGAAAGGGTACGCTGATTCTACAGTTTTATGTAAAGGAGGGTATAATCTACCGACGTCGTAATGATGGCAGGGTCATCGAGCATCGAAATAAAAGGTTCACTAATCTGGACGTGGTCCCACATAATCCCTACCTGACTAGAATGTTTGACTTCCATATAAATGTTGAGGTTTGTGCAAGCATCAGGGCGGTAAAATATATACACAAGTATATTTACAAGGGCCATGACCGAGCCACAATGGTGGCTGATGGGGATGAAATCAAACAATATGTGGATGCTAGATACATTGGACCACCGGAGGCGGCTTGGCATTTATATGGATTTTCGTTACACAAAGAGAACCCATCAGTGCAGCGGTTGGCAGTACACTTACCAGGCCAGCAGACAGTGGTATGCGATTCATAAAAGCCGACGATAGAAATACAGGAGATGACAGAAAAACAAAAAACCACACTAATGGGCTACTTCGAGTACTATCAGAGGCATCCAAAAGCAACTCCATATACTTACCAGGAATTCCAATAATACTGTGTATGGAAGAAGAAGAAAAAGGCTTGGTATCCAAGAATGAAAAGATTCTCCATTGGACATATGTATTTCGTGAACCCAAATGCTGGAGAACTTTACTACCTGAGGTTGTTACTAATAATCGTATCCGGAGAGCGGTCGTTTAAGCATCTAAGGACTACAGTAATCGATGGTATTAAGGGGGTACATAATACATTCAAAGATGCATGTATTTCTTTGTGGCTATTAGAAAACGACGGAGAATGGGAGAAATGCCTAGAAGAGGCGGCGGTGATGAAGACTGGATACCAGCTATGAAAACTTTTCAGTATCATACTATCATACTCACTCAATATAACCCAACCAAAACAGAAATTCTTTGGGAAAAAATTGGTCTAGATATATGTGATGATCTCGCACACAGGCTTACAACACAATATGGAATAAAAGATCCAACGCAAGAACAGATTCTGGATTATGGGTTGTATCTTCTGTAGAAATTACTACAAGAGGCTGGAAAAGAACTAAAAAGGGACTTCAGCTTAATGCCACGACCAACGGGTAACTAGAGCGAGGTGGTGGGAAATCAACTCATATGGTAGCACCGCTAGCTACAGTTTGATATACAGGAAACAGTGGTGAATTCAAATGTAGAGAAGTTGAATTGTGCACAGAAAGATGTATATGACCAAATTACTGAGTCGATAAGGAAAAATAAGGGAAATAAATTCTTCTTGAATGGCAGTGCGGGTACGGGGAAAACGTTTCTTTACCACACTGTGGCGGCAAAATGTAGAAAGGAAGGAAACATGGTTCTTACGGTGGCATCTTGCGGCGTTGCATCACTCCTACTGCGGGGTGGAAGGACGGCTCATTCTATGTTCAAGATCCCATTTGAGGTTACAGAGATTTCTAAATGTTCGGTCAAATATGATGATATGGAGGCAGAATAGTTTAGAAATACAAAACTAATTATTTGGGTTGAGGTGCCGATGCAGCACGGTTTTGCATTGAGGAGGTGGACAGATCACTAAGAGATGTGAGTAAGAGTAAAAAACCGTTCGTAGGAATAACAGTTGTGCTTGGGGGAGACTTCAGGCAAACTTTACCTATCATTGAAAAGGGAAGCCGAGAACAGATCGTGGGTACATCTATTAGGAGCTCAAAAATATGGAAAGGAGTGAAAGTCCTCAGTCTAACACAAAACATGAGGCTGGGAAATAATAATCAAGAAAACGTTGAATTCGCCGAGTTCTTGCTACAGGTAAGTACATATTTATTTAAGGGTTCGTTATTATTAGGTTTAAATTTTTGGTCAAGGATGACTTTAGTGCGTGCCTAACGTGAAAAAATCGTATTTGGCAGGTTGGGACAGTCCCGAAGGAGAAAGTGGACTTGCCAACGGCAATATATAGATGCACAGATCTGAAGGACTTGATTTCACAAGTCTATCTAGGAATTGAGGACAATAGCATGCCTACGGCCAAGTACTTGACTGAGAGAACTATTTTGTCTCTGAGGAATGAAGACGTTGTTGTAATGAGTGAAATGATCCTGAAAATGTGCAAAGGCCGTAAGTACTCTTATCTAGCGGCGGAAAAAGAGGCAGAGAATTTAGAAAAGGGTTCAACAGGAAATACAGGATGTCCAAGTGAGTGTTTGAATGCCATGAATCCGACAGGTCCGGCGATGATTATGCGTAATATCTCACCGACGAATGGGCTGTGAAACGGGACCAAAATAAGGGTAGAGAGATGTGCACCTCATGTAATACAAGCAACAATCTTGACGGGAGACAAGCAGGGAGAATTAGTTTTCATTCCACGGTGATCATTGACTCCATCGTCATCAAGTATACCTGTTAGGATGACCAGGAGATGATAGGTGTATAAAAAAACCTCTCTAAGTATAGATTGGTTATGCTTTCTTAGCTAGTTTTCTTGCGAAATTGTATTATTATCTTTCTTTTTATATTTTATGGGAATTTTGGAGCTCATTCCCGAAAAGAACTAGAAATCATTCGAATCTCGAGGTGAAAGAGCAAAAAGGTCATTCACGAGTACACATTATTGGGAGCCTGACAAAGGTTGAGAGCCAACCAGTCCGGGGTGGCACTTGCCTAAGACTATGGGTGTAATTATCCGTCCAAAACTTATACTGTAATTAACCCGAGAGAAGACTGAAGGGTATGCTGTCAGTTCCATGGAACTGACAGTTGAAAGAATTTAGGTTGAGCTGGGTTCCTGGGTTTACATTCCGAGATCGAGTTGTTAATAGAGTTAGTATGGCTTGAACAGGGATTTGACATGGGAAGACTTACGTGCAGTGAATGATTAATGAGGAATATGCTTGAGTCTGCGGGTCAAAGAGCTGCTATTGGCAGTGACATGAACGAAGGAGACGTATCGAGTTTGTGTGATGCTACTATTGGCAGTGACAGAACTGGATGCAATGATCGATGGTAGCTGTGATGAGATGGCAGTGTTGAGTCTGCAATGAACTGAGCTGTGGGTATGGACGATGGAGAGAGCATGAGTCACGAGAATCTGCTGGTGGTATTGGAAGGAGCTGTGAACTGAGCGTGAGAAGTACGGATTGGAGTCTCGTGATGATGGTTGGGTTCGAATAAAAGCAAATGAGCTGCAGTTTGGTCTTAATATAACAGGTTCGGGAGATGAGAAGTTGAGCTGTAGTTTGTTGACAGTGATGATGATAAGCTTGCTCGTGATCGGAGGAGCTGCAGAGTATGAGTGTTTGCTTGTATTCCAGTCTGAGCTGTGACGATGGCGAGAGAGTAAACTGGTCAGAAAAGCTGTGATGATAATGAAGATTAGTCGACGATGCTTGAGTTCGGGGTTTGAGGCATCGGTGATGGAGTTACAGCTGGGTAGACTTGCAGTGACGATGCTTGAGGCGAGATATGGCAGCTGGGAACTGGTGTTCAGATTAGGGGTCAGTGATGATGGCTGTGACTGAGTAAGTGAACTTAAGGTAGAGAGTTCAGGGAGATGCTGCCACAAGTGACGCTGTGATACTCGAGTGACGAGAACGTGCTGTTGGTTGGCAATAGATGGAGAAGCTATAAACGCTAGAAACTGCAGCGTACTGAGAAGACCCAGGAAATGAAGATACAATGCTGTTGAACGAACAGAGATGGAGTCGAGCCTGCTGTTGCTGCAGTGATCGGTGGAGATGGCAATGATGATGGTGATCGTTGTTGTAATGGAACTGGAAGGTAGATTATCAAGGGTCGCTGTTGAATGTCGGGGGAATGAAGAGAGTCCACTGAGTATTGCATGGGACGTCTTGGTTATAGAGGCGAGAAGGATAGAACTCAGGGAAGCTGGTCGTGAAATGAGTAAGCTAGAGAAATAATTTACCCTGTCAGTTCCACGGAACTGACAGGCCATTTACTGGCTACTGACGGAATTGGGCTGGAAGCAAGCCCATTGTCTGCCTTCATAGTATCAATACCGACAGCTGAAAGAGTTTAAATGGGCTGGGCTCTGCCAGTATCCCGTGACTGACAGTTGTGAGGACTAAATGGGCTGGGCTTTGTTTGGGATTTACACGACTTTGATGAGCAGCCTTTGTCGTGGCTCAGTTTGAGCAGCCTTGGACGTGTGGAAAGACTTTGAAACCCATTTTGACCGGGCGTTATGCACGGGACACTTTAAGGAGGTGCACTTACCTATTTTTGCTAGGTTTTCTAGTTTCTTCAAGAGGAGGTGCACTTTCCTATTTTTGCTAGGTTTTCTAATTTCTTTAGGAGGAGGTTACAAAACTCTATATATAGGGAACCCTAGGCACAATTTTGAATATCTTCTAGACACATATATTATTTTCACCGTTTTTCTCCCCCTTAGGGGAAGAACTATCTCTTTTCTATTCTTTTTATATTGTAATGGTGAATTCAAAGTTCTAATGTGAAGCTCAATTATTTTGCAAGTTTGTTTCAAGTTTTAAATTGATTCATTGTGGATTGTTTTTACCATATCGAAGGTTTATGATTGGTTCTTAGATTGGTTTGGGTGCGCAACCAGATTAGTTTATTAATCATTCTAATGCTAGTAGAGATGTGAGTCGACCCGTAATTGTCTCTTATCTCCTACACAAGTAGAAATCGCAAGACCTTACGGAGGGATTCTGTGGAGCGATTGCGAGTAAAGACAACACTAGTAAGTGGACCGAGCGTACCGAGTTTTACTGCTGGGATCAAACCTAAATTCACAAAACGTAATGCGTTCTGGGAATTAAATCTTGTAGTCGAGCGCTTCCGTGTCAAGGTGGTTCTTTTGAATAGAATCCGGTAGTCGAGCGCTTCCATATCCAGTGATATATGGAGTTTTTGGGGATTGCTAAGCGTACCTGCTTTCCTACGGTTGGTGACAATTGAGTCTAACAAGAGAAAAACGGGTACAATGTTGAGTTAACGGTTAGTAACTGCGAAGCATTTCTTCAATATCTTTTTCTTTTTATCCTTCTTTTATATTTTCGCCGATTTAGATAACATAACAATTGCATTACTCTTTGTGGGAACGTTCTCTTACTACCTCTATATTATATTTAATTAGTGGGAAATATCTTTTTATTTTGTTTAGTAAACGACGCTCACCAGGAGACAATTCCCAATTAGGCTGGCGTACGCGATGGCAATTGATTGAGCAAAAAAAAGCGATGACAATAAACAAGTCACAGGGACAATCCGTAAAATATGTGGGAATCAATTTGAGAAACCCGGTTTTCAGCCATGGTCAACTTTATGTGGCGCTGTCGAGATGCACAACGGAGAGAAGAATCAAAATCTTACTACCAGATGAGGATGTTTGGCAACAAACTACCAACTTGGTGTATCCGAAGGTTGGGTTTTATTCCATTTAATCATACGATTCATATACAACATTTTTTAAAACTTTTTTTTATGTTACTCTTATATTCATTGATCTTTAGTTGAAAACTTCCTAATCAGTTTATGATTCAGTAAAAATTATGTAAGCTTCTAGCACACACCGAGAGGCTTTATTGGTATAAGTATAAGCTTCGGTGACTTTGTTCAATTTTTATAAATCTGAAACACAGTGGAGATAAAATTTAGATTCATGCAACTGGAGCTTCCATGGTTGATGGCGATTAATATTTAGATTCATGGGCTAGCTTTCATTGCTATAAATCTAGATTCAAGGTCTCCTATTCAAGGTAATCACAAATGAAACTTCTCTTACCAACCATCATAACGAAGTCGTTGTTTCTTAAGAGGATAACATTTGGGACTACCAAAACCGTTTTTAAATTTTGGACTCAATTTTTTTTAGGGTTACAACTAACGGTATTATTTAAAATTTTGAATACAAAATGTAAATGAAACATCAAACTTAATTAGGCTATCAATGATAATTAAGCCACGCTTGATGAAAAATAATCCTTTCCGATGGAGCTCTATATAACCTGCAATCACATTTGTAAATGACACTAGACTTGAGATAAAAAAAAAAAACTAGAATATTATAGCAAATAAGCATCTCTAGCTCGAAAAATGTCAAACCGGACCACAAAAACATCGCCCGTCTATGGAGCAAAAAATCCACAGAGGAGAAAGACCAAGGATTTGGAGAGAGTAAATGGTAGCAAGTGGGAGATTGAAATCTATAGTACACCATCCAGAATAAGGAAATTCGAAGACGAGTTCTGCTATACTTGTTGTGTTGTATGTGGCTCCGGAGTTCAGTACATAGATGCGGATCACTATTTTCTAATCTGACAGGAAAATACGCTACCAATTGAGAGGTAATTATGAACTTAAGGAGACACATATTGCAGTTAGCACATTATACCGACTTCAAATATGCCTCTAATAATCATATAGTATACATACTACGGCTTAGGATGGAGGTCGAGGACCGCTATGGAAAAGCATGGTTCGAGGCGTCTGACGAAGTGACGGAGGATTTAGTCTACCGGACTTCAGAAACAATACTCAAGATGAAGCAGGTAATTTTTCAAGATTAGCTTTTACAATTTTTGTTGTGTTCTTACGAAAATGTGTATTACAAACTAATCATTCATAAAATGCAGGAGGGAGCAATAGCGAAGATATATGAGATGCTTTACCGAAAACTGGACATAGAGATCGACTTCCATATTAAGCTTAACCCAAAAAGTAGTGATTTCCCACATAGGATGTACACGGTACAAAGAGTTAACAGGCCCTTGATTGGTTGGGCTACACAAGATGCGGCTGAAAACATAACAGAGGTAAACAACTTTAACTAAGAATCGTTTTTTGGGAACATTGGTTTTTTTTGGGGACCATGGTTTTTTTGGTTCCCAGTTCGGTTATGTTGCAAAAAAAAAATTCCAACTGAACATAAGTTCGGTTAGTTGCAAAAAACATTTCCCAACCGAACATTAGTTCGGTTAGTTGCAAAAAATATTTCCTAACCGAACCTTAGTTTGGTTACGTCGCAAAAAATATTTCCCAACCGAACACGTCGCTAGGAAAATAAAACAATGGTTCCAAAAAAAAACCATGGTCCCCAGAAAATGATTCTTAATTAAATTGAGCAACGAATTTTCATGTGAAAATGTCCGTAAATAATTTTAAATTATGCAGGCCCAATATCCTATTGAAAATGATTGGGAAACTGATTTCGAAGGCTATGAGAGAGAACAAACAACGTCTTATGATGGAGAATCAAGTGACGGAAATGAAAATTAAGTATGCGGTGGCTGGATTTAGCAAGGGCAGAAGCTAAAAAACATTGGTTCCATAGGGAAACTTCAGAGAAATTTTTTAGAATATTACGTTGAAATGTATGGTTGTTTTGCCAATACCTTGGATTTCAATAATAAAAAAAAAATTATCGTGAAATAATTTAAATATTAGTGTTAACATTATGGGCGATTTTGCAAATATTTTGTATTTCTTTGATCAGATTTGAAAGATTTGGTACATCAAGATAATATTTTAGTGATTATGATCATATCTTTCAACTTCATGGACAGTTTTGGAATACTATGCATGTAAAATACAAATTAAAATACATTTAAAATCATTAAAGGCGGCAAAATTTTAAAAAGATTCATGTGGATTATGATAATTACAAATTAACACTATATTTGGAAGCAATAGTCATTCATACCCATTGAAGATTCCCAAAATTTGTTCCTGAAATTCATTCTAACCTATTATATATATATAATTCTCTTTTATTTTATAATAACCAAGGTTTGGCCAATATAAACCTCACGAGAGTTTCCATATGATTAACAAACTAAAAAAAAAATCTACAGCTGTTATACGCGGTGACCACCACCTACTGCAAGGATAACATGTATTTTTCTCAGGCCTGCTTTAGGCTTATAGAACTTGCATGGATAACGGGTATTTTTCTCAACCCTGCTTTAGGCTTATAGAACTGTCTTTTAACTACGAAAAACTATGTGTTATTAATCCTGTTCTCCTGTTTAAACCATGCAGAACAGACAAATGGCAAGCCAAATAACATGTAGCCCATCTAAAACCAACTACAGGAGATTTGATCAGCTAAATTTCTCAACCCTGCTTTAGGCTTATAGAACTGTCTTTTAACTACGGAAAACTATGTGTTATTAATCTTGTTCTCCTGTTTAAACCATTTAGAACAGACAAATGGCAAACCAAATAACATGTAGCCCATCCAAAACCAACTATAGGAGATTTGATCAGCTGAATGACATGGCGAAATGGGAACTCTAGGAGACTCAATTCATGATTTTACGATCATCGAAAGAAGTGGACTTTTTGACACTGAGGCAATTGGAAAACGACGGAGAATGGGAGAAATGCCTAGAACAGGCGGCAATGATGAAGACCGGATACCAGTTGCAAAGACTTTTTATTTTAATACTCACTCAATGTAGCCAACGGAACCAGATATTCTATGGGAAAAATTGGACTAGATATGTGCGATGATCTCTCGCACACAGGCTTATAACACAGTACGGAAAAAAAAATCCAAGGAAAAAAAATTTATGGATTACGGGTTGTATCATCTAAAAATATTACTGCAACAGGATGGAAAAGAACTAAAAAGGGACTTCAACTCAATGCGACGATCGACGGGTAACTGGAGCGAATAATGGAAAACAAGCGTCCGTATAGGTGGTAGTTGGATTCAACAAGGGCGGAAGCTAAAAGCTAAAACGTTTTGTTTGATGGTTGTTTGGCCGATATTTTACTGATTATGGTTGTTTTAAAAGAATGCTTCAACTGAGAACGAACTTTGTCCCTAAATTAAAAATATAATGTATTTGGTAATTTGTTTTTCTCACAACCTTGATTTTCTTGCATGCAAAATAAATACTAGATCACCGCTGCCACGATGGGGAGGGCCGACCGAAGAAAATCGAAATACCGTTATGCGAAATGGTGTTATAAGGCTATAATTGATATGCATTTAATTTATGGTAGTTTATATAAATTTCTCCCATTTTTTATGCATCTTTTGTGGTGGTTTGCATCAATTTACCACATGTATTGTGTAACATTTGTCGTGGTTTGCACCAATTTCCCCATGTATTATGCATCCTTTGTGGTGCTTTGCATAATGACTATGCATTAAATTAAAAGTCACCATCGAATTTTTCGTAAAAACACTAAATTTTATATTGTTTTTTGTACTCGTTGTGTATATTCTTTAAAATCCTTTCCAATGATATAAAATTTGTAAAATTCTAAGGCACGGATTTTTAGATAAGTTATATTAAAGTTCGGTTTCCAATTATACCCCTGAAAAAATAGGATGTATAAGGAGTTATAATAATTAGACTAAAAGGGGGGACATTTTAGGCATTTCATGTCCCAAAGACTACCACCAAATTCATTTCCAATCTTTTTACCAAATTGAACATTTATGTTATGTTTCATTTGACAAAAAAGTGGCCATAAAAGGGAATCCCTCCCTACGGGCCCTCCGGTTGGTCGGACCAATTATCGCACAATAATTTCTCTACGTGATTATTTTTAAATTCGCCTTCTACTGCTAACATGGACCAATTTGTTACAAAATTGAGATTTTTTTGAGATTTATAAGCGAAAGCCGGTAGAAGGTGTAGAAATCGAGGCCTGGCACGGGTCGAGATCCGGTCTTTTCCGATCCCTAATTTATTATGGGGGGGGGAGTCTATGTACTCATCCGTTCATGGATGTTTATCGCACAAGGTCGGACAGAGGTAGCTTCTTACGAGTTTGTTCTATAAGAGAGTTATCTCCGTAAAGAGAGATGTTTTGAAGTCGCCACCTGACTAAGAGGAGTCAGGACCCTTTAACTAGTTTGAATTATTTTGAGGAAAACAAAACCTAATTATGACTTTCATGTTTATGGTCTGCTATCAGAGAGTATGAGTAAGGAGATTCTAGTATGGGATGGGAAGGTGTTAGGCACCCATCAGCCGCCAATCATATGATTGGCCTATACTTCATAATTAAATGGGGATAATATTTACATCTTTTCTTTAAAATGTTTTATACACACTTATGACTCTTGGATTAACATATATAGCTGGAGAGAAAAATAACTTATGATTATTCAACGGTATCGGGAACCTAAATCGATTCCTAGCATGTTGAGAATATTAATAAGTCGAATCTAAAGTTGTGATTTATTGATGTGAATAGTTTAAATTTGAACTAGACATCCATGGATGAGGACAGAAATTTGGAAGTTGTCACGGATTATCGATTGAAGGCTTATTGAAATTTTGGAGTAATAACCGATATCCTGCAACTTAACATGTAAGTTATTTGAATATTATTCATATGTGGTGGCCGTGATATGAGAGAGTAAATCACCCCACGATATGAATTAATTAGATCATACTACGGAATATATCATTACAAATAAATTATGTAGAAATTGACATGGACAATCAGAATGTGAGAGGGGAAATCCACTCTATACTCACAATTTTGATTTATCCACGAAAATAAACTTGATCGGTATACCTTAGACGGGGTATTTGCTTCAAAGATTCTTATACTTTTCCTCTTTTGTTTTTGGTTAAGTATGCTGAAAGTAGTTAAAGTACTAGCAATTTAATGCTAATCTTTTAAAAACTTAAAGACAATACTTGATTTAATATTTCTATTTTTTTGGGTTTTCTCGAAATGAACTATGAATACATAAGACAATAATAACTATTATGTAGGAAGGAAATTTGATTTCTCTTTGATTAAATGACAAAATACATGAAGACTAGGAACATGTGAGAAGAAATATTTTTCTAATTGAGAGACAATAATTATTCTTGGTTTGGGTGGTAACCCAGATTTTTAATGGTGTTTGCATGAGGAGAATAAGAATAGTTTCTTTGGTGTAATTGGTTGTGATTCTTTGTTGTAGAATCAGATTTTTTTGGTGTTGTGTAACTCTCTTGGTTTTTCTTGTTAGTAACTTCCTTGGGATTTCTTGATATCTTTCCTTGGTTGTAAGGTATACCTTATATAGTTGAAGAAAGGTAGGGAGTAGGTGGAAGAAATGATGAAAAGAATAGTGGGGGATATGGAAAATTGAGATTTTTCTTTACCTATTTTTTTTTAATTTCGTTTTTTCAAAATAATGGGGATGTGAGGAATTCAACGGATGGAAAATGGGGATGTGAGGAGATGGTGCATGTGATGTGTTTGAAAAGAATAATGGGGACATGGAAAATTGAGATTTTTCTTTACCTTTTTTTTCTTCTTTACCTTTCCTCTTCTTTTTTTTTTTTGACTTTTTTTTTTTTAAATTCCTTGAAAGGAATTCAATGGATGAAAAATGGGGATGTGAGAAGATGGTGCATGTGATGAGTTTGAAAAGAATAATGGGGACATGGAAATAAGAAAATGGGTAATGAAATGGGTAATTAGGTGGTGCTTGTGAGCTTGATTGGGTAGTGCTTGTGGGTTTGATTGGTAGAGCTTGTGGGTTTGATTGGTAGTGCTTGTGGGCTTGATTTAAAGGATATGGAAATCTTTAATTGTCCATAAAGAATTTCTCTTGTATTCAGTTTCGAAGTATAAGACTGATATTTTTCCATGGAAGGTGCGAAGTTGGGGTATCAACAGTTGCCCCTCTTTGAGAGTAATCGCTCGCGGTTGGCGAACTAAGTCATGGACCCAATTTCGCGCTCTGTTTGTTGTTGATGAACGTTGATTCAACTGTTGATGCAGAAATTTATGACATTGGCCAGGTTTTCCCTGGTTAAGTTTCGTCGATTTCATAGGGAGCGTCGGGCCTTGCACTATGAAGTCCGTTACAGATTCTGTTTTTGAGGTCACAACTATTCGATGTGTCGTGCCTTGACTTGGTATGATTGATTCTCCTTTGCAGGAAAAGGGTCAATTTTCTATTCCAAGCTTCTTGAAGAAGGAATAACTTTTATTTCTTTATAAGATGATTGGGGGAGAAGAGTATTCTTTACCCAGTGGTTCTTCTTCCATTTGTTTTTATTGTTTTCTCTTTCAAGATGACATCTGAGAAGCCTTTTGATGTTTTCTCTGCCCTTCCTCCTTTGCCGCCGGTACGTAGAATACGGAGGGTCGGGGTTTTGGCTGATGTTGAAAACCACGTTTCGGCAAAGATCCGTAATGATCCAGTAATCCTTTTGAGTTTGAAGTTTCCACTTTTCATGTTCTCTGAGGTTGTCTTCTGGTAATTCTGACCGGGATTTTTCCTTATCACGTGCTTTTGCAGGATTATTCTTGGGCACGCGTCCATGGAATAACCACTGGCATAGTGGAGTGGTTGACTGTAATAAGAAGATGCATAGGTGTTCGTGACATTATACGCCGAGTCGGTTGGTTTGCCTTCACAGAATACTTGAGTTCGTACCCGGATCCTGATAATGCCATAATTGTGGCGGAGCGATGGTGGGGTGACACTAACTCATTTCATCTTCCATGCTGCGAGTTGACTATCACTCCTTGGTATTTCTACATGATTACTAGAATCCGTGTGGGGTTGGAGTTCATGTTCCTTTAGGTGCCAGCACGCTTGAGGTAAATGTCCGGCAGATGTTGGGGCCGCGTTGTGGGAACATTTTCCCAAAGAGTTGGTCAGTTAGTCTTCCAGACTTGAGATCAAGTTTCTGGACTCCTGAGACGGAACTTGCTGATGAAGCTCCGAGAGATAACCTTAAAGTCATTGAAGTTACTAGAGCTTTTCTTATTTATTTTGCTGGGTATACCTTCATCAATTCTTCACATGACTATTTCAAAGCGGGTTACCTGGCAGCTTTCAATGATCTTGACCTGCTGGGTTTTTACGACTGGAGAAGTTGCGCAATGGCTTGCCTCTTTAACAGTCTTACTTGAGTGACTCGTCTTGAGACTAAGGTTCTGTGTGGGTTTTGGCCCATCTTGAATGTGAGTGTCCATCACTTTGGATTAATCAAGATAATTCCATCTAAATTTCTCATTGCTTTCTTCTATCTCTGCTTCTTACCCTTTTTCAACAGTTCTGGTGTTATGAGTATTTTCCAGCTAGTCGTCCACCATTTGATTGTAGCTTCTCTAATAGACAGTTGTTTCCAAGAATGGCTAGGTGGAGAGGCGCCTTCCGAAATCATTCGATTACACATGCACGTCTCTGTTTAGAAGATGCCACCGTTGACTCAGTAAGTTTTTTTTTTTTTTTTTTTTTTAACCTTCACTTCATCTTTGTTGTAGATTTGCTGGGATCCTTGGAAGAATCATCCGACCAGTCGTGATGACGGAGATATCCGTGTTATTTCGCTTAGCATGCTTCATTATTTATTACGAGGCCCGGATTATTGTGCATGTTATCTTGGTGAAAGATTTGGAAAGCAAATCAGTCAACCGAATGCGACACCTCGCTTTTCCCCTCCTCGGGATACATGTTTAATTTATGCATCTTTTAGTGATATGATCGATATGTCTCGACAACCGCAACTCTTATATGAAGACTCGGTCGATCGTGACTTGGATTTTGACACGTATTGGAGATCTGTTTCTTTGGATCCAGCTCTGGCCGTCCGTGCTCAACATGAGGATCTTATTGTGAGGGACCTTGGTTCTACCCCTCGTCCTCTATTGATGGTATCTTCAAGTAATCTTCCTGCTCAGCAGGCTCCCGTACTCAACGTGGATCATCTGATTCCTTCTTGGGATCTTCAAATACCTATCTTGGGTACTTCTAACGTGATTTGTATTGAAGGCGACTCTTTTGACCGGGAGGTCGTTGTTGGTTTTCCTCTTCCGATCGATATTCCAGAGGTATCTTCATTATCACTGCTCTATTTTGATCATTTACAAGAATATTTTGTTTTAACTTGTAGTTTCTATAGGTTTCCAAAGTTTTTCAAGAATATTTGCTCCGTCTAATAGATAGCCAAAATCGCCAGCTTAATTCGGTGGTCAATGAGATGTATGGGATCATGTTGAGGAATGATGCCATCAGTAGGGCATATTTAGATCAGCAAGCACGCATCGAAGCTCTTTCTGAAGAATTGTCAACACTCCGGCTGCTTCACGAGGTTTACTAGATTTATTTATTTTATTTTATTTTGATTTTTTTTAAATAGGGAAAAGGGGCTAGCGGGTCGGATGGGTGACCGCAACGGATCGGGTTTCATTTCGGGTGATGCCCGAATAGGTGGCTTAATGGAGCCCTAATTCTCTGCCTTATATACTTCGTTTTCTCCTTTTCGACCCCCAACTTCTTCTTCTTCTTCTTCTTCTTCTTCTTTTCTCTTCACATCCGCCTCTTTCCTCCTTATTTTCATCAGATCCTTCTTGTATGTGCCGGATCTGGACTGTGATCTTTCTTTTCTTAACCACCGTCTTCATGTTTTTCTACTTTCTTCTTGTTTGGTTTATCGCGGTAGTAATCATTTATTGGTGGAGTATGCAATATAGAGTTTGAGCGGATGGATAAAGTACTTCCTGAAGTAGTGTTAACTGAAGTGAGATGTCTTTGGTGGAATCTCAGTATAGATCTGTATAAATCTTATTTTTCTGTGCTTGATGATAGTACATCTTGAGATCCATACTAATGTTCGGCTCGTAGATGAAGATATGATGATTTAGGGAAGGATGCAAGATCGTTCCATATGCAGCTTCAAAATACGTACAATGATAAATCCGGATTTCAAGGTTGAAGTCAGATTTAGATTTAGATGTATTCTGACAAGTATGGACGATCTGCCTGGGATGAAGCCATCTGAATCAAGTGTGTCATATGGACACTTTTATCACCATAACACACTGGTCTCGATCAATGGGAAATGGTGAAGAAGTTGGGTCTCGGCCCACACTCGGATAAAATCATCTCCTTTCTTTACTAGTTCTTCATTTCTTCTTCTTTGGTTCATCGTCAGATCATTTTGTTTCTTGTTGTTGTTTTTTTTTTTTGATCTGATCATGTATCCTTCATATGAGTGAGTGTTCATGCCTTTCATTATTGTAGACAAAGATCTTTTAAATCCTTCATTTGTGAATGAAATGTTTTCTTCTGGTGGTGTTCTTGTCTTTGGTTTGACTTGCACTGACTTTGCAGATCGCTAACTCCGGTGGAGAGACCTTAACTCAGATAACTCGTCGTTCACAAAAACTAAAGCATGATTAGAACATGATTAGACTCAAGATAATACTCAAGAGATTTTTCCTTAGTTGCATATTCGGTGTGTGCAAGGCACAGTACCATCCTAAGGCTTTCATCATCATCATTTTTTTTTTTTTGAAAACAAAACCTTAGAAATCTTTTTTTTTCAAATAATATTTACAAAATTTAATAACTGTAAAATATTGAAATTATTGAATTGGAGAGTTTGGCTCAGTTATGCCTATCTGGTTGCTCATAACACCATATCCAATCCTAAGCCTTTCATCATTGACAAACTCTCCGGGGTTTTTTTTTTTTTTTTGTAATGGCACAACTTTTATAAAAGCACACACACTTTTTTTTTCATTTTGAAAACAAGACCTTAGCAATCTTTTTTTTTTTTTTTTTTTTTTTGAGAAAAAAAAAATTGAAACTCAATTAAACTCTTTCTTTTTTTCATTTTGAAAACAAGTTGATAAAGTAGAAAACGATGATAAAAGTCACAAGTGATGACAAACCAGTTGATCTTTTGAGGAGATGCAGGGATTATGTATGCTAAAATGTTGCCTTTGACTAGGCATAAAACCTCTTGAGTTGATCTGCATTCGTGGGCCTTGGATGTTCTTCTCCATCTAGGTTCATCAATTGCACTTCCATTCCTCGAAAAATATTTTTAACAATGAACGGACCTTCCCATTTTGGTTTGAATTTTCCCTTTGGGTCGGTATGCTTGACTGGCCGAATCTCCTTGAGCACAAGATCTCATTCGTCGAAGTTGCGTGGTCGCACATGTTTGTTGAAACTGCGTGCAATTCTGTTCTGATATGCTTGAGAATGGCAAGATGTTGTTAGCCTCTTTTTAACAATAAGATTCAATTGCTCGACTCTTACTTTTACCCATTCATCTTCAGGTAACTGACTCTCCTTTAGAACTCTTAGAGTTAGGATCTCCACTTCTATAGGATGCATTGCCTCCATACCATATGTGAGTGAGAAAGGTGTAGCCCCGATTGTGGTGCGAATTGAGGTTCTGTATGCCCACAAAGCATATGGTAATTTCTCACTCCAATCTGTGTATGTATCTATCATCTTCTTTGTCTTGTTGGCTGCTTCTACTGCTCCGTTGGTTTGAGGACGATACGGTGAGGCTAGATGGTGCTTAATCTTGTACTTTCCAAGCATTTTTTCGGTTTCTTCACCAATAAAGTTTGACCCATTGTCTGATATTATTTCATGTGGAACTCCATATTTGCAGATGATGTGGTTCCATATGAAATCGACTGTCGGCTTTCCTTTGAAACTTCTGGTTGAAATGGCTTCTACCCACTTGGTGAAATAATACTTGTGGTAGTTGGAAAATGGATTGATTTTACTTATGAGATCGATTCCCCGGGTAGAAAAAGGCCATGGAGACGATAGTGTATGAAGTTGGGAAGGAGGTACATGCATAAGGTTCCCATGTATCTGACATTGGTGACATCTCATGAAAAATTACATCAATCTAACATCATTATTGTCCAGTAGTATCCCAAGCAAGCTATCTTCCTACTCATCATGTGTGCGTTCATATGAGGACCACACTCACCACTGTGTACTCTCTCCAGGATCTTCCTTGATTCGTGTTCGTTCACGCATCGTAACAAAGTTCCGTCTCTTGACACTTTGTACAGAACATTTGCAAAGATTGTGTACTGACACGCCATCCTTCGAATGTACCTCCTTTGTTGTTTTGTTGAATCTTCTGGATAAGACTGATCTTCGAGGTACCATTGTAAATCAACAAACCAAGGAGCGTTGTCTAATTATTTAGCGGCGACTTGAATGGCATAAAAAAAGGCAGGTTCATCTCTTTGGCCTTTTTCGATAGGTTTCACCGTCATTCCTTTGGGGACTGCAAGCCAAGAAGCTAAAACAACAAGAGCATTAGCACCATAATTTTTGTTTCTGTAGATGTGGTGGAATTCGATGTGATCGAATTATTTTGTGAGATCTTTAAGGTATATATAATATTGGGATAACTGTTCGTTAACCCTCCATTCCTTCTGAATTTGCTTGATGATCAGTAGTGAATCTCCGTATACTATGATGATCTTGACATTGATTTTAATAGCAGATTTCAGTCCAGCTATGCAGGCTTCATATTCTGCAACATTATTAGAGCATGGAAAACATAGCCTGATAAAAATAGGTGTATGGATACCTTATGGTGACTCTAGCAGTGCCCCTATACCCATTCCTTGTTTGTTGCGGGCGCCATCAAAGTATATCTTCCATGGCCTATCTTCAGGTATATCAGCATACATCACCCATTCGTTTGGGAACTCAATCGTCAGCTCAGTGTTGTTGAGGATAGGATGTGATGCTAGATGATCGGAAATTGCTCTTCCTTTGACAGATTTCTGTGTGATATATATAATATCAAACTCGAAGAGCAACAATTTCCATTTTGACATTCTTACGGACAATACGGGCTTCTCGAACAAGTATTTGATTGGATCCATCCTTGATATCAGATGAATCTTATGATATAACATGTAATGTCGAAGACGTTGGGTTGCCCATACAAGTGCCAAGAAAGTCTTTTCTAACATGGTGTATTTTGACTCGTACCCTGTAAGAGTTTTGCTGATATAGTATATTGCCCTCTCTTTGCCGCTTCCTTCATGGCACACCATAGAGGTTTCGGTGACCGAGAGATATAAAATCAAAGGCACACCATGGGTGCGGGCAACAAGTACTGGAGGATTAACCAAATACGTATGGATATTTTCAAATGCTTCTTGACATTCATGGTTCCATATTATGGGCACATTCTTCCTTAGCAACTTGAATATCGGCTCGCAGATGGGAGTGAGTTGATTTATGAACCGACTTATATATTGCAGCCGACCCAAAAATTCTCTGATTTCCTTCTCCGTTCTTGGTGGAGACATCTCGATGATAGCCTTAGGCTTTGATGGGTCGCATTCAATCCCTTTGTTGCGACGATGAAACCTAGCAATTTCACGGACTTGGCACCGAACAAACACTTGTTGGGGTTGAGCTTAAGTTGAAATTTTTGAAGACGTTAGAATACCTTTCTCAGAACATTTACATGATCCTTACTATGTGCAGATTTATCCACCATGTCATCTACATAAATCTCTAGCTCCTTGTGCATCATATCATGGAAGATAGTCGTCATGGCTCGTTGGTATGTGGCTCCGGCATTCTTTAATCCGAAAGGCATAAGTACGTAACAAAATATTCCCCATGGAGTGATGAAGGATGTTTTGATCATATCTTCTTCTGCTATTCTGATCTGATTATATCCGGAGAAACCATCCATGAACGACATGCTTCCTTTCCCATAGGAGTTATTGACCAATATATCAATATGTGGCAATAGGAAGTCATCTTTTGGGCTTGCATTGTTCGAGTTGCGGTAATCAATGCACATCCTCACCTTTCCGTCTTTATTCGGAACAGGTACAATGTTAGCCAGCTATTCAGTATAAGTGACTGCTTTGAGAAAGCCTGCATTGAGCTGCTTCTCCACTTCTTCTTTGACTTTTGAGGTCCATTCTGACCTTAGTCTCCTGAGCTTTTGTTTGATTGGCTTTACATGAGGATAAGTCGGAAAACGATGGACCACCAAGTCAGTATCCAACCTAGGCATTTCTTCGTAAGACCAGGCAAAGACGTCCTCGAACTCAGTGAGTAGCTCGATCATCTTCTTCCTTTCTTCATCTAATAATGCTGTCCTGATCTTCACATTTCGTGGTTCTTCTCCCGTTATCAAGTTGATTGTTTCTTCTTCCATGAATTCTGGATCTTTTTCATGTTTTTCGACACTGTTTTGGATCTCTTCTGGAACGTATTTTAGGCAGGTTATCATTTATTCATCCTCATATTCAAAATTTCCTACATCCAAGACATCATATTGGTTTTCATACTCTTTTATTTCTGAAATCACATTTTCCACATTTTTTTTGCTTTTTTTGTTTTTTTTTTTAAATTTAATGGTACATTAAACATACAAATACCGTCTTTCGGTGCCCACGAGGATTCTTGAGGTTCATCCTTCATCAGTTGTGGACCCTCACATCCATTCTTACTAGGTCATTTTTGTTTTTTGCGTCGGAAGAAGTTCCGACATCCTCTGATGCTTCGTTGGAAATTATCATGAAGACGCTTCTATCAGATGATTGCTCCCTCCTTCTGGCATTGGTCCTCCAGAATCTCTCTCTTTGTTCTTCGAGGTACTGTTCCAGGTTTTGATTGATCACCTCTGGTCGAATCTTTGAAAAATACTCAATGAAAGCATTGATCATTTCTGGTCACGCTGCTTGCCGAATGTGATCATTGGTTGAATACGATACTGACGCACTCCCAGTTAAGCTTTTGCCGAAGTATTGTTTCAAGTCCCCGTCGTGCATCTTCAATGGCTCCATGTACCAAAACAATGATTTGAGGTGTTTGATGGGGGAGCCTTTACCGTTATAGATAGGAAATTTCCTACTTTTAGGAAATCGCAACCCTAAGCATGTAATAACCATACATTCCTGGATTGTTCCTTCAGTCTCCTGGGTTTAGCTTATCGTACTCTCCTTTTGTTCAGGAAGTTCTAATTCTCGTTCATCCTCCCCTTTATGTCTGCTGGATTCGCCTGCACTGTTAATAGGAGACGGAGAAAACAGATGACTTACTCTTTCGTAAACAGGTTCTTTGGCTTCTTTTCTTTACCAGAACTTTTTTTTGTTACTACATGTGAAATCATCGCCGGTGTTCTTGGTGCTGGAACCTTTTCTCCTCCCTTACGGGTGAACCACTTTTGGAAGGACGGTTGACGGTTCCAATCGATTCCTTAATCTTATTGCCTTTTCCCGAATATCGTAGAGTCTCGGTAGGTCGACTGATATCCCATGCCTGCCGTATCAAATTCCTTTCTCCCAGGTATTGTTATTGGTTGTGTGGGCCCTTGTTGTCGGAGCCCCATACCCATTCCCGGAAAGAACTTGCTTTTCTGTAGCATTTTCGGAACATTTCGATTCCGATATTTGAGTTGGTCCGTATGTGCATGTCGACTTACTACTTAAGCTGCACTCTCATATCGGATCTCTGCAGTATAATTTTCGATCACAGGGACCATATTTATGGAAGCTTGATGAGCCCTTATTTCGTTTTCCATATTATCTGCATGTATAGTAATTAATTCATTTTCCATCCAGAATCTGGCTTTCTGGTGAAGGGAGGAAGCACCAATTCCATTTTTATGCATCCATGGATGGCCCAGAAGCATGTTGAAACTTGTCGAGATATCCATAAGGAGGAATGTAGCCTTGGTCTTCATAGGTCCGACCCATATTTCGAGCGTGATCTCCCCAATTCATATTTGCTTACCGTTATCGAAACCTCTGACCGTTAAAGATGATTTGTTTCTTTTGGTTACACAGTTGAGATCAATCCAGATCTGTTTTGATGCTTTTAGGGTGCATATGTTAACACATGCACCATTGTCCATGAAAACCGACGGTATAACCATGTTTTGCCATCCTATGATGATGTAGAGTCCTTTGTTGTGATCTCTTACTTCTGGTGGTAGGTCATCGTCTGTGAATGTAATTGCCCCTAGTCTTGCATCTTGGTTAATCAGGTGCACTAGTTCGCTAGGATTGATTCCCAAGGGAACCTGCATCAAGCTTAGTACCTCTTATATGGCTTGACGATGACTTGTCAATGCTTCTGGAAGTCCCCAAATGGAGATGTTTGCCTTTGTCCTTCGCAACTGCTCGATGAGTATGTTATCCTCCTTCATCGCATCTTCTAGATTGCTGGTCCAGATTCGAACTGGATTGCCCCTAGCCGGAACACCTGGATTTTCGGATCGCAGATTTGGAGGCTTGAACTATTTCCCTCCCCTTGTTTGGTGCTGTACTTTTTCACATTTTTCCGGCATTTGTTCTGGGTATATAACTTTCCCGCTTCCTACGATAGTGAACAACGGTTTTGTTTTTACTTTATAGATGTTGACGACTGATGTGATTTTTGATGCTTCTTCGTTGTTCTCGACAACGACTCTAACATCTTTCTTTGTTTCAATTGGCAATTCTTCTAGGAGGGTACGGCGTACTTCGGTGTCGTCGACTTCGATGAAGTTGACCCCTTGATTCCTCAGATATGTCGGGAGAGGGTTTTGCTGGATATTGGGTTGCTTTGACGCCCCCTCGATGACTATCTTACCATCGTCCAGCAAATTTTGGATAAGATGTTTCAGGACATAAAATGAGTTGGTATCATGCCCCGCGCTTTGATGGTAATTGCACATCTTCGATTCGTCATAACCCAGAGGTTTGGGGTTAGGTACGGGTTTAGGATCTCGGAGTTGGATCAATTTCTCTTTAAATAATGTAGGAAGGAAATCGCTAATTTCTCCATCCAGTTAAGTGAATACCTGATTTCTACTCCACCTTTTTTCGACAAACTGCTGACCTTTGTCTTGCCGGAGTGTCCCTGTCATTGGTGCTTTTACTGCAGCCTTGATGTAGGTGGGTCTGGAAGGAGTTGGGTTGACATAACTGACTTCCTTCTTTTTTGTTGAGGTTTTCCCCGTGAGGAATCCAGAGTATGCACCGTCTCTCATAGCTTCCTCGATGCTGGCTTCTTTTCTTCAAAAAGTAGCAAGGTTCTTGGGGGCGGACATGCTGAGGGGCACCCTGTAAGATATGGAAATATTTTTCATTAGCATCCTTAACTGAGTTTATTCAGAGGGACGTTCAAACATTTCGAACACCTTTTTGTCCCATCGACTCATCCAATCGATGAACCCTTCATAGGCCCCTTGTTGGAGGGACTCGAGCTGGCGGAAGGAGATTGTATGATCTATATTTTTGGTAAAGTATTCGACAAACGATTCAATCATGGTTGGCCATGTGGATATTTTATATTTTTCCACATGTTGGTACCAATCAAGAGCTAGCCCAGTAAGGCCCTGATAGAATAAGTTTAACAACCAATCATCTGTTAACCCTTGGGTCTTTAGATAATTGAGGTACATGTTGATGTGAAACGCTGGAGGACCGCGACCATCATACTTCGTCATTTTAGGTAATCTGAAACCTTCAGGGAGTTTTCCTTTTGGTGGAGTGTACCACACTTTTCTCTCTATGCCGTTAACAATGGCTGACAACCTCTTTGTTACTTGTTCTTTGAAATGTTCGAATTCCAAGTTTTCTTTGATTGGTGTTGGGATTTTGTTATCGTCGTCTGTATTTCCGGATTCCCCATTTTTGTTTTGCTCTTTATGTAGTGGATTGTATTCGGGTTCAGAACCGTTCATTTGTCGATGGGAATCAAAACCTTTTCCGTTGTTCACATTGTTTCTGGACTCATCTTGCAGCTTCTTAAATAAATTTGCGAGTTTTTCTTCAATGATTTGTTCTATCTTTGAGGTGAGGATGTCAAGATCGCTGGTTTCCTCTTTCCCATATTGCGAAGCATCCATCTTGACCAGTCTTCCTCCTTTTCTCCAATGCCAGCTACGAGTGTAAGCTCCCCTTCGCGTTATGGTTGCTTACGCTTGGATGAGTACCTTCAATAACAAAATCTTAATAAGTGAACATTAGTACATAATAAAGAAAAGATTATAAAATTTCCCATTAATCATTTTTCAAGTCGAGTCTCTTATTTATTCCCCAGTGAAGTTACCACTATAGAAATCGAGGCCTGACACATGTCGAGAGCCGGCCTTTTTCGATCCCTAATTTATTATGGGGGGGAATTCTATGTACTCATCCGTTCATGGATGTTTATCGCACAAGGTCGGACAAAGGTAGCTTCTTACGAGTTTGTTCTATAAGAGAGTTATCTCCGTAAAGAGAGATGTTTTGAAGTCGCCACCTGACTAAGAGGAGTCAGAGCCCTTTAACTAGTTTGAATTCTTTTGAGGAAAACAAAACCTAATTATGAATTTTATGTTTATGGTATGCTATCAGAGAGTCTGAGTAAGAAGATTCTAGTACGGGATGGGAAGGTGTTAGGCACCCATCAGCCACCAATCATATGATATTTCATGATTAAATGGGGATAATATTTACATTTTTTCTTTAAATTTTTTTATACACACTTATGACTCTTGGATTAACATATATAGCTGGAGAGAAAATAACTTATGATTATTCAACGGTATCGGGAACCTAAATCGATTCCTATCATGTTGATAATATTAATAGGTCGAATCTAAAGTTGTGATTTATTGATGTGAATAGTTTAAATTTGAACTAGACATCCATGGATGAGGACAGAAATTTGGAAGTTGTCACGGATTACCGATTGAAGGCTTATTGAAATTTTGGAGTAATAACCGATATCCTGCAACTTAACATGTAATTGGATAAGTTATTTGCATGTTATTCTTATGTGGTGTCCGTGATATGAGAGAGGAAACCACCCCACGATATGAATTAATTAGATCATACTACGGAATATATCATTACAAATAAATTATGTAGAAATTGACATGGACAATCAGAATGTGAGAGGGGAAATCCACTCTATACTCACAATTTTGATTTATCCATGAAAATAAATTTGATCGATATACCTTAGACGGGGTATTTGCTTCAAAGATTCTTATATTGTTCCTCTTTTTTTTTTTAGTTAAGTATGCTGAAAGTAGTTAAAGTACTACCAATTTAATGCTAATCTTTTAAAAACTTTAAGACAATACTTGATTTAATATTTTTTTTTTTTTTTGGGTTTTCTCAAAATGAACTATGAATACATAAGACAAAAATAACTATTATGTAGGAAGAAAAATTGATTTCTCTTTGATTAAATGACAAAATACATGGAGACTAGGAACATGTGAGAAGAAATATTTTTTTAATTGAGAGACAATAATTCTTCTTGGTTTGGGTGGAAACCTAGATTTTTAATGGTGTTTGCATGAGGAGAATAAGAATAGTTTCTTTGGTGTAATTGGTTGTGATTCTTTGTTGTAGAATCAGATTTTTTTGGTGTTGTGTAACTCTCTTGGTTTTTCTTGTTAGTAACTCCCTTGGGATTTCTTGATATCTTTCCTTGGTTGTAAGGTATGCCTTATATAGTTGAATAAAGGGTAGGGAGTAGGTGGAAGAAATGATGAAAAGAATAGTGGGGATATGGAAAATTGAGATTTTTCCTTACCTCTTTTTTCTTTTCCTTTCCTCTTTTTTCTTTTCCTTTCTTTTTTTCAAAATAATGGGGATGTGAGGAATTCAAATTCTTTGAAAGGAATTCAACAGATGAAAAATGGGGATATGAGGAGATGGTGCATGTGATGTGTTTGAAAAGAATAATTGGGACATGGAAAATTGAGATTTTTCTTTACTTTTTCTTTTCTTTTCCTTTCCTCTTTTTTTTTTTGACTTTTTTTTTTTTTTTAAATTCCTTGAAAGGAATTCAATGGATAAAAAATGGGGATGTGAGGAGATGGTGCATGTGATGTATTTGAAAAGAATAATGGGGGCATGGATATAAGAAAATGGGTAATTAGGTGGTGTTTGTGGGATTGATTGGGTAGTGCTTGTGGGCTTGATTTAAAGGATATGGAAATCTTTAATTGTCCACAAAGAATTTCTCTTGTATTCAGTTTCGAAGTATAAGACTGGTATTTTTTATAGAAGGTGCGAAGTTGGGGTGTCAACAGCAGGAACTAACCAGAGCCAGTTAAAAGAAAACTGCAAATTAACACACAGTAATTTGTAAAACATGTACGCCATTGTAAGATAATATAGTCTTGGACACTATAGATACATTCAATGAAGTTGCACTTCGACATAACAATAACAATCCCGGGCCGTCACGGCACGGGTCATACCCTAGTATTAGCTATTGGATAAAATTATCTATTGAACAAGTTCTAAAGGGTTTAGTTGAGTTTACTTACCAATTCAGTAAATTATTACAATTATGATCTACAATTAAAGTATTGGAAACTATACAAGGCAAGTTGATTCGTGAGCTGAAGGTAAATCTTTTCTTTGTTGCTACTGGTTAGTGATTTAAGTTTCACTCCCCCACTCCCCGATTACTATTCAAGTTCTATGGATCTGTATTAATTAGGCCGACCGAGCGAAGCGAGGGAGGACACTATATATGATAACTTTGTGTCAATATGAAGCATGATTTTTTTTTCCAACATAACACAAAAAGATTGAATTTAGTGTTGTCTATTATTGAAATCCGAAAATGCCCCTCAAAACGGACGCAGACGCAATTTAATTTTTCATTTCTTTTAGACATTTTCGTAGCTGAGCTGAAAAATGAAGGATAATCACATAATTTTAGTGGACATAAAAAAAGGACACGGAGGTTGGAAATTTTTTAATTATTGAGGTGTGTTTTAGTAAAAATTGAGATAGAGGTAACGGGATCGAACCCGACCACCTCCCAAATTTTAGTTTTTTTTTCCCTTTCTTTCATTTTCTCTTCTTCTTCTTCTTCTTCCTCCTCTCGATGCTTTACATCTATGGAAACCGGATCATTTATTTACTATCACCTCAATTGAATGAAAACAGAGAGATAAGAAAGGAGGCGCATCCATGGATGTTGTAGATCCATTATTTGCTGAAGCTCAAATCATAAAAGCGATGAAGAAAGAGGAGAAGCTGATGCTGCTGATAAATGTAAAGTTTGTAAGTTAGCTGGAATCGGAAATACTGGTACTGAAATCAGAGATTGGGTTAGGGGTTTTCTGTAGATTGAGGGAACCATGAAGCAATCGATGATTTTGAGAGAGAGAGAAAGAGAAAGTAGAGATGGATGTGAATGATGGGTTTGAGTCAGATCGATTTAAATATAGGGCTTGATGGGTTTATCTTGATACTGAGCTCTTGCTGCTGATAAAGTTGAATCGATAAGATGGGTATTGTTTCTGCTACCTGTAATTGAAGTTGGTGATAGTTTGAATTAGTCGCTGCTGCTGGTGATACTGATGATGTGAAATAGACGAAATTGAAGTTAGGGTATTGCTGCATGGTGAAGAAATCGAACCAAGAATGGGTAATTGTTGGTGGTGATTTTGAAACTGTTGAGACTATTAGTCCCACATTGTATGGGTTTCTAAGATCCTGCGGTTTATAATCCTATGGGCCGCTCCACTCATTGCCAATTGGTTTTGAGTTGGATGCCCGTATTCTAACATGGTATCAGAGGAGGCTATTTGCGACGAGTCAGTGACCGCGCCTTTGCTCCGCGTCACCCGATTTAATTGTCCACGTGTTAGACCCAGCGAGGCTACACGTGAGGGGGCGTGTTGAGACTATTAGTCCCACATTGTATGGGTTTCTAAGATCCTGCGGTTTATAATCCTATGGGCCGCTCCACTCATTGCCAATTGGTTTTGAGTTGGATGCCCGTATTCTAACAGAAACTAAAGAAGAAGAATTAAAAGATGGGTGTTGATATTTGAGTTGATTGTCAGTCTGCTGGAGAATTGGTTTGGCCTCGTGTGGATTTTCTTGAAGATAAAAGGGGATCTGAGATTACAGAGAGAAGCGATTACAAGCAGCGGAGGAGCCACATACAAGTTGAGGGTGGCCATGGTCACACCAAGACTTTGGAGATTGTATAGATTCAATTGCATGTCATAATGAAAATGTCTGCTCAAATAGGGTTCAATCCATCAGCTTCCAAGTCTTGCAATTGTACAAAAGCAGGCTCAAATACACCATTCCGTAAAGGGGAAAATTTTTAAGTCGTCAGTGTAAAAACTCCGCTCTTCTAAAGCTTTCTGGTTATCTTTATCTTGATTTCTACCATATAAGAATAATTATCCAAATCTGTTTGGATAGTCATAAGAAAAAACACTTATGCAGACTCAGTTTTGTGGATATGGAGTAGAGGCAGCTGAATCGCTTAAGCGGGGCGATTTTTTTATTGAGTATATTGGAGAAGGTAGTATGGCTCTCTTTCCTTTCAGCTTATTCCTGTAACTTCTTATTTAGAGATGCTTTGTTGTTGATAATCCCAGGGTTTGCTTTTGTATTTTTCTGCATTTTTCTAGTATGTAATAAAATGCTAAAGGTGCTTTCTTTGTGAATCAGCAATTAATGATGCTTTCTGTGAACAAAGGACATGGGGCTCTGGGATATAATATTTAGAGGTGATGAGAACTTCTACATGTGTGAAATTCACAAGGACTTCACAAACGATGCAACTTTCAAGGGCGACAACTCTCGTTTCCTGAACCACAGTTATGATCCTAACTGTAAAGTGGAAAAATGGTTGGTGCTCGTATATCTGTTACCTATATTTTCTGTCATGATACTCTTTCGGTACTCATTACTTGCTACTACAGGAAAACCATATCCTTCCACTAACAAAAAATAGTATTAGTGCCCCGGATTATGGCATACAATTCCATGTTTGAAAGTTGGAATGTTATCTTCAGTATTTACCTACACTTCTGATACTAATGTAGATTTCAGAACCATTTTAGCATTAGTCCAACTAATGGATTTACACAGGCTAGAAGCAAACAAACCTCCCATACTTGATAAATTGGTATAACGTTTCCCCTCCCAGAAATGTTAGAAAGCGGTTTTGTTTAAAAGATAACACGTTACTAAAAAAAAATTCATTATATTTAACCTTAAATCTATCCTTGAACAGTAGTTGTTTTTGAAATCCTATTTCATTTTTCTTTCTAATACTAACTGATGGAAGTTGCTGCTCGAATCACAGAATGAGAGATGAAGTTATGTTGCTGCTGGTGTTGTATGTTCTTGGATTGAGAAGAAGAAGTGGTTGTTGAAGTGTGAAGTAACAGCATTGCACTGTGATCAGCAAATGGTTGCGAAATTTCCTGAACTAAGAATGGTGGTTGTGCTCAAAGAAGTAATGAAGGCAATTGAGATGTGTTGATCTCGGATTTGAATCTGTAAGATCATGGGGATGAGTTGCAGTTCATTGCGAGTATAAAGAGGATGCTGGGTGTTGGTGAATGTATGAAACTTGTTAGATGTATGCTAGGATTTGTTACAGGGAATTGAAGAAAGAAAAAGCCTGAATTTGGCCTGGAATTACCCTGAAACAGAGGAAACTCTGTCCGGATTTCTACTTCGGAGAGTTAACTCACTGACCCGATCCAGCTCCTAACTCAGTTGAATTAGACCGAGTCAGATAGCTGACTCGGCTAACTCATTCATTACCTTGACCAGTTGACTAACGGTTGACTAGCTTGACTGTTAGGTATGGCGGTACAGTGACGGAATTTACAAGTCCGACCCGTTTCGTCGACAAATTAGAAGATTCCGATAATCAGTGGCTGTTTAGCTGTTTTGTTTGAACATTTCTTTACTTAACAATTTCATTTTACAAATTTACAAGACCGACCCGTCCCATTTTAGCGGAACTGAATTGTGAGTAACAAATTTAGTTTTGTATCAATTTTTTCGGTCGGTCTTCCCACCGTGGTAGTAGTCATCCAGTTCTTTTCATTGAGATAATTTGTTTGATTTATTGAGTTAATGAGTTCTAAAAAGAAATATTTTATTACAGGAGATATAATTGGGGTAAAATCGCGGAAATATCCTGGTTGGATTACTAATGTGCTTGATCCATCATTGAAAGCACTTAACAA
The DNA here is from genome assembly GCA_023529315.1 of Papaver bracteatum. Lineage (NCBI taxonomy): Eukaryota > Viridiplantae > Streptophyta > Magnoliopsida > Ranunculales > Papaveraceae > Papaver > Papaver bracteatum. Next base: position 1,715,590 of record JAJJWX010000526.1, on the reverse strand, counting down.
GGTTCTGATACTAGACAGACAAAGGTATGTGAAACTTTTGTCAATTTTTTTTTGAAATAGAATAGAATTGGATTGAAAATTTTATTTTGATTTATTTCTCATTTATCTTATGGTTATAGAATAAAAAAAAATAGTTTGATTTCTTATCTGGCTCTCTACATTCTACATATACTTTAGACACTTGCTTTACTAGTTTGTGCGCATTTTGTTTTTGAATTATTAATGTGTACATAGTTGTACACATGTTCATTATTTTGGTGTATATAGTTGTACACATGTTCATTATTTAGGTGTACATAGTTGTACGCATGTTATTCATTTTGAAGTCTAAGAAATTAGGGAAAGCACCAATGTGTACATAGTTGTACACACATGTTATGTTATTCTTTGCTAGCTTGCTATAACCATTGGCGACTCTTGTACCATAAACTATTACACATAACATGGTAGACATTGATCTTAGGCTCTTAAATATTTAAGCAATAATAGGTGTACACAATTATACACATGTTGATTTGGAGGGTTGTACGTATTGATGCACATGTGTAATTCCCATGAAAAAGTAGGCTTGTGTGTGGTTATGAATAATTGATTATATGCATGTGTGTAGAGTTGTACATATTGGTGTACCGGTGTAATTTCCCATGAAAAAGTAGGTTTGCGTGTGGTTAAGATGATCGATTTTATGCATGATTTCTAATTGTGTACATATTAATACGCTAGTGCATTTTCCATGAAAATGTGGATTTGTGTGTGGTTATGAATAATTGGTTTTATGCATGTTTTGTAGGGACTGATTATTAGTATCTTCAGGTTTGCTTTTCATGATCCTGTAAGAAGGACATTTATTTATCTGGCCACGTGTACCACATATGTAAGTTCCATTCCTTTATTTTACCATTTCTATTTACATTAGTACCAAGAATATTAGCTTTAATTGAACGAGTTGCTTCCAAGTGGCTAAACAATTATTGCTAAGATGTTTTCATGATATGTTAAGCATATGCCATTTAGTACAAAAATGGATATATCTAGTTCTTATATGGTTATCCGTCTAAGACCACTTCCAGTTATAGCAGTTACAAAGACTACCACTCAGAAGGAGTTATATACTTATCTCAAAACTCTCACAGACAAGATGTCATAGAAAGCGCAGGAGAAAGAAAAAGCCAAGGAAACATCCCCGGCCGCTGATCCCGAAATCTCTCTAGTCCACGTGGTAGATGATGAAGTCCGAAAAGTTGATGATCCATCAGCAAAGGAATCTACAGGTTTCATCACTCGTGAATACCTAGAGCGCTTTCTGGAGGCTCGAGGAAAAGACAAGGCACCATCTGTCCACCATCACCAACCTCCATATCATGCTGCTACACAGAGGATTCCTCTTCCGAAAGGCTATACTTCTGCAATGTTCACACTCTATAATGGAACAGGGAATGCTCGAGAACATGTTTCTCGATTACTGGAAGCATTAGGGGAATATGAACACAATCATGTCGTCTGTTTGAAGGAGTTCTCAAAGTCTCTGACAGGTCGAGCATATACCTGGTACAACAACATCGCGCTAGGGAGTATCACTAGTTGGGGAGAAATTGTTAATGCTTTTTACCGGAAATACTTCTTCATCTCAGAACAGATTAATCTCTCTGACTTAGAAAGAATATCTCAGAAGAGCAATGAACATACGAACGATTATGTGAAGAAGTTCAGATTCCAAGCTTTGGATTGTCATGACCCGAATTTCACTGAACAACAACTGGGGACTTGTGCATCAACGGAATGATCTCGATCTACAGAGCCTTTCTGGAAAATCTTCAGTTCCAGACTTTCTCAGAGCTTCATGAATCAGCCAAACGATCAGCGACTACTGCACCTAAATTACTGGAAAGAGCAAATCCTGCAAGGTCGAGGAACCTCGAAGCAGCCTATGCCTAGTCAACAATCAGTATAATCTCTAGCCTTTAACAAATGTTGTTGCTGAAAGGAGTGGAAGGAAAGCCGAGACACAACATCAGGGCGCTTCTCCAATATCCAAAGATCCTCTGAAAGCGCGATGAAAAGATAACCAATCCTGAAATGCACAAACCTCAACCCGGCATCAACGAACAAGAAATGATCATACATACTCAAACTTCTCTCTTCTCATGAAGGAGTGATCGAGTTACTGGAAGTCTAGGTTCAAGATGGTGTAATCAAGTTTTCGTTCATCAGGAGAGAGCCAACTAAAGAAGAAATGGAGAATCCCAGGTACTGTCGCCGTCATAGATTCATCAATCATCCAATAAGTAACTGTAATATTTTGAATTCAAAGAAACGGTTGATCCACAATAGATTCAACTGGGGACTAAAGGAGTACACAAGAATCCTCTCCCAGTCAGAACCTTTACACTCTCTGAACAACCAGTCAAAGAAGTTATTCAATTGTTGATCGAGCATATCTGTGAAATTGCTTTATCTGTCTAAGATACAAAGGAAGGACATGTTTACAACACCAAATTATATTGTGTCATATGTCTGTCAATCCAGGAAATACTCCTTGAACCTTCAACCACAAATAATGAGATGCACGATTTGGGACTGCTTACCACATTCCATTTCAGAGAAAATAAATTTGGAAGAATGTTGATCGATGCTGACACCGCCATCAACAACATTCTACTGAAAACCCTCAGATACGCATGCAAGAATCTACTCGTGATCCCATCTCAATCAGAGACCTTGAAGGGATGCTCAAAAATACTTATGGCTACATCACTCTCAAAGTGAACATAAGTTCAACCAGGACTGAAACCAAGTTTCACATAATCAGGAAGATTTAGGATATGCCATGTTATTCAGACAAGCATGGATCCACGCTGAAAAGATGTCTGCTGGAAAAGCGTCTTTGGTTGCACATCTCTCCAACTAAAAAAGTTCTGATCCAGAAGATTTGGCGAACATTCCATTATCAGAGCACTTGGGGGAATTTCAAACTTTGACGAGGTTGAAGCAAGAACTTGCAAAAGATGCATAGACATTCATCAAGAGGTTCCACAATCAGGAAAGTCTCATTTATTTCATGTCTATGTCATTTATTTCATCACATGCTATCCTAGCATGGGGACTCAACTATGCTAGCAACTCTGCAAGACGTTATGAATGGTAGCTTCACCGCATTTGTATTTTACCAAGTGGTTGAATCTGAAATTTCTTCGAATCAAGCATTGAGACATTCATTACTGAGATGATGTCCAAGCATTGCAAATAACACTTTGGGCATTTCTCCATAGCCTTGCAGGAGTGTCAATGTGCCCCACAAAATCAGATTGCTTTGATGTCTGTGTTAGGTTTTTTGTTCCGTGAGAATAGATGGTTTTGGAATTCTCTAGAATATAGGATAGGTATTTGAATGTTTCCTAAATTCTGTAGTTTCCTGATCTAGTCTAAATACTTGGTTTCCAAGGAACTTAGGGACCAAGTTAACTTACGGAAAAAGAATGTAACATCTATAAAAGGGGTCCTTAGGTCAGGTTTAGATATCTTCTTCTTAGAGTCTACAAACGTATGTTTGTGAGAGAAGAAAAGATAAGCTAGGGTTCCTATTATGGAAGAGATTTGAGTGACTAGTTCTTGTGAGTTAAATGCTTGTGTAAGAGTTTTTTCAAAGAATTAGTGAAGTCTTTTGTTTGTCGAATTGTTTCTTGGTTCTTTCTTAGTTCTCTATATCGTTGTTTAATCGTTAGAACATCTTACTCGAAACAAACAAGTATTAGTGTATTTTCTAAAGGAAAACTCTACTAGATTCCACAATTTGTGCGGTGAGGATGGATAGTCGAGAAGGCGTTGATGTGATGGAAAAATATGAAGAATTGAAGTCTTATCGTATGTAAAGGTTTGATGAGAATTCTGATTTCAGTGTTTGGCAGATGAATATGAAAGATTATCTTGTCGTGCTAGATTTGGATGATGCCCTAAAAGGTCCACCAATGAGGCAATATAAAAAGAAAGATTTTGATGAGATGGAATCGTCAGAAGATGTTACTGATGCATGGACAAAGATGGATAAAAAGTGTTTATCGGAGATTCGTCAACAAGTGTGCTTCGAGAGATCAAAGATCTTTAACTTTTCAACAAGTGTGCTTCGAAAGTGAGTTGAAAGATCATTTGCTTCCATGATTGCATGTTTCTTAGATTCGTATCTAGATGGCAACGATTTGAGAATTTTGCATACTATATCCTTTTCAAAAATAGTATTTTCAAGAGAGAAAGAAGCATTAACTATCTCAGAGAGGTTAACATGAAACTCTTGAAAAGTGTCATTATCATCCATACGAAGGTTTTCCTAATCATAAGTGAGGGTTTGAAGTCTAGCTTCTTTTTCTGATGTATTTCCTTCGAATACAATCTGAAGATTATCGAAAACTTCCTTTGAAGTTTGGCATGTGGATACATGATATTGCAGATCTTGACTTATAGCATGTATGATAGCATTCAAAGCATCTGAATTATGCTTTGTAAAAGCTTTTTCTTTACTTGTAAAATCAACTAAGTGTTTATACTCAGTTTTCGAACCATCAATTTTTAGACGATTGTATCCATCAACGACTAATAACCAAGTATTAAAATCGCGTGATTGAAGAAAAGATTTCATAGCAAATTTTCACCACATATAGTTAGTTCCGTCAAATCTTGGCGGTACGTTAACAGAAATTGATTCATGTGAATTCGAATTCATTCTTATAGGTTGAATCGCACCAAACACAAATTGTTAGATCTTTTCGTATTTTCCTGCTCTGATACCAATTGAAAAGACGAGGGTACCCAAATACACCACAATCTTTTAACTTCAACCTATAAGTCTCATACCAAATGTGATCGTCTATAGACAATAGTCGAGACAATACGACAACAAAGTATAAACTTAATAAATAGTTATGGTATAAAACCGATTGACTATAGGATCATTTATCAAGTGTCTTGGATTAACGTACTAGTATTATTTAACAAATACAAACATGATAAATAGTTACCGTATTAAACCGATGTCCATAGAATCACTTATCAAGTGTCTTGGATTAACGTACTAGTGTTATTTACTTTATTATAATAAGACAATTATAATACGGAAGTAAAGTAAATGACACAACAAGATTTTGTTAACAATGAAACCACAAATACAGAAAAACCCCGGGACCTAGTCCAGTTTTGAACTACCCTTAGTTCTTAATGATCGTCGTCGTATGCATCAATAATAAAATACGCTTCCTTACTACTCAAAATATATAATGAAGCAAGGGCATGGAAGGATCGTTCCCATAGAGTGGACTAGGATTGTCAAGTTGTTTCGGTTTTTTATGTAAAACAAGGGGAGATTTTCTGATTTTATCAAGCAATAAAAGCAAAGTAAATAGTAGAAAATAAAATAATCAAGAGTCGAGAATATTGGTCAAGGAGTTCATCTTCAATATCAAACAATTTCGTGCATACTTGATTAGAATTACGATTTAATTTCTTTATCATCTAAAGCCCTAGACTATCAAGTAAGCAAGATAATCCATTAATTTCCTAAGCTCATCAACACACACATTAGAGCTGTGTGAGTGAATTCTACCTAAAGTATAACCTAACGCCTTGCGTTAATTAAGTTCAATTCCTAAGAGAATTAAGTCTCAGGAATAGGCCAATCAACGCAATTTTCATACATTGCGCATGACAATTCAGACAAAGGTCAAACTCTACATATGATTACAAGAGTGTATCACTACAAACTGTAATCATATCATGCTACTTGTATTTAGGGTTATCACTCGATGATAAACCCTCAATTATCTATGGATAACGATGCAAGTTCAATTAATCGGCCACTTAACTAAACCAACATCTAAATCCTATTGCAATACATCATTCATGCAATTATAAAAATAGTTGAAGTTTGAACGAAAATAAAGAGAGAAAACTAATGCATTAATCAAGTACAAGTTCTCGAAATTAGACTACATCCTTAACCAATAAATAATAAATTAGCTACTCATAGCTATGGAGTTCATCACAATTATAAAAATAAATAATTGAGTTCTACAATATGAAATTTGACAATGATGATGAATTATTTGAGTTCTACAGTAATTATGCATACAAGATAGGATTTTCTTGTAAGAAACGAACATGCAAGAGGGTTAGCATGGAGTATTAAAATTTGAAACTTATTCTTGTACGAAAGAGGGGAAGAATCATTCAGTGTCGGACTCTCCGTTAAATCTTCCTCCAACATAAAGAACTAATTGCAAAGCAAAAATTTCAGCGAGATTATGTGAAGATGAAAAATGGATGATAAGCATTGTTTTTCTTGAACATAACCATTTAAATAGTCCATCGAAATCTCGATATTTAAGAGACCACAAAAGGATCGACACGACTACAAAGAAGAAAGTTTTGGTGAACGACAAAGCAGAAATCAGATGTGTAAGATCTATGGTGCATTAGCGGTTGAAGGTGGTGGATATGGAAGCCTCCCATATGATGAAAAAACACTAAGGAATATGGTTGCTTGAGAAAAAAAAAATAGAACTTGGAGAAGGAGATGCTACAACACTTCTGAATCACTTTACAGACATGCAAAATAGGGATCCAAATTTCTTCTACAGAATGGACATTGACGAAACAGGTTATTTGAAGAATGTGTTTTGGGCTGATAGTAGATGTAGAGAAGCCTACAAAGAATTTGGGGAAGTTATCACCTTTGACACAACATACTTGACAAACAAGTATGAAATGCCTTTTGCTCCATTTGTCGGGGTTAATCATCATGGGCAGTCAATTTTACTTGGTTGTGGCTTACTTTTGAATGAGGAAAAGGAAACTTTTTCTTGGCTATTCATATCATGGTTCGATTGTATAAATGGAATCGCTCCACATGGTATAATTACAGACCAATGTAGTGCGATAAAATGGGCAGTTGAGAAAGTTTTCAAGGATAACAAACATCATTGGTGCTTATGGCACATCATGAAAAAAATGCCTGAAAAGTTAAGGAGGTATGACAATTACTTAAGGATGAAATGTAGGACGAAAAAAGTTGTTTATGATACACAATGTCCAGCTGAATTTGGACAACATTGGAGTTACATGTTACAGAAGTATGAGAGCTTGAAACAAAATAAATGCTTGGATAAATTATATAAGGAGAAACACCGAGGGGTGCGTTGTTTTGTGAAAAACACTTTTTAGGCTAGGATGTCGACTACACAACGATCTGAAAGTATGAATGTTTTTTTTGACGGGTATGTTCATTCAAGAACGTCTTTGAAGCAATTCGTCGAAAAATTTGATAATGCACTGAGATACAAAATGGAAAAAGAGCTTAAGGCAGATGCTAGATCATTTTCAACAATCATTCCAACCTCAACTTCATATTAAATGGAGAAACAAATCCAAAGAGTATACACTCATGCGAAGTTTAAAGAGTTTCGCAATTAATTGATACAGAAAATGTATTGCGAGATAATTGGTACTCAAGATGAAATTAAAGATGGAGTCATGGTTCAAAGATATGACATACAAGAATAAATTTATTATCAAAAACCACCAGAAGATGAAGAAGTTGATGATGATGATGATGATGAATTGGTTGCATCAAATGAAGACATTGCTTCACTAGATATGGAAAGTACTGAACCAACTGAATAATCTGAATCCGAATCTGAACCCGAACTTGATCCCGATATTAATTTTCAAAAATGTACTACAAAAATGATAACAATGGAATATTTAAAGTTGGCGGATTTCATATTTATTTATGTGATCTCTGTGACTATAATAGATCAAAAGTTGATGTACTGAATGATAGCACTAATGTTTTTTAACATACCTGTGTATCGTATTTACTGTCACTTCCATAACCAAATGTGTACACATGAACCTTGTTGACTGAAACACCCAAAGAATTATTATCGTAGTTACTGTCAATTTCATAAGCATGATGGCAGCACGACGCCCTTCCGTGCGAGTTTGGTCTTCAAGTATGTCTACATCCAATCGAAGGCATGGTTCTGTGTTTGTGCTAGACCTGGCATATAAAGAACCATTGACCGATTATGTAATCTCTGTCCGAGATGCTTCTGTTATCTGGCATAGTGGGCTCAACTTATTGGCATGTCTGTTGAATATGACAACATATATACGATCAGTACGACCAAGTTTTTGGAGTAAGAATGCCATGGAAAGTTTAAAATTGTTTATCTTGATCCCTTTCATGCTATCGCTGATATAACTTGAATTTTCAGTGGTTTTGGACAAAGAAATCAAATATCAAAGCTGAAAAAGAAAACATATAAAGTTGTTTGCATGGTTAAACTACGGATTTGAATTCATTGCACAAAGTTTAGTAATAATTTTCTTAACTCAACTCCAAAGTAATCAAAACATACCTCTGTAGTTCTTAAATCAACTCCACAAACCACAAAAAGTAATCAAAAGTAATTTAGTTATTAACTCACACAAAAGACTCCAATTCATCTATTGTATTGCTTCAAAAAAAATTAAAAAAATTTCATCTACTGTATTAAATGGACAGGAAACTCACATAGAGCGCAATTGTCAAAGATAAAACCTCTCATTTTCCTTCTCCAATTCGTGCAGCTCATCCATTCAAATTTCAAAACCCTAAACTGAATAAGCTTCTATCAAATTCAATGATAACAACCTTTATTAATTTAAAAATAGTAAATTCAACCGGATTCAATTTTAAAAATTAAAATTAAAATCTTGAGCTTCGATGCAACACTGATCTGTTTAAGACTAAATACCTTGGTTTCATGGATTTGACGATTAAAATTTTGGTTGATTTTGTTTGGACTTCTTTTTCAGCATGAAATTGGACGAAACGATCAATGAGAAATACAAAAATACCTGAAGGAGAGCAATTCTGTTTTATGATTTCTTCCAATCTGTTGAACCCTCTCTTGAGAGCAATTTCGATTTATGGAATACCTTTGGTATTCATATTTCTTTCTTCTCTAGTGTTTGCGGTAAATAGAAAGTAGTAGGAAGCATAGAAAAAATGAAAAATATAACAAAACGAAAAAAAAAAAAGAACCACGTCATCTAGAAAGAGAAAACAATGAAAAGTAAAAAAGTCTTACCACATATGCGGTGGGTTAGTTTGGTGGGTTCAATAGAATTATTGATTTTTAAATTATGATCAATATTATCCCTTCATATTATTTCCAAAACAAATTCGTCTAAATAATGATTTGATATTTTTAAATTATGAATAATATTATTCTTTAATATTGTTTCCAAAACAAATTCGTCTTATTTATGGTTCGGTTGGTGTCTCTATCTATATAAACCATTTCATCAAAAGACAAACGCATTTGTTTCGGCGCCGCTTCTCTCTTCTAGCTTTGATTAATATTTTATTTATTTTTACTTTGTCTGATAAGCTTTTTGTTTTTTGTTTTATAGGTATCTCGATTGGCACCGCCAAATGGGATTATCCATAAGCCCGATGGCATGAAAAAATGGTAAATTTCTCTCTTTCAAATTTGATCAAAATGTTTGATTGATTCTATTTAAGGGATTGTTAAATCAAAGTTACAAGCATTATTCATCAGAATTTCAATATACTACACGAAATATAGTGCCAACGAAGAGAAAGAAGAAGGATTTTGTGTCAACCAACGAGGTTACGGGAATCGATAGCACCTTCTAGACGAAAATGTAAGCATATCAAACTTTTTCTGATGGTTATTTGATTTTCCGATTGTTACTGTATTCAATGATGCACATGTTTTATTTTGTTATGATTACTAGCCTAACTCTCTATCGTGTCATTGTATATACGGTTATTGTTTGCATTTTCTGACCTAGCCCACCCCGTCTTTTTCTTCGAGCTCTTTCCTTTTATGTTGTTCACGGCTGTAGAATATTTCATGGGCTAAAACATTTTTCTTTCTCGGGTTAGATTTCCTGTTTCCTTTAAGATTTTCTTATGATGCTTCACCATTAGTTCCTTTGTTGTTATTTATCTCAAAACACTGCGAACCATAACTGGAAAAATTCTTTTCTTAACACCTAACATCTATAGGTGCAGTGACAGTGTAGTGTATCTAGTACAACTACAAGGAGGATTTTGGGATAAAAATGGTAGCAAGCTACCTTCTCTCTGATAAACAGAGCTTTGACTTCTTATTTGAAGTTAATTAGGTTTTTTCATTACCTCTTAAGAGAAGAATGATTGGTCTTAAATACACCAATCTGCACTAACAACCTTAACGGATAATAATTCATCTACTCTCACAGAACTCGAGGAATAACTAAGGGATGAGTACACCTGACATTTGGTTAACAACACCCCACTACTAGCTAATTCAAAAATAAGGTATGCATACATGAGGTACATGACACTGCCCCTCCTATTTATAGATCCTTTTCCTCAAGGATGAAGTCTGGAAACTGAGCTTTAATATGAGCAGTATCTTCCCATGTTGAGTCAGCAGGGTCTAAGTTGCACCAGTGTACCAAGATTTGTGGAATTTGAGTTGTGCCTCTAACAATAACTCTGGTATCCAAAACAGCAATGGGCTCAATGACAAACTGACCTGCTTGGTCCACTAGGGGAAGTTGAGGTGATGACATAGATAACAATCCAATCTTCTTCTTCAGTTGGGAGACATGAAAGACATGATGGATTCTGGATCCAACAGGGAGCTTGATTTTATAGGCAACAGCTCCAACTTTTTGTAAGACTTCAAAAGGGCCAAAGTATTTGGCTGAAAGCTTGAAGTTCTTTCTGACAGCAACTGATGTTTGTCTATAAGGCTGTAGCTTTAAGAAAACCAAATCACCCACTTCAAATTTTCTGTCAGACCTCTTTTTATCTGCAAAAAATTTCATTCTGCTCTGTGCTTTGGACAGTTCATCCTTCAATAGTTGTAACATAATGTCTCTTTCATGCAAGTAATTCTCCACAGTAGCAACATAAGTTGAGGAGGGAATTGGAAATATCAAATGAGGTGGAGCATACCAATACAATGCTTGAAAGGGTGACATCTTGAGGCTGGAGTGAAAATTGGTGTTAAACCACCACTCAGCTAAGGCTAACCAATGCATCCATTGTTTAGGATGAGAACTTGTCATCCAACTCAGGCATTTGTTCTTTCAGTTTGCCCATCAGTAATGCAGAACTGAGTTTTAGGGTGGTGCCCAAGGTTTTGAATAATGCCTTCCAGAATTGGCTAATGAAGATTTTATCTCTGTCACTCACTATGGAACTTGGAAGGCCATGGAGCTTAAATACATGTGAAAGAAATTCCTTGGCAACTGTGATGGCAGTGAATGGGTGGCCAAGAGGAATGAAGTGGCTATACTTGGTGAGTCTGTCCACAACCACTAAAATGACATTTTTCTTAAAAGACATGGGAAGTCCTTCTATGAAATCCAAGGAAATATGTTTCCAAGCAGTCTCAGGTATGGGAAGTAGTTGGAGGAGACCACCTGGCAGGGTGTTCTCTCCTTTATGACATTGGCAAACATCACAACTGGTGACTAGGGAAATAATATCAGTATTCATGTTAGGCCAAAAGAAAGAGGTTCGAGCCCTGTGATAAGTACCATGAATGCCAGAATGTCCACCCACTGCAGAAGCATGTAAGGAATGTAAAATAGAAGACCTGAGTGTGGTACCTGAGCCAATATAGAGCCTCCCTTTGAACCTTAAGATGCCTTGTGTGTAAGAATAATGACCCTGAGTTGGATGGATAGTAAGTTGTGTGAGGAGTTGTTGCACCACAGGATCAGACTCATAGCTGGAGAGAACATCTTGCACCCATTGAGGTTAAGATAATGACAAGGCTGAGCAAGAAGCAGCAGTTAATCTGGACAAGGAATCAGCAGCTTTATTGTTTAAACCCTTTTTGTACTTAATGACATAGTCAAAACCCATCAGTTTCACCAGCCATTTTTGCTGCAAGGAAGTAGACAATTTCTGGTCCATTAAATACTTTAAACTCTGGTGATCTGTATGTATGACAAATGGTTGGCTGCTCAAATAGTGTTTCCACTTTTGCACAGCCATGATGATGGCTAAAAACTCATTCTCATAAGTTGAAAGAGCTAATGCCTTGGGACCCAATGGTTTACTGAGGAAGGCAATGGGCTTGTCATGTTGCAGTAGGACAGCTCCAATTCCCCTTGAACATGCATCAGTCTCCAATGTAAATGGCTGTGTAAAATCTGGCAAGGCCAACACTGGTGCTGTAGTCATGGCTAATTTGATAGAAGAAAAAGCCTTAGTTGCAGCCTCAGACCAAGAAAACGAGTCCTTCTTAAGTAGATCAGTGAGGGGTTTACAAATGTTACCATACCCTTTAATGAATTTTCGATAGTAGCTTGTAAGTCCCAAGAATCCTCGAAGCTACTTCAATGTTTGAGGTTGTGGCCAATGCACCATAGCAGCAACTTTATCAGGGTCAGCAGCAACACCAGTAGAAGTAACAATATGCCCAAGATATTCTAACTGTGGTTGAGAAAATGCACATTTGGACAGTTTGGCAAATAGAGAGTGTTTCCGTAACAATGAAAAAGTAAGTTGCAAATGATCCAAATGTGCTTCCATATATGGACTATAAAACAGTATGTCATCAAAAAATACCAACACGAATTTACGCAGATATGGTTGAAATATCTCATTCATCAAAGCTTGAAAAGTGGCAGGGGCATTAGTAAGCCCAAAGGGCATTACTCTGAATTCATAATGGCCGTGAAGTGTGCGAAAAGCCGTCTTGTGAATATCAGGTGCATAGACACGAATTTGGTAGTAACCAGAACGAAGATCAATCTTGGAGAAGACTACATAACCATTCAACTCATCAAGTAATTCCTCTATAAGTGGAATCGGAAATTTGTCTTTAACAGTTATGTCATTGAGTTTACGATAATCAACACAAAAACTCCAAGTGCCATCCTTCTTTTTAACTAGTAAAATAGGAGCAGCGAATGGGCTATGACTAGGTTGTATTACACCAGTAGAGAGCATTTCAGTGACTAAGGATTCCACCACAGATTTATGCACATAAGGGCATCTGTATGGTCTCTGAGAAGTTGGGTCAGAACCAGTTTTGAGTGGGATTTTATGGTCAAGTGACCTAGAAGGTGGAAGTCCTTTAGGTTCTGCGAAAACATCTAAAAAACTTTTCAAAATGGTGGATACAGCAGGTGGTGGTGGTAGTATAGGTGTAGTAGAGATGGAGAAGAACTGTCTAATGAGCGTAGGAGTGTTACTCTTTAAAAATTTCTTAAGAGAAAAAGCACTGAGGAGGCTCAGGGAAGGTTTAGAAGTAGTACCCTAAAGTGTGATTGGTGTGCCTTGATGGACAAAATAAATACTCAGAAGACTGAAGTTAAAAGTAACATCACCTAGTTTGTGCAACCAGTCAGCGCCCAAAACAATATCGCAACCACCGATAGGAAGAGCTCGTAAACTTTCAGAGAATTGATGTCCTTGCATTTCCCAGTTGAGGTGATGGCAAATACCCTTGCTGATAGTTCTATCGCCATTAGCAACTGTGACAAGCATCTGGCCAGTGGGGGATACATGAAGGCCCAATTTAGAGGTTAGAGCAGCATCGATAAAACTATGAGTACTGCATGTATCAATAAGTACAACCACAGGATGCTTGTTAAGATGACCATGAATGCGAATAGTATCATGAGCAATACTTCCTGTTAAGGCATGTAAGGAAATCTCAATAGAAGATTCCGAAGTAGAAGGAGATGCATCAGAGAGGTCTTCAGTAGATAAGTACCCATTTTCCTCCACATCTTCATCAGCAATCAACATGAAGAGCTGTTGAGTTTTACACCTATGTCCTTGTCTGTAAAACTCATCACAGTTATAACAAAGGCCTTTGTCTTTCCGAACCTGCATTTGGGCATGGGTGAGTCGTTTAACAGGTGGAAGAGAATTGTCTGGTGAGGTTTTTATGGGAGTGGAAGGGTGAGTTACAATTGGGGATGATGAAGATGGGTTGTGCTTAGGAAGGGTAGGAGAGTGAGAGGAGAAGGGTTTGATGGCTGATGGTGGGTGGGATACTGAGAGTGGGGAAGGTACAAATGGTCTAGAGAAGGATTTAGTTGGTTTTGGCTGGTGAGATAAGGAAGCTTGTTCCAACCTAGCCAAATAAAAAGCTGTTGTAGTAGTCTCAGGTTTGAACATCTGCACCACTGTACGAATCTCTTCCTTTAAACCACTAATAAAACTTAAGGTATAATAACTCTCTGGCAAATAAGGATTGTTGGTAACCATATATCTCTTATAGTGTTCCCACAGATCGTAGTAATCTTCGACAGTGGTAGTTTGAACGAGCTTATTGAAACTACCTACATAATTGTCTTGAGCTATATCTTCAAATCTAGCACAAATATCATGTTTAAAGGATTCCCAAGAAATAAACTCCTTACCCTGATGGTAATTTAAGAACCATGAATCTACTGATGAATCAAAATGTATAGCAGCCATATCAACACGTTCGTCAGCCGGAAATTGATGCAAATGAAAATACCTCTCGCATTTGAGGATCCATCCACGAGGATTAATACCATTAAATGGTGGAAAATCAACTTTAGGAGTACGAGTAAACTTACGAGAGTCAGTGTTTGTGAATTTGTGAATCACCTCATTGAAGTCTGGATAGCGATCGTCCAAATTTTGTTGTGGAATCGTCGATCCGGAAGGGTCTGGAGGTGCAGGATGAGATGACTGAACTAAAGTAATAAGAAAATTCAACTTGTCACCCAAAGATTGAATATCTGCCTTCATCTCAGAAATTGAATCTGTGTGTTGAGTAACGATGGTGGAAATTTCTTAAAGTTTTTCTTTGGTGGCCATGGTGACAGGTTCCAGGAGGGAGTCTGATACCAATTGTAGTGTATATAGTACAACTACAAGGAGGATTTTGGGATAAAAATGGTAGCAAGATACCTTCTCTCTGATAAACAGAGCCTTGACTTCTTATTTGAAGTTAATTAGGTTTTTTCATTACCTCTTAAGAGAAGAATGATTGGTCTTAAATACACCAATCTGCACTAACAACCTTAACGGCTAATAATTCATCTACTCTCATAGAACTCGAGGAATAACTAAGGGATGAGTACACCCGACATTTGGTTAACATCACCCCACTACTAGCTAATTCAAAAATAAGGTATGCATACATGAGGTACATGACAGACATCCTCATGCAAACGAACAAAGTCTTGGGAATATCGACGCAACTGATTAACCTATTCTGGTGTGAGATATATATATAGCTAGGTTAACAAACTTGAGATAGCAACACTTGAGGTCTATCCTTTTTTCTCTCTCCTAAGTTTTTCCCTCTCTGGCGAAAATTTTAGGGTTTTCAAACTTTTTTTCATTTTTCCTTAGCTTTACTCAATCATCCTTGGGTGATTTGAGATGGGGGATGATTCTGATCCTCCACAAACGCGAGTTCTTACTTATGCTGAAAAAGTTTTAAGCAAAAAACAACTACCAACAACAACTTTGGATCTGATTTCCAAACCCTATTTTGAGAGAAGGAAAGACGGTAGTTGTACTTCTGTTTCTTTCTATGAAGAGGGTTGTGATATTTGGAGATTCAGTCTTATTGGATGTTTTGATTTTAAAGGTGTTAATTTTCAAGATGTGAAGAATAGGTTTGAGCAGCAATGGCAGCTAGGTTAGGGACGTGTACGTACAATTCATACCTATGAATAGAAGCTTTTTTATTATCAAGTTGCAATCAAAGGAAGATAGAGATAAGATTCTCAACGTTGAGGCGTGGATGATTGATCAGCAAAAGCTTAATTTAATAGAATGGTTTCTAGGTTTTGATTCGGACAAACATAATACTTTTAATGCTACAGTATGAGTTAAGTTTCCTGGCTTGCCTGTTGAATTTTGGATTGAGAAAACGTTGTTGGAGTTTGGAAAATCCCTTGGTACTCCAATTGTTGTTTGACAAACGGACATTATCTCATGAAAATGGGTATTTTGCTTCAGTGCTCATTCATATTAACTTTGTTGAACTAGATATTGATGGCATTCATGTTACTGTGGGTGGTCGTGATTTCTGGCAACCTATTGAGATCCAAAAAATACATAAATTCTGCATTAAGTGTAATATTATCGGTCATATTAATTCTGAATGTAGAAAGAAGCATAAGAATACTGTTGGTAAAGCACATCAGCATCATAATTCTGGGCAGCTACAGATTACAACTAATATACAACAAGGTACACATGTAACCAATAAGGAGAGTAATGGTGGCTCTATCACTAACGATGTGAATGCCTGACAAGAAGCAAAACGTAAGAAAGGGAAGACATCTCCAACCATTCTTGTCATTCCATAGCCTGTACGTAGCTTGTCAACCAAATCGCAGAATTCTATTGATCCAAGCCAGCATGCGGTTGTGCATGTCCGGAATATTAATGAGGTTCCGGTGAATTCTGTTCTGGAGGAGGGTGAGATTTCATCAAGGGGTGTTCAAGTATCTGTTGAGGAACAGACACAAGATGAAGTAACAAAGTCTGAAGCTGTATTTCACTCTGCCTATGTTGAAATGACAATAACTAAACATAAAACATCAGCGTATGCAGCGTTAGTTTCTGGTGCTGCATGAAGTATGCCCAATTCTAAGTCAGTCATGAATTCTGAAGTGGGGGAGAGTACGAATTCATTGGATGATATGACTGTTATTAATTCTTCTGACACTCCTTTAACTGATGCTCTTTATGTTCGTGAAAGCATTGTGTTACCGAATCAGGTTGATGTGCTTAATGCATAACTGGGTTTATTTGATGATACTATTTTGGGGGATGGTAGGACTGTCCCAAACATTTATTCTATATATCTATATTTTCTAGTCTCTATCTCACTGATTTCCCTTCTTTTTATTTATCACTAACTCACAAATCAATCTCTACTACATTATATCCTTACTCCAAACAACTCATCATCATCCATAACTATCAATATATCAAACTTACCTTCTTCCCCCCTATTTATTCTTTCTTTCTTATACCCATTCTCTCTTTTCTAACTATAAGAAGCTTTCTCTATGACTTACCATGCAACTCTCTGTTTCACCAACAGCACCTACTTGAGTTTCCAAATAGATAAGTTTTGAGAACTAAAATATCTTCTTCTATATTATTAACCTAAATGTGATTAGTTATTAATTACAAATTTAAGTTAAACTAAAATAGGCTTTACTATTACCAACTCTAATAAATTACTAAGGGATAACCTTTTTACTATGGAGAGGTTCATTCAGTGAAGAGGTCCGGCCAACAGTCAACGGCGACAGTTGATTTTAGTCAAACTTTAATATCCATTTTAGGTTTGCGATATCTTTCTCGTCCGACGTCTGATTGGCGCGTTCTAATAGTTCATTTCGCGTAACTTTTCGGGATCTATCTAATGGTACTAGTTTCATAACTAAATTATTACTTGATTAATCTCTAATTATTATGGTTCATATTTAATTAATTGAGTCATTAGTGGCAAAATCGCCTTTTGACCGGTCAATAAGGTTGACGAGCTTGCGAATCCTTACAGCTTGCTACAGTATATGGGATGGACAGAGAGGCTAGCTTTACAACAAGTTTGTTTTGAGTTAGATGCACAAAATATAGCAGCAGCAACAGAGTTCTTCATAGAGTCAGATGGGAGAACCAGAGTCTTATTTTAGATATTATAGATAACTTCGCAAATTTCATTATGGTGTTGCAAGTTAATTAATAGGAAGCTTAATAAACCAACCGTATTTAATTAGTATTTATTTGTTTTTGTTGCCCTCATATGCATATGCGCTTAGATATATATATCCTAACCCAATTTAGTTATACCAACTCAACGTGCTGTCTGCATCAGCGTAATAATACATCCACAGGAATATTCTCTAAATAAAAATAGAGTTTTTTCGAGCGCTCTCATTAACCGGATCTTCTGGTTGATTCTGGCCCCACTCCTTTTATTTAAAGTAAGGTTATTCAAATTTCAAGCAATGAAATTTTAAGAGAATATTTTATACTCCACGATAAATATTTTTCCTACCAAATTTAAAAATGAATCTCATAATATTGGCAAAAATAAATCAAAAAATTGATTTAAAACTATGATATTTAATTCTAAATAAAATCTAACTTTAAGTTAGAAAAATAAAATAATTAACATTACCAAAAATACATCCATAGTTTCAAAATTAACAAATAACTCACATCAAAATATTAAATCGATATGTATTGTTCATCATGATTTCATCATAAAATTAAATCAATCAACTTGACGTGAAAGTATTTTCATTTTTTTTTTGTATGATTAAGCCTAGTTTGGTATTGTTGTGAGTTTTACAAAAGTGCTTTCCTGTTGTGATGTGTTCTGCGTTGTTGTGTTGTGCTTTAAAAATAAAGTAGTCAGACGTTTGGTAAACTATAATATGTAAAGTGTTGTGGAACCAACAAGCTGTAAATTCTGTTTGGTAAATTATCATGTTGAAGTTCTTATGACGTGGCTAATGACGAAAATAGACATGATTTAAAAATTCTTTTTAAATTACATCTATTAGTAATAATAAAAAAATTATTTTGAATAATATTTAAATAAAGATAAAAATAATAATATTCTTATTCATATTTTAATCATTTAATTTTTTATTTTTACCTTTAAATACTATTACTATTATAGTTGTTGTAATTATTATTTTATAACAAAAATTAATAAAATTTGATTAGGGAAATAGTTGTACATAAATAAATATTGGAATATATACTGAAGTAGGTCTGTTCTGGACCTTCGTTTTCAAACCTAAGCCTCTTTTTTTATTTCTTACAAATTTAGGTCAATTAAATGGATTCCATCCAAATCCGTTATCTCAGTCAATATCTCGTGTTAACTAGTCAATATCTTGCCAAAATATCGTATATGGAGATCTCATGAACTGCATAAGATTACTAAAATGCCCTCTTTATATGTGTGTCAGTAGCATTGTTAATATCACCCACGTGCTTCGATCTGATCCGCTAATCCAAGAACAGGAAATCTCGAAAATTATTGAACGACAATGATATCCAACATACATCATATCCTAAAATCCCTTCATTCAGTTCCTCTCTCCATCTCTGTTTTTTAATATAATTATAAGGTTAAAATAGAAAATCAATTAATTAAAATTGAGTGGGTTCACAGCTTCTGCTTTTTACTGCTTTTAAAAGCTACTCCTAGGCTAGGTTGCACGGACGCTGCAATATTGGCCTCGTGTCCGCGTCCGACGCGCTGGGACGCTGACACTGACGCCGACGCTGACGCTAAAATATGCACTGGGACGCTGCAATATTGGCCTCGTGTCCGCGTCAGTGTCCTGTCGTGTCCGCATCGCCGTGTCCACGTCCGTGCAACCCAGCTCCTAGGTAGAGCGTTTTGAAAAAGTTTACTAAACATTATTTTCCTAAAACATCTGTTACAAGTGGGTTATAAAGTGTTTTAAGAGAAAAAAAAACATACCCAAACGGGTCTTAAATTGTGAGCTGCAATATCTGCATTAGCCTTGACGGAAGACCTAAAAAAAGGAAATCTCATAACATGGATCTTATATTTCATGGGCGAAAAACAAACCCGTGCATCCACCGGTGAAAAACTAGTTAACAATGAAATATACATGTACGTGGCATAATAGAGAGGGCGTATAAAGGACGAGTTTTAAATTTAGCTGGTACTTCTCTCTCACCCTTCGTGACACATCATCCATCCCCGTTAAAAACGTATCCAAAAGAAAGAGAGAGAGACGACAGATAATAAGAGAGCTTTCTTCCTTACTTCTCCTCTCTGAATACAATTCTTATCAGATTCTTAATTTCCATTCAATTTCTCCTTATCCCGATTCATATAACGATAATTCATGTATCAAAAATTATGATCACGCTTAATCTTAACTGGAAACGGATTGTGATTGTTTCAGAAGATAATCTTAACAATTATTTCAAAGATGCAGCTGGGATTACAGAAATTCTTCTTCTTGTCTAACAGATGTAATTTTTCTTTTTACGAATATAACTTCTTATTCTCTTCGATCTATGTTGATCGAAATGAAAAGATAAAAAAAAAAAATCACTAACTCTTCTTTTTTCTTCTTTTTATTGGATAAAACTGACATTTTTTTTTTTGATGATGAAAGTCGTGCATAGGGGTTTGTTATGATCTTATATAAACTCAAATCCCGATTTTTTCTCTTGGATTGTTTTATTCCTTAGAATATTTACCTTTTTTGTTGTAAATTTAAAGAATTTTGCGGATGTTAGCTTGACGGATTTCAGGTTTTAGTTTTTAGTTTTTGATATCTGATCATATTTTATTATATGGATTGATCATATACATATATCCGCATAACACTGAAATTTTTGAGAAAAACGAAAAATTGTTTCGAAAATTTACTTTATTACTTGTAGTTGAAGATATCCTCTGCTTGTTTTTGATCATGTTTAGATTTGGTTGATTTGGTATGTGTAACCTGGATTCTTTTCCTCATATATCATGAAAATCAGTCTTGGGTTATTTTTATAGTCCTACTCTGTTTTGAAAAATGGGTTTATCTAATTTGATGCAGAAAATCTAAATTTACACTTCACCTTTTTAATTTAATGTTGAATTTTGATGGAAAATGACAATGTTGAACTTGTGTGTTCTATATATAGGTTTCAGAGTGGAAACTAGTCGATCGACCAAATCCAGGACTCTATAGTTACTAAGTAAGAAACAACAAAAATTTGAAAATTTTGATATTAGTTTATAGGGGAGAATCCAAAAGGGTGATCAATACTTTTGCTTTTTCATTTTGTATAGTAATCTGCAGTTAGAATTGTTCGTTCGACTTCCACTTTAGAGCAGTGCTCGATGGATGCCACGGCGAGTGGAACTCCATCTATTCAATACCGTAACATTGTAGTAGACCAATCCATTTCTACTCTTGTTGTGTCACCGTTTACACGTCAACAACGTCATTGCTTTGGTGATTCCATTCCTGGAGAATTTCCATTAGCTGCTAACCCATCCATTGTTCTCCATGTCTTAACTGGTTGTAATTTGGACCCTCAAGATCTTGCAAAACTCGAGGCAAGTCTTAAAAATTCTAATCCTCATTAGTACTGATTTGGCATTTTAGGTACATTTAAATTGGTAATGCTGCTGATTGAATTACTACTCTTTTGGGTTTGAGGTAGGCAACATGTTCATTCTTCCGGGCGCCTGCAAACTTTTCCCCAGATCATGAACTGTCCATATCAGAGCTTGCTGCTCTTGATATGTGTCAGAAAAGAGCTATATTTAAGCCAATGGCTGATGATGAACGTGAGGCTCTTAAACAAAGATGCGGTGGATCATGGAAATTGGTCTTGAGGTTTTTGTTAGCTGGGGAAGCTTGTGGCAGGAGAGAAAAGTCTCAAGCAATAGCAGGTCCAGGTCACAGTATTGCTGTGACTTCGAACGGGTCTGTGTTTTCCTTTGGATCAAACAGCTCAGGCCAGCTTGGGCATGGCACTTTAGAAGAAGAATGGCGGCCTCGTCATATCAGGTTTGGCGTTTCTTCGGCCCTTGGTGATTACGGAAATGAGCTGGAGACCATTAGGCAAATGAGGGAACTAAATACATTAAATTTATACGGTGCAGATCCCTACAAGGAATTCGGATTATCCAAGCTGCAGCTGGTGCCGGCAGGACAATGCTGATAAGTGATGCTGGTCGAGTTTATGCATTTGGGAAGGACTCCTTTGGAGAAGCTGAGTATGGAGGTCAAGGATCCAAGCTTGTTACAACCCCACAACCAGTGGAGTCCTTGAAGGACATATTTGTTGTTCAAGCTGCAATTGGAAACTTCTTCACTGGTGTTCTTTCTAGGGAGGGAAGGGTGTACACTTTTTCTTGGGGTAATGATGCTAAACTTGGTCATCAAACTGAACCCAGTGATCTGGACCCTCATCCTCTCTTAGGCCCCTTAAAGAACATTCCTGTTGTTCAAATAGCGGCTGGGTATTGCTACCTTCTAGCTCTAACTTGTCAACCTGGCGGCATGTAAGTATTCTTTCCATCTGTAATTGTGACTTCGGTTCTCAACATCACGGACAAGTGGGGTTCCGTTTTGGTGGGAAATAGTAGCGGTTCCGTTTTGGTGGGAAATAGTAATCCGCTCTCAACTGCTTTGATTTATGTCAGGTCTGTGTACTCTGTTGGTTGTGGTCTTGGTGGAAAGCTTGGACATGGTTCAAGATCTGATGAAGGGTATCCTAGGTTGATTGAACAGTTTCGGACCTTGAATCTTCAGCCTATGGTAGTTGCAGCAGGTGCGTGGCATGCTGCTGTGGTGGGACAGGATGGTCGTGTTTGCACTTGGGGTTGGGGACGTTATGGATGTCTAGGACACGGGAATGAAGATTGTGAATCAGTTCCAAAGGTGATTGAATCCTTGAGCAATATTAAAGCAGTTCATGTTGCCACAGGGGACTACACTACCTTTGTGGTGTCGGATGATGGCGATGTCTATTCATTTGGTTGTGGAGAATCATCCAGTCTTGGACATAGTACTGGTGCTGATGGACAGGTCTGGCTTTTGAAACTTCTTCCGGCTACTGCATTTCAAACTTATTGTGCTCTTTGCCCATGTAATAGATCAAAAATAGCAGGGAAGGACTAGCCTTAACTAGCTGATCTGTTCAGTTTATATTTTTGGCAGGAAATTGTTTCAGATTCGCATGCTTTTCCCCCTAGAACTGTATGGACACATCTGATTATTTTTCCATGTTTTCTATACAGGGTAATAGGCACACAAATGTGTTAAACCCCGAGATAGTAACTTCACTTAAGCAGGTGAAGGAGAGGGTTGTACAAGTCAGCCTCACAAATTCGATATATTGGAATGCCCACACCTTCGCACTCACAGAATCTAGCAAACTTTACGCATTTGGAGCGGGGGACAAAGGACAGCTCGGTGTAGAACTAGTCGCCAACCAAAGCGAAAGGGAAAACCCTGAACTGGTTGAAGTTGATCTCAGTTAGTGATCAATGTGTTGGTTCCTCAGCTTACCATCACTAGTAGCTTAAATAGTTGCATTTGATTTCTCACTTTGGTTTTAATAGGTTTCCTTGTCTATTTTGTACATAAAAAACTAAACAAGACAATTGAAGGTTTAATTATCGAAGCTAGGAGCAGGGCCCAACCAATAGCTGCTGAAGTTGTAGTGATCAAATCCTTAAATAGTTTGAGGGTTTGTATAGGAAAAAAAAAAGTAGTGGCTCTTGGAGACCTCGTGCAGTTTATAGCTAGTTGGCACTAGCTAGTAGATACTTTGATTATAGCTCTTTAACTTATTTGCGGTTTTACCTTTAATTTGAACTTTATCTTTGTTTTTCTCTGTTATTCTCTTCCGGAGGTTTCGTTTCTAGTCAAACAAAGCATCCCTGGTTTGGCGGGTTGTTAGTCTAGACTGGTGTTGTGATATTTCCATTTAAGGCTAGACTGTGTTACCAGCCATGGACATATTCACAATGCCATTTACGATTGGGGACAGTTACCCAGGGGTCCATGGATTCGATATTTTCACTAACAAGGCCGCATGAAGTCCAATGTTCATAACCGTTTTCTAAGGGTGTACATGTTTATAACAAATGCAGCGCTTTAGCTATCCGATTTGATTACTCGGCTAACAAAGTTGAATTTTTAGGTGTGCCGACAGTATTAAATATACAGTTGTGGACTTCTGGTGGTGAACCATTAAGGTTGTGAGCCCCTCCAACTCCAAGGCTGCTATTCAGAAACCTCACCGATGCGTTTTTTCTTTTTCCTTTTTGAAGCAATCAATGCTATTGATAGGAGCATCGGCCATCAGTGGTGCATAACATTTTTATTTATTTTTTGAAACTGAAAATTCTCATAGAAGATTAAGTAGTGGTTACATTGTGTGCCTCCTTATGAAGTTGTTCCAAGATTTCAACCAGAGGATCAATAATCCAAACACCACTGATACATTGAGTTCTAGCTAATTTTGAAAGAGAATCTGCAACTTTATTCTTTTCTTTAGGCACATAGCAGCATTGCCAAAAGGAATGTGAACCTAACAAGTTCTTTATATCTAAAATCAAATTATGAGTTCTCCAGTCTACATTTATAGGACCTCCCAAGACAGCATCCACCACAAGCTTTGCATCGAGCTCAAAAGTGACTTTCTCTAGATTTTTCTCTAATGCCCACTGCATTGCCTCCCATAAAGCTTTACTCTCAGCTTGCTCTGGACTTGTCACATTAGTTAAGTAGAAGCATTTTGTTCCATGATGTGCACCTTCAAAATCACGACATATTAGACCAATTCCACCAGTATTATTATCTGAACTAAAGGAACCATCGGAATTTATTTTAAAGAAATTCAACAAAGGTGGCTGCCAGTGAAGATTAATCCTATTTTGAGGTTCTAGAGTTCTGTGGTTTTTGATAGGTTGATAGTCTAAGACAGCAAATTCTCTTTTGCATCTCTGAATGATGTTCTCCACAGATGGAGTAATCCCTTTGAAAATCACATCACACCTAGAAATCCATATACACCAAGATATGATTGCAATCTTGCATAAGTCAGGTTCCTGCAATTGTCTGACAAGAAGTCTATCAAACCAAACACATAACTAGTATGCTAGCAAGGTTCCCTGATCAATGTGCAGACCCATTAGAGCAAACCAAATTGCTTTTGAATAAGGACAGTGAAGAATAATATGATCTGCAGTTTCTAGTTCATTGGAACAAAGAGGACAGTTGTAGTTCTCATCTTGAATAATCCCTTGGAGTTTATATTTTGTAGGAAGAATTCTCTTGAGACATTTCCACAAGCATTGTTTAGTTCTTGGCAGAACTGGTAACCTCCATAACTTCTTAAAAATATTTTGCATTCTTGTTCCAACTGAAGAATTACCATTTTTGTCTTTGAGCAATCTGTTGTAGGTTGACTTCACTGAGAAATTACCACTTTTTTCAAGTGTCCATATCAGTTTATCTTCTTGAGAAGTATGCACATAGATGTCTAGGATTAGAGCAACAACATGAGGATCAAATATTGAAAAAATTAGTTGAGAATTCCAACCATCTGAAGCTGTGGTGAAAAGTTGATGAAGATAAGTATAATCTTGAGCATTTAAAGCACCATTTTTTGGTTCTGGAGGAATAGGAAGTTCAGGGATCCATCTATGTGACCAAATTAATATTTTTTGTCCATTTCCAATACACTAGCAACTGTGAGTTTTAATAAAAGGAAGTTCTGAGCTTATACTCCTCTAAGACCAAGTTGAGATATCATTGTCTGCAGCTGTGAAAATATCACCATCATGAAAATATTTGGCTTTCAGAGAAGTTGAGCAAATAGAAGTATTATCAGAACACAGTTTCCATGCAGATTTGGCAAGGAGAGCTATATTGGATAAGTGTAAATCTCTAAAACCCAGTCCTCCTTCTTCCTTAGAATTATTAACTTCTCTCCAAGTAATGAGATGCCTACCTCTATTTGATTTCTTGTTCCTCCAAAAAATTTACTATATTGAATTTAGTTGATCCACTGTGTTGTCTGGCAGCTTGAAAGTTGCCATGTGATGAACTGGAACTGCATTAGTAACATTTTTGATCATAACTCCTCTACCAGCTTCAGAAATATTTGAGTCATTCCATTTGGTTAATCTACTCTCCATTTTATTGACAAGACTAGAGAAAGGTATTTTCTTATTTTTGCCTACAAAAAAGGAAGTCCTAAATACTTATGTTCTTCAATGTTAAATTGCCTAACTTGTAGTAGACCACTAATGAGCTGACAGGAATGTGGATTCATGTTATTGTTGAAATATATAACAGACTTGTGAAAATTGATGAGTTGTCTAGAACACTCACTGAACTCTTTAATTAGCTTGAGAAGATTGTTTGTTTGCAGCTGGTATGCCTTACATAAGAGTAAGCAATCATCTACAAATAACAAATAGTTAATTTTTGAAGCACTTATTGAAATCTTCAAAGATGTTAACATATTCTTATTCTCACAATGGTGCAGATGCGTTGAGAAAGCTTCCATGACAAGGATAAAAAGATAAGGAGATAGTGGATCTCCTTGTCTAATTCCTCTTGAAGGTTTGAAAGCTTTAGTGGGACACCCATTGACCATGATTTCCACCTGAGTAGTACTGATGCATTGCATTATGAGATGACAAATTTTTTCACAAAAACCAATCTTTTTAAGAACATCCATGAGAAAACACCATTCAAGTATGTCTAAAGCCTTTGACATATCCATCTTAAGATCAATATGGCATGTTCTACCCTTTTTTCTTCTCATAGCCTTCACAAGCTTTTAAACAAGACAAACATTCTCAGAAATGAGTCTACCAGGAACATAGACATATTGCATTGGAGAAATAAGTTTCTCCATATGTTTCTTTAGTCTGAGTGCAATAATTTTGGAGATGAGCTTGTAGATTATATTACATAAAGCAATAGGTCTGAAATATTAAGGCTTTTGAGCTGAAGGACTCTTGGGAATTAGAGTTATCCTGGCGTTGTTGAGTTTCTTTAGAATGTAACCAGAACTAAAGAATGATTGCACTGTTCTGCAAACATCATCTTGTACTAACAGCCATTGAGATTGATAAAAACCAGGTGGAAACCCATCTGGTCCTGGGGAAGTCCAAGGATCCATAAGTTTTAAAGCATTATGGATTTCTTGTGAACTCCGAACTGCTATTAGGGATGCATTGTCTTCATCTGAAATACAAGAAGAAATATACTGCAAGAATCTTTCACTATCAGCTGGGTTAGAAGTAGTACTGATTCTCTAGAAGTGTGAGACAAGAAGATCTTCTATAGAATTTTTATCTTGACACCATGTACCATCAACAGCTTCTAAAGAATCTATTATGTTTCTCACCCTCCTCTGATTTTCTCTAAAATAAAAATACTTGGAGTTCTTGTTTAAATCATTATAATAATGATCCTTTGACTTCTGTCTATAAGAGGAGGCTTGTATTTCATTTATAGAATCAATTTCTTTCTCAATGATTAAAACCCTTTCAGTGTGCATTCCTTGGACATCTGTATGTTGTAAGTGTTCCAGTTGTTGTTGTAGAGTAGTAATTCTTCCTGGTATGTTTCCAAAAATGTTTTTACTCCACAGAGATAAAATATGTCTAGTATTAGATAATTTATCAGACATAACATAAGCTGCAGGCCCTGAAGTATTTGACACCCAAGCATTCTTGATTTCATTCACATAAGTATCATTTTGCAGCCAGTGTTCAAATAATTTCCAAGTTCTGTTAAAACCTACAAAGTTAGAGTACAAAGACATCAAAATAGGAGCATTGTCTGAACCTTTTATAGGAAGATGGAGAAGTTTGGAATTTGGGAAAGTTATAATCCAGTCATTGTTGACAAGAGATTTATCTAGTCTAGACTTAATTTTACCAGTACCATGACTATTACTAGTCCAAGTGAAGGGATTTCCACTATATCCTAAATCCAATAAGTTTGTTTCTCTAATAAGATCAATCACCTCATCAGAGGTAGCATTAGTGTTTATGTTTCTCTCAGACAAATTAAAAGTAACATTTAAGTCACCTAAGAGAACCCAAGGAATCTTAACAACTTTACTTAGATTTTTTATGTAATCCCATTGAGCAGTTTGATGTTCTCTATAGGGTATGCTATAGACACAAGAGAGAAACCATTCTCCTCTAGCAGGATCATTTGTTACAAGAGCATGAAATATATTAGAGGTGGAGTTGACAATTTCTAGAGAGAAACCATCTTTCCACATAAGTACAATGCCACCAGCCTGCCCCAAAGAGGGAACATAAGCAATATTATGCATTCTAAGACAATTAGTGAGTTTGAGGATTCTATCATCATTTATCTTGGTCTCACATAAGAGTATAATGTCCGAGGAATGAATTTTAATGAGATGCATGATGTGCTCTCTAGTTTCCTTACCTAAGAAGCCTTGGAAGTTCCGACTCATAATTTTCATAGTGGAAACCAAAATTGGGTTTATAAAATTGATACTCAAGTTATTGAACATAATTAAATCATGCAGATTAAAATGAAAGGGGTTATTGTAACAGGTGTAAAGGATAGACTGCTGACGAAATTGAGAGTTAATACAAGAGGATTTAAAAGAGAGTTTAAGAATTACTACCAGCTTAGTAGGTGCTCCATTCATCACATGAGAAGAATCCTCTGGATCTCTAGGTCCATCCTCAATCAAGTCATGTTCCACTGTATCCGCCTCTAAAAAGTTAGGATTTGAACCAGTATTATTTTCCATGTCTTCTCCATCATCTATAGCAGTGTCAGCATCAGTTCTTGATCTCTTGTTGCATCTGATCTCCTCTTGCTCCTTGTCATCTTGCTCTTTCTGGGCACGACTAGTTTCAGCAATTCTTTGAATCAAAAGATCCAAATCTTAAATGATTTAAACACCATAGGCTTCAGCCAGTTCATGAATATAAGATATGTATTCTTCATTAGTGTATCTCCTTATCCTAAGCTCATCAGCCACAATGTCACATTCTTCATCTTTGTGATCCACTACAAAACATTTAGGACACAAAGCATGTGGGTTTTTTTCCCAATGAAAATGTATCCAGGTAACTCCTCCAGCTGCATTATTCCACCACCCCCCCCTCTACGTAATGGTTTGGATAAATCAACTTTAATTCTAGAAGTGATACTACTGCCATACACTTGAGTGCAGTCTTCTGGGTCAGTACTGACTTTTGTCCCCAATTCCTCAATAGCTTCATTCACAATCTCATTGGAATCGTGTTATAGGAGGAGATTTTTGAATTGCGCATCCCACTCTTGATGAGAGAATACCCATTGGTCAATTAGAGTAGCAGGGTCATATTTTTGAAGATTCAAGTGACTATTTTTTTTGCATTCCGGGGACCTTTTTTGAGAATGGTATTCATGACTTCAAGAGTGTGAAACTTGAAAAGATAAATATTTCTTCCAATGGCTCTTACTTCCTTAGTTTTATACTTATTCCACACTTTTTGGACTTCTTTTCTTATTTCATCTGTGTCAAAATTTTCTTTAGAGAATAATTTTCCAAATCAAAGTCTTGCTATGGTCTTCAGCGACTTTGACAAAAGTTGAATTTGTGCCCTGCTCTTCTCATCTGAGTGTTTTGCATTTTCCCTGTGATTGCAGAGATTTGGTTGTTCGAGGACGAAGCCATGATAACAGCAGAAGGAATTGTTATGTAGGTTTTTTCTCTGGAAAAAATGGATGGAAAAGTGATTTCTAGGTTTTGAGAGACTTCAATATAAAGGAGAAGATAATATCTAAGATAACTAGAATAAGATATATTCGGGAATTTGAGGCAGATATATTCTCCAAGGTATTGGGAATAAATTTTAAGCGGAAAGTTGACACAACTTTGAATAGAATGCGTCATATTAGCTGGGATCTTAAAATTAAGGAGAGTAATAGGGGGAAAGTAGAAAATTTTGAATTTCAAAACTTCATGGATGAACTGAGTTGCAGAAGACCGATTTTTCTCCATTTGATCGGATGAAACATTTAAATCATAAAAATGATAAAGAAAATAATACTGGTTCATACTGATAAAATCCTCTTCAAAATTAGAGGGTTGCAATACTGCGTCGATACTGGATGTAGTTGTGAGACTTGATTGTAACAACAAAGTTATAAGTAGGAGACCAATTAAAGAAGAGGTCCAATACTGAATGCTTCTCATATTGTGATGAGCAGAGAGTCCTGAAATTAGCCAGACATAATCAAGGAATAAGATAGAAAGCTTAGAGAAAGAAAACTTTAACAAAATACGAACGAGTTACCTACAACAAAAAAGAAAAACTGAAAGCAGGGGGAGAGATGCATAAGAAATAAAGGAAGTAAAGAAACTTAATAAACAAAGAAAAAAGATCGTCAAATAGGTTCAGTGATCAAGCAAGAACTCTGACAAAGAAGAAGCTAGAGAGATCATGAGTAAAAATATAGTAAAAGTGATTTCAAAATTCTACCGAGTTAACTCATTTTTCTCTCCAATTCGCAGAGCCCCCCCAGTGGTGCGTAACATTATCATGGATATAACTGCATATAGGAGCATCAGCCATCAGTGGTGCGTAACATGGATATAATTGCATAAAATATACTAGTATCCATATCCTAAATCTTTTCTATCATCCTGGAAATCTTTTATATCATCCTGAATCCTTGATTGACTTCAAAATCTGACAACGGATATCAAAAAATTTCATCTGTATCCAAGCGGTATATCCATTAAAGAAAACCTAGACAGTTTAGGGCCTAGGTGAATTATTTGGGGCATATCACTACGTGACAAAATTAGATATTTGAAGTAAAACGAAAAACCCCTTAGCCAATGATAAGTGTCTAAAATATCCTGATATTTATCTATTGTTTATGCTTTATTTGCGAATTTCTTTGTAAATTATATATCTTACTAGGTATCATCGGGGCCGTTTTAATATTAAGTTTTATTTTTTTATTTTTTTTGTACCAGTAAATTTAAAAATACTACAGCTTAGTTAATGTATTCAAATATTAAAAAAAAAATACTACAACTTTATCAATTATACAATAGATAATTTTATTATTTCAGGGCACCCATATTTTTATAGCATCAGTAAGCACCTAACATCATTAGTAATGGAATCAGTCTATATTTAGGTACACAGTTTCACTTGATTTGATTTCATCAATGTTATCCCTGGTGAGGTTTGAACCCAATCATCATTACCGAAGACTGAAATATAGAATTCAATAGAACATATGAATCCACGTTGGCAACTATAAATTAGTTTAGCTTAACACGTAATTGTGATATCTATATTGGTATAGCAGTTCATTTTTTTTAGTATTTTTTCTTCAAAACAATATCTGGAAAACCTAAATTGTCTATTTCTTTAACGCTGCAAAGATGTGTCTGTAGTTCTTTTGCACCCACCCCCTCATTAGACTTCGTGTCTTCTCTGTTTTCCCTAGTGAGTAGGCTTAAAGCATTTTACTGTTACACGACAATAAATGAATTAAAGATTTTTTACTTGCATTGTTGATTTCGTTTGTGTCATCCAATTTTAAAATTGTCTAAACGTGATGACATTCCAGTCTTTGTCTAATTTTTGATATTATCCAAACTTTGTCAGCTTGTGTTTTTGTCTTCTCTTTGCGTTGTATATATATATATGATCCTATTATAATTATATTTAATCCAATATTTTTTAGATTCATAAAACACGATAGAATAATAATGCGAATACGTGGTCTCGTACCCATATCGTTCTCCATTTATATATTTTCCAACCTTATCTTTGTCATCAGAACCCATCGGTTTCTATTAAGAAAAATTAAGGGTGTCATGTGTGAGGTTTCTTTTGTTGTGTCATATGTTATTTGATAACGATATGTTCGTCATCTATTGAACTATTTTGACCTGAAGTTTGAACTATGTTGTTGTGGAGAGATACTTTCTCTTTCTATTGTCCTCTAAAACAATATCTGTTATAGTTCTCAAACTTCAGCTTTTGTAATACTACAAATCTGTTACTTTTCGGGTTTATGTAGTAGTAACCCTTGTTATTCTGTTGGTTTATATAGCCTATTTTTAAAGTCGGATTGTGATTCAGATGCTTGAGTATATACGGAATTCTGACTGATTTTGGAAATCGTCTAATTTTAGGAAACTGTGTAGATTATTTGATACTTTTTTTTCCTTTTTTCAGAAGGTTTTAAACCTTAAAATTTTAGCAACCAACTCACCTTAGCAAGCTAATTTTGTCAAATTGAAGTACTTACCTTGAGTATGCCAAATAAAAGCATAATTGAATTTTAGCAACCAACTCACCTTAGATTTATTATAATCCATTGAGTATGCCAAATAAAAGCTTAGAACAATAACCTAACACATTCAGACTTAAAAAAATATATAAAACAATGTAACTGAATTTAATGTAGAAGCTAATACCTATTTTTAAAATAAATAGCTATCGCTAAACCAATCATTAATTTATTCAGTTTAGTTTTCATAAATCATTTGCCTCCCACTCTTCATCATTGTAGTCTACTCACTTTTTCAATATGCGCTGATTTCTTTTTAGCTAGTGTGTTTGGTTGTTTTGTTTCCTTGTCATCACTTAATTCATGTTTCCTGCCCTACTTAGATTTCTAATTTTTCTTATATTTGATAGTATGTGTAACATTTTTTTCGCGACCTGGAGCCTATAAAGAAATAAATAATATGGTGAGCATGTATTCACAGTACATCTATCTATAATAGAGTTAATTATCCATAATAGTATGTCGTTACCTCGTTGTATTGTTCCAGGTAATCTATATGTTCTTTGGCAGTGCGTTTCATCAACTTTTCTGTTGTCTTTCCTATCACTGTAAATACTGCAGTATCTTTGTTATACTTTACATCCAAATACAATTTGTACATGTGTATTATAAGGTTTGTATTTTATTTAATATAAGGTATGTATTCCACAATGAATAACGTCTAAGTTTAGTTTTACATTTTCAACAATATTTAGTCTATAATGAGCCTATTTACTTTGGAAGAGAAGATTGAGGATGTTGTCACTTGTTCTTTTAATCACCTAATTTAATTTGGATGTTTACGATTTTTTAGAGTAGTTGTTGGGAAAATATTGAATGCGAAAACTATTACTAAAATAAAGTAATTATTAAGCCTTGGTAATTTGTTCGAAATCCTAATGCTTAACTTCAGGTCGCCAATCTAATTTACTATAAGGAAACAAAAAACCGTTAAATAAGGGTAAGTATGCAAGAAAACATTTTCAAATTTAATTTAAATTATTTCCTATTTTTAATTGTAAATATCATCAAAAATCATATTACGAAGACTCATGTCCGTGGGTACAATCATGATTTCATCAGTTTCAGCCAACTTATGGCGTCTTCCATTTATTGAGACATTATTATTATAACATAGAGGGAATTTCACATTTTGCTCAAACAAATTGATCTCTTAAAATCTCGTACCCTCAAATATACTTGGCGCATATACCATTATTTTATGAAAGAGTTTTATTAGTTATCTTAAAAATACTGCTCCCTAATTGAAAAAGCATAATTGAATATATTATCTTAAGAATACTGCTCTTTAGCTGAGAGAGCATAATTGAAAATGTATGTATAAGTAGTTGAGATTAGTGGTTTTGTTTCTTGTGATAACGCTCGCATTTCATGTCAAATATCCCAATGTATTGAAATACACTTCATACCTCTTATCTATCAAATATCTTTTATCCGAATTGAGTGCAAAACAGTTAAATGCATTCGATGCAGTGTACTCTTGGAGTATATGATTTTGGAATAATGTTGAATGACTTTCACTAAATTTTGAAAGAAAATTTGAGTATCATGGTTCCCTTTTGGATTGGTTGGCCGGTCATGTACCCTTGCTTACCGAGTTATTTCCTCGCATTGCATAGATTTTACTCTCCACATGTTAGTTGAGCCACAACTAACTTCTCCGAATGATTCGTTATATCAGTATATTGTTAAAATTTATCTTTAAGATATATGGATAATTGACTAATATGTTTTAAGAAGAAAAATACATGAGGCCATCTCTTTTGGCTCTCTTAAATATACATGCCATTGATAGACCTTTTTCAAGAGTCTCCTTAATCGTTTACATGTTACTTCAGAAATCTATCTATGCCATCTCCAACAATTAGAAATATTTGTTCGAAACCAATCATTGTGTAAAGCATTGGAATTGTGTAGCTTATTGAAACCTTAGTTTTTTTATATCAGTCCTTTTTTGGGGGGAGTTTTGACATTTGAAGTATTTTCTAATAAGAAAGTCAAATTGATGTTTGGTTCATGCATAAACAAATACGCTCCATGTCTATTCTTCATCAGTATAATTACTTGTTAGATGATCAAATTCTTAAAACATGGATATCTTTTTCTTGAAAACTGGTTTTTCTATGGACACTTGACACTTGGAATGTCACAAAGATCAACCCTTTAATAGAGATTCAATTCAAAGTTTGCTTCACACTTACATACCCTTTTCCAAATAGTACACAGTACACCTATGTGACTGCTTGCAATATTTCACATTCCAACTTATTGTGTCATCAGCGCCAAGGCTGCTAATGGGGGGTGCCATTATGCTTGGGGGTGTACCAACTCAAAGGCAATAGCTATTTTATCTTATATATATTTTGGTACACCCCCAAGTAATTCGGTACCTACTATTAGCAATCTTGATCAGCACTCATAATAATATCTAGACAGTTAAATAATATGAACCCTCATTTCGAGCAACGCAAATTTCATGTTGGAAAGAAAATATATCGAAGTGAATACAGGTGGTGCAATTCAGAAATTTAAGAAATAAAATACAGCGGTGTAACCATGATTTGGGCCTATATATAACAGTGCTGACATCTCATCATAAACAATTGGTGAAAAAATAATTATACATATATAAAATAGATAAAAAAAAATGCACCTGATATTGGATAATAAGAATATCCATATATAGAAATACGGTGAAAGCAAATAGCCAAAACAAAAATATGTTGCGACTTGGGATGTGTGCCGGGTAAATTTTCTCGCCTGACTTACCAAGAGTTATCCCGGAGCTAGTAGTGGTAGAAAGGTAAGGTTCGTAGTTTCACTACATTATTTGTGCTAATATTCTTGCAATTTTTGCAGGGTATTCATTTTCGGCTGCTCTAGCTTCTCCAAGATCTTTCAGATCTTTGTTCTCTCGGTCCTTTGTTTTATTTTCGAATCTCTACAGTGTTGGTTTATAGCTGTTTTTTTCGAGATTAAATTTTCTCCCTGGCCTGGCATTTATGCCTGTGTACCTCACCCCCATTCATACCTTCTTCAATTTTCTCTGTACCCCAAAGCCTCACGGTCAATACCCACCTTATTTCTCTCTTCAGCCTTTACTCTCATTCTCATTCTTCCCCCGCTATCTCAGCATCTCTCTAACCTAGTCACAACCCAACCTTAAACACCTTTTTCTGCCAGTTTTTTCTAGTCTCCTTGACTATTTGTGTCCTTTTCTGTCCTCTGTTGCATAGTATGATTGTGGACTGACTTCTGAGTTCCATCTCTCCGGCTATCTTCTTCTCGCCAGTCAAGCTGAAAGTTAATTTTTATTGGTGGGAGTTTTGGATCTGGCTTTTTTCTCTATTAAAAATGTTATCCATACAGTGGTGCAAGAAAATCTGAGATTTTATTATCAACCAATCTGCTGTATGCATCAACTTGTCATCAAATCTCATGGAAGATGAGTTAGCTGATAAACTACATATCAATCTAAACATAAACAAGGAATTTACTCTAACTGTAAAAAATGTAGAGGATGGAAAAGAAAAAAGCAAAACCCTCATTCTTACCAAAATCAATTGTGAGTTCAAGATTAGCAAAGAAAAAGCAAAAGACATTGTTCAAAAATTCTGGAATCTAGAGTATGCACCAGAGTGTACTGTGGTTATGAAATAAAATGAAAGAAATGTCTTTACATTTGGTCTCAGATCCCAACAAGAAGTAAAATCTTCTCTTCAAAGAAACTTATGGAGTTATGGACCTTTTCTGATAGTGGTCCAAAATTATCGTTATGGTGTTCCACCTGAATCTGTCAGTATGGATACAGTTACTATGTGGGATCGATTGCTAAATCTCCCTCCTGAGCTAACCATACAACCAATACCATATGATATAGAAAACAATATGGCTACATGTCTCATGGTTGAATACCCAGATACGAGTGAACTTACTCTAACTTGTCCTCGAGCTTTTGTGCACATCAATATCAATGAAAGACTATGGGATCATATACTTGTCAATAGTGGCAAAACAGAGAAGCTGAGAGTAAACCTTTTCTTTGAGAATCTTCCAAAGGGCTTCTGCAAGAAATGCCGGATTATGAACCACCCGCGAAAGAAATGTGTGATGAAGCCCATTCTCGAAGACTGTCAAGACCCTCAGCTGGAGATAGAAGAAGATGCAAGATTTATGGAAGAGCAGCTGGAAGCAATCGTAGACTCATTCACAGAAGGGGACATCAAATCAATCCACGAAGCCATATAGTTTCATACAAAGGCGAAAATATTGTGATGCAATCTACTGGGATTGATAAAGGAAAGGAGCCAGTGGTACTAGAGATTGAGGTAATTGAACCTATTCAGGAAAGTTTTAAAGTAGGGATCTCACTACATGAATCCATGATAGATAGATATGTCTCTACTTCAAAAAGACATGCAAATGAAGCTATTGAGGCCTTACCAGCATCCAAGTTGCAGAGATCAGACAGTGAGGTGGGGAGTAGGAGAACTGAGAGAGAGATTAGGAGATTCAACTTCATCCATGGTCCACCACCAACTCTAGGTTTTGATACATTCAGTAGCTCTTGCTTCAAAATTTCGGCGCTAGACAGCTGCACAGAATCTCCGCCAGGTTTTGAACATTTTAAGAAAAGAGTAATTCCAACCAAGAGAGTCAACCTCAGAAAGATACAAAGGAAAACCGAAACTCCAACACTGACCATAAGCTCCACAGGAGAGAGTCCCCATCAGCCTGTGGAGGAAATTGCTTTATGTATGGGAGCAAAAGGGAAAACAACTCTTATAAGGGACAAGGATACTAGAAAGAAAATATACAAATTTGAAGAATACATGAAACATCAACAAATACAAGTTTTGTCTCCTTTAGCTCTCAATGATGGAACCTCAAAAACTATGGAGGACATCACGGAATCAGAAATGGATCAAATGAAGAAAAAAATTAGTAAACTCACAACTGCAATGAGAACTAAGGAAGGTTCTGGTCCTGCAAGCTGCAACAGGTCTAGTAGAATAAAGAAAAAGAAGAAATCAAGAAAAACCCCTGTCAAACTATCTACTAAACTTTTCAAGACTAACCTGAAACGAAATCTCTTAAAGGCTTTGATTATCCAATCTAAGTCACATAAAAAAAACAAAGAGAGAAGGTTATTGAAATGGATTTTGAACTGAACTCTAACCTCAAGCTCCCACACCAACTCATGGGAAAATCTTTGTCCCCTCAACACCATCTCCTTAGTACCTCTAGCTTCCCTGCTATAACTGGTGTACAATTGCCACTCAACCCAACTACTAGAATCAGTACCCTTCCAAACCAAACTCAATCAACAAAAACTTTCCCATCAAGTTCAATCACCTCCTCCAGAAAGACTCTTTCTCAGAACATCTCTACATCCTCACCCTTTTTTCCTCATCCTTCTGAAAGGGTCATGGAAGCTAGCAAAGAAAAGCTGAAGATGAATGCTCACAAAAGCTTCTCAAAGGAAAATGATGAGAAATGGATAAAGACAACAACCTCTGGAGTTAACAAGGAAACTACTATCTCAAGCAATGGGACTAATAACTCTGTGGTAAGCCAGGTACGATCAATTCTAAACCCTCCTAGTCTTATAATAGTCTCCAATTTATTCAATTATCAATTTTGGTGTACTCTGAAATTCATATGCTCATCTTACTGGTTCAATATGTCAATTAACATGCTCGCCTAGAACTGTCAAGGATTCAATAAAAATTCAATTTCTCATCTCAAA
The DNA here is from genome assembly GCA_023529315.1 of Papaver bracteatum. Lineage (NCBI taxonomy): Eukaryota > Viridiplantae > Streptophyta > Magnoliopsida > Ranunculales > Papaveraceae > Papaver > Papaver bracteatum. The sequence continues at coordinate 1,677,930 of JAJJWX010000526.1, read as the reverse complement.
AATATGATATCCAAACACAACCCGGATTTGATTTTCCTACAAGAAACTAAACACCATGAAAACTACATCATTCTCATAATAAAAAAACTTTAATACCTGGATATGATTGTTGTAAATCCTACTGGGGTGGTCGGTACAGCAGGAGGAATAGTGCGTGCTTGGTCTTCAAAGATTTCTCTCCAACTTCTTCATAGTTCTGATGACCAAATCTATGCCTTAATTACGGAAAAAAATAGAAACCTTGATTGGATGTTGTATGCAGTTTATGGCTGTCCTTATAAGGTTAGAAAGCATGCTAGTTGGACTTACTTTAAGGAATTAGCTAGAACGGTGGAAATTCCATGGTTAGTGCTAGGAGATCTAAATTTTGTGTTAACTGAAAGTGAAAAGAGAGGTGAGAAGAAGATAGATCCAACTCAGGCGACTTTCTTCTCACAACTAATAAACCAATCGGGTTTATTGGATTTGGGTTTCGTGGGATATCCATTTACCTGGTCCAATAAGAGAAGTGGGCTAGAATTCATAGAATCTAGGCTTGATAGGGCTCTAACTAACTCGTATTGGCTTGATTTTTTCCCTAGAGCTATGGCTTATCATTTTGCTCCTTCAGGGTCCGACCATAGTCCTCTCCTCATTCGTACATGTCCTTGTTGGAAAGATGGAGTAAAGCCGTTCAAAATTTTGGCATCTATATGGAAGACCCCTCTTGTTTTGACATCATAGCTAAGGCATGGGACATAGAAGTAGATGGGTGGCACGCTTTTAAGTTTGTCTCTAGACTCAAAAATATTAAAAAAGAGATTAAAATTTGGAATAGAGAGTATTTTGGTAATACACAAGATAATATTAAAAATCTAAACCAAACTCTAGAACATGCAAAAAATAATCTCAAACTGCCTGGAAATAATCCTCGTATCAAACAAATCCAATCTGATCTCCTTAAGTGGTATGAATTTGAAGAAGCCTTTTGGAAAATAAAGGCTACTGATAATAATATCCATCTTGAGGACAAAAACACGGGATACTTCCATACCACGGCCACTTTTAAGGCAAGAAAGCTAACGATAGAAGCGGTGAACAAAGAAAATGGAGATTGGTGTAATGAAAGAGAGCAGATTGTCGATACTTTTTTTCAATCACTTTGCTACTATGGCCAGTATCTCAACCCCTAATAACCAAAATCAAATCTTGGATTTTATTCCATGCTGCATTTCGGAATCAGACAATACCAAATTGCTGCGTATCCCGTCCGAATTAGAAGTCAAATTAATCGTCTTTGATATGCACCCCAATAAATCTCCTGGTCCTGATGGTTTCCCTGCTAGCTTCTACCACAAAAATTGGTTCTTAATAAAAGATGATGTTACAAAAATGATCCAACTGTTTTTTTAATCCAAATTTATTCTAAAAGAATTAAATTCCACATTCATAACTCTCATCCAAAAAAAAAAATTCCAAAAACTCCTGCTGACTTTCGGCCACTCCCTTTGTAACACCATATACAAAATTATTTCGAAACTGCTTGCAAACAGAATAAAGCCTTTCCTTGATAAATTTATTTTTCCGTATCAATCGGATTTTGACCATGGCATGAAGATAGCGGACAATATCATAATAGCCCATGAGATTATCCATACTATGAGAACTAAGAAAATAAAAAATGGTTAAATGGGGCTTAAGTTGGATATGTCAAAAGCTTTCGATAGGGTAGAATGGAGTTTTCTGACGCAAATTATAGAAAGGTTGGGATTCAATAAGGATTGGATCTCTTTAATACTCCAATGCATTAGTACTACAACTTGTTCTGTGTTAATCAATGGTTCTCCCACTGGCTTCTTTAAGACAACTAGGGAAATTAGACAAGGGGACCCACTATCCCCATATCTGTTCATTATATGCATGGAAAGTCTTTCGAGAGTCCTAATGAACGCGAAAGAAAAGAAACTAATTAATGGAGTAACTTTTTCAAAAATGTTGATCTCAATTTCACTCCTCATTTTTGCGGATGATCGCTTGATCTTTACAAAAGCTACTCAGAAATATTGCCAAAATATTCTACATGTGCTTGAAATTTTCAGTAAGGCGCTAGGTCAATTAATAAATTATGAAAAATCTGGAATCTTTTTTGAAAAAAAATTCTCAGAAGAAAATGCTCAAAAAATGATAGATATCTTGAAGGTGGGGAGAATAAAACTGGAGGATAAATACCTGGGAGTACCTCTATTCACTAACAAATCTAAAATTATTTGCTTCCAATCTATTTCTGAAAATCATAACCGAAGACTAGCAGGATGGACTAGTAAACTTCTCTCAGGTGCAGGAAAGGGAGTTATGATAAAACATGTGGCGAACTCTCTGGCAACTTATCAAATGTCTTGCTTTGTAGTACCAAAAAAAAATCACAAAAACTATGGATAGTCGCAATAGAGCGTTTTGGTGGGGACAAAAAAATCAAACTCTAGGGGAACATGATTTAAAGCATGGACCAACTTCTATACGAAAAAAACCCAGGGAGGTCTAGGTTTCAAAAAATTTAGTAAATTCAACAAGGCCATGTTGGAAAAAACAGCTTGGAGAATAGTCCAAAACGCGGAACAATTGTCCTTCAAAATTTTAAAGGAAAAATACTTCAAAAACTCATCTCCCCTTTGTCTTGAAAAGCCTAGCCCAACAAGCTCATGGATACGGAAAGGACTCTACAGTGGAATGGAATTGGTAAAACAATAGAGCTATTGGCAAATAGGAACGGGTACTAAGGTTCGTCTATGGGACCACCATTGGATCCTTATGAATCCCCCGAATCGGCTTACTATGGAAGACACGAAACCCATAATCCAAAACACTCTCAAATTGGTCAAAGATGTGTTCGATGAGCAATCCAGAATATGGAACCTAAACTTTCTACAACAAGTTTTCAAGCCAAAAGTTGTGAAGAATATAGTTACCATAGACCTTCAAAGAACTCGCTCGCATCCGGACAAATTGATTTGGCCACATTCTAACAATGGCATATTCTCTGTCAAGACTGCTTATGAGTGCATCAATTCCACCACTGACCAAGCCAGTGCGGGTACTCCTTCTAACCCTATATGGGATAAAATCTGGAAGATAAAGGCGATCCCTAGGATACAACTCTTTATTTGGAAATGTTACAATGATATTCTCCTGGTTAGGGCCAAATTAAGTAGATGGAATCCTGAAATCCCCTCAAAATGCTGCTTTTGTGACTTATGATGAAACTATTGCTCATGTAATGTTACACTTCCAATTCAGTTGTGTTGTCTGGTTTGGTCTAGGTTGTAAAATTCCTACCACAAACAATGTTAACATTAGAGTCTGGATAGAATCTTGGTTCAACAGGGGTGGAACAGATAAAAGTGACTTCAACAGAAGAGTGGAAACTATGGCAACATGGTGTTGGATAATATGGAAAGCAAGATTTAAAAAATGTTTCCAAAATATTCAAGCCAACCTGACTACAACAATCAATGAAATCCGACAACATATTCAAACCAAAACCACACACCAATACCCCTAAAGCCTAAACAGAATCCAACACCTAACCAACTACTTCTGAAGGAGACAAAAAAAAACAACCCCAAAAACAACTATCACAAGCTACTGTCATTTTGTAAATCAATTCTTCGAGGTTATGGTTATAAATTTATTTACAGATGCACATGGCAACATCAGGAACAGAAGAATCTTCACTTGCAGAGTAGCAGCAAGGAAGGATGGGATCACTATGGGAGCAATGGCGACAATGATATGGACAAAGATAAACAATGAAAGATGTTGCAAGCTTCAAATAGATGATAAACAAGTAGTCAAGGAAATTCTGAAGCAATGGACACAACCCCAACAACAGTCCAAGAACAAAATCATATGTAACAATGTAGATATTTTTTCCTATTTCAGTATGCTTGATGTTAATCCCCTAAGGCAAGTGTGGCTGCCATATTTGCATGATTTAGTAACTCTCTTTCTATCTCCTACTCGACAATATGAGGAGAGAGTGTTATTTCCAGACAATGATGTTTTTGTACAACATGATGCCAAGCAGGTGGTTAACCAGATTAGCTAAATTCTTTTAATTAAAGTATTTTCCGAGAAAAAAAAAGGAATGTCCATATATAAAATTTCCCCCACAATAAAGGAAAAAGAAAAGTTCAGATTAATAAAATAAATTAATAATTCGATAACACATTACAAAGAATTATGGCATCAGAAGATAACAGAAGTATACTTCAATAATAGTATAAAGAGCTAGCAAAACGAAGTTGGATTACAATTTACCTTGGTCCTGAACATTACATGCACAAATCTACTCCATTTACCAAAAACATCTGAATCACCTTCATTTGTAATTTTAATATCTCCTCTGACCGTAAGGTTTTTATGGTTTTCGCATCAGTCAGTGCAACTGAAATCGTCATGTAAATATTGAATATTATTACACAAACCTAAGAACTTTAAAAATTGCTTCAAATAAAAAATTATCAGACCACTTCGCTTTTTAGAAAATAAAAATATCAAAACAATGTAAAACCCAAATAGACAAAGAAAAATACAAAACCCATGAAAATATTTAAAATAGAAGTCCAAAATATCAATCCATTCCAAGAGAATTTGAACCAAATCTAGCCATAACTGAAGATGAAACACATCAGTAAACATATAAACATGACGACGGTTGAGATCAGGGAGCCTGTGATTTTTTACGTACAATGAGCTGATTATCCTTGAACCCGTGATGTTTATGTATTTTGTGGCCATTTATCTCACTAATTCTATGATTTGCACTACCCATGAACCTGTCATTTTTAAAGCCGATCAAGAGTCTCATAAGTGGTGGCGACTATTCTCGGTGAAGATTTCAAACCCACCTGTGGTAACATGTTCAATTCCTGCATTAGTAAAGTCACATAGGGATATCATTAGAGGGAGAAACTTAATTAACCACTAAATAGGAGGATAGGATCGTAGACCGGGTGGGAGTCCAAATTAATTGTTGGTAGTAGGTTCCTGAAGGAGGTGCGGTACATCGATCACATTCACTTGGATTATTATATTATAGAATTTTCATGGAACAAAAATTCATTACGACTTTAATCAAAATTATAATTTATATATTAACCGAAGGATCTGAACACCTGGCAATCCATTTAGCAAATATGGTTCTGGGTTCACAGTCTGCAATGAAATTGCGTTAAGGACATCACCAACTCATACCATCACATGGAATTTTGATACATTATAAATTTATAGCCATATCCGTCTAAGAAGATGCAAAAAATAATTTTTAAGGAAAAACAGATTTCCCATATCTAAAAGATGCAAAATAAAAAACATTTGTTGATGGATCTAAGTTAACTACACCCATCAACCATACTTGTAAAAGCAACACCTTAGATATTGAGAGATAATTTTGCTTATCGAAGATGTAAGATTACCTGCATACAACAGAGTATAAATTCGGTAAGACAACGTCCACGATGTAGGCAATGCAAAACATATGTTTCCAGGCTTTCCACAAATCAGTCCTTGGTTGAAAACCATCGTCCAATCAAGATATCTTCATTGTAACACCATCTTGGAATAGGGTTGCTCACCTTCTTCAACCACTAAGCACATTAGATATGATAAATAAGAAATAATTAAGACCAATTTGCTAATTAAGTTCATATTAACCTATAACAGGCTGAAATTGATAATGTTTCTTCTTTGCACAATACAAACAACCGATCATATTTAATCCCAAAAATAATTCTTATATAGTTTACCAAACGGAGGGTAAACTATATAAGTAAGTCTGCCATCATTATTTTCATGCCTACCAATTGCATCACTTCCAATGCCCTGGCAACGACGCACTACCTTAGTATGATAGTTATACTTTGAGAAGGTGGAAACGTTAATTTTCCCATGGACATCGGAAAAAGAAACATCATCGACTTAAAAAAGAAACTCGGAAGTTTTATCTTAGAAATGAGATGATGAAGAAAAAGCCATTCCAAATAAATATGAAATTCCTGAGAAGAAGCTTGATGCTCCTGCAAAGCAATAAAACCAAGTCAATTAATCGTTTTTCTAAGTGGCAGTTGATGAGGATCATCCAAATGCCATGGGAGATAAAATTATTTCATGTTAACGTACCATTATTATATCAATTTCATTTGCAATTTCAGATGCTAAGTTTGGTTTTTGGTTAAGTTGATGCACGCACTCGCATAGTGGCGTTTCTAGGACCAATATATTTATGCCATCAGTTTGATGATCACACATTTACTAAAACTTCAATTAAAATTTCAAAAAAAAAAAAAAGCTGGAAAACAATAGAAAAAAAGAGAGGAGGATTTATTCAGGGTATCAGATCTCAAAGGTGTTAACATCAATGAAGTATGTAGAAGAAAATTACCCATTTTCCAATAGAATTTCTTCATTTGCACCCTTGAAATTCAACAATAAAGAAAACCACAACTATCATTCAAAGTGTAAGGAAAATTAGTGTGAACAACAACAGAGGAAATTGACCTCTCGAAGAAGGATGTGTCTGACAGCTGAGGTGCAAAAGATAGAGCAACTCATAAAATACATTACCGTAAAGGCAAGCATAATCTGCCAACAAAAATTAAACTAATAATAACTCTGGAAACCATTATTAATAAATCCCAAACAAACAACTAATATACTCCTAAAATATAGAATGAGTAACATGAGTGCTCAGTACACCTCACATTTCTAAATGAATAACATGTTCGACCGTGCGTCCAGTTTATATGATTATCAGTGGCAATAACCTGACATAACCAAAATGAATTAATTTGTACCAAAAACATGCAAGTACCATATGGCAGTGTGAATTCACAGAGGATGCCTAATACCACAAACAGTAGATTTCAATGTTGCCGTGCATGTGAATCTGTTTTTCAAATTCAGCCAAGGATTCCAACTCATTTCAAGTTCTATGAAAATAGGCATCGTGAGCACAATTATATTTATTAAATTCATTAATTTTGTGAGCAATTTGGAGAAGCATATTTTTAAAAATTATAAGAAATAAGGGTTTTCAGGTTCCTGCATATCCGCAATTCGGAGAAGCATTAAATGGTCTATGAAGTTAAGAACTCAAGCTTATCGGCAATCATCATTGAGACCAAAAGATAACATATTCTTATTAGTGTAAATGTATGCAAGTCCTCAATGTAGTTGCCTGTAATAAATATAACAGTTGTTTTGGTGCACAAAACGCAGAGAAGACATTAAGTTAGGAAATTTAGTATAAGTACCTGAACAGCTTGGAGAACTGCAGACGACCTGCTCGGAGAACTAAACCCAGACTGCTCTGAATACCCCCAGGTTTGCTATTGTATATCCATTTGGATTAACCCATCGTTTACTGTTAAAGATAAAAGGTTAGACATAAATCAACTTGAGCACAAACACACTGTATTTATTTCTTATCTCTATAATTTTTAGAAATTCCACACTTGGCTAGATTGCCATCCCGAGTGTTAGCCGAAGTATCCAAGAAAAAGGTTCACAATAAATGGATGAATATCAAGTGCATCTGCACTAATTCATAGAGAGTGCTGATAACATTTAATGAAAGTTTAATCTTTTGGAAGGTCCAGTTCATAACAACAATTTTATTCTAAAGAAAATGTAGAATAACATAGTGAAGCGAGTTTGTGTGCAATCATGCCAATAAAATGCAGCAAAGTTCCTCTCCCCCCAAAACCCTATCTTGGCCACGCGCCTAGCCCAAGCTAGTCACGTCATGCGCCTATGGCAAACCCTTGGCCCCATATGCCAAGCCAAACCAAACCTAGCCAAGCTAGCCGGTAAAAATTCCTAATTTACCTAATTTCAAAAGCACTGTGACACAATACTACACATACTAAACACAGAACCATTATGTTGTTGAGCTACAACACATAGCAAGAGATCAAAACCTTTCGCAAGAGCAGGGATGAATTGTCTTCTATCTCACGCAGTACTTCACTTCACTTCAGGTCTATGTCAATGCATAGACTTCTGCAAAGGTTTATCACTCTCTGGCGCAGAATCATTACCTAACATTGCTTCAGGGATATCCAATATAGGAGGCTCCACTTCCCTCCAATGCTACAAAAATTGGAAAGTAGTGTTATTCCCTGATTACTTATTTGTTTGATATTAAGTGATGAAGTTAGGATAGCAGCATAGGGCCTAAACTAATAATAGACAGAAAACTTGAAGAATAAAAGGAAATCAACAAGACGTTGATAAATTGAGTCTAGGGCTAGAAGCCAAATTACTCGTTGATAATCTAACGATTATTTTCTGAAATTCAATAATAAAGTATGCCTTCTAAGAGACGCCTAATAACCTATTTATACTAGTAAAGAAAACCTAAATTGAAAAAACCCTAGACTAACGGACATAAACACCCTTTCTTAAGAGATAAACTAGCAAACGTCCTAAATAGAGAACGCTCATGACTAATCAGAATATGCCCCTGCATCAACCACCCCAGGTTGAAAGAAATCTCAGCTCCGATGAGATGATTTATAAATTGTGCATAAATCTATAATGTCTCTTCTGCTTTTCCGCGATCGAAAACAAAACTAGGTACATCCTTACGTCTTGTTCTCCTTGAAGTTTCTTATGCCTTAGATGACTAGTAGCAATATCTTTATGCTGCACATTACAATGTTTTATAGACATGTTCAATGCACCATATGATATCTTAGCTGCTTTCCCACGATCAAATACGAAACCCAAATCTTCATTTCTGATTCCTGGTTTAGGTACGCCAATACAAGTAATGATTCCATCACCTCACTTCGGTACTTGACACATGCTAATCTCTGGTTCGAGTTAGTCCCCAAACCACGATAAGCAAGCAACAAATTTCTACTTGAGTTTCCTTGTAATCCCTTATACTGTTGATTATAAGTTGTCGCCCTTGTGTGCTTTCCAGTAACCTGACTACTGGTTACAACCAGAAAAGTTAGCTTACCCAGCTTGTGAATCCCGCTGATCACTAATCGTTCCTTTCCATATAGTACCTTTAGAACATCAACAGGTGGTGAGTTACTTAGGACTGCAACCAGATGTTCTAGCCAAAAGGTGACCAAACTCTCTAAGTGAATAATCACTAATTTTAACCACAGTTGTAGCAGAAAACTGTAGCTCTTCTTTGATGGTAACCAACAAGATGGACTGAAATTATGCTTTCTTGTTTCTACCGCAGTGAGATACTCCTGAATGTTGGTTCGATTCACCCTTGCTAATGTGAGATCAGTCACTTCCATTTTTTGTTTTGACCTTCCTCAATCAAAAAACAAAACCCATTGTTTGTACCCTATTTAAAATAGGCACATGCGTACCGCACAAGCTGTTTAAATTAAAACCAGACCGTGGGTTATCAAGGTAATCCACGGGGCTCAATAGAGCTAGACCGGGCACCCCCGGAGGTTTATTAAAACATGACCGTGGGTTATCAAGGTAATCCACGGGGCTCAATAGAGCTAGATCGGGCACGCCCGGAGGTTTATTAAAACCTGACCGTGGGTTAACAAGGTAATCCACGGGGCTCAATAGAGCTAGACCGGGCACGCCCGGAGGTTTATTAAAACATGACCGTGGGTTATCAAGGTAATCCACGGGGCTCAATAGAGCTAGACCGGGAACGCCCAGAGGTTTATTAAAACCTGAACGTGGGTTATCAAGGTAATCCACGGGGTTCAATAGAGCTAGACCGGGCACGCCCATAGGTTTATTAAAACCTGACCGTGGGTTATCAAGGTAATCCACGGGGCTCAATAGAGCTAAGGCCCAGGAATTGCCTGAGGAAAACAGGCTTGGGTTTATGAAAACCAAACGGTTAAGCAAGGAATCCCAGATGACTGAGGTTGTTTTAAGATAAACATAAATCTTGGAAGATAAACATATATCTTCCAAGATAGGTGCAAATCTTGGATAAAGATAATATGGATCATCCAGGATATATTCAAATCTTGGAAGATAAACAATAATCTTCCAAGATAAACCCAAATCATGTGAAGATATACAAAGATCTCTCAAGATAGACATGGATCTTCAAGGATAGACACGAATATTAAAGGATAAGTACAAATCCATGTGGTTATTTTGGATAACTACATATCTAGAGTAATTGTGAAACAAGATTAGGGTTTATGCCTATAAATAAAGGCCAAAATCCAGCTCAAAAGGTACGCAATTCTACTCCTTTCTTCACAACTACTTGCATTGAATACCCTCTGACTTTAGCATCGGAGTATCTTTGCAGGTACCCCCTATTTTCATTAACAACTTCGGGAGAAATCAATCAAACGGCGGCAATTCGATCTTCTAGCACCCATCTCGAGGAGTGTTGGGGTAAATATTTTTGCACCAAGATCTTTTGGCGCCGACTAAGGGGACTACGAAGAAAGGTTCATGCCCCCCAATTGTTAGAATTCGTTCTGAAAGGATTTTTGAAACTAGGGTTTCAAAGTCATTGTGAACAGAAAGTTGCAGAAGGTTTCACAACTTTTCCAGAAAGTTGCAGAATATTTCACAACCTCTTCAGAATGCTGCAGAAGGTTTCACAACCTTTCCAGAAAATTACAAAAGTTTTCTGAACTTTTTCTGAGAGTCGCGGAAAGGTTTACAACATTTCCGAGAAGTGTTGCAAAGAGATCCCGAACGTTTTCGTAGAGTTGCGTAAGAATCGAAAAAGTCACAGAAGTCTTTTCAAAGTTGTTAAAAGCCAAATTAATAAGAAAGGAGAGTTGTATGATGCTACAGGAGTGAATCAATTGGCGACGGATACAGATACACCCATCGGAAGTTTGATGAATCAACATGCAAACCCGCGAACATTGAGAAGTGTTGTTGTCCAGGAAGATTACGACGAACGGGGTGGAAGGGAAACTTCGATATCATCATCGGCATCCGCATATCGATCTCGGTCTGAGGGATCTTATCCAAGGTTCAGAGAGAAAAATATCTCGATGCGTATGTCACCATCTCCAACCACCAGCCGAATCTTCCATCATCATGAAGGTTTTCAAAGACAACACCCAAGCATCCATGAACGTAACCAAGAAGACATCGCAAACATAGGAGTATGTTCTCGGGTTAACAATCCGTTAGCTGAACAAGCTAATATTTGATCAGCTTCACAAGTTAGAAACTCGCCGGCCATGCAAACGAACGTCCAACCTGCTGCTCGAGATAATAGCTCGCGGGTTATTCAGGTCAACAATCATCAGGTGACACCAATGGACTTGACAGTACGGGAGCGTGCGAAGAGCTCCGAAAAACTTATAACGTCAACCAATCTCGGATGGAGTATCTTAAAAAAAAAAAAAAAAATCTCAAGTTATTATACATGAATCACTTCGGAGCAATAACCTCGTAGAGATCCAGTTCATTTGGTGTAACCATCTCTGAGACACCAAGTCGGGCAGATCCATTTACTTGCATCAGGAAAATGCAGTCCGACCAAGTCAGCATAAGTTACTCACCTCAGATCAATTTACTCGTTACGATTCAAAGAGTTTGAACCAACGCAAGTGATGGAAGATACGAGAGCGAATTCTTTAATTAATTAAAAAATAGTCTCATGGAGAATCCCACCTCAAATTAGTTTCCCTGAAGAAGAACGTATAATGTTTGATGAAAAGCGTGAGGGTCTAAAGTCCAGCACTCTGTTTACAGGATAAATGCTTAAAATCTTTGCTCACTTTTATTTGTTCTCGGAGAGACGGAGTGGGACAATGAGTTTATGAAAAATTCAAATGGAGTACACGAATTACACCAAAGTTGCAGCAAAAATCGTGCCAAAATAGCATTGCCAACAACAATAAAAGCTTAAAATACAGTGCTACTTAGGAGGCTCCAGATCAAGTCATATGACTAGACATAAGAAGTGTAGCAAGATGAGGATTGGAGCTTTGAATTGCTGGATTATGACTCAAACCGCAGCAGTCTATCTTCAAGTGGTGAAGCAAGATAAGTATCAGTCACTCTAAAATAATATCATTCGAAAAATTTATAAATTTATAGAGAGCATTTAAGCTTTTGCAGACCTTACTTAATGCATGGTACCTTTTAGTTTTCAAACTCATGCGTCCTAAAACAAATATGATGTAGTCCGGGAACTCGGTGCGATCCTCGATGCCTCTAACTCATGTATGTCTGTATCCATAAATTATAAATTGTTGAGCATGATTTGGTACGTAAAACTGAGAAATATCATAGGATATGAGCTGTTATTGGTACCGTCGCATATCGTGAACATAGTCACACCCCTAAAATGATATCCCGCTGCAATGCTTAGGGAGAGTGCAAAGTCCTTGGGAACCATGTTTATATAGTAGAAACTAGAATGTCTCCCTTATATTAGTTTTCTTTTAAACATAAAACATCATCATTATGGGTACCGATGTATATATCTGGAATTACTGGAAGTTCGATTAAAGACATTAATTAATGTGTCTAATAGCGAAACTACTATAGTATTGAAATCATATTTTTCCAAGGCATGTACAACAACTCAACTGAAAGAAGTTGATTCCATGAGGTCTTTGCAACTCTTACTCACTCTGATCATGAGTTACAGGTGCGTACAATTGTTTAAAGACTGCCGCTGAAGGGAAAAACAGCAAGGGGATGCTAGTCTACACGAAAGCATTAAAGAGGAAGTTGCTAAACACGAAGTACGCAACTCAGACTCAAATTGCATATTCAATCCATAATGGTTGTGGCATGTGAAGTTCACTCCACAACAGCCCAAAGTTCTTCCATCACGGATGCATGAACAGTGTAGCTATGGACGCACACACACACAACGACGTTAACACCCAAAGCACGAGCACCAGCATAGAGACATGAAGGACTCAAAGCGTGCTTACTAGACTAGTATCTTGGTGGGAGTTGTTCCTCGAACTTGCCATTATTACTACAACCCTATAAGTAGACTTTCTGCGAAATCAGCTCATAGCAAGGAGAGAACAAGAATGCAAACAAAGATCTCATTCCAAAGTTCAGTCGAAGCAGCTATGGTTTAAACACAACAATTTCCATGTACACCAACAAGGAGTCACAGAGGAAGTAACTAGTACCTTACTAGTTTGCTTGGCGGTCCGAAGCCAACAACATACAAGAAACAAGACCGAGTTTCTTTTACCGTGCAATTCATTACAACTTGTACGGAAGGAAACCAAAGGTCCAAAATAATATGAGATCCAATTGATACAAGACAATAACCCAGGCGACATGGCCCAACTGATACATCATTTGATCTACATACCGATGTACACTCTAAGAGGTGCAGTTCAGAGCACGCCACATTCCCTATCAGCCAAAGCTTTGATGTTAGGGGAACATAGAATACTCAATTCTTGCAGCCAGAGCTTAGTACCGCTGGCTGTGGTTACAATCTCCTTGGAGCTGAATCAGCATCAACACTTCATCGGGCCTTTGATCCAACACCGCCTTAGTCTAAAACTCTAAATGACTACATCGAGAGAATTTTTTTTAGCTGACTAGTCACCACCAAAGAGATTTGTCTAACGACTACTTGTCGTTGAAGAGGGTAAACTGAATATATACTTCCTGCTGAAGGTATTCGTCTAAACGACTAATTGCTACCATTATGATCCAAGACTTTCCAGCCAAGAGTATAAAATTAACCATGGAAGAAAAATGAGGAGCAGCCACTTATTTTGCTTACAAAAAAGAAATATTCCATCAAAAAGTTAGTAAAGCTGGAGCAAAAGAAAACTATGTCAAGCTAGAATGAAATAGAGAGCTTAAGATGCAGCGTAAGGAGCCGAAAAAAAACAAAAAAACAAAAAAAAAATCCAATAAAAGTTGAAGAGAAAGGTGCGAAAGAAAAACCTTTCTTAAAGAAGTTGGAGCAGAGGGGAAAAAGTACCACGTCAAGGCCACTGGCGGCTGGTCGCTCGACATCCCCATAATGAGCAAGCGAGCAAGCATTCGATGGCGATGGATAATAAAAGAATTCGTGCGTCAATTATTATCTCGTGTCGGGAAAAATGAAGTATGCCAGAGGCTGCACTAAGAGAAAAGCAACAGCTTACATGAAGACCGTGGATTAACAAAGAAGACAGCTAGCAGTATGAATAAAATGTACAGAGTTTTACGAGAAGAAAATTCACGGGGCAACATTCAAATTTCAAACCCTCGGTTACGACTGTAATCAAGTCTGTGAGGATAAAACGCAAGACATGCTACATGGAATTTTCTTCAACTGATCAACAAAGAACAAGGTGCTTTAGGCATGAGTCCTTTCAAGGAAGTTTTACTTCGATGAGTCCAAACCATGTGACGAGCCGCGCCATGCCAATATCACTGGGAGAAACCTTGCCCATAATAAACTGCATAGTGGGGGCGTCTTTCGTGCACTATGATCAATTACGACACGGACTTCATGATCCATTGGATATCAAAGAATTTGGAATAAAAGGAGCGAAAAAAGAACCCGAAAAATGCACGACTTATAAGCCACATGACCCTTTTATGAGTAGAGCAGCAAGCCATCTATAACTGACTATGAGTCGGTGGGTATTCAACAAGATGTATTTGTATATTATAAGTTCCATTTAACGAATACACCCTGGGGGCGTCTATGTCATATCCGTGCAAAAAAAATGGATAGAGCTACACTTTATAATAACAGTGACAACTTATGCTTGGGGGCGTCTTTGTAATGTCTCAACTAACGCTTGGGGGCGAGATACGTCATCAACGGGCTTGACGATATGTGTAAAAGCGGTTTACAGGTATGTTTTTACTTAAGAAATGTTGGTTAAATATGAGTATGTTTTTGCAGGAGACGTGCTAGGGGCGCTCTATAGAGCATACGTGCTGTGTACCTACCGCCATCACATGAAGCCATACTTTTCTTGACTCCTCAACAAGTTGAACAGTTAAGAGGGGGCGATGTTTGTACCCTATTTAAAATAGGCACATGCGTACCGCACAAGCTGTTTAAATTAAAACCAGACCGTGGGTTATCAAGGTAATCCACGGGGCTCAATAGAGCTAGACCGGGCATGCCCGGAGGTTTATTAAAACATGACCGTGGGTTATCAAGGTAATCCACGGGGCTCAATAGAGCTAGACCGGGCACGCCCGGAGGTTTATTAAAACCTGACCGTGGGTTATCAAGGTAATCCACGGGGCTCAATAGAGCTAGACCGGGCACGCCCGAAGGTTTATTAAAACATGACCGTGGGTTATCAAGGTAATCCACGGGGCTCAATAGAGCTAGACCGGGCACACCCAGAGGTTTATTAAAACCTGACCGTGGGTTATCAAGGTAATCCACGGGGTTCAATAGAGCTAGACCGGGCACGCCCAGAGGTTTATTAAAACCTGACCGTGGGTTATCAAGGTAATCCACGGGGCTCAATAGAGCTAAGGCCCAGGAATTGCCTGAGGAAAACAGGCTTGGGTTTATGAAAACCAAACGGTTAAGCAAGGAAGCCCAGATGACTGAGGTTGTTTTAAGATAAACATAAATCTTGGAAGATAAACATATATCTTCCAAGATAGGTGCAAATCTTGGATAAAGATAATATGGATCATCCAGGATATATTCAAATCTTGGAAGATAAACAATGATCTTCCAAGATAAACCCAAATCATGTGAAGATATACAAAGATCTCTCAAGATAGACATGGATCTTCAAGGATAGACACGAATATTAAAGGATAAGTACAAATCCATGTGGTTATTTTGGATAACTACATATCTAGAGTAATTGTGAAACAAGATTAGGGTTTATGCCTATAAATAAATGCCAAAATCCAGCTCAAAAGGTACGCAATTCTACTCCTTTCTTCACAACTACTTACATTGAATACCCTCTGACTTTAGCATCGGAGTATCTTTGCAGGTACCCCCTATTTTCATTAACAACTTCGGGAGAAATCAATCAAACGGCGGCAATTCGATCTTCTAGCACCCATCTCGAGGAGTGTTGGGGTAAATATTTTTGCACCAACACCCATAAAGCACATTAGACAACGAACTTTCATCATTTGATCTGGATGACGCTTTCCTGCAAGAGTAGCAGTCATTAACACACATTGTGTTGCAAAGTTTGTGATGCCGAGATAGTGTAGTAACTCCTTGCGCATGTCTTTTGAGTTAGGAAGAATGAACATCTCAAAGAGTATATCAAAACTACTTCTCTGAAAGTTCACATCAACGAACTGCTCTACCACCTTGCCCTCACTACTCTTTTGCAGATGATAACTGTAGTATCCGTCCTTCTCAAACACTCCTCGAAATTCAACATGTAAATGTAAACTGGACATGCATCTTCAAGACTACAGTTGGTAACATAATTCAGAGGGTAATAAACATTAACTTCTTCTCGCTCTTGATTAACTGGTGAAATTCCGACACATTTGATTGCACCATTAGTTTCCCAATAAACCAAGTCATGGAAATAAGACTTTAAGTAGCGGAAAAACCTTGTAGCAACTTTGCAGCTTGTCCGTTTTTTCACCATCTCCTTTAGCATACTCCCAATGTGCTTCTCTATTAAAGATAGCATAACAGCAGCGTATAGAACTTCAGAACAAGTTTTGCTATAATACCACAGGTCAGAGAACAAGGAAAACTTCATTTTCTTGGCTCTTGCTGTAACTTCAGGGTCTTTTAAGAGTCTGACATACCTTGAGAATACATTATTTGAACCATAAACGTCCCTGTTGACAAAGCACAGTCTAGCAAAGTGTTTTACGGTTGCATTGGAAGTATTACGGATAATGCACCTAATCTCTCCCCATTCTCCTCGAGTTAGGCGTGCTTCCTCGTTAGTAGTAAATATCCTGACAACCGACTGCTGTTTAGCAAGTGAAAGTATGCAGTCACTTGTAGATGGAACCCAAACAAGCACCTTGACAACTAAAGTTGTGCAATGGCACATGTACAAGTAAACCAACATTATCCAGGAGATAAATTTCTCAAGAAGACGATAAACCAAGGCCTTAGGCTCACAATCTACAAAAGAATACATGTCTGGGAATGCCATTTCTCTAAAATCCTTTTCCCAACAGTAGACTTCGCTTACCAATAATCTCGACGTGTCAGCATATGAGTTATTCAAATCATCCGTGATTTCAGCACTTGATGTTCCTTCAAATTGTGATGGCAACTCCTCAACTAGTTGCAGAATAACCCCCTTTGAGTGCACCATATAGTGAGACCCCTTGTAAGAGTTAAGATACAACAGTACTCTTTGCATCTCAATTCCAAGTGTTTCCAGTAGATATACCTCCATATAGTTTCCACCAGTGTTAGACAAAATCCGTCGGATTTTACTCATGTGATTTTCCGCAGGTAGTTCATCACCGTGGATAATCTTTGCCCATTTTATACTTGTTGCAAGCCATTGCTCACACACTTCTTCTGTGTGAATATGCATTGGGATATGCTGCACTTGAATATCTCATGATACTTCCCAAATTTCCTGATAGCTTTTTTGTTAAACTTAAGGTTCAACTCAAAAATAATTGTTATGTTATAAATCAATCTCTAAAAGAGATATATATAGTGTTACAAGAGAAGAGAAAGTCTTCTACAAAGAAAATAAGAAAGGGAGGAAGAAAATAAGAAAGGGAGGAAGAAAAACAAGCCATCCTACAAGCCACCCTATAGCCACCCTACAACTACTTCCACCTACTACTACTAATGTCAATCTTGATGACTAATGTTACAACTACTAATTAATTATTCAACACTCCCCATCAAGGTGGTGCATATATGTCACAGATGCCCAACTTGACAAGTGAATCGTTAAATATTTTATTTGATACGGCCTTAGTCAGAATATCTCACGATTGTTGTGTTGTTCGGACATATGGTACTTCAATAATTTTTTCTTCAAGTTTCTCATAAATGAAGTTCCTATCAATTTCCACGTGTTTCGTTCGATCATGTTGCACCGGATTCTCTGCAATTTTGATTGCTGACTGATTATCACAAAACAACTTCATAGGTTTTTCAGATGGGAACCCAAGCTCTCCCATAAGCTCTCCCATAAGCCTTTTCAACCATAATAATTCACAAATGCCTTTTATCATTGCTCTATATTCTGCTTCAGCACTTGACAAGGAAACAACTTGTTGTTTCTTAGACTTCCAAGTTACTAAGTTACCCCCGACGAAGGTAACATACCCAGATGTCGAATTTCTCCTATCGCCTTTGCCTCCCCAATCTGAGTCAGTGTAACCTGATACATCAAGATGTCCATGTTTTGAAAACATCAAACCTCTGCCTGGTGCGGACTTCAAATATCTTAGTATCCTGGTGACTGCATCCATGTGTTGTTGACCCGGATTATGCATAAATCTGCTTACAACACTTACAACATAAGCAATATCTGGCCTTGTATGAGAAAGATAAATCAAGCGACCAACTAACCTCTGGTATTGTCCTTTGTCTGCTGGTATTTGATCAGAACATTCTTCAAGACCATGATTTTGTTCCATAGGAGACCCGATTGGCGTACAACCAGTCATACCAGTTTTGCCTCCCCAATCTGAGTCAGTGTAACCTGATACATCAAGATGTCCATGTTTTGAAAACATCAAACCTCTGCCTGGTGCGGACTTCAAATATCTTAGTATCCTGGTGACTGCATCCATGTGTTGTCGACCGAATTATGCATAAATCTGCTTACAACACTTACAGCATAAGAAATATCTGGCCTTGTATGAGAAAGATAAATCAAGCGACCAACTAACCTCTGGTATTGTCCTTTGCCTGCTGGTATTTGATCAGAACATTCTTCAAGACCATGATTTTGTTCCATAGGAGACTCGATTGGCGTACAACCAGTCATACCAGTTTCCTTCAACAAATCAATCACATATTTTCGCTGACACAAGAAAATTCCCTTTCTGGATCGATTAACTTCAATACCCAAGAAGTACTTAAGTCCACCCAAATCTTTCATATCAAACTCAGAATACAAGCAATTCTTCAGATTACTCATCTCTTCAGGGTCATTTCCTGTTACCACCATATCATCTACATAGATAATAAGAGCAGTTACCTTGTCACCTACTCTTTTAAGGAACAAGGTATGATCATCATTACTTTGTATATACCCAAACTTCTTCATTGCAATGCGAAATCTACCAAACCATGCTCTGGGAGATTGTTTCAAACCATATAAAGCCTTCTTTAACTTACACACAACATTAACATTGTTTGGAGCATTATCACCTGGAGGTAGTGTCATGTAGACTTCTTCTTGCAAATCACCATGTAAAAAAGCATTTTTTACATCATATTGTTGTAGAGGCCAGCCTAGATTTGCTGCCAAAGACAATAATACTCGAATAGTGTTGATTTTTGCAACAGGAGCAAACGTCTCCTGATAATCAATACCATAAGTCTGGGTAAACCCTTTAGCCACAAGTCTTGCTTTATACCTGTCAATAGAGCCATCTGGATTATGCTTGATAGTATATACCCACCTGCAGCCAACTGGTTTCTTTCCTTCTGGTAGTGAGACTATATCCCATGTACCATTTTCTTCATGTGCCACCATCTCCTCTTTCATAGGACCAGCCCATTTCGGATTAGATAATGCTTATTCTACTGTTCTAGGAATAGTAACATCTGCCATTTGACTGACAAACGCTTTTCCATCTTTTGATAATCTATGAGTTGACACGTAATTCGAAATAGGGTATTTCACCTTCCTTATTGCTTCAAGTGAAAAACGATCTGGTGGAACTCCACGATTACTCCTTGGTGGCAACTAGTACCTGTCGGTGTCAGGTAGTTCACAAGTATCATTAGTATTAATCGAACAATCTATCCTTACATCAGGGACATCGGCACCGGCTGGAGGACAATTAGATGTAGGTACTGTTGATGAAGAGAGAGATGGAGCTTCAAGATCAGGGGTGTCAATTTCTTCGGCAACAGGAATATCAAACTCTTGAACCGGCTCCATGACTTGTATATCATCAATTCTTGAACTACTGACAGTTTGATGTGTACTTATGCTTGTTTCATTTGCTGTCATATTAATTTCACTATTAGTCAGAAACAAATCCATCCAATTCAACTCTTCAATAACACTCTCTCCATGAAGAGGAGAATCAGATACATCGGATGAGTAAAACATTTCGTGCTCAGAAAAGGTGACATCCATAATAACATAAAATTTATGACTTTGAGGATGATAACACCTATAACCCTTCTGGAATGGATGATAACCAATAAAAACACATTTGATAGCACAAGGATCTAGCTTTGTACGTAGATTTTTCTGCAGATGTACAAAAACAACACAACCGAATACCCGTGGAGGAAGCTTAAGATGAGAAGGTATTGTTACAAACGAAGCCAATTTGTCCAACGGTGTATGAAATTTTAAAACACTTGTTGGTACTCGATTAAGAAGATATACTGCACTAGTAATGGCTTCTTCCCAGAATTTTGGCTTCATATTTGACCCAATCAAGCATGCCCTCGTAATTTCAAGTAACTGGCGATTTTTTCTTTCCGCCATACCATTTTGTTGTGGCGTAGACGGGAAACTAGTTTCATGAATAATTCCATGTTCTCCAAAGTATCTTTGTAATACTTCATTAACATACTCACCTCCATTATCAGAACGAAGGACCTTTAAGTTAGCCGAAAATTGTGTCTGAATCATTTTATGAAATGCGCGAAAACGATCAGCCACATCACTTTTATTCTTCATTAAATAGAGACAAGTCATACGAGTACAATCATCGATAAAGATAACAAACCACCGAAATCCAGAAGTACTGGTAATACGAGAAGGTCCCCAGACATCAGAATGAACCAAATCGAATGGGACGTATCTTCTACTGAAACTATCTGGGTAAGTAGTACGATGACTCTTTGCAAGAATGAAAGTATCACATTTAAAGTCTGACAATTTGCAAGACTTAAACAAATCAGGAAACAAGTGCTCCAAATATCCAAAAGAAGCATGTCCTAAACGGCGGTGCCACAGTAAGATCTGATTTTTAGATGCACAAGAAGACCTTTTAACTGAAAGAGATCTCCCTTCACAAACATCGTCGATGTAATATAAACCATATCTCTTAGTACTCGCCCAATTATCTCCCCGTTTCCGAGATCCCGAAGAAGACAGAAAGTGGGATAGATTAGTACTAAACAATTTAACTGTGCGGTTACTTGTGCCGCAGACAAGAGATTATTTGAAAGAGAAGGAACCAATAATGTGTGTTCCAAGTACAAGGAAGGTGTTAAATCAACTCTCCCATCTCGGGTAACCGGATACGGTACACCATTGGCGTTGGAAATAGTTGTATACGCAGGTAGCAACGGATCTCTCAAAATAGAGGCATCGAACGTCATATGACCCGTAGCACCAGAGTCGAGAATCCAACCATGATCTTTTCCAGAATCAGTAGCAAGTAAAGCGACGTCAACCTTACTTGATTGCTGGAAGATGTTCGGGTTCACCAAAGAATGAGATTCCACCACGAAAGAATGAGTATCGGTCGTCGTAGTCATCATTGAAGTACATGTATCTACCCCTTTTTGGTCGATCTTTATTTGTATTTTATAGGCGTCCCACCAATCGGGATAACCAATTTTCTTGAAACATTTCTCCACGAAGTGTGAATTGCTTCCACAGTAAACACAATGTCTAACGGAAGACATTATCACGATTAAAGAAGAAATTATGAAGTATGAATACAGGTCGCAAGCGACTTAAAAAACTTGGCAAGCGTTTTTTTTATTTATTAAATGACCAAAAAAAGGTACAAATGAAACTGATTGTGTACACAACTGTTTCTGGGGGGTGAAAAACAAACCGGCTAGATTCTACCTAGCAACTAAAAATTATATGAGTAGTCGAATAAGAGGAACAAGTCCTATAACGGTAAAAACGGTAAGAGTTTAAATTCAAATCAAGTTTTCTCTCTTGCACAGAGAAATTAAATTTGACAAATCAACCAAATATATGAAACAAACTTAACAGGGGTTTGCTTATAAGAAAAACAAACTCAATAAAAAAAAATCTTGATCAAAGATGATAACTGTTTGTACGAAACAAAAACAGCAATACAACTTACTTAGTCCAAGATAAATGGATTAACAAGTTTAAGTAGGATTTAAAAAGGACAATCATAAACATAACAAGTTTATCATAAAATCGGTAGTGCAACTTACTTGTTTCAATAAGTATATAAATAAAAACAAGAACCTTAAGCTAGCGGAAGAAGGATCAATCGAAGTAACAAAGCACTCACTCTTACTAAGAAGCACTCAACTCACCATGGAGCTATGATACCATGTTAAACTTAAGGTTCAACTCAAAAATAATTGTTATGTTATAAATCAATCTCTAAAAGAGATATATATATATAGTGTTACAAGAGAAGAGAAAGTCTTCTAAAAAGAAAATAAGAAAGGGAGGAAGAAAATAAGAAAGGGAGGAAGAAAATAAGGAAGGGAGGAAGAAAAACAAGCCATCCTACAAGCTACCCTATAGCCACCCTACAACTACTTCCACCTACTAATACTAATTTATTAGTTAATCTTTATGACTAATGTTACAACTACTAATTAATTATTCAACATTTTTAGCTATAGCTTCTCCACCAGTGTGCGAGAAAATTCTCCCTCGAACTCTAAATAGCTGCGTTTCCTTGTTAAAAGGAAATGCCCCAACTACCGAATTCTGTGTACCAATAGAAATTATGCAGTCACCTCTATGAGCCCGCTTATCTACTGCCATGAAACCTCCATGCCATGATTCGTATCCATCATTCAGCATAAACATCATCAATGGAACCAGCACAGACGATAAGATTTCATCTTCAGCGTCATCCTTCCGGTATCTCCATTCGGGCTCTCGCACGTCTCTGTCGCTCTAGGCTTTCCAACCGTTGCAGCAAGTTCTTTAACTCGATTCTCTTCTCCAGCCTTTCCAACTGTGGCAACATGGTGTCAACTATAACTCTAATATCGTTAAGTTCTGCTTGATAAGTTTTAGTACCTCTTCCACCACCACCTCTAACTCTTCCTGCCATGGTAGCTAGCTAGGGTTTGTGGTTTTTTGTTCTAGCTCCAATTGATGAAGTTAGGCTAGCAACATAGGGCCTAAACTAATAAAAGACATAAAACTTAAAGAATAGAAGGAAATCAACAAGACGTTGATAAATTGAGTCTAGGGCTAGAAGCCAAATTACTCGTTGATAATCTAACAATTATTTTCTTAAATTCAATAATAAAGTCTGCCTTATAAGAGACACCTAATAACCTATTTATACTAGTAAAGAAAACCTAAAGAGAGAAAACCCCAGACTAACGGACATAAACGCCCTTTCTTAAGAGATAAACTAGTAAACATTCTAAATAGAGAACGCTCATGACTAATCAGAATATGCCCCTGCATCATTAAGTTATAGCGAATGGTAACTGATAGTAAAGAAATATTTGTAAAAAAAAGAAGCAAAGAATTTGTTGAACACTAGGTTGAGCCGGGGCCATTCGTTGTGCGGATTTTGGTATTCAAAACATGGTTTATCGATTGGTATGTTCCGCCGAAATACTATAAAATATCACTAATATGCTTTTTCATAATGTATGCCGAAGCATTTTTCGTTCTCGCAACCTACATTTGGTTTAAGAAATATAGATGTCATTTGATGTTCTCATAGGCTAAATATTCAGATAAGATTCCAACAATTAAAATTGAACACATCCAAATGAAAACTTGAGATGCTGGTTCAAAAGTGGCAATACTGACGATGTTACTGAAATTACGTACTCCATCACTTCAGCCACTTTTGGATATCCATTCAAATGATAGAATCTGAGCCCGCAGTCAAGGAAAACTCCTTGAAGTTCATATTGCTTGAAGAGGGAAACTGTTAATAAGGAACCTCTAGACTCAAAATGAAAACATCCAATGTTTATCATCCACAACTTTAGCATCATGTTCCATAATACCGTTCTGATTTAGCATTTCAAGATGCATACAAACGAAAATTACTTATTACATCATTAGCAGAATTGCAGGAGTATGGACTGCAAGAACAAAAATAAAATGTTAATAGTAATGCAAATGATATGAGTGAATGGTATATTATTCGTTTCTAGAACTATGAACTACCAAAGAATGTCAGAATAAAATAACATCCAGCTATTAAGAAGCAATAAGTCTGAAACTCTCAATAGGAAAACAAAATACAACAATAAACAATATACCCAGTGATAATTAGTGATGTTGATTCAGAGTATGCAATTCTTGAGATGTTAATGAAGATTCAATACCACCAAATAATTTCAGATACATTGTAAATCATACGTTGAAGAAAGAGTGGACACAAAGTTACATGGAGGAAGCAAATATCAATGCAAGCTCAGTAAGTCTTCAAGACAGAAGTTCAACCGTAGTTGCTTATTTTTCTATCCACTCCAACTACAATCATACATTGCCTGGAAAGATCACTGATATTAATTAGATCACTTAATTCCTAGTATGGAAAATATGCGATTTACGTTGATTGGTGTCATATCTGCACCAATCATTTCCCTATTAATAAGAATATTATTCAAAGATATGTATAATAGAAATTCTAATAGCATACCATAGGAGAAGGGTACTCACCCACAGACGCAGGGGAAATAAAATGATAGTTATTCACTTTGGGAAGTTAATCCATGCATGCCCGCTTCCAATAAGCTTGCTAATATATGCTCACCAATATTCTTGCAATTCCAATAAAGATTCAACATTTATCGTAAAACGTTACAGACATTTAAATAAAACAGAAATATAATTACTCCAGGAAGAAAATGTTCTCAACACCCTTGTACAATTTACTTGTGTAAACCTTATTGTCCTTATTCCATTTGGATATGTTCATTTCTGCTTTTAGTGACTCGATGTCTCTCAAAAAAGTCTACACTACACATGTTGTATTCACCATGGGTGTGTTCAACATTAGATACTCCCCTAATTCCAAGATCTCTGTTTCTGCAGATGGATATAATCTATTATCTGTTTAGATGTGTGCATTATGTATTCTAACTTATTTAATTTTTTTGATGTAGAATTTCAATGTTTAGATGTCTACTCTACATTATATAACTCTGGCTCTAGGCAATTGAAATACCTAGTAGCATTCCTTTGTTGGGATAAGATAAGATGTAGTTTTGTGCGCTACTCTTCATTCGCTCTGCCATTTCTGATTCAGTTATTCCTACATAGGTATGATGAATTTCTAGAAATAGAGGTTCCAAATTCCACATAGTTTTTTGGGAGACAATTAAGTGCAACATATCGCTCTTTTGAAAGCAACGGAAAAATTCCTCACGTTGCCATCTCATAGAAGAAGATCAAGGTTGGTTATCTTATTGGTGGTGATTGTGTTTTGGATTTGGAGGAAAAAAATTAACTCAGTTAAAAAGTTGTATAATGTGCATTCGTGCAGATGT
This sequence comes from Papaver bracteatum, assembly GCA_023529315.1. NCBI lineage: Eukaryota > Viridiplantae > Streptophyta > Magnoliopsida > Ranunculales > Papaveraceae > Papaver > Papaver bracteatum. The sequence continues at coordinate 1,652,426 of JAJJWX010000526.1, read as the reverse complement.
TTCCCTTTGAGAATTTTATCAATCTGGAACCTGTAGGAAAGACTTCATCATGTCTTTATCTGTCTATCAAACATAAACCAAACGAACAATCTGACGGAGACCCAAAAGAAAATGAAAGTAAACTATGGGTTGCTAGTTAATTAATAACATTAGAAAAGAAAGCACATAAAAGAATGGAATTAGAAATTTAATATTGCAATTGAGTATCAACATCATGACTGGGATTTGTGTGAATAAGCATACAATCTCCTAAAGCATGTCTAAATATCCAATTCTGATATTGAAATTAGAGGTTCGAACCTATAAGTAAGACCTCGATGTCTTGCTGTCCTGATTAAATTTGGTCAACCGGTCAGTATCCTCACACAAAATTTTAGTTGTCATGTAATGATAGGGTAAACGTGTCATAGTAGCCAGGTTGTGGTTTAAAATTTCTATAGTTACATATAGCCCACACTCTAAAATTAGTTGTGGTTAGGTTGAAATCTAGAGGGTGGAACCAATAAGGAAGATCCTGATTTCTATCTTGCTTGATCAAATTTGGTCAGCCGGTCAGTATCCTCGCACAAATTTTAGTCGTTCGGTAATGAGTGAGGTGGTGCTTAGGTAATCGTGTTATAGTAATCAGGTCCTGTGGCCTCGGACGTGGATTAAAAATTCTAGAGTTGAATATAGTCTCCACTTTAAAATTATTCGTGATTAGGTTGAAATTTAGAGGGTCGAACCTATAAGGAAAATCCCGATGTCTTGCTGGCCGGATCAAATTTGGTCAGCTGGTAAGTATCCTCACACAAAATTTTAGTCATCCGGTAATGATTGGGGAAGTGTTTAGGTAATCGTATCATAGTAAACGGGGCCCCAACCATGGATTAGAATTTATAGAGTTCAATATAATCCCCACTCTAAAATTAGTTGTGATTAGGTTAAAATCTAGAGGTTGCATCGAACCTATAAGGAAGATCCCGATATCATCCTGGCTTGATCAAATTTGGTTAGCCAGTCAGTATCCTCGCACAAAATTTTAGTCATCCGGTAATGAGTGAGGTGGTGTTTAGGTGGTCGTGGCTTAGAATTTCCAGAGTTGAATATAGTCTCCACTTTAAAATTAGTCGTGAGTAAATTGAAATTTATAGGGTCGAACCTATAAGGAAGATCCCGATTTTTTGCTGGCTTGATCAGATTTGGTCAGGCGGCAGTATCCTCGCACAAAATTTTAGTCTTCCGATAATGAGTGAGAAGGTGTTTAGGTAATCATGTCATAGTAGCAGGGTATGTGGCCTCAACTATGGAATAAAATTTCTAGAGTTAAAAATAGAAAATTACTCATGATTAGGTTGAAATTTAGATGGTCGAACCTATAAGGAAGATCACGATGCCTTCTTGGCCTGATCAAATTTGGTCAACCAGTCAGTATCGTCATACAAAATTTTAGTCGCTCGGTAATGATTGGGGTGGTGTTTAAGTACTCGTCACATACGAAGATAAAAGAGCTACCTGACTGTACCGCAAGCTACAAAATATTTTAAGTGCTAATCAAAGTTCAATTTGAGCAAAATTTGGAAGCATTACCTAGAAATATTGGAGAATCGAAACTTTTGAGGTTCCTCAACCTTAAAGGCATGTGTATCGTAGTTTTACCTGAGTCTTGCTTAACAGCTTCCCACGGGGCTTGGCAGTTCCTATTTCTTAGACTCTCAAAATATGTAATCTCAAATTCTATCAAGTAACTGGGTAATAAGGTATATCCATGGAAAGGATGAAGGTTTACATACACTTAATCCTGCAGCTTTAGAGTCAGGTGCTGCTCTAATAGATTATGTAACCGTGCCTTGATCATCCTATCATGAAATATATAAAAACTTATTAAACAGAAAAACATGAGTAAGCATCGAACAACAACAAATAAAATATAAAATAATACTCAAACCCTCTAATGGATTAAGGATATCATTACACTCGCGTAATGAAATAAGCATTTGATTTTGAACCTGCATTGTTATTTTAGCTCTTACTTACGCGGAAAAACCTTTTCCTTATCGCGTCTCTCTCAGTAATACCACTCACGCTTGTTTGGCATGCTGCCAAGCTTTAGTACCACTTCTGCTTCTTTGCTCTACCATGAAACTTAAGCAAGTATAATGGTTAGCATTGCTTAGGTCTACCTGAACTTTCTCCGTTTCTGCAGCCAAAGAAGCAGGTAATTTAGCTTCTCTCTCGATGTTGTGAGGATCTGCAACAACATATATAAAAAAATACCCAGATAATATACTAAATAGTGCACATCTCAACCAAAACAGAAAATAACACTTCAATTATTTGGACCGATGATTTGACCTGACGTGAATCGAACACGTAACCTTCTAACGTGGAGTCAGATGCGCTACCATTGCGCCACAGATCCGTGGTTTAAAAACATGTTTTAAATGGGACATAAGCAGTATCCATCTCTGGTGCTTGTCTTTTCAATAGAAACAATGGTAGCGGCAAGAATGGGAAACCATACTTTGTGCAATAGCAATTTCTCTACAGATGTATTTTTGTATTTCATTCATAAGATTATTGCCACGATAGGAAACCATACTTTGTGCAATAGAAGTTGTATTCCAGCTGTACTGTGTAGTAGCAGTTGTATTTCATTCATAAGATTGTGACCATGATTCTTTATGTCATATGTAATCTGCAGCCAATAAATAAATACATAATCAGCAATCTGTATGGATAAGAAAATCTACAAAGACACCCAGCATAAACAAAACAAAAGATAGATTAAAGTCACCAAATAGCTACATATCAAACTAATTTAGACTTATTTATCAGTGGTTACAAAATCTATGATATACATTAAGCTAGCAAGTTTCCTTTTTATTCTTAAAACTTCTTGATATATGTAGATGCATTTTACTACAAACTACATCCAAAGGATAGAAATGAACGACTCTTCTCAAATGAAAGTAAACACTCAACCATGAACACAAGATATACATGGTTCGGTATGATTACCTACGTCCACGGGGGTGAAATGATGAATCTTATTACTTCACGGTGTTTCAAAGGTGTTGCTCTTAGTGGGATTTCCTTACAAGATGGACTTACTTCTCATTCACTTCTTTCTAATGCTAACTCGGGTTTCTCTCTCCTTTCTCTCCCAAAAATTACAACCTGCCTCTCTAGAATACAAGTCCCGCTATTTATAGGAGAAAGTTTATACAACGAAGTTAGAATGTTGACCCTGTTACATCTAATTAGCTGTTCTATGATCGAGACGACTCACGTCGTCTTGTGCGGTCGATGCATCTTGTCTCCTCGCCTGTATTTCGTTCGAGCCAATCTCTTATGGTCCTATGTTGACGCGATGTCGGATGTCTCGATAGTCGCCCTTATGATCAGCCGATGTGTTCCACACTTTCTTTCATGTTTGACTGTAGCTCCTCGTTTGTCCCGTCCCGCCTTATCTTGTCAGCTTTATCAGAAGTCTGGGTCAAGTCTTGTCCGACATTATTACGCCCGATCCACGTGGCTTCCTTAAATCTCGCGCTCTTTAATCTTTGCTCCATACTTCGCGTTTCTTTGTATTTGGGTGCACTGGGTCTAGGATGTTGCCACCTGGATCTGTAGATAATTTACACCTATATTTATACCCCTTCTTCCACCCGTGTGGGAGGCACGAGTGGAAGAACATCGTCTTAACCTCCCATGTCTTCGCTCATGCCGCTAATCCCGCCATGCAGCGCCCCACTAATTTCCACTATATGACTGGTAACCGTCAGCGTCGGTTACAAAGTTTCTTCTTTAAATAGCCCGCTCATTTCTTCCTTCTTCTTCTCTTCCCTTCTGTTCCGCTGCTGTGGTTTTCTTCCAAGTTTCTTCATATCTTACGCTTCTCAAAAAACCCTAGCTTTCTTGATTTTCTTTCGTCCTTTTCTCCTCATCGATCGTTATAGTAGCTGCTGTCGCCTCATATTTCTTTGTTGAAAACTGAGTTCTGCATTATCTTCGTTAATGGATTCTTCTCCTTCCATGGCTGAAAAGAGGTCTGTTGATGATGTTTTTTCCGAGTTTGATGTTCCCCCCCTTGATTCTCTGTTTTTGCTTGAGAGCCCTTCTAGGTATGATGATCGCGCGATGAGATCTATTTTTGCTGATAGCTCTTCTTCTATTTCGTGCAGGTCCGAGAAAAGGGTGAAAGATCTTTCCGATGAAGAGTTCATTGGGCATTTGAAGGAGACGTATGATCTTCAAAATTACGAAGTGACCCTTCTCTCGGGCCGAAACGGTAGTTTGAAGAAAACCGATATGAAGAAGCACGAGCAATCGGCTAATTGTGTGGTCATCACCTTGGGTCAGCTGGAGCTAGGCCTTCGTCTTCCCTTATACAACCCTGATAGCCAATTTTATTACGAGATTTTGTCCCAGATTCGGCCTTCTCGTGCTTTAGCTCAATGTACTGGCAATACTTTCCGAATTATAAACGAGTGGAGGGATCGCCGCGATGGTCATGGTTCTACGGCCGAGTGGTCGACCTACAAGACCGAGGACGCTCCTGAGTATACCGTTGCCAATTTCCTTGTCAACTATCAAGCTGGTACTTCGACCTTGGGCGATCTTGCTGGGTTTGCTTTGCAGTCCTCATCGGGTCAAAACTATGCCCGAGGGTGTCGAAAGAATTATGCTGGATGCCGATCCTATCGGCCATGGTTCCAACAGGCGATCCCGACATTCTAATGATCCGACCTATCCCCGAGTTCCGATTCTTGTCCGAGGTCCTATCCTTCATGGTGACTTCCCGTCGCCTACTTTTCCCGCCGAGCCCTATTCTTTCTGGGTGGTTAATGATGACAAGGCCGATAAGGTACGCGCTTTTCTTGATTTCTATCTTGTTAGCTTCGGGCGTCAGTTAGTCATTTGTTGTTGTTTGAAAATCTCGGTGTCGGTTCCACAAAAACTATCGGGTCTAGGAAAAGAGGTGCTGGCACAAGGGTTGAGGAAGACCAGGGGAAGGTAACAAACATAATGATTCCCTTATAAGTACATGTACTTGCCCCTGTTTTTTGCCTTCACATATTCTGACGAGACACTTGTGCAGAAACACCCGAGGCGCGATGATGATGACGTTGACGATGTCGACCCTACTCCGCTTAGGCGTAATCCTGGTAGAGGTAAAGAAATTGCTAAGCCACCGCCGAAAATGAGCCCCCTCATTGATCTTTCCGATGAGGATGAGTTGTTTGGAGAGACTGTGCCGGGTGACAAAGTCGGTGAACAAGGTGTGGGCGACCAGAAGGAGCCCTCGGAGACGCCCGCCGTAGAGAAGGTTGTTACTAGTGTTCCGATAGAGCTTCCCTGTGTGCCCCGGTTTACTGAGGGATCGTCTTCTAGCGCCGAGACTTGCTTCACTGTTTCTGGACCAATCATGAATTACTTGGGTGCGCTTACTTCCTCCGACTTTGGGAAGTATACTGGTGAAGAAATGTTGAATGATGTACCCTGTTATGGCGACATCGCCTTGACACTTGAAACTGTGGTGAGCGACTCGATTCTCTATAGTAATGCCCCACTTCTAATTTCTGTCCTTAGTGTCGCTTATGATGCAAACTCGTTTGTTTGTGTTAGATCATGAAACGTGTACGCTTGGATGCCGCCAATCTCCTTCGAGATAAACAGTTGATAGAGTCTCTCCAACTTCAACTTCAGAATGAGAAGGGTCGCGCGAACGAGCTGGAGATCAAGCTTGCCGATGCTCAAGGTATATGATTCTTCTTGACTTGTGTTGATTGAGTTTATCGTGCCATATCCCGAGTCGGGTATCCTTCTTCTTAGCCGAGGTATCTAGTATAGGTATAGACGCTACTTCGGAGTTTAGGATTCTGAAGAGAAAATGGGATATTGAGAAAGACCTTGTGGAAAATCTTCGTCAACGAATGGAAAACAAAGACGACAAATAGACCGTCAAACTGAGGAGATTGCAAGTCTTGAGGACGAGTTAGAATGACATCGCCGGTTTGATTATGATCCTTCTGAGATGGACAATTTACGGGCTCATTTGGGATCTTCTCAGCGTCTTTCTGCCGAAAAACCTGCTTTAGCCACGAGTTTGGAGCAAAGGGTAAACGCTCTTCAATTACAGAATCGAGATCTTCACGAGGACCACCGACGAATATTGAGAGATAAGGATGTGGTGGAGCGAGCTAAAAACGATTTACTGGGCCGAGTGCGTGAATTTGATAGAGTTATGGGCGATTTAGAGTGGAGTAGATCGCAGCTTGTGGTTCCCCAAGCGTCACGTAATCGGTTAATGAACGATTGGGCCGAGCATAAGAAGTATTGCCCTAGTAACGAGTTCAACGAGCAACATTATAACGAATTAACCATGAAGTTATCCAGGACCGAGGATGAGTTGTCCAAGTCGGTAGAGTCGCTTCAGTCGGTGTTACCCGCCCTGTTAGGTCTCTTAGCCGATGTGTTGAGGCCATTTTTTAGATCCAGATCGCGCTTTATTCTTGCAAAAATGTTAAGTTGTATCCGATGAATAACATCCTATATTTGTGGTTTTGTAGCCGCGCAAAAACGTTCGCAGGAGCTTGATCTGGAGGTTCGCCGATTGAAACAGCCGAGGTCGATTTGGGCTTCAAGTTAGCCGAGGCCGAGGTAAACGCTTCCCATTACCCAACAACTCGAGGATGAACGGGTCGCCCATGCGGAGGAGTTAGATCAGAAAGTTCAGGTGGCATTATGGACTAGGTGGAGAAGAAGCGGCTCGAGGTCGCGCAGAGGAAGGCCGGCGCGCTCCTCCCAAGGTTTAAGCTTTCTTTTTGTGGTGTTTGCGTCACTATGTTGCCCCTTCCATCGGGTTGTAAATCGCTCTAAACACTTCTCCCCTTTTTAATTTCCGCTACCTCGCTTGTTCGTTTTAATGGGGGTGCTGCGTCACCGATGTTGTTTGTTTCATTTCCGCTAAACTTTTCATTTCGTATGTCCGCGCGATGCTTTCCGTACTTTGTTATCAGACGCTTGGTGTTATCGATTTAGCTTTTGTTTCTTATGTTTTTCTGGCGATTGTTGATTGATGTACCATGCGATCGATGTGGTTTTCGTTTTGTATGCTGCTCCTCTGGGTGTTGGTTGTTGCACGACACGATCAATTTATTTCTTGTTCCGCATGTTGCCCCGACCGTTTGTTGATTAACGCACGACGTTATTTGTTTCGCTTTTGTTCCTGGTGTTATGCCCTGCAATTGTTGCTTTTATATGTTAGAACTCTAACCATTTCTGTCGAACACACCCAACAAGGAGGGTCATCGGGCCCTATGCCATGTCCTGATCGGGGTATCTCATCACTATCTCTTTGGATTCAGTGGAAGGGTATCAGTCATCCTAGTTCTAGGCCCGATGGTCCCGAGTGGTTATCGATCAACCGATCTCGGGCAAGTGGACACGCCCACTTGCGATGGTGGTGACCTTTCAGATGTAAGTAGGTCACCTAGCTGAGTAGACCTCGCGTCTAAACAACCTTTGGAACTGGTTTCCAACCACCAGAACCCTTAGGCTACCTCGGCACTTGCACACTTCCAATGCCCCGAGTTCGAATAGCCCGGCGACTGTAAGGCACCTCGGCACTTCCACACTGGCATTTCCCCGAGTACGAATGCCCATTCGAGTGTAAGTCACCTCGGAACTTCCACACTGGATTTGCCCCGAGTACGAATGACCATTCGAGTGTAAGTCACCTCGGCACTTCCACACTGGCATTTCCCCGAGTACGAATGACCATTAGTCGCTTGTTCCCTATACCATACCCCTCACGGTTTCACAGAGATAAAAGACACGTTTGCTTACCGTGTTTTTTTTCGCATTGCCCGTCAAGGATGATAGAGTTTCAGGAATCGGATGTTCCATGGTTTGAGCTCTCTTGTTCCGTCGAGTCGCAATAGTCGATACGATCCCTCGCCCGCCTTAGATTCGATTATATATGGCCCGCCCCATTTTGGTGCTAGTTTTCCGCCTTTTTTTTCGCGCTCCCATTCAGCTAGAAATTTCAATACCTGTTGCCCGGGATTAAACTCTCTTGGTCGAACGCGCTTGTTGTACTCCCGTTGTAACCTCCTTTGATAATTTTCCATTTTTTGTAGCGCCATTTCTCTTGTTTCTTCCAAGTCGTCGAGTTTAGCCAAGATCAGATCGGATGACACGTTTCGCCTCCACGCTTCAGTTCTTGTGGTAGGTATCATTGCTTCGGTTGGTAGAATCGCCTCGGTTCCGTAGGTAAGCATAAAAGGGGAGAACCCCGTAGCTTCCCTCCGTGTGGTTCTGTATGCCCATAGGACGTTATATAATTCCTCGCACCAGTTGCCATATTCCCCGTCTAGTTTCTTCTTCAAGTTATCGGCGATGGTCTTATTAGTGATCTCGGCCTGCCCATTGCACTGGGGGTAAATCGAGTTAGCTTTGCTCTTCCTGATGTTGTAAGTGTTAAATAGAAGATCAATGTTCTCGCCCTGTAGTTTTTTTCCATTATCAGAGACGATGGCAACCGGGACCCCGAAGCGACAAATGATATGTTCCCAAATGAACTTAAAAACATCTTTGTCTCGAATATGCCTCAGTGGTGCCGCCTCGACCCACTTGGTAAAATAATTCGTAGCCACGATCAAATACTTCCTTTGCCCCGTTCCTACATGTAACGGCCCGACAATGTCCACTCCCCATTTAGCAAAAGGCCATGGACTTATGATTGAGTTTAACGGTACGCCGGGAGCATGGATTTTCTTCCCGAAACGCTGACATTATTCACAAGCTCTTGCCATTTGTTTTGCGTCCTCGTTCATATACATCCAAAAGTAGCCCATTGTTTTTGCCTTAGCCGACAAGCTTCTTCCCGAGCTGTGATTTCCAGCCGCCCCATAGTGTAGCTCATGTAGGATTATATGGCCTTCTTCCCTGCTTAAGCATCGTAGGAGAGGCCCTAGGTAGGAATTCCGATATAAGATCCCCCCCCCCCCCCTTAACTCGTAGGCGCCCGATTTAACTTTGATCTTGTTCATCTCGGGCCGACTCTTAGGTAGCTCACCCGTATCTAAGTATTGATGTATCGTCTTTCTCCAGTCGCCTTCTTTGTATCTCTCGGCTGTATTAACGGACACCTCGATCCGTGCTTCTGGTGTTTCAGGGATAGACGGGTTAAGTAGCCTCATAACGCGTATCCCTTCAATGCTCGGGTCTACTAACTGTGAGGCGATGTATGATAGAGCATCCGAGTGTCTGTTATCCTTTCGGCAGATGTGGCGGAATTTAATATCTGGGATTTGCTTGATGTAAAATTGGGCGAGCTCCAAATATTTTTGCAGCACCGGATCGTGTGTAGCATATTGGCCCGTAATTTGCCGGATCACTAGTTGAGAGTCACTAGTCAGTCGAACCTCATGCAGCCCCATTTCCACAATTATCCGTAAGGCATGGATCACCGCCTCATATTCGGTGACGTTGTTCGTTGCCTTGAATTCTAACCTGAACGAATGCACAATCTTCCTCCCCTTTGGCGTGGTGAACACCAACCCGAGACCCGATCCGTCTTTGTTAGATGCCCCATCAACAAATACTTCCCATCGTGTTGGGCTACTAGCGGCTAGCATGTCCGCCGGCCCCTCTTGTTCTTCTGTCATTCCCGGTATATCTTCTACCTCGTCCTCATCACCGAGGGGAAGTCTGCCAAGAAATCGGCCACTACTTGTCCTTTGATCGCGGTTCTTGTCTCGTATATCACATCATATTGTTTGATTATGGCTCCCCACTTGGAGAATCTCCCCGATCGCCCAGCACTATCCAAGACCGCTTCGATAGGCAATTTGGTGAGCACCCGTATTCGATGAGATTGAAAATATGTTCGTAGTTTAGAGGCAGCAAAGGCTAGCGCGAGCACCATCTGCTCCATTTTAGTGTAGTTCTTCTCGGCCGGACTTAAAGTTTTGCTGGCGAAGTATACCGGATTTTCCACGCCCATCTCTGTTTTAACCAATACCGCACTTATGGCATAGGGTGTCGCGCCTAAGTATAAAGTGATAATTTCTGACGGCTTAGGCCTTTGAAGGACCGGGAGGCTAGCTAGATGTAGCTTGATACTTTGAAAAGCTTCTTCGCTTGTGTCCGTCCATCGGAATTTTTCTCCTTTATTCAAGATGTCGTAAAAAGCCTTGCATTTGTCCGATGATCGTGACACAAATCGTCCCAATGCGGCTATGCAACCGTTTAGTTTCTGCACGTCTTTCACCGTCGCGGGAGATGGCATGTCAAGGACGGATCGTACCTTCTCGGGATCCGCTTCTATTCCCCTGGGAGTGATGATGTAGCCTAAGAATTTCCCCGATGTGACCCAGAAGTCACACTTGGCAGGATTAATCTTCATCTTGTGTTTCCTCATTGTTTGAAAGATCTCTCGAAGGTCTCGGACGTGGTTTTTTGATTTCCGACTCTTAACTAACATGTCGTCCACGTAAACTTCTATGGTATCGTGAATCTTGTCTTCGAACATATCGCCTACCAATCTCTGGTACGTAGCCCCAGCATTCCTAAGTCCGAATGGAATCTTGGTGTAACAATACAATCCTCTTGGCGTGAAGAAGGAGGTGTGTTCCTGGTCCTCGGGCGCCAGTGGTATTTGGTTTTATCCCATGTATCCGTCCATTAAAGTCATCGCCTCGTATCCCACTATTGATTCTACTAATTGATCTATACTGGGAAGGGGGAAGCTGTATTTCGGGCAGGCCTTGTTCAAGTCGCTGAAATCAATACATATTCGGACTCCCCCTTTCTTTTTTGGTACCACGACCATGTTAGATATCCACTGTGGGTAGTGGGACTTCCTTATTATTCCGGATTCTTGTAACTTCTTCAGCTCGACCTCGACCGCCGCTTGCAATTCTGGCGCGATACGCCTCATTTTTTGTCTAACGGTTTGAACTTCGGATCAATTTTTAAGTGATGACGAGAGACCTTTGGGTCAATACCCTCCAAATCATGCACTTCCCAAGCGAATGCCTCCGGTTTTCTTTTAATAGCGTCGTGAGTTTACTGGTTTCTTCGTCCGATAGTAATGCCCCGATCCTCACTACTTTAGGTTCCTCTATCGTTCCCAAGTTTACTTCTTTAGTCGGCTCGACTGTCGAGAAGTTTGATTTGGTCTCCCTGACTGGGGATGCTTCCTTTAATTTCTATAAAGGGTCTTGTTCTCGCGTTTCGTGTGCCAGGACCTCTTGAGAAATCGCCTCCTCCAATTCTTTTGCTGCCTTCACTTCCTTTTCTTTGTTCTTTTCTTGCCTTTGCCGAGCTCGCCGTCGCTCATTAATTTATATATCAACTTTCATGCATTGTCGTGCCGCCTGGGAGTCGCCCATAACTTCCGCTATTCCCTTGCAAGTCGGGAACCTTAACCTTTGATGGAAGGCCGATGCTACGCCCTTTATCCCCGCAACCCATGGGCGCCCGATAATGGCCTCATAAGGTGAAGCGACGTCGACTACACAGAAAGTGGTTAGTGTGTCGAGGTAGCCACCACCATCTGAAACTCTTAAAGTTACTTCGCCCTTCGGGATGGTTACTGTGCCGTTGAAGCCGTAGATACGGTATGTGGATGGGACGAGCATATTGTCTGAGAGTTTAATTCTTCTGAACGTGTCGTAATGACAAGACCTCGACTGAACTTCCGCTATCCACAAGAATCCTTCTTACTCCCCACTTTTCAATCAACAGTGTGATGACCAGTGGATCGCTGTGTGCCTGTCCGTTTGTTGGGACATCCTTAGCCGAGAACGATATGGGCACCGTCATCCAGGGTTCCATGGGAAGAGACTTGGCTACGCTGAATATCTCTTTACCTTCACGATCCCTTTTATGGATCCTAGTGGTGATTACTGGGCCGAGAGTGTAGTTTTGCATAGCCGAATGTGAAATGGTGTTTACGAATTGGTTCGCCCTATTGATGCGGACTTGATGAACTGGCGCATCGGGTGTTGCTTCCGGCCGAAGGGGGTGGCGGACATACTGCCTCAAATATCCATCGCGGATGAGGTGTTGAACAATATCTTTCACCTCTCGACAGTTATTGGTGGAATGGCCCCTATCTGATGGTAGTGACAGTATTCGGGATGATCTCGGGTCTCTTGAACCGTACCCCCTCGATCTTTGGGTAGTTGATGTCGCTCCTCTTCTCAACTTCCTTGAACACCTCTTCCAAAGAAGCGTTTAGTGGGGTATACGATCGGGCTTCCTACTTTGGATTCTTCCCTTTGGCCATCCATTCCCTCTTCTCATTGTTCCTCGGGGTAGGGTCCGATCTTTTTTATGATCGCCTGATATGGTCGTCCGTGACCGTTTTAGTTTCGATCTGACCCGACTTCAAAGACTTGCTTCTTGTACCCATATATCTCTTGATTCGGCCTGAATTTCTTCCAAGGCGATGTAGTGTTCTTGCATTCTTCTCATCTCCTTTAAGGTTTTAGGTTTTTCAGAAAACATGGCAATCCAAATGGGGTGCGATCTCCCCAACGCGTTTTCAAACCCAAAGATGGCTTGGTCCACCGGTACCTTCCCAATTTCAGTACACAGTTTCCTCCATCTGTCGGTCAAGGTTCTCAATGGCTCTCTGGATCTTCGGGCGAGGGTAAACAGCTTGTTCATTTTGTCCGAGGTCGACTGTTATTCATATAGGTCTCAAGGAAGGCCTCGACTAGCGCATCGTACCCGTTGATCGAACCAGGTGCGAGCGAATAAAACCAATCTCGCGCCTCGCCCTCCAAACTAGCTGGAAAGAATTTACACATAACTACTGGGTTACTTCTCCATTAGATCAGTGGCATGGTATACATCTTAAGGTTTTCGGTCGCATCGCCAGTTCCATTAAATCTAGAGGGGAATGAAGGTAAAGTACACTTAGGTGGGAACGACATTTGTTCCAATTCTTGAGAGAAAGGCGTTTTCTCGGCTTCACTCATAATCTCGGCCAGCTTATCCTCTTCGCTTCTGCCCGAAAGTTCCTTGATTTTTGCTTCTAACTCCTTAAGCTTGGCTTTAGTTGTCTGATCTCGTCGCCCGTCCCTTCCTCGCCTTTCTTCATCGGTGGACGAGTCCTCGTGTGGTCCATATCTCTGCGTTGGGGGAACCGGAGGTAATGGCGGCTGACCTGACTAATTGGGCTGATTAATGTTACTCTGCCCCATCATGGGTGGCAAGTGATCGGATCGGCCACGATAACCCGATGTTCCTCGGCTTGACGACCCTCCTGATCTGGTCCGTTGGTTCCTCAGTTGGTAGTTCTCATACTCCAAGGCTAAATTCCGCTGCTGGAGTTCCCTCAGTGCCGCTTCTTGTCTCCTCTGACTCTCCAAAATAGCCAACAACGTCGGGTCCGTACTCTCATGAATGGAATGTCCATTGGGTTGGTGTGGCCGAGGTTGTAATGGTGCTGATGTGGATGGTGGGGGCGGTATTGGATTGGTTATATGATTGACGGCTTGAACGGTTGTCGGGCCGATGTCACTTGCTATTGCTCGCCCCAACTGAATCTGCCTAAGACGCTCTTGTTCCCTTCCCAAAGCTTCCTGGTGTTCAATTTGTCGCCTCGTCGATTGCCTCTGAGATCGCGTTGCAAGTGCTTCCTCATCGTCATCGGTGTCTGAAGCTGTGAGTCCATCGACTTGATCGACTCTTCTCTGAGTTAGTATAATCTGGTGCAGAGGTAAGGTGTTATCGTCCCGCCCCAAATCTACTTCCTCGTCTACAAAAGGCATCCCTCGCGCAGCTGCATGAGATTCCTCGGGCGGTGGTTGTTGACTGTTCCCTTGCCTCGGCCCCATTATACCTGCCTGCATGCTGCTGCTAGTGACCGTGCGATTCCTCAACATCCTTATCGTCCCTGAAGTGCTAGACATTAGTTACGTCGCGTGATAAGCCGAGTATCGCCGGTCTCTACGTCAGCAAATACGAAAAAGAACCCCTTACTTCGACCTGATTTTTCTAACAAAATGCACAAAAAAGGCGAAACTTTCGACTCTACGACTATTGTCACTATGCAGGGTCAACTTTGGTTATCAGGTGGGTTCCGTTTATCTACCCTATTTTGGTCTTATGCTGAATCTGTGGCTGTACTCACTTCCGTGTCACTATCACTCCGTACGACGTCGCTCTCCGTACTCGACCTATGCATTTAAGTTGGTTTGTCCTTTGTTCTACATGCTCCAAATCATTGATCTTATGCACGTGATGCTTAGAAAGTACGGCAAGTAACCCCTAGAATTAATTTGAACTTGTACCAACTCCACTTTCTCGAGATTTAATTATGACCTTTCCGATGACTTACGCTACACCGTCGGCTAAAAATTATATAAGGTCGACAGTTCATTACACGATGAAACATCTAAAACGCTAACTTTTGGTAACTCCGAGCACCCAAATTCTTACCGCAGATAAAAACAACTCGCTTAACGCTAACAAACACACAATTATCAAGAACAAACAGTCGTCCCTTCAACAAATTCTTCACGTAGCTTCTAACCCGAACTGTTAGTCGCTGGTGAGCTCGTGAAGTTTCTCTGTCGATCAAACTGTTGAAGACGCTAAGAAGACGCTGCTACTACTATGACTTTAAATGCTCAGTAAATGACTCAAAACAACCATTACTTCGGCCAACAGAGTTCATCGTAGCTTCTACTCCAACACATTAACGTGTATTGAGGAGCTATTGATCGTCTCTGAAGAATTTAATGGCAAGGTATCCAGAGATCTTAGTCATGTCCCCTTAGTCGGCGCCAGAATGTTGATGCATTTTACTACAAACTACATCCAAAGGATAGAAATGTACGACTCTTCTCAAACGAAAGTAAACACTCAACCATGAACACAAGATATATGTGGTTCGGTATGATTACCTACGTCCACGGGGGTGAAATGATGAATCTTATTACTTCACGGTGTTACAAAGGTGTTGCTCTTAGTGGGATTTCCTTACAAGATGGACTTACTTCTCATTCACTTATTTCTAATGCTAACTCGGGTTTCTCTCTCCTTTCTCTCCCAAAAATTACAACCTGCCTCTCTAGAATACAAGTCCCGCTATTTATAGGAAAAAGTTTATACAACGAAGTTAGAATGTTGACCCTGTTACATCTAATTAGATGTTCTGTGATCGGGCCGACTCACGTCGTCTTGTGCGGTCGATGCATCTTGGCTCCTCGCCTGTATTTCGTTCGAGCCAATCTCTTATGGTCCTCTGTTGACGCGATGTCGGCTGTCTCGATAGTCGCCCTTATGATCAGCCGATGTGTTCCACACTTTCTTGCCTATTTGACTGTAGCTCCTCGTTTGTCCCGTCCCGCCTTATCTTGTCAGATTTATCAGAAGTCTGGGTCAAGTCTTGTCCGACATTATTACGCCCGATCCACGTGGCTTCCTTAAATCTCGCGCTCTTTAATCTTTTCTCTATACTTCGCGTTTCTTTGTATTTGGGTGCACTGGGTCTAGGATGTTGCCACCTGGATCTGTAGATAATTTACACCTACAATATATAAAGATCTTCAAAGGGGTTGTCCAATGTTACCATAAAAACAAACCAATATTACCTAAAAAAAAAAGAAATGTCAAATCAAACTAAAAATAATTACATAGATATTGAATACCCATAAACTGTAGAATTTTAATCATCTATTATGTCCCCAATCTCACATTTTAGCAAGATCGCAACATGCCAACATGGCAGAAAGTAATTTTCGTAACCCATTTTAACAATTCAACAATTGAAGACAAAAAGCAGAGTTCACCGATGAAATCCTAATCTGCGATTCCTAAAATCTGCAACTAGCTTAATAGGTTTAGACCTAGATTAAAAACTCAGTTTTACCTTGATAAGTTTTTCTACGCTTTGCTAATGTCATTGAGTAGGCAAGTTCTGTGAGTAAATTCATCATCTATAAAATCTGGAAAAAGTTAGGAACCCCCATGCTTCTAGAAGCAAATGTCATTTAACGATGGCGAAATAATGAAGCTTACCTTTAAAAACACTAATTGTTTAATCACCAAGGTTGTCTAGCTATCCAACTTACTAAACTTGGTCTTAAACAAAACAAATATGCAGAAGAATTTAAAGCAACAATTACAGTAATAAATAGTTTTCCTTAACTATAAATCTGATCTACTTAATTGAAGTTTATTTAAGCCAGTCTTCGATAACTGAGAGAGAGAAACGGAATAGAAAAACATAGAAAACCAATAATTTATTCATTATATGGCACCTACAGAGCCCTGTCTGCTTTGCAAGCATGGACTAATGGGTCCTTAGGATATCCGCAACTTAAACATTGGAAAGTTTTATATAAAGACTTAAAACTAAGTGAATAGAAACAAATTAGATAAAGAAATACTACACACGACGCAAACGATGTTTCAGTAGCCAGGTACGAAGAATGGAAACTGCTCTCTCTGGAAACCCTCTTCACGACCAAGAACTCTGTAGTGCCTGTTGCTGTCGTAGTTGATGATCAACAAATATACATATTGAACCTTCAACTTTCCTCTGTTGAAACTATCTTCTTCCTTCAAGCTCTTGCAAGTTCTTCCGAATTTGCAAATACGATATCTTTTAGAGAACAAAAATGCTTCGAGATGATTTGTAAAGCTAGAGTTGTATATATTTTTGTTGTTCAAATGGACTTCAATTTGCATCTGGTGATGATACTGCCTATATATCTTAGTTCTACCTGAAAATCCCAAACAAAAATACTATTCAAAAAAAATAAACACGTAACTGTAACTTGTAACCAATTTACTCTAAAGATCTAACCTAACTTAGAATTGGCGAAGACCTAGATTCCTTTACTTTTCCAAAAATATCAGACTAATAGCAGACACAGTCACTGTATAATTCCTGCAGTTCTTTGATTAGCAGCAGAAGAAGAATCCACCGTTTTTAGCAATATCTACTAAAAATATAAGATATATTTGGGGGTTAAATTCTAAAAGTGTAGCTAGAGACATTGTGTTATGATGATTGTGGACGTGGATGTGGATGCAATAGGTAATTTAGATCAATACTTAAATAAATAGCTATCAATAAAGCCATTATCCAGCAAGTAACGGACTTTGACAACTCATCAATACCGTTGGTATTCAGTAAAGGTTAATTATGTGAAGAATAAGTGAAAACGACATACAACAAAAAGTGTTAATTATTCATTCAATTTTAGTTTAAGGTTACATTAGCTACCCATGTACATTAATTCTAAGTTTCAGAGGAAAACGGAAGTTTTAGTTTAAGGTTACATTAGACAACCATGAACCATGTATATTACTTTTATGTTTTAGAGGAAAAAAGAAAGATGTCTAAAGAAATTGTAAAATGTATATAGTATGTAAAGGGGTGGAATGTGGCTGTCAGAGAACAACCAATTACTTGGGAAATATTCAAGAGTATCATAAAACAAAACATTTTCACTCTTACGAATCAACTACTATGCATTCGTTGCATAAGGGAAAACCTAATACCCACTGACTGTGCATAACCCAGGACGGTATCAGGAGGTAGCATTAGTAAAAGAGATGCAACATACTTCTTCAAAGGCAGACAAATTATCTGTTTACATGACCGAAATAACATCAACTCTCCAAGGTATGAAATGAAAATAAAGTTAAAACTTAAAAGTAATATTCAAATGAGCATACTGTTTATGGGTAAAAATCGTTTCTACCGATTTTGGTAAATTCGGTAGGTGAGTGAGAAACTGGTTCAAACCATAAACAAATGTGCTGCACGTGAGCACTTTCTAGATTCGAGAGATCAATCTGTACAAGTCCGGCCTAAACCAAGAAATGGCCGTTCTATACTTGCTTCGGTCACAAAGTGGAGGAGAAGGGTTGATTTGGGGAGGATAGCGAAGAAAGATGATGAGACCAGAGAGTTATGGTTAGGTAGTGTCTCGACTTGTATCAGAAAAGTAGAAGCTTATGAATCTTGCAAGAGATGGAAGCCTTTTGGATGTGCTTGCAAAAGTTGCTTTCTGATAGTGTTGTATTTTTTATCCTGACCAAGACTTGCCGTCTGGTAGAAATATGTGAGACCTATTTATACAAGTTGAGATTGAAACGTACCCTGCCTCATTACGGAAGGAAATAAAAGGTAGTCAAATGGGAGGAGGTGGTAACCGACGTGTTTAAGAGTGAAAACGTTTTCACTTTTATTTCCCCATTTAATTGACCGCTTTTATTCCTTTTCACGCTTTCTTAATACGAGCGTAGTGTACGCTGCATGCTGTGACCGCCAAACCAAAACCCTGAGAAAGCATCCTTGATAGGATCCGGAGATGCCCATATAATAAACCACAATCGCACGGTGTCTACAATGTAGACAGAGGAAAGTACGGGTCGATCCCACGAAGAGCGGTGGAAATACTGTAATCAATAACTCTAAAGAATTAACCAGAAATAATTTTTGGGATTTTAGAATTGAATTTGAAACAATAAAAATAAATAAAAAGAATTAACAAAATACAATGAGAGAGTATCGGTAACAAGGGTTCTATGGTATTCACCACTATTTCTATTCAATTAATGAAATGAAACATAACTCATGAATATCTGTCTATTGTTCGTTCTATCACATCACCTATTATAAGTATTAAAGTCGCAAATATCGCTGGGACACCCTAAGAATGACGCATCAAAAGACTAAACCAAAGCATACTCCATCGAATTGTGTTAGCGAAGAAATTATACGAAACCAAATACAGGTTCACAAATACCTGGCTATTCTAAGCATACCCCATCAAAGGATTTAACCGAAGCATGGAGCCGGCGATTGTGGGAATAGTTTGTGTTGGATGCAATCGATGGCATCGACTTTTCATTTTTGCAACTTGTTTACTGAAGAACGTAGAAAGATCTGTGCTAGATAAGGATCAGAAAGAGCTAGATCTTCTGTAATTCCAATAAGATGAAGAAGAACAACAAGACAGGACTCCCATTGAGCCGGCACTTCCTTAACAAAATGAGAGGACATGTGGATCTTTTGGAAAAGCTTCACCTTACTGATCCATCTTTGTTTATGCTTCTCATATTAGTGGTTTGATGTTATGTCATGTGTATGCAGTAAACAAATCGAGGAATGAAATGAATCAAGTGGCTATGCAAGAAATGGCTTCCGATTCATCTTGCTCTAGCAAATAAGAATCTATTAAAAAGGAGAGTTTGATACGTATTGTCTTCTCTTGGACTCTCAATGATGTATTAGATGAGAACTTCTCCTCGGTGGAGAAGTACTTGGAATCATTTCGTTGTCCTCTTCTAGCGGTGTTTTCAAGCATAAATAATGGTTGTGTTGAGTTCGTGGACTTGGTTGTGCAGTTAATATGTATAAGCTGAGTTGGTTGTAATCTTTGTCATAGCAAAGGGTATCGAATGCAACATTTGTTGTCTACAAAATTTGTTGCATAACTTGTTATCTTTGTCGAGGAAAAATGTTTTGCATAACACGTTATGCAGCTATTATTGTAGGTGCATGACAAGTTATGCAGTCTTTTTTTGTTTGCATAACTTGTTATGCAGTACATAAAATGGTTGCATAACACGTTATGCAGCTACTTTTTGTTAGTATTGAAACCAAAAAAAAAAAAAAAAGGTTGCATAACACGTTATGCACCTATAATAATATCTGCATAACATGTTATGCAGTCAAGAAAATGGATGCATAACCTGTTATGCATATGAAAATAAGACTGTATAATGCGTTATGCATCGAGAAAATAGATGCATAACCTGATATGCATCCGTAAATATGGATGCATACTGCATTATGCATTAATATTTTTTATGTACGCACTAAAATCAACCAAAACAATGGTTACATAGCTTGTTATAGATGCATAACTTTGTTATCCAAATGCATAATTTGTTATGCAGTGGAGAAAATGGTTGCATAATTCGTTATCGTCTGCTGAGAATGTGTTATGCATCGTTTTTTGGTGGCTGTATAATGGTTATGTATCAAGTTTTCGAAAAATTTGCCTAAAGTGAGGATCACCTCCGATTTTTTCGTGAAAAACAAAAATTTGATATTCTTGTTTGTACTTGTTGCGTAGCTCTTTTAAAAAGATTTCCAACTATATAAAATTTGTAAAATTCTAAGGCGCGGATTTTTAGATATGTTATGTCCAAGTTGCGCTTCCAATTATACCCCTGAAAAATTAGGCTGCATAACGAGTTATGCCTGAAAAGATAGTATGCATAACGAGTTATATTATGATTCATTAATAATTTCATATAATTATGGGTGTCACAGTACCAAAAATTAATTGTGGGCTTGACAACGATTTTTTTTTTTTTTGTCAACCCCTAATTTCCCGGCAATTCCAACTCCAAACTCAGGTCACGGATCTATATATTCCTGACCATCTAAATATCATCACCAATCGGGTGCCGTATCTAGCAAACATCTCCCAACTCCGGCCATCTTGCTTTCTCCCTGGATTGCATTTCAAGTCCAACTAACTCCGTCGGCAACCATCTCTGTCTGACCGTCTCAAGTTCAACTTCAACTGCCTTGTACGCACCTTCCTCCGACGAGCTCAAAACTCCCATTTCTCCGTCATCAATAACCGCCAGTACCCAGCTTCATTCGTCTCAACTTCTCTGCGCTTTCCATTGCAATCGCTCCATTAGGTTGCAGTAGATCTGTTACAACCAACAACCAACTCCTTCTCAGTTCTCACCGTTCACCACGAACCAGCATCTTGTCTTCGTCGATGCCACCAGTTTCACCAGCTTAGTTTCCTCGCTTTCGAAAGTATATATCTCTGCTTGTTCTGTATCCCAGCTGAACATCACGTCCAAACTAAATGGATGGCAACAGTGCCGTACTATCCATCTCAAAACCCATCCAACCACCGTTAGTGAGTTCAACAGTTGAACCACAGTCCCATCGTTCAACATCATGAAAAATAAAATGGCAACAAACAATATCTATCCCTGATTTTGGCAGCTTCATTTCTCAGTTAAACAGTTCGACCATCACCCCTTTCTGGTCCTAGCATTGTTCATCATTGACGCTGCTACAGAATAAACATCTCCATTGGAAGCTGCTCAACCATCGACCCCAAACCAACACGAGCTATTTCCAATACCACCATCGTCATCAGTCGAGTTCAAGAACCATTTTAATCTTCTCGTCATTACAGTCAACACTCTCGTCTTCTCAGCAGCCACAGAACCTTCTTCCACTGCTCTAACTGCTGTGAATGCAACCAACTCGTCCACGGAAATCACAACCAACACAATTTTTCTTTCGCAACAATCCAAACTTCAGGCCATACAATCACAGACACAGCCCTAAAATTGGTCTCAGCATCAGCTTCTTCAGGCCATACCTCTGACTTCAATCGACTGCTCATAAAACCACCACCTCGAGCTCAATTCTTCTCCATTCTGTCCGTTATTCTTTCAGGTCATTGGCCGAATAAGTTGTCTGCAGTTTCTGTCCGTCAGGAGGTGCCTTTGTGCTTTATTTGGAACCCCTCCTTTTAGCTATCCTGACCTCAATTATCTTCTACACATATGCCATTAACCACCAGACCAAACCCATTTCTTCTTAAATAGAAATGAAGGAGCTGCTGCAATAAGAAATGACACACGGAACTTGTGGGGATGATGAAGCCACGTCCCACTATATCTAATGGGACTCACGTGACGTGCCTGGCAATGAGAACAATTCTTTGCCCCTTTGAATCACAGCTCTCGGCTTCAAGCAGTGAAATGACTTCCATACTGCCGATATATAGAAATACCAGGCCATCCATGTTTTATAATTTTTGTGCAAACGCCAATTAATTTCTTATTTAGCCGAATATTTTTCGAAAGAACGGATTCACTTGTACTTTCTACAAAAGCACTAAAATAGTGTTGTTAGGCGAAATATAGAGTCCTAGCTAATATAAATATGGGTATAAAATATATCACTTACGTGCTAATCAACACCCCCACACTTATATTTTGCTAGTCCCGAGCAAAACAAGGAATATATCCGCTACACAGTTGGATATGAAAAGTGTTGCCTGCTAAACAACGAGATGGATCCGCTAAACAGCAAGACCGAGAAATGTCTGCTAAACAGCAAGACGAAACCACTAAACAGTGGTATAAAGATGTCTGCTAAACAGCTAGACAGAAAGACCCGCTAAACAACTGATCGTATAAAAAGATAGAGTTAGACCCGCTACACAGCTGGTCATGACAAATGCCATACACAAGACTTGCGACACAATTTTTTTATTTTTTAGACCCGCTACACAGCTGGTCATAACATGCAAGGAAAAAGAAAAGACCCGCTACACAGCTGGTCATAACCCTAAAAATCATAATGATAATTTTTTTGTTAATAGACCCGCTACACAGCTGGTCATTTTTTTAAATGAAAATGCCACTCCCCCACACTTAAACATTACATTGTAGAAGTTAAGGTGGGAAATCTAAAATGCAAATAAAAATGAAAGATAGAGTAAAGGGAACAAATCTGATGGGTTGACTCTGGTCAGTTGTCAGCCGACGCAGAAATAATTTCACTTTCTTACTTCCTAAAAGAAAAATAGTATGCGATAATAAAGAGTTCGTATCCACGGAGAGGCTTTTGTTGTTATGCAAATTTTCAGTTTCCTAGTAACCAAAAAGGGGGGGGTTGAGTTATCAAAGCTATAAAACTAATTTGAAAGCAATAAAGTATTAAAGTAATCAATATGGAGAAAGTATTGGTCACATGATAGTTTCATTCACAAATACATATTTTCATCAATGACTAGAATTGAAATTTAATCTCTCATTTACTAAAAGTCCTAGGATACCTTGATTGCAAGAATATCCCGCTAATTCCCTGATTTCATCACAACCACATTAAAAGATGCATATGTGAATTCTTCCTAGAAAGCAACCTAAAGTGTAAAAGAAAATTAGATTTAACTCTCTAAAAGCAATAAGCTATATGGAATAAGACTAATCAAGGAAATCGAAATGTGTAAAAGCACTAAATCAATTTAACCCAAGTTATGATTCATATGTGACTAGTAGGATATATCTCTACAAGCACTACCCACATTTATGCTACTTAGGATCAGGGATGAACAACGTTTTCGTATTGAAAACCCTAATATAGCTCTAGATAAGAATGCAAATCGGATTGATTCCAGACTCAACCAAATAAACAATCAAATCATATATCAATATCAACAATGAAACATAAACAATAAACTTGAGACAAAACTAATGCATTGAATCAGATTTTATTTGTGAAATCCACTTATTATCCCATAACCAATATTAAGAATTTAGCTACTCATGATAATTATTATTAAAAATAAATTGAAGAACATGAAAAATAAATGGAA
Organism: Papaver bracteatum; assembly: GCA_023529315.1. Taxonomy (NCBI): domain Eukaryota; kingdom Viridiplantae; phylum Streptophyta; class Magnoliopsida; order Ranunculales; family Papaveraceae; genus Papaver; species Papaver bracteatum. Next base: position 1,629,027 of record JAJJWX010000526.1, on the reverse strand, counting down.
GAAAACCCTAGTCGCTTCTCTCCTCCAAAAAACCCAGTAGAAAGATACGTGATAAGTGATATCAGATCTCCCAAAAAGAATAGAAACTTTTCTTATTATAGATTTTCCACTTTCCATAATTAGGTCTTCAAAGCCCAAGGTCCATAACTAGAAGTCCACCCGTACTCATGTGCGAAACACCCATGTGAAAATATGACCCAAAAGAGCTCGCCGGAAAACTATGTTTTGGCCGGAATATTGCTGGAATCCGGCGCCGGAAAGCACCTCCGGTGACCAGCAAAGTCCACCCGGTCACCGGTCAAACGATTCAACTCGGGTCAACCGATTCAATTGACTAATTCAGAAAGATCATGAGTCAAACGGACGAGTTAGATAACTAACCAGACTCAACTTAGATGAGTGGTCTTGCCTGAGCTATTGCATTGACAGATCATGCACAATACTTGTGCTTCAGCAGTGCTCTCATCCATGATGGCTGAGCCTTCATTGCCATTCTCTCAGCGAAACTAACTCACATTCATCTTAAACAAGTTCCATTGCCATTCTTTTGCTGGTAATCAGTCAACTGCAGCATCATCTCGGCCCCTGCAACCATAACCACTGTCATTGCTCATCCAAGCCATTTCAGCTTCAGTCCCAACAACCAGTTCAGGCCAACCCCATGAACTCAACAACCTGTGCACTGCAACCCTTGCTAAGCTAAGAACCTACCATTACTAATACCAACAGCACCAACTCAGTCAACCTCCACTGCCTGGAGCTTCCAATTACAGCTGCTCATTTCGCACTGCAGCTCCAATTACCACCTTGTAGCTTAGCTCCTTTCTTCTCCATTATCCTTGACACAACAAAGACCTGCAAATGCGAGATCTAGCACAAACAGCTGTAACCCCCATCTGAGCTTCCACTCGCAGCACCAGAACACCACAACTCCACCTGCGACAATCTTCTTTTCCATTAAACCAACAGATACCCTATCTCCACAGTCACCAGAAGCACAATAGCATCAACTCCATTGCAATTACAACTCCACAACTGCACTGCAAGCACCCATGGAAACCACAAGTAATTCTAGACACTACCATTATTTACCTCCAGCTGTAGTCGCTCTTTGTCAAGCCCTTTACTGCCTCTCTTGTTCCTAGCCTTGAGTTAACCATTTCCATTTCAGTTCTTCTCCGCTGCACCACTACTTCACATCATCACTCCAACTGAATTCCTTAACAGCGACCCAAACCCAGCTTCTATTTCCATCTTGTTCTCTCAATGTCAGTACCAGCTACCACCATGGCTATCTGCATCTTCACTTCCTTGTTCCGGCAGCAGCTCAACAGCAATTAAAGCACCTTCATCTTGCTGCAGCTCCAAGTCCCTTTTCCTTGCATATCAACATCATCCCATTCTTTGCTTCTCAGAACTTGGACCACAGTTCCAACACTCCATAGCTTCAGTGTAGTTCCATTCCTGCAACTCAGCCTTGGAACTCATCCAAGCCTCATTCATAGCACCTGCAATAACATCTCTGCACTGCCACTGCACTTCATTTTCTCAGGTTAACTCCACCTACATTACAGAACAGCTCCACCTGCAATTCTCAGCCAATACTGGCCATTTCAGCTTCACCCCCATTACACAGACTCTGCAATGCCATCTTCTCAGTTTCAAGATACCCTGCAGCATCACTTGCAAACTCCTCTCTTCATGTATAACATCAACATCACTTTCCAGCTATCCTTTGCGCTTCTCCCCTGCCATTCTATCTCCATCTTTGTATCTTACAAACTGCATCAGCTCCATTATGCTTCTCAGCTCACATACCCGCTGCAGTTCTGTCAAGCTGCCAGCCTTCACTTTCTGTAACCTTGAAAAACATCAGCATAGCTCCTAGTTCCAGCTCATACCAGTCACAGCATCAAGCCATACGAACCCAGTACTTCAAAGGGTCACAGATCTATTTTATAATCCGACTTCAAGCTTAGATTCTCTGCCAGAAACTTACTCCTATCAAAAACATCTCATTGGAACCATTATCATTCTTAACAGCTCATGCCAATACCAACAGCACAAGTCATTCTTCTCATCCCAGTACTCCATCATCTCACACACCAATGCAATTTCATGACCAAACCCATCTGATTCATTATCTCAAGCCAACAACAACACCTCCAACTCACTGTAAAAACCAACACAAAACCCAATTTTGAATTTGCTGTAGAACAATTTGACAACCCATTTTGGATTCCATCACAGACCCATCTCTTCTAACTTTAGCAGCATCAGTTTCTATGCTTTCTCAACGAAAATCACCCCCAGCACAAACCCTCACTTCAATTCTTGTTCTTATTTTAGCCTCATCTCAGAACCAATTCATTCTCCCTTGATTCGATACTCAGATCCCTTTTCTTCAATTTCTTCTCAAAAACTCTCGAGAAGCTTCACCATCAGCAGAAGCTTGTTAATCTAACTTTTCTTGTTCTTGTAAACATCCATCTCAATCTCCCCCTGAATTTTACTCTAAACCTCCCTCTCCAATGGAGCTGCCTATCTCTCCTCTCTGACATTTTGATGGGAAAATGATTGAGAAATCATTTGTCTCTGAAATCTAGGTCTAGTATAGGAATAGAAGTGGATATAGCCACTCATGTGTAGTAGATAAGGGGTAACCAAAAATGATTTATGTACCCCTTAAATATATGTTGGGAACCATGATGCCGGTTCGTTGCTTATATAGACTAAGCTGTCGTGGCAGTCTCATATTATCGGCTCGGCTCCGCTTTGCGCCCAGTAAAACTCGCATGTGAATTGACCTTTTTTGCCCTTTTACACGCCAAATGGGCAATTTTCCTTCTTTTGCCCCCAAGTGCTCCATTGCACCTAAAAACTCAAAACTAAACATAAGATACATATTTTACAAAATAAATAGCAAAGAAAGCGTAAATACTAGATATAAAATTAGGTGTTTTACAACACCTATCAGATTCCCCCATACTTAGACTTTGCTAGTCCTCGAGCAAATAAAACAAAACTTATTCTAAAAGATACATACAACTCCTGTGAGCGTTTTCTAGAGAAATACCCACACAACCTACATTTCCAACTTACAAGTTCTCTGAAAAGATAGTATCCAACGCGCTAAGAAGACATAGAGATTCTGCACACTAGTCTCAAGAAGTTAGACACATAAATGAACACAATCTCATTCTTAAAAGTTGAGAGAGAAATAACCATCCCTTATCGAAATAAATTCGGGTTCGGAGTGATCAAAAGTCTTGACTCTTCCTCACAAGAAAGGGTTTTATGAAATTGCACTCAATAATAAACAGCTCTTTATGGGTCACACATGTGTCCATGTAGGAATGAAGAGAGAATCCTGCGACACGTTGAATAGTAGGAAGGAAAACCCTCCGAAATGTTTTGAAAACCCACATATTTTATTCATTTTGAAAACCCTTTTTTTCTGACAATCTCTTAGAAAGGAAATCAACCACTTAACGAAGGTGGGAATATGCTTACTTACCTCGTTATCCGTTCGGCGTGCAGTTAGCACCACTCTCACATCATCCATAAAAACGTCTTCGGCCTTCAACCCTTGTCTTCGTCTTCGGTCTTCAACTCTTGATGATAACTCTTGAACTTCGTAGAATCTTGACAATGTGATTCTTTCCATTGGCTTTATTGAATGAATACAAAACCAAAAATGAACTAAACAAACCAAAATATGATGCAATGAATAATTTTTTTTTTTTTTTTTTTTTAGACAAGAGAATATAATACAAATAAAAATAAAAGTAAAAATGCCATGGTGTGAGTACTTTACCGCTTGATTCTTCACAACTTGTATGTCTCGATATCAAAAATTTCTTGAATTCTCATCTTGATAATCTTCACTCTTGTACAATAGTCTTCGATTTGTAACAATTTTGCTCCTTGTCTTGTTGCTATACTTGAATCTGAAATCTGCTCATTTTTGTACCATTGCTTGTAAACCTAGAACGTCATTAACTTTCCTTCGAACTTGTGATGCTTCCCTTGTTGATGATGATGGTGTTTCTATGGACCTGTTGGTGTAGAGAGAGATAAAGTGGATGGTGCTAACTGCGAACAAGATTACAAGTGATATGTAAGTTAGCAATTCGATTTCACCATTCATGATTGATAAAATAGCACTCAAGAGATAAAAATAGTGCTTCTATTGGTGGGAGGTTGGGTAGCTCACCATTCTACCCGGAGTTTACGTACGGTGACACACACTCTAAAAGCACATATTTAGACAGGTACAAAGAAGTGAAGGTCGGTGCCTCTCATGATGTAACATGGGTAGTCTCCACTATAGGGGACCACTACTCTACTACCGAATTCAGTCTGCACCATATTTGCCACTGGCATGGTTAAATCCAACTTTAACTCTCATACAAGTAAGAAACCCGATCATGCTCTCTGTCATCTCTAAGTTCAGTCACTCTTATGAGAATCTCGATGTAATCTTAGCGACATGGATACTATGTGACTCTAAACTAACTACAAGTTGGAGTTTGTTTTCATGCACTAATTTACACAAAAGTTGAAAATTTTGAAAAAATTTACAATGCAAATACTTAACCACTCCCCCACACTTAAACTTTACATTGTCCTCAATGTAAATTGAGTCATCCAAAGTAAGTCAAGGTGGAAATTATGCATGACAAATGACAAGAAATCAGAAAAATAAAAACAATATAATACAAGAAAATCTAAAAACAAAACAAGAAAATGAAAATAAGACAAGAGATACTCATCCTATGGGTTGCCTCCCATTTAGCGCTTGGTTTAAAGTCGTCAGCCCGACTATCTCCTTGCTTTCTATGCCTCAGCTAGGGTCCCATGCGTTATGGACACACGAATGAATATCACTAGGATATCGCATGACTTAAAACATGTTGAAACGAATTATCTCTTCATCAAACCTCATCGTGAGTATCCCTGCGTCCACATCAATGACGGTTTTAGCAGTTTTCATGAAAGGTCTCCCAAGTAGAAGGGGTATGGATACATCCGAGCCATCATCCATTTCTAGAACACAAAAATCGGATGGAAAAACTAATTGGTTCACCTGCACAAGGACATCCTCAATAATACCTCTAGGGTAGACATTAGTACGATCCGCAAGTTCAAGCACAATATTATTTGGTTTCAATGGACCCAAATTTAAAGACTCATAAATAGATGCCGGCATGATATTCACGGATGCTCCTAAGTCAAGCATAGCCTTTCCAATAGTTGTAGTACCAATCTCTACGGGTATAGTGAAGCTACCTGGATCCTTGCATTTTGGTGGGAGTTTCTTTTGCAAGACCGCCGAAGCGTTTTCCCCCACACTCATAACCTCATTACCGGTTAGCTTTTTCTTCTTGGTACACAAATCCTTCAAAACATTTGCATATTTTGGCATTTTCTTGATAACATCAATAAGAGGAATGTTCACATGAAGCTTATTGAAGATATCTAAAATCTCCTTTTCTAGTTCCGCATTCTTAGAACTTGCCAATATGCGAGGAAAAGGTATAGGAGGAACATAAGTAGAAATAGGAGTTTTAGAGTTGGAAGTAGGTACCTCAGAAGTTTGGGGAAAATCATCATTCTTTTCCTCCAAAACAGGTTCCTTTTGGGTCTCCATATCACCCACATCAACAATTTCAGGTTGCACAAGTTGTGTACCGCTTCTCAATGTAATAGCACTAACATTCTCTCTTGGGTTGATAGGTTGAGAAGGGAGTCTGCCACTATTTTGTGCCTTCAATTTGTTGATATCAATCGCCATGGAGGCCACTTAAGTCTGCAACTCCTTGATTGCACTATTGGTCTCTTGTTGACTTTCTTTAAACATGGTAGAAATACCTTGCATAAAATTTTGTAGCTTGGCATCGATATCGGAACCTTGATTTTGCACCGATTGTTGTGGTTGCTGAAATTGTTGCTGTTGTTGTTGAAATTGTTGTTGAGGTTGAAATTGTTGTTGTTGTTGCGGTTGAAATCCACTCGGACGGTTGAAGGTAGGTTGTTGAACCGCACCTTGCTTGTTGGCATAGCTGAAATTTGGATGATCTCTCCATCCCGGATTGTAGGTGTTGGAATAAGGATCATACCGTCTTTGTGGGTTTAGAAAAACCGCGCTAGCTTGCTCCAACTCTTCACCATGTGAAGGTAATATAACCGCAGCCATCTTTTTCATCATGTGCTCCATATTGTCCATCCTTTGATCACGGTGTGATGATGACGAATCATTAACTTCATGCACTTGCCTAACCATTGGTTCACCTCTTGTGTAGAATTGTTGTGAGTTTGCAACCATAATTTCAATCAAATTGGTAGCTTGCACCACCGTCTTGTTCACTAATGCACCACCACCCGCAGCGTCAAGAAGATATATATCACTTGATTGAAGACCTTCGTAGAAGTATTGGATTATCATCGCATCGCTGAATTGATGGTGAGGACAGCTTTCCACCAATCTCTTGTATCGCTCCCAACATTCATACAAAGACTCTCCCGCATGTTGCTTTATTCCGCAAATCTCTTTGCGAATTTGAGTGGCCTTCGACGCAAGAAAATACCTCTCTAGAAAGAGTTTCTTTAATCCGTTCCATGTAGTGACACTTCCGGCAGGCAAACAATACAACCAATCTTTAGCGCTGTCCATCATAGAAAATGGAAATAGTTTCATCATTTCACCATCGGCTTCGGTCTCCGCTGGAAGCATAGCCTTGACAATGGTATAGAAATCTATGAGATGCTTGTTTGGATCTTCATTCGCCATACCATGAAACTTTGGCAACTCTCTAAGTAACCCCGGCTTGATCTCGAATGTTGAGTTGGTTTGAATACACCATCGTTGTGCATCAAGCCTATGAGACGCCAAATCCTTGAGTGTACGATTTGCATCTTCCATTGCTTCTTCTTCAACTAGTGGTTCTTCAACAAATGGAACCTCTAGTTCTTCTTCTAGTTGTAACTCTTCTTCCACTTCTTGATGAAGAGCTTCGTGTTCTACTTCCAAGACTTATTCTTCCGTTGTGTCTTGACTTGGTTGGAGTATTGTGCCTCTTCGAATAGCAATCCCGCACCTTGGATAGCTCCAATCCTTAGAAGCCAGGGATTAGTACCTGAAAAACAATTCTCGCAAAAAAGTAAGAAACAAGACAAGAAACGGAAAGCAAATATGCAAGCAGAAAAATGAGAAAAAGAAACTAAAAACTTAATAACAAGCCGTTTGCCTCCCCGGCAACGGCGCCAAAATCTAGTCGGTTGTCAGCCGATGCAGAAATAATTTCACTTTCTTACTTCCTAAAATAAAAATAGTATGCGATAAGAAAGAGTTCGTATCCACGGAGAGGCTTTTGTTTTTATGCAAATTTTCAGTTTCCTAGTAACCAAAGGGGGGGGGGGGGGTTGAGTTATCAAATCTATAAAACTAATTTGAAAGCAATAAAGTATTAAAGTAATCAATATGGAGAAAGTATTGGTCACGGGATAGTTTCATTCACAAATACATATTTTCATCAATGACTAGAATTGAAATTTAATCTCTCATTTACTAAAAGTCCTAGGATACCTTGATCGCAAGAATATCCCACTAATTCCCTGATTTCATCACAACCACATTAAAAGATGCATATGTGAATTCTTCCTAGAAAGCAACCTAAAGTGTAAAAGCAAATTAGATTTAACACCCTAAAAGCAATAAGCTATATGGAATAATACTAATCAAGGCAATCGAAATGTGTAAAAGCACTAAATCAATTTAACCCAAGTTATGATTCATATGTGACTAGTAGGATATATCTCTACAAGCACTACCCACATTTATGCTACTTAGAATCAGGGATGAACAACGTTTTCGTATTGAAAACCATAATATAGCTCTAGATAAGAATGCAAATCGGATTGATTCCGGACTCAACCAAATAAACAATCAAATCATATATCAATATCAACAATGAAACATAAACAATAAACTTGAGACAAAACTAATGCATTGAATCAGATTTTATTTGTGAAATCCACTTATTATCCCATAACCAATATTAAGAATTTAGCTACTCATGGTTTTTAGATTCAACATAATTATTATTAAAAATAAATTGAAGAACATGAAAAATAAATGGAAGCAAACTCTAGTCGCTGCTCTCCTCCAAAAAACCCAGTAGAAAGATACGTGATAAGTGATATCAGATCTCCCAAAAAGAATAGAAACTTTTCTTATTATAGCTTTTCCACTTTCCATAATTAGGTCTTCAAAGCCCAAGGTCCATAACTAGAAGTCCACCCGTACTCATGTGTGAAACACCCATGTGAAAATATGACCCAAAAGAGCTCGTCGGAAAACTATGTTTTTGGACGGAATATTGCCGGAATCCGGCGCCGGAAAGCACCTCCGGTCACCTGTCAAACGATTCAACTCGGGTCAACCGATTTAATTGACTAATTCAGAAATATCATGAGTCAGACGGACGAGTTAGATAACTAACCATACTCAACTTAGCTGAGTGGTCTTGCCTGAGCTATTGCATTGACATATCATGCACAATACTTGTGCTTCAGCAGTGCTCTCAGCCATGATGGCTGAGCCTTCATTGCCATTCTCTCAGCGAAACCAACTCACATTCATCTTAAACAAGTTCCATTACCATTCTTTTCCTGGTAATCAGTCAACTGCAGCAACATCTCGGCCCCTGCAACCATCACCATTGTCATTGCTCATCCAAGCCATTTCAGCTTCAGTCCCACCAACCAGTTCAGGCCAACCCCATGAACTCAACCACCTGTGCACTACAACCCTTGATAAGCTAAGAACCTACCATTACTAATACCAACAGCACCAACTCAGTCAACCTCCACTGCCTGGAGCTTCCAATTACAGCTTCTCATTTCGCACTGCAGCTCCAATTACCACCTTGTAGCTTAGCTCCTTTCTTCTCCATTATCCTTGACACAACAACACCTGCAACATCTCTAGCACAAACAGCTGTAACCCCCATCTGAGCTTCCACTCGCAGCACCAGACCACCACAACTCCACCTGTGACAATCTTCTTTTCCATTAAACCAATAGATACCCTATCTCCACAGTCACCAGAAGAACAATAATATCAACTCCATTGCGATTCTGAGATCCACAACTGCACTGCAAGCACCCATGGAAACCACAAGTAATTCTAGCCACTACCATTATTTACCTCCAGCTACAGTCGATCTTTGTTAATCCCTTTACTGCCTCTCTTGTTCCTAGCCTTGAGTTAACCATTGCCATTTCAGTTTTTCTCCACTGCACCACTACTTCACATCATCACTCCAACTGAATTCCTTAACAGTGACCCAAATCCAACTTCTATTTCCATCTTGTTCTCTCAATGTTAGTACCAGCTACCACCATGGCCATCTGCATCTTCACTTCCTTGTTCCGGCAGCAGCTCAACAGCAATTAAAGCACCTCCATCTTGCTGCAGCTCCAAGTCCCTTTTCCTTGCATATCAACAGCATCCCATTCTTTGCTTCTCAGAACTTCGACCACAGTTCCAACACTCCATAGCTTCAGTGTAGTTCCATTCCTGCAACTCATCCAAGCCTCATTCATATCACCTGCAATAACATCTCTGCACTGCCACTGCACTTCATTTTCTCAGGTTAACTCCACCTGCATTACAGAACAGCTCTACCTGCAATTCTAAGCTAATACTGGCCATTTCAGCTGCACCCCCATTACACAGACTCTGCAATTCCATCTTCTCAGTATCAAGACACCCTGCAGCATCACTTGCAAACTCATCTCTTCATGTATAACAACAACATCACTTTCCATCTATCCTTTGCGCTTCTCCCCTGCCATTCTATCTCCATCTTTGTATCTTACATACTGCATCAGCTCACATACCCACTGCATTTCTGCCAAGTTGCCAGCCTTAACTTTCTGTAACCTTGAAAAACATCAGCACAGCTCCTAATTCCAGCTCATACCAGTCACAGCATCAAGCCATACGAACCCAGTACTTCAAAGGGCCACAGATCCCTTTTTGAATCCGACTTAAAGCTTAGCTTCTCTTCCAGAAACTTACTCCTATCAACATCATCTCATTGGAACCATTATCATTCTTAACAGCTCATGCCAATACCAACAACACAAGTTATTCTTCTCATCCCAGTACTCCATCATCTCACACACCAATGCAATTTCATGACCAAACCCATCTGATTCATTATCTCAAGCCAATAACAACACCTCCAACTCACTGTAAAAACCAACACAAAACCCAATTTTTGAATTTGTTGTGGAACAATTTGACAACCCATTTTGGATTCCATCACAGACCCATCTCTTCTAACTTTAGCAGCATCAGTTTCTATGCTTTCTCAACGAAAATCACTCCCAGCACAAACCCTCACTTCAATTCTTGTTCTTCTTTTAGCCTCATCTCAGAACCAATTCATTCTCCCTTGATTCGATGCTCAGATCCCCTTTCTTCAATTTATTCTCAAAATCTCGAGAAGCTTCACCATCAGCAGAGGCTTGTTAATCTAACTCTTCTTGTTCTTGTAAACATCCATCTCAATCTCCCCCTGAATTTTACTCTAAACCTCCCTCTCCAATGGAGCTGCCTATCTCTCCTCTCTGACATTTTGATGGGAAAATGATTGAGAAATCATTTGTCTCTGAAATCTAGGTCTAGTGTAGGAATAGAAGTGGATATAGCCACTCATGTTTAGTAGATAAGGGGTAACCAAAAATGATTTATGCACCCCTTAAATATATGTTGGGAACCATGATGCCGGTCCATTGCTTATATAGACTAAGCTGTCATGGCAGTCTCATATTATCGGCTCGGCTCCGCTTTGCGCCCAGTAAAACTCGCATGTGAATTGACCTCTTTTCCCTTTTACGCGCCAAATGGGCAATTTTCCTTCTTTTGCCCCCAAGTGCTCCATTGCACCTAAAAACTCAAAACTAAACATAAGATACATATTTTACAAAATAAATAGCAAAGAAAGCGTAAATACTAGATATAAAATTAGGTGTTTTACAACACCTATCAGACTCCCATGTAGCGAAAGGTATTTGTTTCCCTAATTTTTCCAGCAAACAATCTCAACAAGCTGTTGATACACCAATGTAAGCTGCAAGGCATATATATAAAGTCTGAAAAGTTGGGGATCGGTCCAACAAATCAGGTCAGCTGCAACTGTGAACCTGCAAACACTAATTCATTCCCAATAGAAAATAATTCTTAGTCATCAAGTCATGCAAGGTCGAGATTAGTAAATCACTCACATGAACAACAAACATAGAATGGATATTAGTTCCTATTCGGGAAGCACACTCTAAATCGGGTTCTAAATCAGCTGAAATAACTTCCGTTGACACAATATCTTCACTAGAAATCAGAGGAAGCAATGAATTGACAAATCCAAGAGGCAAATAATCATCAATATTAGCACGATTACCTATACATGCATCTAGTGATTCAAGTCTGACAAAATTAGTAACTCTTAAGTCTGGTTCTAAGTCCGCGGAAATAACTTCCATAGTTGAGTTACCTTGATTAACCATTGGAGGGCGCAATGCATTGACAATGTCAATAAGCATAGGATCATCCGAATCTGCAAAGTGGGCTAAACAAACAGATAAAGGCTCCAAATCATCGGTACAAGTTATCTGACCAATATCAATATGTTCAACATTCACATCTGCATTTATAAAATCACAAGATGGATCAGCGAAAAAGGAGCTCAATTTGACAACAATATCATGAATCGCCTCATTATTATCTGCAACTAGAATCTCACTATTCAAATGACTAGAAGGAATCTCATGATGAACGTCTACTGTCTCAAAGTCGTTAGACTCAACAATAGTATCTTCTCTATAAACAGATTCCTCTAAATCATCATCTGCATATAACTTTTAGCACGCTAGAATTCTTAACCTTTGTTCCAAACTATGTGGTGTGTGTTTGTAATACTTCTTATATATCATTAGAGGCGATTCTTCACTCACCATATGTGGAGCAAAAACTCCATATCGTTGCCCATGCATATACTCCCCAAGCATCATCTCGGATGAAGTTTCCTGATAATTTGCACTTCTACGTTTATATTCTGCAAGTGTCATCTTAGATGACGTCTCCTGAGAAGCACTATTCATCCTCAAGAAGGCACCTGAAATAAAATTCTAAAATACAAAACAAGTCAAAAGGAAAAGAAATCCTAAAATAGAATAAAAATACTGTACAAAAACAAAAATAAATAAAATAAAAACCAAACTATTTACAAAACGAAAATACTAATTACAATATTACACAACCGCTCCCCAGCAACGGCGCCAAGAATTTATAGGATCCGGAGATGCCTATATAATAAACCGCAATCGCACGGTGTCTACAATGTAGACATAGGCAAGTACGGGTCGATCCCACGAAGAGCGGTGGAAATACTGTAATCAATAACTCTAAAGAATTAACCAAAAATAATTTTTGGGATTTTAGAATTGAATTTGAAACAATAAAAATAAATAAAAAGAATTAACAAAATACAATGAAAGAGTATCGGTAACCAGGGTTCTATGGTATCCACCACTATTTCTATTCAATTACTGAAATGAAACATAACTCATGAATATCTGTCTATTGTTCGTTCTATCACATCACCTATTATAAGTATTAGAGTCGCAAATATCGTTGGGACACCCTAAGCATGGCGCATCAAAAGACTAAACCAAAACATACTCCATCAAATTGTGTTAGCGAGGAAATTATACGAAACTAAATACAGGTTCACAAATAATACCTGGCTATTCTAAGCATACCCCATCAAAGGATTTAACCGAAGCATGGAGTATCAAATAAGTAGACAAATATATTTATGTTCATATTATTTATGCGCATAGGTTATACAAAACCGGTGAAGAAACAACACATATCATCATTAAATCAATAAACAAAAATCCATAGCCAATCTATTCAATTCATAATAGTCTTTTGCTCAATTTTATTCAATTCAAAAATAGCCTAATACCCATGTAGTTTCAAACCATAAAAGCCCTAGTTATGAAATCTAGCAATACATCGAAATGGATTTCTCAAAACCCATAAAAATAATAACAAAAGAGGAAAGATTAAACCGATGGCGTCGTCTTCTTCCCTTGTTCTTGAGCTCTCAAACACGTCATCGCCTCTCTCCTCTTCTCCAGTAGCCGCAGCTGCTGTCCCCCTCTTCTCCTTTTTTTTGTGTTCGTTTTTCTCTATATCAAGTTGCTGCAAAATGTCCAAAATAAGACCTAGCTGAAAGTTACCAAGGCCCAGTCCAATAGACATAGTGCAACTTTTGAATTGTGAAAACTACAGCCACACCCATTCTCACAGATTTTTCCACTGTGAAACCCACTCTCCCAAAACTGCAGGCGCGCACCCATTTTTGGGGAAAAAATTATTCCCAAACCCAAAATTAAAAAAATTAGGTATTCTCTCTTCGTTCTTCTTATCTTGTTCTTTTTGTGATTTGATGAGTTTTTTTTGTGTGTATAGCTTTCTAGATCCGGGAACTTCGGTTCCAGATATCACACAAAATTCAACGGAAATAATCGATCTGGTGTTGTGTTTGATTGAAGAAGATGTTAGAAGGCATGAGAACGAATGTGTACCTCATTGACGGAATTTAACAGCAACAACAATGGATTTGTGGTGATGATTGGACGCATCATGTCGGCTGAATTGATTTGTTGTGCTATGAATTTGAGGATTAGTGGCTGAAATTTTGAAGGATCGGGAAATGAAGATAGTAGCAGGTAATGATTGCATTGTATTTGAGATGGGTTCTGTAATGGAATGGCTTTATGGGAAATTTCAATTGAGCCAGTGGTATTGGTTTGGATTCCGACCAATTGCTTCAATTGTTCTTGACAAGATCGATTGAAATGGGGGTTTTTCGTTTGTATTGAACTGGAGTTTCCAGATCTAGTTCAATGTTGCCGACGATGGTGGGAATATTTTGTTTTGGCTGCAATCGATGGCAGCGACTTTTCATTTTTGCAACTTGTTTACTGAAGCACGTAGAAAGATCTGTGCTAGAAAAGGATCAGAAAGAGCTAGATCTTCTGTAATTCCAATAAGATGAAGAAGAAGAACAAGACAGGACTCCCATTGAGTCGGCGCTTCCTTAACAAAATGAGAGGACATATGGATCTTTTGGAAAAGCTTCACCTTACTGAGCCATCTTTGTTTATGCTTCTCATTTTAGTGGTTTGATGTTATGTCATGTGTATGCAGTAAACAAATCGAGGAATGAAATGAATCAAGTGGCTATGCAAGAAATGGCTTCCGATTCATCTTGCTCTAGCAAATAAGAATCTATTAAAAAGGAGAGTTTGATACGTATTGTCTTCTCTTGGACTCTCAATGATGTATTAGATGAGCACTTCTCCTCGGTGGAGAAGTACTTGGAATCATTTCGTTATCCTCTTCTAGCGGTGTTTTCAAGCATAAATGATGGTTGTGTTGAGTTCTTGGACTTGGTTGTGCAGTTAATATGTATAAGCTGAGTTGGTTGTAATGTTGTCATAGCAAAGGGTATCGAATGCAACATTTGTTGTCTACAAAATTTGTTGCATAACTTGTTATGCTGTCCGAAAAATGTTTTGCATAACACGTTATGCAACTATTATTGTAGGTGCATGACAAGTTATGCAGTCTTTTTTTGTTTGCATAACTTGTTATGCAGTACATAGAATGGTTGCATAACACGTTATGCAGCTACTTTTTTTTAGTATTGAAACCAACAAAAAAAAAAGGTTGCATAACACGTTATGCACCTATAATAATATCTGCATAACATGTTATGCAGTCAAGAAAATGGATGCATAACTTGTTATGCATCTGAAAATATGACTGTATAATGCATTATGCATCGAGAAAATAGATGCATAACCTAATATGCATCCGTAAATATGGATGCACATTATGCATTAATATTTTTTATGTACGCAACCAAAACAATGGTTACATAACTTGTTATAGATGCATAATTTGTTATGCAATGGAGAAAATTGTTGCATAATTCGTTATGCGTCTGCAGAATGTGTTATGCATCGTTTTTTGGTGGCTGTATAATGGTTATGTATCAAGTTTTCGAAAATTTTGCTTAAAGTGAGGATCACCTCCGATTTTTTCGTGAAAAACAAAAATTTGATATTCTTGTTTGTACTCGTTGCCTAGCTCTTTTAAAAAGATTTCCAACGATATAAAATTTGTAAAATTCTAAGGCGCGGATTTTTAGATATGTTATGTCCAAGTTGCGCTTCCAATTATACCCCTGGAAAATTAGGCTGCATAACGAGTTATGCCTGAAAAGATAGTATGCATAACGAGTTATGCATTGATTCATTAATAATTTCATATAATTATGGGTGTCACAGTACCAAAAATTAATTATGGGCTTGACAACGATTTTTTTTTTTTTTTTGGGTCTCCCCCTAATTTCCCCGCAATTTCAACTCCAAACTCAGGTCACGGATCTATATATTCCTGACCATCTAAATATCATCACCAATCGGGTGCCGTATCTAGCAATCATCTCCCAACTCCGGCCATCTTGCTTTCTCCCTGGATTGCATTTCAAGTCCAACTAACTCCGTCGGCAACCATCTCTGTCTGACCGTCTCAAGTTCAACTTCAACTTCCTTGTACGCACCTTCCTCCGACGAGCTCAAAACTCCCATTTCTGTATAAGGCAGCTAAAGGCAGGAGTGAGATGGTGCGGGATCTGTGGTTGCTGGCGATCATGGTTATCAAGTCTGAGCTGTGGGCGGCGAGAAACAGGTGTGTTTTTGACAGGATTAAACCAAACTGAACATGTTTTTAAAAGGGTCCTGAAACTCATTCAAGACTTTTCAACAGGTTGAAGGGCTTCATGAAAAACTCAATTTGAAGATGTCCTGATTTTGGACTTTTTAGAGTTAAGCATAGAAAGGTTAGGTTCCACCATCCAATGAGAATGCTTTTGGATTCCTCCTAAGACAATGAGATTCAAATCATTGTGATGGGGCTTCGAGGGGAACCCGGCAGAGAGTGCGGGGGTGATGGCTAGGGACTCGTCATGCAATGTTCGGGAGCTTTGTCTATTGGTTTGGGTACTACTACCAATTATCTCAAGCGAGTTATATGGAGTCATTATTGGTATGGAATGGGCTACAAGATGGGGAGTCAAACGAATCTCGCATTCGCTCGGACTCTTCAAGTGTCTTTGAAGCTTTTAAAAACTCAACTTTACCGTGGTTTTCAAGAAAACGCTGGTTAGAAGTGAGTGTGAGATACGATTCAATAAGATTTGTTCACTCTTATAGGGAAGTTAACTTTGCGAAATGACAAGATGGCTAAGAAAGGTTGTTACCTGGATAAAGAAGTGGGAATACACTACAATGGTAGACCGGAGTTCTTAAATGCGGTTGAATTCCTTAATGTAACTTATTTTCGTTTCAATTAGTTGACAAGGGAGGAGGTTTTACTGCCTCTTTCTTGTTAATTTCTATTGTATTTGGCTATTCATTAATATAATTTTTTGACTTACCAAAAAAAAATCAAAACTCCCATTTCTCCATCATCAATAACCGCCAGTACCCAGCTTCATTCGTCTCAACTTCTCTGCGCTTTCCATTGCAATCGCTCCATTAGGTTGCAGTAGATCTGTTACAACCAACAACCAACTCCTCAGTTCTCACCGTTCACCACGAACCAGCATCTTGTCTTCGTCGATGCCACCAGTTTCACCACCTTAGTTTTCTCGCTTTCGAAAGTATATATCTCTGCTTGTTCTGTATCCCAGCTGAACATCACGTCCAAACTAAATGGATGGCAACAGTGCCGTACTATCCATCTCAAAACCCATCCAACCACCGTTAGTGAGTTCAACAGTTGAACCACAGTCCCATCGTTCAACATCATGAAAAATAAAATGGCAACAAACAATATCTATCCCTGATTTTGGCAGCTTCATTTCTCAGTTAAACAGTTCGACCATCACCCCTTTCTGGTCCTAGCATTGTTCATCATTGACGCTGCTACAGAATAAACATCTCCATTGGAAGCTGCTCAACCATCGACCCTAAACCAACACGAGCTATTTCCAATACCACCATCGTCATCAGTCGAATTCAAGAACCATTTTAATCTTCTCGTCATTACAGTCAACACTCTCGTCTTCTCAGCAGCCACATAACCTTCTTCCACTGCTCTAACTGCTGTGAATGCAACCAACTCGTCCACGGCAATCACAACCAACACAATTTTTCTTTCGCAACAATCCAAAATTCAGGCCATACAATCACAGACACAGCCCTAAACCTGGTCTCAGCATCAGCTTCTTCAGGCCATACCTCTGACTTCAATCGACTGCTCATAAAACCACCACCTCGAGCTCAATTCTTCTCCATTCTGTCCGTTATTCTTTCAGGTCATTGGCCGAATAAGTTGTCTGCAGTTTCTGTCCGTCAGGAGGTGCCTTTGTGCTTTATTTCGAACCTCTCCTTTTAGCTATCCTGACCTCAATTATCTTCTACACATATGCAATTAACCACCAGACCAAACCCATTTCTTCTTAAATAGAAATGAAGGAGTTGCTACAATAAGAAATGACACACGGAACTTGTGGGGATGATGAAGCCGCGTCCCACTATATCTATTGGGACTCACGTGACGTGCTTGGCAATGAGAACAATTCTTTGCCCCTTTGAATCACAGCTCTCGGCTTCTAGCAGTGAAATGACTTCCATACTGCTGATATATAGAAATACCAGGCCATCCATGTTTTATAATTTTCGTGCAAACGCCAATTAACTTCTTATTTAGCCGAATATTTTTCGAAAGAACGGATTCACTTGTACTTTCTACAAAAGCACTAAAATAATGTTGTTAGGCGAAATATCGAGTCCTAGCTAATATAAATATGGGTATAAAATATAGCACTTACGTGCTAATCAATCCCCAGTTTGTGTTGATGTCTCGAGAGTTAGTTGCACTTTGGGTTCAAGTGGCAATGCCAAGCTGCTAGGGGAGCGTGTGGCATGTGTGGAATGCCTTGACCGCAAGTTAAACTTTGAGTGTAAGTAGCAATCCCAAAGCTGCTAGGGGAGTGTGTGGCATGTGCGGAATGCCTTGGTCACGGGTTGCACTTTGAGTTCAAGTGGTAATGCCAAAGCTGCTAGGGGAGCGTGTGGCATGTGCCAATGGCATGTGCGGAATTCCTTGACTGCAAGTTACACTTTGAGTGTAAGTGGCAATGCCAAAGATGTTAGGGGAGCGTGTGGCATGTGCGGAATGCCTTGACCGCAAGCTACACTTTGAGTGTAAGTGGCAACGCCAAAGCTGCTAGGGGAGCGTGTGGCATGTGCGGCTTGGTAAGGAAAGCTGCTAGTGGTGCGTGTTGGCACGTGCCAATGGCATGTACGACCACTTGGGCCTAGGTTCCGCGGTTTGCAAGCCTAGGGCGTGGGCGCTATTTTTGGCATGCGCTAATGGCATAGTGGCTTGGAAAGTGGCTAGTGGTGCGTGTTGGCATGTGCCAATGGCACGCACGACCATATTGGCCTAGGTTGCACGGTTTGCAAGCCTAGGGCGCGAGCGCTACTTTGGCATGTGCCAATGGCATAACGGCTTGGAAAGTGGCTAGCGGTGCGTGTTGGCATGTGCCAATGACACACATGGCCATATTAGCCTAGTTTGCACGGTTTGCAAGCCTAGGGCGCGGGCGCTACTTTGGCATGTGCCAATGACATAGCGGCTTGGAAAGTGGCTAGCGGTTAGGGCCAAGGCAAAGTGTGTTTGGCATGGCGCGGCTAGCTTGGGATAGGTGTGGCTAGCATGATTTGCCGTTGGCACAGGGGTGCGACTAGCATGGTTGGTATGCTTTGGCATGGTTGGTGTGACTAGCATAGCTAGGGACAAGGCAGAGCGCGTTTGGCATGACGCATCTAGCTTGGGATAGGTGTGGCTGACATGATTTTCCATTGGCACGGAGGTGCGGCTAGCATGGTTGGCATGCTTTGGCGCGTTTGGTGTGGCTGGAATAATTTTCCGTTGGCACAGGGATGCGGCTAGCATGGTTGGCATGATTTGGCGCGGTTGGTGTGACTAGCATAGCTAGGGCCAATGCAGAGTGCGTTTGGCATGGCACAGCTAGCTTGGGCTAGGTTTGGATGGCATGATTTGTCATTGGCATGGAGGTGCGGCTAGCATGGTTGGCATGCTTTGGCGCGTTTGGTGTGGCTGGCATGATTTGTCGTTGGCACAGGGATGCGGCTAGCATGGTTGGCATGCTTTGGCGCGATTAGGGTGACTAGCATAGCTAGGGCCAAGGCAGAGTGCGTTTGGCATGGCGCGGCTAGCTTGGGCTAGGTGTGTCTGGCATGATTTTCCATTGGCACAGAGGGGAATTAGGGTTTTGCTCGTTGTAACCCTAATTTGAAAAAATACTCCCTATTAATTACTGACTACAAGCATTAAATATTCTAATAAATGTGTCACCGGTGACATTAGGTTATTCGGGGTTTTACGATATTACCCTTTGTTTAAAAACCACCATCAACATTAAGTCCCCGGCTTAGCTCGTAACATGAGCTTTGTTGCGAGGTAAGCATAAGATGGTGATAAACTATCAGCAGTAAATCATAAAGAGAATTGAGGAGGCTTGTCTGACCTTTTTTATAGATAGGATTTGGAATCCTTGCCTTCGGCAGTTTTGCACAAATCGGGAGGCTGGCACGTTTGGGAAGTCAGCACCATTGAGAGACGGGAAATTGGGCGGCATTGAGAAGTTGACGCGAGTTGGGAAGATTGCGGTTTAGGGTTTGACATGCTGAAACCCTAATTAGCGCCCTTTGGTAAAATCATTGTACAATTCACATACGAACTCAGATTTTGACGGTCCACCCCTCCATCTGACCGGAAAAGAATTTCCCATACCCATTCGAGGGAATATTTGGGTTCTGAGGTCGTGTAGGTGGTGAAAACGTCTCTGCAGCGAAAATCAGGAAGAAGTCAGGAGGGATGTTGCGGGCACGGGGTTTCATAGTCGCGCGCTGGTCACCCTCTTTTGTTTTTCTGTCGTTTGTTTGGAGCCGTGCTTTTGTCTACAGTGTCTCTCCAGTGGGTTCAAAAATTCACCAAACTCTGTTGTATTCTTGGGAAGTTGGGAAGCTGCGCGGCATTGGGAAACGGGAAGCTGGGCGTCCTTGGGAAGCTTGGAATTGGCGCGAGTTGCATGCTAGCTTGGTGGGGCCGGCGTAAGCTGGGAAGCTGGTACAAGTTGGGAGACTGACCAGGATTGGGAGGCTTGCACGTTAGGAAGTTGTCCAGGATTTGGAAGATAGTCAGGATTGGGAAGCTTGCATATATTGTGAAGATGGCGCCGGTTGGGAAGATGACGCTGGTTGGGAAGCTCTTGCAAGGGAGACACTTGCGGTTTAGGGTATGATACGTCGAAACCCGAA
Organism: Papaver bracteatum; assembly: GCA_023529315.1. NCBI lineage: Eukaryota > Viridiplantae > Streptophyta > Magnoliopsida > Ranunculales > Papaveraceae > Papaver > Papaver bracteatum. The sequence continues at coordinate 1,608,525 of JAJJWX010000526.1, read as the reverse complement.
TTGGCGTCCTTCAGTAAAGTTGTTGTAGAATCATCGTTTGGAGTCGGATTTTCGATGTCCGCATATGTATCTTCAAGCCCAGGAAATTTCCAAGCTTTAGTAAAGAAGCTTTTTTAATTTTGAGCATGTCCAGGGGATGAAAAACGCGAAACAGTAAACTTTCAGGAGGTTTTCAAAACTTTTCCAGGTTGCGTGTTGTCTGATGCTCCGGTCACCTCTCCTTGCTCGTTCATCCGATTGCCATGAAATATTTACATATTGTAGGTAACTTCCATGCGAAGAGAATGGTACATAAACCAACACTATATTTCACACCAATTGCTCCCAGTTCGTAATTGAATACTGGGCAGTGTAAATTTCCCTCAGCTGATTTTGTTTGGAAAACGTGTTTCATGACTTCGGTACTTCTTTCACATGCCGTAGAAGCATAATAAGGAACTTGAATGACGTTAGTTCAATTACTATCCTAATTTTATGATCGTACTGATTTTCCACGCTTGATCCATCCTAATCCCATGTAATCTTCGTATTAGGTGCTTAACAACGAAGTTGGGAATCATGGGTCCACTAGTGCGAGCGACCCTGGAGTTGTTGACGATGAACCACTTGCGCCTCCAGGTTATGAAGTATTGATTTCCAATATAGTGGAAGTGGTAAAAATCCCAATTGAGTCTCAGATGGTGGAACCCGAATCGAGAATAGTAGAAACTGCTTCGTCAGAGGTTGCCCCCATGCACATCCTACTCTCATTACATCTCCTTAAATTCCCCGTCCACAGGATTCGACATGATCCTATCGTACTCTTCTGGATGTGACAGTGGGATGCTCAGAAATTACTTAATGAAATATTCTGGTAGTGCAGGCTTGGGATCCTACGTGGCCTCGTGAAGTGTCAAAGGCATCCTCTAGACAAAGAGGTGATGATATTTTTGCGCCACAACCTTGAAGAATAAATGACCTTGTTATTAGTATGACTTTTGGTTGATTGTGTCTTCTGATCTTTGATAGTGAAGGGATCCCGTGTATATCCTCAGTTCTCTAGTATAGTTTACATGTTTCCATCTTTGTAGTAGTTGCTGCTGTGGTGAAGCTCTGGCTGGTATAAACGAATGAGCGGCAAAAATTCTCGGTAGGATATGTAATCAGAAGAGACTACGTTGTCGTGGTAACAAAGTAGGTTGACTGGAATTTTATGGACTTCCGTGGAAGTAAAAGGATTGGCTGGCTGTGATCGTGATCCTTGACGTGGGGAGTGTGGTGGTACGACCCTTTGTAGGAAGAAGCGGTGTTGAGGCAGCTTCGGCTCTTGGAGAGGATGTTGAAACTTAGGAAGACAAACACTAAAGTTTCGGCTTCGGATCCTATAACAGCTTATGGAGAGAAGGATGAAGCAGAGCGGCCGTTGGAACGAAGGTTAAAGTGGAGCAGCTGCTGAAGCGAACATTGAAACGGAGCTGCTAGAGAGGCTGCGTCAATCAGGGTGTTGTAAGTTTGGACACCGTCCAAGAGAACAGTGGTTAGGAATCCCCGGTTTCTTCTATGCTTTAGTTTGGGAGTGGCCTCTCTGGTTGGATACAGCTGCTTCCCCGATGTAGTGCGGTTAAGGGTTGCAGATATGTCTTGACGTTGTGCCTTGGGGAAACATAAAATCTCATATAATGTTTCATCATGGACCGCACAGTTTTGCGGGCAAAGTCCCTAGAAATCACGCGTCTCTTGACAGGAAGAGAGTCTTCGTGAACCCAAGGGGCTCGATGATTTGCTTCTATTTTGGAAAAGTCGCTCCTGATCTTTATGTGTGATGAAATCAGACTGATGATTCCCCACAGGGCGTTCAAGTGCAACGCTAGAATGACGCAAGTTTCCAGCACTGGGTAGATGCAAGTTGCTGTTAAGATGCAAGTTGGAAGCGCAAACGTGACGTCGGGCGGTCGCAAGTTGTCAGTGTTGGAAAAGATGCACGCTGGCGGCGCTGGAAAGGATGCACGCTGTTGTGAAGGGTGTGGTAATGTAGACGGCATGTGCGTGCTGCATGTGTGCCTGACATGTGCGTCTGGTAAGCGCGTCTGGTGTTGTCTTGGACGCGAATTGTTGGTGCTGGAACTATGGCTATAAATTTGTGATGATAACGCGGGAGGCTTCTTTCCGTGGGACGGTGGAAACGATACTTGGAAGGAGTGCATGGTTGATCATGGAATGCTGGTGTTAGCGGTAGCATGGTCATATTATGGCTATGCACTCCAGCGTTTCTCCTTCAGTTTGTTCTCCTATTTTTTTGTTGGTGCAAACCTTAGCCATAGGTATGCCTTCCATAAATATGTAGGAATATAGTTCCAATCTTCAAATATTACTGTAGTAGCGTCATCTACTTCATGAATAGTAACTGGTACCATTATGATGCAAAATCGGTACGCATGGCGATGCAACAAAGAGTTGGAGCTGAAATAGGCGGTCCTCCAAATGAAGAATGACGTCTTCTCCGAGAAAAGGAAACCACTGTTGAATGGCTTCCTTTGCACTTCTTTCTTCTGAAATTCTTCCGTTTTTATTTTTTTTGAAAGGCAAATGAAACACCTGGCTTATGGTTTTGATTTTCTGGATTTCTTGGTTGATAGAAAAGTCTTTTTTTTTTTTTGTTTCTGGGTTGATAGGCAAGTGTTACCTATGAGGGTTTTGGTATATTATTCGGGATGAACCGTTTTTGGATATGGAAGATATGAAAAGATGAATAAGTGGTTCCTCTTTTTTTTAGGGATGATGCCGCTTTTTTGTTATGATCGTAAGTGATACGAACATCCCAGGGAAGATATGGAATCGTGAACATTGTGTGTTGGTAGATGACATGGGACAAGACATAACATGGATATTGGTTTTATCATTCCCATGAAAACTTGAAATGGTAAACCATATATATTCTGTCTAGGCAAGACTTACTCGGTTTCACGGATCTCCTGATGATAAGGGATCCTTGTGTGTAAGATCGGATTTCGCGGAAAGCACCACTGTGATTGTGGAAAGTCCTCGGTCATTTTAAGTTACTTGATGAATGGACCGTTTGCTTTCGATTTCTGTGAAGTCCCCAGCCGTTTTATGTAGCTTCACGACCGGTAACCAGGCTGTCTTTCGGTTCTTGTAAAGTCCTCAGCCGTTTCATGTAGTTTCACGACTGGTAACCAGGTTGTCTTTCGGTTCTTATGAAGTCCCCAGCTGTTTCATGTAGTTTCACGACTGGTAACCAGGCTGTCTGGTAGTCGAGTTGTAGATCCCCAAATAGATTGCTTGCTTCTGCCATCCTGATGCCTGGATCGAAGTATGAGATCGATTTCTGAAAGCTGATATGTAACCGAAAGATCAATCCTCCCGCTGTGGTCGCCAATTTTTTATGGGTAAAAATCGTTTCTACCGATTTTGGTAAATTCGGTAAGTGAGTGAGAAACTGGTTCAAACCCTAAACAAATGTGATGCACGTGAGCACTTTCTAGATTTGAGAGATCAATATGTACAAGTCCGGCCTAAACCAAGAAATGGACGTTCCATACTTGCTTCGGTCACAAAGTGGAGGAGAAGGGTTGATTTGGGGAGGATAGCAAAGAAACGTGATGAGACCAGAGAGTTCTGGTTGGGTAATGTCTCGACTTGTATCAGAAAAGTAGAAGCTTGCAAGATATGGAAGCCTTTTGGATGAGCTTGCAAAAGTTGCTTTCTGATAGTGTTGTATTTTTTTCTCCTGACCAAGACTTGCCGTCTGGTAGAAATAGGTGAGACCTATTTATACAAGTTGAGATTGAAACATACCCTGCCTCATTATGGAAGGAAATAAAATGTAGTTAAATGGGAGGAGGTGGTAACCGGCGTGTTTAAGAGTGAAAACATTTTCACTTTTATTTCACCATTTAATTGACCGCTTTTATTCCTTTTCACGCTTTATAAATACGAGCATAGTGTACACTGCATGATGTGACCGCCAAACCAAAACCCTGAGAAATAATCCCCCAGTTTATGTTGATGTCTCGAAAGTTGGTTGCACTTTGGGTTCAGGTGGAAATGCTAAGCTTCTAGGAGAGCGTGTGTCATGTGCTAATGGCATGTGTAGAATGCCTTGACCGCAAGTTAAAATTTGAGTGTAAGTGGCAATCCCAAAGCTGCTAGGGGAGCGTGTGACATGTGCGGAATGCCTTGGTCGCGTATTTCACTTTGAGTGCAAGTGGCAATGCCAAAGATGCTAGGGGAGCGTGTGGCATGTGCGGAATTCCTTAACCGCAAGTTACACTTTGAGTGTAAGTGGCAATGCCAAAACATCTAAAGTCGCGCTTACGTATACGTCTGGAAACAACTATAAAGATGAAATGTCAAATTACACTTTGAGTGTAAGTGGCAACGCCAAAGCTGCTAAGGTAGCGTGTGGCATGTGCCAATGGAATGTGCATCTTGGTAAGGAAAACTGCTAGTGATGCATGTGTCTTCAACCAAAGTTCTCGTTTTCCCCCAAAACTTGCATGTGCCAATGGCACGCACGTTCCTTAGTTTCCACTTGGGCCTAGGTTGCGCGGTTTGCAACCTAGGGCGCTATTTTTGGCATGGCATAACGTCTTGGAAAGTGGCTAGCGGTGCGTGTTGGCATGTGCCAATGGAACGTACGACCATATTGGCCTAGGTTGCACGGTTTGCAAGCCTAGAGCGCAAAAACAGATCCTAAATTAATAACTGGAAAACTTGGGGATCGCTTCACAATTATTTTATGGCATGTGCCAATGGAATAACGGAATAGGCAAGAAAGATGCTAGGGGAGCGTGTGGCATGTGCGGAATTCAACTAATTTTTAACCGGATTGTGAGTCTTTTTTACAAAGGAAACGATTTAGTGTTCAAGTTACACTTTGAGTGTAAGTGGCAATGCCAAAGCTGCTAGGGGAGCGTGTGGCATGATGCTAGGCGAATCCTCCACACAATCATCCGGTCGTATATATGTTCACAAAGAGTCACTGCATTAAATAATTTTGGCTTGACCGCAAATTACACTTTGAGTGTAAGTGGCAACGCCTCCAAACATTAAGCATGGGACATCTAAACATCTAAGTAAGCATGACCTATCTAATGAAATGACAACTAATTTTTTAAATCATAATTGGTCTTAAAAAGAATTAAATAATTTTACCCATGTTGAATTTTGCTAAGGTAGCGTGTGGCATGTGCCAATGGAATGTGCATCTTGGTAAGGAAAACTGCTAGTGATGCGTGTTGGCATGTGCCAATGGCACGCACGGCCACTTGGGCCTAGGTTGCGCGGTTTGCAACCTAGGGCGCTATTTTTGGCATGCGCTAATGGCATAACGTCTTGGAAAGTGGCTAGCGGTGCGTGTTGGCATGTGCCAATGGAACGTACGACCATATTGGCCTAGGTTGCACGGTTTGCAAGCCTAGAGCGCGGGCGCTACTTTGGCATGTGCCAATGGAATAACGGCTTGGAAAGTGGCTAGCGGTTAGGTCTAAGGCAAATTGTGTTTGGCATGGCGCGACTAGCTTGGGCTAGGTGTGGCTGGCATGATTTTCCATTGGCACAGAGGTGCGTCTAGCATGGTTGGCATGCTTTGGCGCGTTTGGTGTGGCTGGCATGATTTGCCATTGGCACAGGGGTGCGGCTAGCATGGTTAGTAAGCTTTGGCGCAGTTGGTGTGACTAGCATAGCTAGGGAAAAGGCAGAGTGCATTTGGCATGGTGCATCTAGCTTGGGATAGGTGTGGATGGCATGATTTCCATTGGCACGGAGGTGCGGCTATCATGGTTGTCATGCTTTGGCGCATTTGGTGTGGATGGCATGATTTTCCGTTGGCATAGGGATGCGGTTAGCATGGTTGGCATGCTTTGGCACGGTTGGTGTGACTAGCATAGCTAGGGCCAAGGCAGAGTGTGTTTGGCCTGGCGCAGCTAGCTTGGGCTAGGTGTGGATGGCATGATTTTCCATTGGCACGGAGGTGCGGCTAGCATGGTTGGCATGCTTTGGCACATTTGGTGTGGATGGCATGATTTGCCGTTGGCACAGGGATGCGGATAGCATGGTTGGCATGTTTTGGCGCGGTTAGGGTGACTAGCATAGCTAGGGCCAAGGCAGAGTGTGTTTGGCATGGCGCGGCTAGCTTGGGCTAGGTGTGGCTGGCATGATTTTCCATTGGCACAGAGGGAAATTAGGGTTTTTCTCGTTGTAACCCTAATTTGAAAAAATACTCCCTATTAATTACTGACTACAAGCATTAACTGTTCTAATAAATGTGTCACCGGTGACATTATGTTATTCGGGGTTTTACGATTTTACCCTTTGTCTAAAAACCACCATCAACACCTACCTATTGCACTTTGTTATTGAGTAGAACTCTGTAAAACTATAGAGTTGGTGATGCTGGTATGGTCTAACTGAAATTGGGTTAGTAGTCATACACCTAATCACTCATACGATAGAGCCTAAGTGAAAAATAGATGTATAGACTAATTCAATTAAGTTAGTAGCAGTGATAGGTTCACATAGGATTCAACATAAGGTGTCCATCCCATTATTTCTCGTTGATCAAAGAGCGTACCTAATTAGAAGTCACAGACAGGCATATAAAAAATTCAAACGGCAGAGAGTTATCTGCCAGCAAGAAGAAAAAAATAGGTCTAGGACTGTATGTTTGTTGCAGAAATTTAACAGAATTCAAGTAAATACAAAATGGAAAAGAAGTACACACCTTCTTAATTGAAGAATCAGAACTTGGTACTCTAAAGACTTGTTTTTCAAAAACTTGTTTTCTCCATCCAACTCTACGCACTGCAGGTCTGCAATTGCAACGAAGTGTGTCATGTCAAGACCACAAAACTGATTAGGTAAAATAAAATATAATTTATCGACTAATGTAGACAAATAAAGCACAATAATTTACATCCAAGCCATATGACATAAGCTCGGGTAAGATTTTCATTTCTATGAATATACAAAAAGCAAATATCAATATAGATATAACCATTGAAGTCATGTTCACAGATGTTTCCATGATGACCCAAGCAAATTGACGAAATAACTACCAAAGACGAAAATACAAAACCATAAATTAGATTACATACAAAACTTTGACTTTACCAAAGAATTTTACTTTTATAGGGGTTGCATGGGTATGATGAAGATGCTGACCATCTCAATAATTCTCATTTTCTGGTAGTCAATTAGCTACAGTGAGGAGTTAAATAGGCGATCTCATCTTTTAAATCTTGTAAGCATTGCCCTAAAAGATTTGTGCACCACCCAAAAAAACAGAGACCCACTATTTCTCCATGAACATTAAGGCGAAATATTTCTTTTTAAGATACGAATCATTGTCGTAAAACACACAATACCACCAAACCAATGCATCTATGCACTCAAGTCATGATCATCATATGCACAGTTCAACTTGATGAATTGCAGTCAATAGTCAATCAGCATCCTATCAGATTTAGAATTCACTACAGATAAAAATACACATACCTGCTTACCACCTTCCCTTCTATTTGGTTAAAAGAGTGCATGACCTTAAAGATGAGTAATATTCCCTCGAAAAACAATAACTGGGATATACACAACTAATTTGATTTCCAAGTCTTTCAGGTGTTCACTTTCTACTACTTTTAAAAGTACTTTCAACCTATTTCAAGTCTTTTCATAACAAAACTTTCAACATATTTTAAAGAGTTTATGTTGAGCTAACAGTAATGTCTGTAATGACTTTAATTCCTAAGTGTTCCTTCGTAGCGTGAATCGGTACTGGCACCCATCATAAAGAATGCATTTCTAGAACCTAAACAATTATTTGGTGCTTCACTACTTATTTTTTCCTAATGTCAATTATTCGAGGGGTACCCCCACTCATCAGTATCATGTTTAAAATTAATGATATAGAAAGTAATTGATATCAAAAGTGAGAATTTCCGACTTGCATGTCTATTGAAAACCATGTCAACACCATTTAAGTAGAGTTCTATTATTATCGCACAACCATGTCAATGGATGGTGAGATACTTACAGTTACAGCGAGCATAAAGGGCCTGCATGTGAGGTGAGGTCCTGTTTCTAAAGGCCGCCAGCAAAGAACTCATTACTGGCTATTACAATCCATAATCCTACATGTGGGATCGCACTAATCTATCTATTTATCTAAGTAGGAGATCACACCTCTCATCTCAACTGAATACTGGTAGAAATCATATACCTGAACCACATGATAAAACAAAATATCGTAAAGCGTCATCTTGTCTAGGTTGTTTACTGAATGATATCAGGAAAATTCTAAACACCAAGACAATTGGTGTTAATGAATATCTCTATGCTTGTGTTCCTTGCATCTCCATTGACAGACTCTATTCGGATAATTATCAAAGTTGTTGCTGCTACTCGATTTTGTAAGGAATAAGAATCACAATCCTCCTATAACAGAATAAAAACAAATTAATGTATGTTAATTTTCTAAGATAACAATTAAATAAGAAAACAACACCAATTGGGATAAATCAAAAGAGTAGAGAACTAGAATTGGAATACAATAAGTCCTCTATATAAGATGATTTGAACTTCACATACCCGAAATCTCATATCCGTAGAACACCCTATTATGGATAAATAATATCTTTATCTTAGAACTGAAAAATCAACCTAATCTTACTTATTGATTAACAAAATTGAAGAAATATTGAGAAATAAACTTGATGAACAATTGAAAAGATTTTTTCTTGTTTCGAATTGGTACCATCATAAGAGAGCTTAGAGAAACGTAAAATAGAAGTATCAATGAGCGTATGGTGTGATGTCAACAATATAAAGGTAATTAAAGTAAATACAATGACCAATCAATCAAGGATTACTGAATGCTCATTAACAAAATATAGGTAACTAAAGTAAATACAATGACCAATCGATCAAGGATTACTGAATGTTGATTTACAAAATATAATAGTAGAAGAATAAATCTTACCCAATGCACCATACAATACCTGTCCTAGCAATATTCCACTACATTCCTGTATGTAATTTGCCATCCTACACAAAAACCAAAAAACATACATTGTAACTTGTAATGTTATAAATCAGACGAAGGAACAAAAAAGTAACTTTTTAATGAAAATGGAAGGAACAATTTAACTAACAATAGTCGAAATAATGTCACAAAGGCTTACAATTACATGTTACAAAACTTAACCCTTTAAAACAGTTTGTCTATCCAAACAAAGTAAATCTACTCTCTGGACGTTCAGGTATATATCAATAGTCGAAATAATGTCACAAAGGCTTACAATTACATGTTACAAAACTTAACCCTTTAAAACAGTTTTTTTATCCAAACAAAGTAAATCTACTCTCTGGACGTTCAGGTATATATCAAACATTATACAAGACAAAGGAATTTACTGCAAACTAAAACCCTTTAAAGATGCATTACTCAATATCAATTGGAAACCAATATAAATAGCAAAAGGGGATAAAATAAAATCTGGATAAATCACCAATTCAACAGAGAAAGAGAGACAAAATTATCTTTGCAGGAACCAAAAGTTGATGTTGCATTTGAAATTACGACCTTTTATGATTTCGACCTTTCAAAGATAATTTTGTTTGTAGCATTAAAAGATATTAACCCATGACTGGGTAATCAGCAAAAAGGTCAACTTAATTTTCGTACCCCGCACATAATCAAATGTTTATATTGTCTAAACAATCTCCCCATCATAAATACACGATTCCCAAGCAAAAGAAAAGAAAAATCATTGATGTCTTGGCCATATTGTGAACAAAAAGTCGTGATTATAGTAGGATAGACAATCCAGTAAGTACAAACCTCAAAACTACATTTGACAGCACAAAAACTACACAAAAATTTAGAAAATACATCAAAAAAAGTCATGTAAATCGATACCAACCACAACCGAACCTCAAAACTACCATAAACTTACCATCAACTGCAAGCACCGAAACCCCAAATTACCACTTATCCACTACCACCGCAACCACCAACAACTTCTCCATCACAACTTATGACTTATAGGTAACATATTCAGCTTATTGATCCATGAAGACAAAAATCATCTCATGGAATGTTAATGGGTTGGTGGATAGTAATAAAAGAGATAATTTAAAAGTCCTTGTCAAGTTTTGAAAAATCGATATTTTATGCCTTTAGCAAACTCATATGGAAAGCTGGCAAAGACACCAGGTGAAGTAAATTTGGGGAGCAAATAATTTCAAGTGGGTTGTTTTAGACTCGAATGGTCGTTCAGGGGGTATCATCATTATCTTGAATTCCAACAAACTTAATGTGATGGACTTTATCCTTGGTGCATTTTCAATTTCTCTAAAGTGTAACTATGTGAATGATGATTTTGTGTGGATTCTAACATTTGTTTATGGTTTTTAATTATGAAAAGGAACAATTTTGGGATGAGTTAACAAACATTCGTACCATTTGGGATGAACCGTGGGTTTTTTCTGGATATTTCAATGCCATAAGATTTACCTACGAAAGATCGGGAAGTCAGAATATTACTATGTTAATGCCTAAGTTTTCAGAAATTGTTCATAATCAACATCTAATGGATTTACCACTTGTTGGCAGCCACTTTACCCGGTCAAGAAACGGCTGTTGGAGTATGCTAGATCGTTTCCTGATATCTTCGCTATGGGAGGATCACTTCCTTCGCATCGAGCAATCCACTCTTCTGAAGCCCTTTTCAGATCACATCCCAATTATGCTCACTACTGAAGAGAAAGGTTGGGGTCCTAGTCCATGCAGGTTTGAGAAAATGTGGTTACATAGTGAATCTTTATTGGGTATTATGGAGAATTGGTCGCGATCGTTCTCTTTCAATGGGTTTCCAGATTTCATTCTAGCCAAGAAAATGCAAGCATTAAAGGAAAAGTTGAAAATATGGAACAATGATGTGTTCGGTAGAATTGATAAATTGGTTCAGGAAAATTTAATTTCTATTCAAACCTTAACAGCAAAATTAGTCTTGGATCGTCGTCAACCATACCTTGCTCTATTTTACACTGATATGCGGCATGCAATAATGCAATCATCATAGCATAATGCATATGCACATTATTGATTTACTCCCCACTGCACAGAGGATACATTAAATAAGCACCAAAAATGGAAAAAAAAAAGGTTTTGCACTAATATACCGGTGTCAGAAATGGCCTACAGATCCAAGGTGTCAAGATTTGTCATACCTAAGTAAGTTAACAGAATAAGGAAAATGGTGTAACTTATTATACCTGCCTAGCTAATCGTTATTTCTTGCTTTGATCAATAAAAGCAATATAAGAGAGTAAGCTCCAACGCATTAACAATTAAAAATTTGAGTCGCCATATCTCAGGCATTCAGCGGAAGTAAATAATGACAGCTCCACCCTGCAGCTCTAAAGTCAAGTGCTCTAATAGATTCTGTAACCATACCTTCTCATCCTATCCTGCAATAAAGATAGAAAATCAATCAGAATACAACAAAAAATTAAATTCAAAACACAAACCCCATAAGAGATTATTTACAAAAAGCTTTCCCCAATTCGAGACCTTTAAGAACATCCGAATGTAGGACATGAAGCATTGAGAGAGATGAAATCACTAAATTAATCTCGACAACTGAATATTGATAGTAGAATGAAGTTTAATGCATGACTAAAACAGTAGCTAACAGCATAACACTATGAATCAATCTTAACGATAAATCCAAGTGATCCATGACATGATTGGAAAAGATTCAAATTAGTGTGAACCCGTAATTGCTCAAGCAGCTACAATGTTGAAATACAACTTCAACTCAAGACAAACTTGGAGCAAATTTTATTCAAAATAACATTCTGGGTTACATCCATCAGTCTCTGGGTTTTTTACTCTTATCAAAAATAATAACATGTGATACAATATAGGTTAAGTGTGTTTTTCATCATCTACCTACAGAATGCACGTTATCTGAGAATATTAAAGTAAGTTGATGAATTTGGATAAACAGAGTGCATTGCAATGATTTACACCCTTCGTTTTTTAGAAAAGAGTTGTCATCACTTTTTTTAATTTGGTCTAGTTTTAGGCTAAAAAGAAAAAGTGAAAGTACTTCTTTTCCTACAACGGAGTGGTAATTACTAAAAGTGGTAATTGAATATTTGTCCCTATTTTTGATGGTCTATACAAATATCCTTATCACACAATAAATATGTCCCTCTTTATACCTAAGCCCATCAGGGGTCCAATAAGGTTTTTAATTCTTCCAAATTTGCCCTCCTATCTATTGTTTTTATCTTCTTATTTCTCTTTCAGAGAAGAAACAATCGAGCTCACCACTGTATCCATCGCTCTCCCCACCACCATATTCATTTTTCCCATCACCACCACCATCTTGATTGCCTCCACTACAACAAGCAACACCAATAGTGATATTTATTAGTAGAGTTGATCAACATATTCGTTTTATTTTCAGATTTGATATATAAAACACAAGACCTGATTCCGATTCATATTTTAGTTCATCAGATTCATATAGAAAACTACAAATTAATGGATTCTGATTTCTGATCTTGGTGTTACGGATAATGATTGTCTACAATCAGCACCAGATTTTTAGTGTTCGTCTTTGAATTCAGAAGAAATCATGGGTTTTCAATGAAATTAAAGAAGTTCAATTTTAAGTTTGGAATGAAGCAGTGGGAATCACATAGACAAATATCAATCTGGGATTATGTTTCAATTGGCATCTCTAATGAATTCGAGTATGTGATTTCTAATATTTTCAATCAAACTTGAAATCAACAGAGAGAGATGGGGATACTAAAATTGTCATTATTAGTTGTGGGAACAAGAGTCAGGCACTGGCTAAATTCTGTTAAAAATCTATTTAGAATTCTCTGAATTAAAGGGTGAGTTGCGTTCTTCAAGGTGCTTAGTCTTTATTTTCATTCATTTAGAATTTTGTTTCGCTTTCTAGATTGTCTGTGAGGTGGTATGTTTAATAAGGGATTTTGTGTCAACAACATCTCTACTGAATTTGGGATGATGTTGAATTGAATTAAAAATCTACATCCCACAACTCATGGTGGTTCAGATGATTGGAATTGGTATTGAAGCTTCAAAGCAGAAAATGGTGGTTGCTGCTATGGATTATAAATGGTGGTTGATGGTTTTGTTGGTGGATCGAAAACTGCAGCTGGTGAAATGGTAGCATTTTTCCATCAGCATGGATAAACATCCATTGTTCATCCAACTAAAATGGATAAACTTCTACTGTTGATCTAATTGAAATGTATCAATTTCATTTTTATGCCACTTAATGTTGATCCATCATCATGGATAAACATCCACCGTTGATCCAACTGAAATGGATAAACATACATTGTTGATCCAACTGAAATGGATAAACTACTGTTGTTGATACAAATTTATCTGAACCGATGGTGGAGGCGGCGACAGCGGTGGTGGAGGCGGCGACAGCGGTGGTGGTTGCTGCTATGGATTATTAATGGTGGTTGATGGTTTTGTTGGTGGATCTGAAACTGCAGCTGGTGAAATGGTAGCATTTCTCCATCAGCATGGATAAACATCCATTGTTCATCCAACTAAAATGGATAAACTTCTACTGTTGATCCAACTGAAATGTATCAATTTCAGTTTTATGCCACTTAATGTTGATCCATCATCATGGATAAACATCCACCATTGATCCAACTAAAATGGATAAACATACATTGTTTATCCAACTGAAATGGATAAACTACTATTGTTGATACAAAATTATCTGAACCGATGGTGGCGGCGGTGGTTGCTACTATGGATTATTAATGGTGGTTGATGGTTTTGTTGGTGGATTTGAAACTGCAGCTGGTGAAATGGTAGCAATTTTCCATCAGCATGGATAAACATCCATTGTTGATCCAACTAAAATGGATAAACTTATACTGTTGATCCAACTGCAATGGATAAATTTATATTGTTGATCCAACTGCAATGGATAAACTTCTACTGTGAAATGGATAAACTTCTACTGTTTATCAAGGGTATATCAATTTCAGTTTTATGCCACTTACTGTTGATCCATCATCATGGATAAACATCCACTGTTGATCCAACTGAAATGGATAAACATCCATTGTTGATCCAACTGAAATGGATAAACTACTGTTGTTGATACACAAATATCTGAACCAGTGATGGCGGCGGAGGCAGACTAGTGGTGGTGGAGGCGACGGAATAGTGGTGGTGGAGGACTATTGTTGGTGTAATGGTGGTGGTAAAAGAGTGGTGGTGGAATATTGGTGGTGCTGGCGGTTGGTAGGTGGTGGTTGTTGAACGGTGATGGTGGAATGGTAGTTGAATGTTGGTGGTGGTGGTGCTAGTGGTGGTGGTGAAGTGGTACAAGAAGAAATTTGTTCCATTTTGAAATAAAGAAAAATATTACATGAGTGAGAGTATTAAGGTAATGTAATATTAAATGGATAAGGTTATAAAAAAGTAGGGACATATTTATTGTTGAATAAGGTTATATTTGTTGGGTTTGAAAAAGAAGGACATATAATTAATATACCCTTGCTAAAACATCTGCAAAACCAACAATTGATGTTGCAGGTCCATCGTAATTGGAAAATCGACTTTGTTTTGTTCAATTACTGCATTCTCAATCCCTGTATGACAGTGTCCACGGAAAATATAAACCATTCCAGTAAATTCTTCAAATAAACATTGCATCTCTTCAACTATGTTTTAGTTGTAAATAAGTAACATCAAAGTTTAAAGATAAGTAAAATAGAAAATGCCAAAGAAAAAATAACAACAACTTCTTTATATGCAAATAATACATCATCTTAATTACCATTACGATTCTTGTTGAGTTATATTTTTCAAGAGGAACCTAAGACTCTTAATTATTAGTACCAACAAACCTTAGTCTAAGAAATCTCTATTCCCCATTTACAATTGTTTCCAAAGAAAATACTGTGTTTACAGTATCGTTCATATCACATATGATTCAGAAAAGGAAACTTTTCGCTAATAATTTGGCCAAATATTGTGTTTACAGTATAAAATATCAATTTCAGTCACTGTGTTGTATATCATATATGGTACCCGTCGAAAGATGAATCAACTGTATAGGATACTCACTTGGTATGATTGTTTCCATACAAAAATCAATTAGATGGGTTTTATCCTATTACCGGTTGTACTGCTGTATGAAAAGACATTATTGAACCCATCAGAAAGATGTTGGAGTTGTCGTCCATAGCAGACACATCCGGCTGTCTACATTTTCAACAGTGCCATACAGTTTGTCGTTCGGTCATTCCTATAGTTTTGGTCCTAAGCTGGTGAGAAGACCATGTTTTGGAATAGGCAGAAGGAAACTTATATATCCTAGCATTTTTAGGGGCGACTCCAAAATAATTAGGGAAGACAAAAAAAGACAAAAAAGGTCACCCGAACGTAAAATGTAGCCATCCCTTATCTCTCATTTTTTAATGGAAAAATTACCCTTTACAATCGGTAGATAACTTTAAAATTGGGAAGTTAATCCACAATCGGGAGTCAATTTAGTTTATATAACTTCCGAATATAAAGTATCACCAAAACAAAATCCTATATCTTTGGAATTTTCATTAACTTATAATCGGTAGTAAATAAAGTTATCTTGACTCTCGATTAAAGTAGACATTTGGCTAAAATGTTACCATAATCGGTAGTGAATTTAAGTTATTTAACTCCGGAATATAGAGTAGCACCAAAATGAGATTTTGCAAAATTCTCTATCTTTTGAATTTTGATATCCTATAATCAATAGTAAATAAAGGTATCCTGACTTCCAATTATAAAGTAGACCACTTTACCGAAATCCTATCATAATCGGTAGTCAAGATAGTTCATATAACTCCCGAATATAGAGTTTCCCTAAAATGAGATTTTGCAAAAATCCTCTATTTTTTGAATTATGGTTGAGCCTATAATCGGTAGTAAATGAAGTTATCCTGACTTCCGATTATGTAGTGGCTCTCTTTGCAGATATCCTACCATAATCGGTAGTCAAGATAGTTCATATAACTACTGAATATAGAGTAGCCCCAAAATGAGTTTTTTCCAAAATCATCTATTTTTTGAATTTTGGTTGAGCCTATAATTGGTAATAAATGAGGTAAAATCTTGACTTCCGATTATACAGTGTCTCTCTTTGCAAATATTCAACCATATTCGGTAGTCAAAATAGTTCATATAACTACCGAATACATAGTAGCCCCAAAATGAAATTTTACAAAAATCCTTTTTTTTTTTGGTTGAGCCTAGAATCGGTAGTAAATGAATTTATCATTAACTTCCGATTAATAGTAGCCACAAATACGCATTTAGCACAAATTCATATCAATCGGAAGTCTTTGTGCGTTTCCTAACTACCGATTTACTCTTAACAATCGGTTCAAAAATAAATTCCGATTACGGTAGGGCATTAACATATTCTATTATCTTTTTGGACATCCCTTAACCTTGTCTATGGGTTGGGAATAAAAAAGTCGCCCCTAAAAAGACCAGGTTATATATATCAGGAAACGACAATGTAAATAGAAATACTCATCAGTATATACCATATACACTCCTTGTACCTAAAAATCATTGTCAACAAATGCAAGCCTAGATTTGTTTCTGGGAAATATTTGAAATCATCAACCCACCCAAAATCGGAGAAGTGATAATTTGGAACTACCTTTCAATCTCTTTTTCATCGTGTAGCAAGTAGCAGGCATTCATATTACTGACATTAGTCAATACATTGAAAGCTTCAATAGTGGATAAATGGTATTTTATCCACATACCATTACCTATCTGCTGGTCACTGTCACAAAGGGATTGAAATAGTCAGTCACACACTAATAATCTTACAGACTATTAAGAAAATTAAGACAACATACAGGAAGAAAACATCAGATGCGCGAAAAATAATACTCCCTCCGTCCCACTATTAGATGATCTAGTTCAAGTTTGCACAATTTTTAGGGCAAGGAGTGGAAGGAAGTATTTTTAAGTATCTTTTACAATTATACCCTTATGGATAATAACTTGTAAAATTTAGAAATGATTCATCTCTCAAACTATACCATGGATTTTCATAAACTTTGTATCATTGAAAAGCATTTTAAAACACCTACGTAACAAATATCAAATTATACATATTTCTTATACTACCAATAATCAATCAAAAGGATAATTTTAGAAATATTCCCTTGTTTAATGAAATAGGTCAACTAATAGTGGGACAAAATTTTAAACTAAATAGGTCATCTAATAGTGGGACAGAGGGAGTATTAGTAAGTAAAATATAAAAGCTACTTTGACAATGATCTTGAAGAATACAGTGGCATACTGGTCATTTACTTTTGTTAGTACAATGCACTGGGTGACAACACCAAATTATGTTAAGTACTCCATGTTCCATGACCAAAAATATTAACCATGGTAAGTAAAATACATATGATAAAGTAAGACATAACAGAACAAAAATGACAGTATAAGCCATTATCGACATATGATAAAGGAGCATCTTACTGCCATACTCACTAAGAAATGGAAATCAATAAAGTATATTTGAATTACGCCCATAATGTATGGTTATTTTCTGAAATCAGCATGCGTGACACAATAATTAGAATCTAATCTAGCTTTGACGTATGAAGAATTTTCTTCAATTATCTGTACGTTTTCTAACAACAACAAAATCACAGTTATCTCCAATATAGTATATGAAAAAGAACACCATTCCTGGTATAGACTAAGTAATAAATTGCCATAAAGATCTAACAATCCTAGCAAAGCGTGTTTCAATTAAACAACAATTCACAATCAAAACCTACAACTTAATAAAATTAAGTTCAAAACCACCCAAAAAAAACCAATTTGATTATTAAACTAATTTGATCGATCTAACCAACTCTAGGGCAACGTAACTTACTCCAGCTCCTTGTTGCTGAGAATTCTCGGACATCGATAAAAAATCCTAGAAAGGAGAATTAGTTATAGACAAACCATAATGACATACCCAACTATTTGTTAGTCGTGTTCATAAGAAGAAATTTTGCTGTCTGATTTTAGACAAAACTTCCATGCTTACTGATTTCCAACTGACTATGACGTAAGTGCTCTTTGGATATTAGGTTGAAATAACAAATGGAAGTATTAAATTTACCTCAATAGCTATGGAGGAAATATTGTCACTCAACATCAACACGGAGGATAGCGGTACTTGGGCTAAGCTCTTTCATATTTTTAACGGAAGTTGGGTTAGTATTTATATTTCTAATAATGGATGCTTCTAATAGCAGTGAAATCAATTAGACTTACAAATACTAACACACTTCAGCTGATAATAGTAATTCTTCCATCTTCATTGATCATGCCTGAAAGTAAAGCATTGAAAGCTTCATATTTTTCGTGTTACGCCTTTTCTACGTCCTTGCATTTCTAATAAGACCAAAAAGATAAGTATACCGGTACTCAAAAAACACAATAAGTAACCAAGTATCAGCAAAACCCAATCCACCAACTGCAATAAAGTATGTCAAAAATTTAAACCTTATCTATGAGTTACCCGGGTGAAGGTAGAAACTTAGGGTACTACGGATATCTATTCCATAATAAATTAAATAACATCAATTGCAACTCTTTAGCAGCAAACACTGAATACTTTTTGCTATAAAAAAACGGAAAACGGAAATTGTAATCCAAGATATGAATAGGTAGTCAGAGTAACATAATAGTAGAAGTTTGCAAGATGGGGAAAAATAATTTACTTAATTGGAGAACCAAGTGTGCTAAGAACTTCAAAAATGTAGAAATAAAACTCTTTATTTGAATTGGAACGCTACTTAAATGAAGTACTCTGAATTACTACCATGCTAGTTAGTATTTTTCATACAGGATCGCAGACCCTAGTCTCTAAAGCATCAAGCTGTGTTTATATATGATTGTATCGGTGGGGATGATTTTTAATCAATCAAGTCAAATCAATAAGTAATAAGTGGAACTCTGGCAGCGGTAACACCTAAAAGGGGTTAAAGCCAAGTACTCACCAAGACTTAGGAATTTGATTTAGAGGTGCGTATCACCTACGAAACACCTGCAGTCATCCAAAACTCGTGGAAAGACTCTTATTTAGAGGTTGTGTACTTTTATCCGGCTTATTACCGAACTATGAACTCTCCCCTCTTTCAATTTTTGAACACCATCTCTTTATTCCAAACTTCTATAAGTTTGCAAGCGTCATCATTCTAATCCAAAAAGGATATCAAAACAAAATTGGTTCAGAATAATTTACTAATAAGAAAATACAAAATTACTTCCACCCAAGTCTATAACGATGCCTTAACTCAAACAGCTCATAGTTCACAGTCAACTACCTTGACGATCACATATTTTGGCCCATGAAGAAATACATAATTTCACAAACAATCTTAACTTATTTATTTGTTTAATATATAGTTCTCATCTCACTTGAAATATAGTTTAAATTTGAATATATATACTACCCATAATGTATATAAAAACATTGTACCTTTAAGAACTCGCAAATTTCTTGGCCTCTTCCGGTAAAACATAAAGTCAATGTGCGCAGTATATACGCATTAAGAAACAAAAGAATTCACATAATACAGTAGGGCAAATAAATTTTGAAAAACACATAATTTTTACATTCTCCTCGGCTTTCGGTGCAACAATAGCTGCAGCGCTTGATGAAGTAGAAATAGAAACTGAAGCACCACCACCACCAAGCCAATGTTGGTAATCAAGTTTTCAACGTTGCTCTTCTCAATCAACTTAGCGAAGAGGTTGAGCTAGTAAGACTTATAAGCATTGGGTATTGGCTGTCGCTACGAAGTTAGAAATCTTCTCTTCCAGTTATCGGACCTGTGATAAGATGATCCAATTATAAATTATATTCAATACAATTAACTAAAATGAACAGGTGGATTTGGGGGAATAAATTTGCTCACAAATCATCACTTTTGGGGGGAAGGGGGGGTGAATTTTTTGTTCAAGAATCCAATAAAGACTTGTATGAATATGCATCTGGCAACTCTACACGAATTCTCCATGCCCCCATCATAGAGACCTGCAATGACCAAAGTCAGAAAAAGAAATCATTTGAAAAAAAATCTTAAGGCATTTGATTTCAGGTATACTACCTCTACCAATAATGGTTCTTGGCATTTGAAAAATATCGACTTTAGGACATGAAAAATCATGCTTTAAAAATGTATGTACACCCAAAAATTAGGCCTTACCAACTACTACAACAACGGAACTTTCAAAATCTTCAAAGAAACAGTACCCGATTTCTAATTCAGCAAACAACTATTTAAATCAAGAAATTTACTATTAAAAGACGATGTAGACACAATCTTACCAAAGCCTAAACCAATGTAACAATCAGACTAACTTTCAACATCTTAGTTGGCATTGCTTCTATCTGCAGTGCATCCCACTCGGCACAATTGTCTATTTTGGAAAGAAAAAAAGAACGAATAAAGATCAGTGTTGAACCATGAACATAATACACCAAAAAATAAAATAATAATAATAATTTCTGATATTCAAGTTAAATTGAGTCTCAATAGAAAAATCACCAAAAAGACTCACATTGAGATTGAGTACATCATATACTGTGTCAGCAATAGACTGAGCCTCAACGACAATCTGATAAATCGAAGAATCCAAATATGATTGCCAAAGGAAAATTTGTAACAATAAGTAGCCACCAACCTAACCAAAAAGAAACCCGCTTTAATAAATCGAGTAGCATCAAACACAAAATATCTCTAAGAACTTCCCGATTTTAGGAACAAATTTAGAAAGACAAAAAAGAACCATATTCCTGCCAACACAAAATTTGAAGTTGATTCAAGTGCCTTTACCTAGCGGTAGGACTGTACCTGGAGTTTTCCTGTTCTTGATGCCAATACCACAAATCACCTCCTAAGAGAAAATCTGGCGGAAAGTCTTATTAGCAATTGAGGATTCGGCATGATCACCTGACCTTGTTTTTCTTTCCTAACCCCCTAAATCACTGATTCTTTCAAAAAATAACTTGATCTTGCTGGTTAAACATCAATATATGCTCTCCTGCCATACCAAAAAAAAATGTAATCGTTAGGAAATCAGAACATCCAAATATGAATTTTGGGTTTCTTCAATTACTTTAAAACCTTTTAATCAATCTCCAAGCATCGTAGCACCGAATATTTGGAAGTAGCTACCAATTGATTCCAAAGTAAAACATAGGGAGATTAAATGGAACAATCAAGAATTAAGAATAGGAGTAGGAGTAGGAAGCTAGACCACATGCAATGGTACCGATAGATAGTTTTTAAAGAAGCAAAGCCAACTGCAAGATGTCTGAACAATAAGGAGTTGACTAATGGAATCCAAGGCTTGGATTTTGTGGAAGCCGGTTGCTAAGGAGAAGTAGAACCTTAACGAAAGACTATTGGTTGTAGATTCTGCTTATATTCAAGAAGAGAACATGTGGAAATCATCTCCATCAATCATCTTCCTTTTCTCCTTCCGGCACTTATCACTATCGCTAACCCTACACACATACATAAAATTAAGGAAAAAACCAATCAATTACATTCTAAGAACCAGTCCATTCTCCATCTAAGCCTCTTCCTGCCCTTGATTGAACCAAATGATTAGATCTGTGAGCTGTTGGATAGAAACTGAGAGCTAAGGAAAGCAAATGAAGTTAAAATTTCACCTTTTTGAAGAAGTGGAAGAAATGGTCGCAGTGTTGGCTGCCTTCAGAGAAACACTATCTGTAAAAATAGTAAGTCATTGATATGTAACCTATGGGAATCGAATCCACAATTACATGGTTAAAAAGCATGTCATCTACCAATTGAGCTAAGATAGCAGTTCAATTTAATTGTATCCTTATTGTGTAATTTGACGTGCTCGTCCATGGGATCCCATTTTGATTCACCGTATATAAGATATGCAATCAAGTGATACCTATTTATAATGAAAATAGAGTAACTTATTGACAATGTAAGCTACATAAGCAAAATATCTATAGTGGTTTAGTGATTAAAAAATAATCAATTTAAACAAAGCAAACATCAAATGGGGAAGATGGGATATATTCGGTATGCGGTGAACAGAGAAGATGGACTGTACATGATAGGAAGAAAATTTTACTTGTGCCGAAGAAAGGAAATAATTGATATATCGGATACTGCAAATTAAACCTGCAAACAAACCACTTACATAGGTTAGTTACCTGCAAAAACATAATAGATATTGGAAAGAAGAAGATAAAATAAAGAAACCAAAAGGGTATCACCAAACCCAATCGAAACTTCAACTATACATATGTATACTCAACCTTTCCATATGAACCATGAACATGAACATCAACTTCTAGACTATCGACAGACCAAGGGGAAAAAGAATAGAATCAAATTATTTTTGCAATTTGTAAATTCATTACATTTTCACAGGTTTCTCTGATTTATTTTTACCTGAACGGGGAGTATCTTCTGTTGTGCTTCCCAGATAATGACGTTTACCCGCAGGCTACAGCAAGAGAGAAAATAATGTAAGAAAACAATAATAAAAGAGAAACACAACTCATATCTTTCCATTTGTATACAAATTGTAATTGTTTCGTTGTACCTAGATATAATTATAATTCTCATTCCAATCATAATCCTATCTTTATGATGAATCCCTCAAAATATGATAAGTTTGTCTCTTATGATGCAGACCGGCTAGTAACACACATGCATAAACTAATAATAGACAGAAAGTAGAAGAATAGAACAATAGGAAATCAACAAGACGTTGATAAATTGAGTCTAGGGCTAGAAGAAAAATTACTCATTGATAATCTAACGATTATGTTCATAAAATCAATAATAAAGTCTTCCTCCTAAAGAAAACCTAATAGCCTATTTATACTAGAAAGATAAACCATATGAAAATTAACCTAAGACTAAGGACATAAACGCCCTCCCTATAGAAAGAAACTAGTAAAACATCCTAAACAGAAAACCCTCGTAACTAATCATAAAATGCTCCTGCATCAACCTCCCCAGGTTGAAAGAAAGCTCGTCTCCGATGAGAACGTCTTTACAACTTTTAGCGTGTATCACAAGACTAATCCATCACAGCTTATTCCATCTCCCATGTAAAACATCCAACTGACTTTCCAAGCTCTTAGATAGGAATGTAGGAGATTACTGACCACACCCAGCTCCTTGTTTCGTAAATAGTAGCTTTTCCCACGATCAAACATAAATCCCAAACCTTTAGTTTTGATAAAGGACTGATTTATGACATTAACAAGCTGTAACTCCGTCGCCCCGTCTTGATATTCATCGTATATTAATCTCTAGCACGAGCTAGTCGCTAAACCACGAGAAGCAAGCAATGGATTTCTTCCTGGATTTTCTTGTAACTCGTCATGACATCCAGTAGCATTCACTATTCTTGTGTACTTCCCATTAGTAGCTCCCACCTCTTGATGCATACTCCTTATATGACCAGCACAAGCCTTACTGTCATTACTGATACGTGTGTTCCAAGAAAGTGGCTCACTATCAATAATTTGTTGTGGATGAAAACCATATGCAGTTCCGGACGGTGTTCGATTAACTAAAGTGTTTAAAGCACCAATGGACGTCTCCCTTATTTTCCCATGGTCGAAGACAAAATTGATTACATTATTAATGAATACCGTAGCTCATCCTCCTTGCAGTTTCTTATTCCTTGGTTTATCAGCAGTTATATTTATATACTCCACCTTACTTTTGTAGATAGTTGACTTTATAACAGACAAATGACCTATTCTATCAGTAAGAAGCATTAATTCCACCATCTCGTCTTTATATCCAGAACCATCTTCTCTTTTCAATCCAGTGACAATGATCTTCTGTTTTCACTTTCCTCGATCAAAAACAAAAGCCACGTGATCAGTGGTGGTGACTATCTCAGCCATGTTAGTTACGACTAGATTTTCTGGGAAAAGAATGGCCATAATCATAAAGAAAATAGGGGCTACCGATAACCACTTCTTCCTGTAGATTAATTTAATTATCATACTCTTTATTTTCAGCCTTGCCAACATGTTCCTCTGATGGTTATCATATGCACTCTTGTGCAACAGACAAGAAGAAAACTTCTTCGTAAAGAATTCAGTGAGACAGTCTATATGACTAATATTCGCCATCTTAACTATCTTCATTAATGTTTCTTCAATAGATTCACCAACCTTTAACGTGTAAACAGGACATGTTTCTTCGTGAATCCAGTTAGAAACCTTCCTAACATAATAAACACTAGTTTCTTCTTGCTCCTGGTCAACTGGTAAAACTACGACATTTTTGATTGCTCCGTTGATTCCCCTATAGACCAACTCATGAAAGTAAGAGAACCTAAATACGTTGACTGCTGGAAGCGATCTCCGAATAATAAAATAATGGTCGCAATAATGGAAAAGCCTTGAACACCACCTTGTAGAAATTTTATCACTTTCCCATTCCTTCACCAGCTCCTTGAGCGTAATCTCAATGTGCTTCTCTATCGAAGACGACATAACCACAGCATATACAACAAACTCACAATAAGTTTTACTATAATAGCACATGTCAGAGAACAATGGAAACTTCCTTTTCTTTGTTGAGGTCTCGAATATTGGCACAAGATCTTCGGTGACAACAATCTTTCTTGATACAACTTCAAGATCTTTTACATACCTTGAGGTTACATTACTCAGACCATAAACATCCCTATCCATATAGTAAAGTCTAACAAAGTGCCTTATGATTGAAATGACAATATTTAGTATAACAAAACATCTATTCACTCCTCTCTTTCTTCGACAGAAGTATTCTTTCTTATTAGAAGAAAATACTCCGAAAACCGAATTCCATTCAATCGAAAGTATACAGTGACATGTTGACCGCACCAAAATAAGCACCTTGACAACTAAGCTTACTTAATAGCATATGTACCAATAAGCTGACATTGTCCAGGAGATCAATTCCTCAATAACACTATTAAAGAAAGAGTTAGGCTCACAATTCTCAAAAGAATGCACGACTTTTGATGCCAGTTCTCTTAGAACCTTCTCCCAATAATTCACTTTGTTGCCCAATAATTATTTTGTGCTAAGATGAAGATACTCCTTCGACGAGACACATACACCGAAACACAGTAAAGACTTCACACGGGACAGTGGAGAGATGTAAATCTTCGTACTCACGTTGTCGATTCTATGTGTAAACCCTCCTTGTGTCTTTGTAGTAAAATTTACTAGCGCTAAGCAGCCTCCATGTATATCATTGTTATAACAAAAATTCTTCTTATACAAGCCTGAACTCGAAGTAATAATTTCCTCCATATGAAAAACTGGAGTTTCATGAATACGACCTTTGTAACATAGTGATTGACTTACACAGTTTTATAAATCCTCCATCATAATGTTTCTCCTAGTGTTAAGGAAAATTCTCCCATGAATTTTACTTGCATATTTTTCACCACTAGCTTCTTTACGATAAGCGTTTTCCCTTTGCTTATACAAATCTGATATCAAATTAAGATTGTCGACAATATACAAATCTTTCTTCTTATAAACAGAATGATATAGGTTTACGGGAATACTTACAATGCTTGTGTTTTCTCCCGTAAGAGGATCAATATGATCTGGTTGAAAGAAAATCTCATCTTCAGCTTCCGAATAAGTATCGTAAACTGGTGGTGAACTCAAATCCGTAAAGGCTTGATATTCGTCGTTCGCATTGACTGAGAATAAAATGCTTCATGATCGACGTGTCCATGAAAAAAAGTTTCACTGAACACCTCATGTGTGCCATCTTCAGAGTCTCCTCCCGATAGATCTGAAGAGTCGCTTTCATGATCACAATCCTCTTGACTATCTTCCGATAATTCAATAGATGTGTGATTGGTAACAAGATAATCCTCTTGACTGCCTTCCGACAATTCAACAGGTCCACGGTTGCCTTCTGGGTTCTCCATTAGGGCTTCCGTACATCTACGTTTCTCTAGCTTATCCAACCATAGCAACATGTTGTCAACTATAACTATAATCTCTTTAAGTTCTGTTGAATAAGTTTGATTACCTTTTCCACCACGACTTCTAATTCTTATTGCCATTATAGATGGCTAGGGTTTGTGGGGTTTGTTTCTAGCACCAAATAATAAAGTTTGTAGGATCTATTTTGGCTCTGATACCAATTGATGCAGACCAGCTAGTAACACACATGCATAAACTAATAATAGACATAAAATAGAAGAATATAACAATAGGAAATCAACAAGACGTTAATAAATTGAGTCTAGGGCTAGAAGCCAAATTACTCATTGATAATCTAACGATTATGTTCATAAAATCAATAATAAAGTCTGCCTCCTAAAGAAAACCTAATAGCCTATTTATACTAGAAAGATAAACCATATGAAAAGAAACCTAAGACTAAGGACATAAACGCCCTCCCTATAGAAATAAACTAGTAAAACGTCCTAATCAGAAAACCCTCGTAACTAATCATAAAATGCTCCTACATCATATTACCTGTTGCAAAACTTAGCACTTAATAAATATTCAAGTAACAGTTTATCTTTCCCGCAGACTAAGTAAATCTACTCTCCAGACATCCATGTATATCAAACATATTGAAGAAAGAGGAGTTCACCGTAAACTAAACCCATAATTTGTTTACAAATATTTTAAGCATAGAGGGATAAAAATAACCACAATTCTATGGTCTTCACAAACAATTGCAGGTTCAACCTCAGCTTTCTACACTATTTTAATTAAAGTAACTACCAATTTGGCATATTCTGATTTGTTAGCCTGCAATTAGACAATCCAACTTGGTGAGCATGACTCCACAATATAGCATCCATTCAAAAATACCAATACCCCAAGCTAAACTGCGCATAACTCGCAGCAGCATCCCTTGTACTTTACATGTACATCAACGGTGCATCTCAATGTAGTTTCCTAACTACGTAGACTCTTCCTAGAAAAGGCCATCTACTAAATCGTATTGCACCTATTGATCTAGCTGGAATTCACATCATAAAAACCCTAATACAACTAATTCTAATCGAAATAAATTTGAATAATTTTAGTTCGAACTCCAGAAAACATAATCAAAATCAAATTAATGAGTTAATTCATAATTCCGATCATAAAGACTAACAAATGGTGACTTTTCTCAAAGTAAAACATCTTGAGATTAAATAGAAGAATCAAGAATTAAGAAGAGGAGAAAAGCTAAAAATTAAAGAACAAACCCTAGAGTTCATGTTTACTAACCAAGTTTTCATCTTTCTGGTTATCCTTGTTGTTCACATCTAATCTTCACAGAGAAGACCATACACCATCTTTGTTTATCTTCTAAGCAAGAACAACCGATGTAACTTAGGTAACTCAGCGAAGGATGTGAAGGTGAAGCCATCTCTCGCTGCGTATTCTCAGTGAAAAAATCGTTTCCGGAAAGACAAAACAACTTTTATATGTGTCATACTTGCATCCAACGTCCAAAAACATATAGCAATATCTGGACGGACTCACTCATCCTCAAACCCACCCTTATTTCTTTAACTCACAGCCCATTACCGAACATTCCTGGACATCCAATCCATCACTCGATCCAGATGCTAGTGGCCGCCATATTATGGTCCCCGTTCAATCCTGTCCATCTAATGACTCTTAAATCTCATAGTCAAACACCACCTTTTTTTTATAACTATGATGTTTGCTTTTGAGTGTTATAGGTACTTTGGAGTCATTAGGATCAAAATAAGGAAAAATCATTCAATTGGAACCTGCTAGGTTGCGCAAGAAGGAGGTGAAGAATGAACTATCAGTTCTCTGTAATTAACAGTTGAGCTGAAAGAGAGTTAGGCTGTCAGTTCTCTGAAACTGACAAGCCAAATTGATAACTAGGTGGCATGTATTCAGTTTCTGGGTGCAATAAAAATTCTCATTATTATAACCCTAAAATCAAGAACTTATCATTGTATGTTTGAAAATTGAAAAAAGAGATGCCCTGAGATGACGGCCATGGAATTAAGAGAAGAGAGATCAGCAGAGAGTGGAATTTATGATTTGAGATGGAAGAAATCGAGTTAGAACTGAAAGATGGAGATGTTGTTACTGTTTGTGATGAATCTCCTATCTGTTGATTCATCTAGGGTTTGAGACTGATGCTGTTGGAAAATAGGTTTTGGTGATTTCTGTGAAGGGTTGTTGAATGATTCTGCAATGGAAGATGGTGAATGAAAGGGTTTTTGAAATTGAAAAGGGCCCGATGGTTCAATTTGTGAAGGGTATGTGCTGAATTTCAATTTCAAGCAGAGTAAAATATATTTGAGAAGATGGGTTCAATTCAGAAGGAGGAAATTAGGAGTTGGTAGTGATGGATAGAATAAAGATGGTTACGAATTGATGGATATGTGGAGTTTTGAAGAAATTATCAAGAATCAGATATGGGTTTGTATGTTAGGTTCGAGTTAGTTAAGAACTAAACTTGGTAGTGAGATACAATGATCATGGTGGTAGTGATGTGTTGGTTCAAGAAGGGTTAGATGTATATGTAGGATTGTTGGGTTGCTTATGAATTTGAGATTGCAGATTGGTGGTGGCTGAGAATATGTTGTCAAGGTGATAGAATTCAGAGATGAAGGGGAAGTGGATTGAACTGTTTTAAGCTGAGATTTAAATGAACTAATGGTGTTTTGCTGGTGACTTGGTTTAATGGTGCTGAGAATGGAAAAATGAGCTGTTGTTGTATCCTTGAGTGGTGCAAGAGGCTGAGCTGACAGGTGCTAGGTGCAGCTGAGGGATTTACTGAGATTCTGGTGTTGTGTGCTAATGGGTTATTGAAGCTGTGATGATGTGGTGACCATGGTGAGGGTAAGCTAGTGGTGCTATTTCCATGAAGAGGATAAGGAAGGAATGATGTTGTCGTGCTTGCAGTTGACAAGGGTTGTGGTTTTTCAAAAATTTCCTACAACTTTAGGACGTACATTACTGCTTGGAGCTTTGGAGAGAGTCGTAAACACTAATAGGGTTTGCTTTATTTTCATCTTCTTTATTTTCATTTATTATTATAATTATGAACTTCATAGATATGAGTAGCTAAACATATACCGTATTATTGGTTAAGGGTGTTAATTTGATTTTTTAACCATGTTATCTGCATCAATGAGTTAGTTTTGTCTCAATAATTTATTGTTTATGAATCACAATTAATAGTGTTATATAGTTTGTATGATTGGTTAAGCGAGTCTGGAATCGATTGAGTCTGTCTTCATCCTTATCGCTAGATTAAGGTTTTGAATATGCAAAAGTTGAATAATTTATGATCACAAGTAGCATAATTGTGAGTAGTGCTTGTAGTGATATATCTTACTAGTCACAAGTGAATCATAACCTTAGTTAAATCACTTTTACACGTTCGATTACTTTGATTTGTCTATTTCGTAGAACTTCATGCTCTTAGGGAGTTAAACTTAATTGTGCTTTTACACTTTAGGTTGCTTTCTAAGTAGGATTCACATATGCATCTTTTAATGTGTTTGTGATGAAATCAGGAAATTAACAGGATATTCTTGCGATCAAGATATCCAGGACTTTTAATAAAAGATAGAATAAATTATTAATTCTAGTCATTGATGAAAATACATGTTTTTGAATAAAACAACCCCTTGACCAATATATTCTTCTTACTGATTACTTTCATTATTTTATTTCTTTGATTTACTCTTATCTGCTTTGATAAAATCAAAATCCCCCTTGGTTACTAAGAAACTGAAATTTGAATAACAACATAAGCCTCCCATGGAACAAACTATTTCTTATCATCATATACTTAATCCATATTATTTGTAAGTAAGAAATTGAAATTATTTTTGACACATACAACAACGATCAACCAACTATTTGTTTTAATAGCTAATTGTGATAATAAATGTTTAATCGAGTCAACCTTGAAATCAACTAACACTAATTCATCATCAAAACATGATTATTATTATTTTGAAAGGGTAGATGTTCATGAACTCGTAGACCTTTTCTGAGTTGATGTTTTAATTCACGAAAAACATATAAAATCGGTGCATATTATTTGCTACGGATCCCAATTGTAAGAATCGGCAAGAACGATACACACACATAGACCAATTCTAGACAATGAACAAAAATAATTGGCTTATACGAGTGCTCATGTAATCCAATTCCGGGTTAAAAAGTACACAGACAAGTTCTTCAACCAGATAACACTGTCAAGTACCTGTTTGATCTTGACAAGACAATGGAGTAATCGAAATGATAATTATTGAACAAAAGGCTTGGTTAACTCAACACTCAACAAAGTGTAGCCTCAGATTTATTTTTCATTCTTCGTACCTCAACCTTACAATCAATACTTTCTTAAATAGCAGCCACAAAACCCTAAATAAAAACCTTAAGGAAGGACAGCCTTACATGTGGTTGCATCTACCATGTCCAAAGTTAATAGTTCATTAAATTTAAACCTGAAATAAATATGATTAACTAACCCTAACTAATTTTTAACTGATTTCTACCTCGTACACCAGATTTTAGACAAGGGCAGGCACTTGGTCCATGAAAAACACATACAGAATAAATAGATTGACGTGGTCACGGACATCAACTGATTATCATAGGGATCGGTAATGTGACAACCCAACTCTTAAACCTTCTTAGCTAAAAGGATTATAACATAATTGAAGCACAAAATCCTGATTAACGATTTTAAGAATCATAATTACGTAAAGTGAACTAAAACCAAACCAAACCTAAAGCCCAAACACTCTGATATCTATAAACGAATAACTATCAAATGATATAAATAGATTAGTGTGTTGTTTTACAATAAGTAAAGAATACATATATATAGAAGATACATAAACATAACTTAGTTCGGAAACGCTTTAAACTACGTAAACGGGTATCATCACGTGCACCATTTCTTCTGATAACTGAAAAATTAAATAGGAACGGGTGAGCACATCATCCCAAAAGGAGGCTCGGTGGATACCATTATATCATTCAAGTAATCACTAACATGCTAATTAAATAAAAATGATAAACATCTTTTACACACAACATAAAGCAGGAGATTGCTTCAACTCACTTCCCCAGATATTGCGTCCTTAGTGACAACAATCGTGAAAGATCCACCTCCGAATGATCTAGGAGAAATGAATTAAACAACCTAAACATATGTTATCCTAACCTTTTTTCACTCAATGTATAAGAAGATGCTAAGAATAACTCCAGTCTCAAATGATAGCATGAATCCAAGTACCATAAGGTATTATCGTGGAATGCCTACACCTCATAAATTACCAACGCCAATATTTAACAAGGTAAACTATACAGATCCAATAACAATAAATAAAATCAATTATATAAATCTTTACGTGAGTGTATAGTCATATTTAGGGGATTAAGACTTAGTGTACCAACTGGACTATCAACAATACAATAACGATGGTAATAAGAATGATGAGAATAATAACATAGTTGATAATAGTATTTGAGTAATTAGGTTAATAACAAATTTATAGTAAATAATATTTGGAAAATTTATATATTGTATAACGGTAAGTTAAAATATCATATTTATATATTATATAACCGTAAAGTTAAAATATTAGATATTATAAATTGATGTGAAATCAAAATTTGCATTAGTTATATCTATCAACAATACAAAGCAAAGCTAGGCTAAGTTTGCCTTTGTTAGTGGTGGTCAGGATTTGTCCGTGGGAAAGATAAATCAAAGGTTGTGGTTCTCCATGCCACACCCTACAAGTCACACACGTGGTGTTAATTCCAGTATTATGAATGAAAAATGAATACTCAAGTCAAGATATGGAATTTCAAAAATTATAACGGGGAGGTTCGAACTCATGACGTATTGTGTCATAAGAGTGGCCTCTAACCATTGTTCCACCTTGGTTGGAATTGATAGAAAAGATAAATCAACAGTGGTGGTTTGTTTAACTTAAATACCATAATTGGTCTATTAATTAGTGTTTCACTAATTGCACATAATAAATAATATATTCATTATAAAGTGTTTTATTAATTAGTGTTTCACTAATTGCTTATAATAAATGACTAATCATTTTTTAATTATAAATGTTTTCTTAATTAATTATAATATTTATTTCTATTAATAAGTAATTTTGATAAATAACATCAATAGACATTTTCTGCGATAGTGAGTAGTAGAAGAGGTGGAGGCCGAAAGATTAGTTGTGGTTAAGGGCGGAGCTAAGTACAATTATATATATTTATTTTTGTTCTTTTATCGCAAAATGGGATACAAAGTGCATTTTTCACATGTATCCAGTTTGCCAAGAATTTTTTCTCCCTCTCTCCTCAAAATTCTGGCTCCGACCCTGGTTTCTGGTGGAAGAAGTAGTGACGGTGAATGCTGGTGAGTAGTGATGAACAATATTAATTTTATGTTTATCTGATAACATCGTAGTGTGGAAGATGTGGTTGGTTGTTTTTAACACTTTTGATAAAGGAAGGTACCATATATTTCAGGGATGATATCATACAAGACAATATCGTAGGTGGATCACCCAAATTGTACCCCTGTTATCTTTGGTACTATATCGTATAAATCATGATTTTTTAATGTTAAAATAAAATTGATTGCAATACAAAAAAAATATATATACACGGAAAAAAATTAATGAAACTAATCAATTGACAAAATTTTGTTCAATCTAAACCTCATAATGGCATTTGTGATTGAAAATTAGAATTGAGTCCAACAACCTACATGGGATGGGCAGCAGTGAGGTGGCAGTGGTAGAGTCAAAAATTGACATTGAGGAGGCCTATTTTTTTTTAAAAAGAAACATGTAAACTTTGGTAGACTAAACTATAAACATATATGGACAAAGTACTATTTATAAAATATAAACTAAAAAATTTATGTAGTTATTAAAAATTTAAGGGGTTAGAGCCAGGTTAGTCAACCCTTGGCTCCGCTACTAGGTGGTGATGGATAAAAAAAGTGGATTCATATGGTTTTATGGTGGTGGCGGGTATTGGTGAACAAAAACATATTATAATAATTTCGTAACGCCACAAAATGTGTAACGTTATATTATAAAGTATAAAACGTGGTTGATCATTCTAATGTTAAAATAAAATCGGTAAAACACATGTCCATTTAAAAAAATTGGTGCAATCAATTGCCATGTTATGTAATAACTAAACGAACGACACAAATCAAGATCAGAACATATGAAATTATTTATTATCGATTTTCTTATGTAAAGAGTGGTCAGGATTTGTCCCGCTGGGGTTTGTTCAACTTAACCATTTTTAAACGTTTTATTAATTAGTGTTTCATTGATTGTTCATAATGATTAGTTAAATTTCTATTATAAATGTCCCTTTAATAATCTAACATAAATACATAATTTTATTAATACATAATTTTATTAATAAATAATTTTATTAATAAATAATTTTATTAATAAATAATTTTACTAAAAACTATATTAATTCTAATTGTGGTAGTGGAAGTAGGGTTAGTATAAGCGGTGGCGGGTGTTTGTGAATAGTGGAGGAAATAACATTACTATTGGTGGAATAAATAGTGGCGGTGGATGGTTTTTATGGTGGTGGGAGTTGGTAATAGTAGTGTATAATAATAGTTTTTTCTTTTTAGTGAGTTTTATTGACCAAGTAAAAAAATAATATTCACAAAACATGCAACATTGTATTGTGAAAGATGTAATTGGTTGTTTTTAGCACGATTGATAAGGAAAAAAACCAAATATTTCGAGGATGATACCGGAACGTATAAGACAATATGATCATGACAGTTCGATCACCCGTATTATATAAAGGCAATTGGTGTACCCGCGTAAGAGAACATTACCGCTCTCTCAAGTACTATTACATTCTTTTTCCTGAAAGACCATCAATGTCGAGTTGTTTTGCGACAACTACCTACAAAGACAACAACTTTCACTCAATTCCCGATACAAAACTTTATTGACCTGGAAAATGTATTTGCATTCTAAAATATTTGTTTGAAAATTATGTTTGTTCATCAAAATCATCATAAAAAACTCTAAATTTTGCCTCCGATATTTATAGAATATTTTTTTATATTTTACATTCTCAAATCATGCGACCTCTTGATGACAAATTAACAATATCAAATTACGGATCAATACGTATAGGTTTCATTCACTGGGTCAGAAGGTAGAGTAGACACAGATGGGTAGATCACACAAAGCAGAACATGACTGAGAATACTTCAATAATTTGGTCAAGAGATAAGGTCAAAAATTTAAGATTAACTTTCTATAGGACTAATTAGATCGGCTTCGATAGGAGCTGACTAAAATATGGATTAATAATAATTTTCACGTAAGACAATTGCAAAACATAGTTTGGCTAACTATGCCTATGTAAAGAGTGGTCAAGATTTGTCCTTCATCAATTGCTATATTATGTGAGAAGAAGGTGATATCTAAGATTGAGGTATATGATAAAAATTATTGGGGAAGAGATATCAAAAATTTGGTCAAGAGATAAGGTCAAAATTGGTGATATCTAACATGACTGAGAATACTTCAATAATTTGGTCAAGAGATAAGGTCGGAAATTTAAGATTAACTTTTAATAGGGCTACTTAGACCGGCTTCGATAGGAGCTGACTAAAATATGGATTAATAATAATTTTCACGTAAGACAATTGCAAAACATAGTTTTGCTAACTCTGCCTATGTAAAGAGTGGTCAAGATTTGTCCTTCCTCAATTGCTATGTTATGTGAGAAGAAGGTGATATCTAAGATTGTGGTATAATTCAAATCTATTAGATTCACATCATTTAAAACTGGATGCCTTGAAAAAAATTGACGTGTTGTTATTATTATTACAGGCAAGGGATACATTGACCACACTTGCGCAAATATCTCACTTCGCAAATGATTAGTGTTGCATGTACTGTCTAGAATGCAACGGAATTTGAGGAAATAGGGCACCAGAAGCAGTGTCCGGAGTATTTTGGATATAGTAACTTAGACCCAATGTAATACGTATGTACTTTTTTTTTTAGTTTTTCCACAATCTATTTATTTAAGAAAAATGAACATTGCAAATACATAACATCAGCAAAAATTAGACAGATTGCGTTTGACAATAATGGCTACTGATGGTCCGGAAACGATAAAAGAAAGGAATTGTTGTAGAAGAATTATTGGGATATACAACGGATTACTTGATACGAATGAAAGAGGTATAACTACTTCAATTCTGAAATCGCATAAAGTTCACAGTACAAGATGACATCAAGTTTAAAGTTAGTAACAAACATAATATGGCTAACTAAAATATTAAAAACAAACAAGATATATAAACTTTGAAATCCGTGGGACTTGAAGGGGTTAATTTTGAAAACTACAATCTTAGAAAGCAACGATCCACAATACCATTATTTTTATTTTTATTTTAATATTCAACGTAGAATATGTCAACTTTTGGTAAAGGATCTATTGCAACCTATTAATTTGAAATAGTATCAGGGAGTACAATATGTGTTCAATGTTCTTTATGAGGTAATGTGTCGCCAGATTGTATTCCAAGTGAAGGTAGGAACATACGGAAGTGACAAAATGTCCAAGACTTTTGAAGTTACCAATGCCTTCATTAAGACGAATTGCTAGGAACAATACTTTGTTGAAGATCTAATGGCAGAGGTTCGCATATATACAATCCCTTCGAAAAGGTAATGGGTACACATTTTAAACATTGTCATCCAATGGGTGTTGAAAAATTACAGGAAAATCATGTTACATTGGATAGTTTGTATCATTCGTCCGATGCAAAAAAATATTATTCTCTGCCTATTTGGAGGATCGACAACATGACCATGATAGATGAGTCAGCTGGAGCGAAATAGGAGCATGTAGAGACTTTTATGGACGATATTGATTAGTTGATTTCACTGAGATGAGCGTTGCAGACGATATATTTCCAAAAAATATTTAAACTTCCGTGTTCATGTAGAGAATTATCTCATTTTAAGCAATGAACCTAAATAAAAAAGTGTCTCGAAGTTAAGATTATATTTCTTTCGTTTGAGCAAATCTCCGGCAGTAAAATATTAAAAGAAAAAACAAAGAAAAAAAGAGAGGAAGATCCCAACTATTTTTATAACAAACACATATTAAATCATAAGGAGTTGATAAGTATTAGGGACACAAATTATATGATATATTAAAAATGAACCAACATCATGGCCCGTGCCGTTACGGCACGGGTTAAGGGCTAGTTCGCTTATAAAACAGAAGTGTTTGGTGTGTCACGCAACGGTTGAGATATATCCATATTTCTAACTGGTGTCTAGGATCTTCCCTCCCCTCCATGGTTATAGATCCAGCGGTTAGGAGTCATCTCATCTATAATCAATTCATTCCCCACTTCTGCGAATTTATTGCCTCTTCGAAAGAGGCCTTTTATTTTTCCCTCTCTCTTCTATAACGTCGCTGATCTCAACCCGACAAGAAACCTAAGCTCAAACCCTAACAACGCGTTTGGTGCAAGGAATTGGATTCCTGGTAATTCAATTTCGGGGGAATGTGACCAATTCCTTGAACCAAACGGTCCAAACCAACTCCATGTAATTGAGAATTTTGTTTTTTTTTGATAAGTCAAAAAAGGGAAATATTTATGTAATTGAGAATTTTGATTCCTAGGAATCCAATTCCGCCCAAAATAATTGATTTCCATTGCATTGGTCTAGCAGTGCAATGGAATTGGATTCCAAGGTAAAAACAAAAGCAATTGGATTACCTCAGCCAAACGCTAATTTTTTGGAATTGAATCCAATTCCAAAAATTGGATTACCCCATAATTAAATTCCTAGGAATCCAATTTTTCCGGCCAAACGAGGTATAGGTGTAAGTATAAAGGACCCTTTCATCTCCTCTTACGACAAATAACCCTTTCATCTCCCTCTCATTGATTGTTTGATTTCACCACTAAATCAAAACGTTCATTTACGCTATTAATGACATTTTCTTAGTATATAGTCTCTCATCCTATTGGAAAACAACATCGGTACACATGCACACTCGAATATGAAAGTTTTCTCTCAATCGTTTCTTTGGCTACTGCAGTATCATTTTTTTTTTTGAAGCATAGTATCGTTCCTATTTGCCATGCTATATTTTTTAATTATTACCGTCGTATGTTATAGTGGTTCAATTTGGATGCAGTTTAGTTAGATTTTTCGTATTTTGTATTTTGTTTGGTTCTTTTTTTTTTTTCTCATTAAAAGCCTGACTTTTTTTTTGTTTTTATATATAAAAATAGAGAGTTATTGATAAATATCCAAAAGAAAAGATGCCTCCCACAGTTGAGGACTTTGAGTGTTTCCTCTGGCTATAGCCAGCCTTTGTAGATCAGGGAAAGTGTTACGCTTAATTATTTTACAATAGACTCTATCAAAGTTTTTCATTTTTTTTTTGGTAAATCCAAAATGTATTAATGAATAACTAGATTACAAAACAAAATGAAGAGAAAGAAAAGAGGTCAGAAAAACCCCAAAAACTCGCTAATCATTTGAAACGAAAATAAGATACATTAGGTAATTCAATAGAGATCAAAAAATCAGGTCTTCCAAGATAATGTCTTCCCTCCTCATTGGGAAGAATGCACCCTCTCTTAGCCATCTTATCCGAAGCAAAATTAGTCTCTCTATAAGTGTGATCAAAACGAATCGCTTCATAATGTGAAGAAACTTCCCTCCAACGTTGCAAAACAAACCACGGAAGCTTAGAACTAGAAAAAGCCGTAACAGCACCCAAAGAATCTGAGCGAATACAAACTTTTGTGTAACCCCATTGAAGCGCCCATTCCAAACCAATTAAAATTCCGGAAATTTCAGCAATATAGTTTGTCATTGTGCCCAAACCAATACTATAGCCCCAATCACATTAGCATCATGGTCACGCGCTACCACACCAACCCCAGCAACACCCGTATTCCCTCGAGCCGCACCATCACAGCACAACATAAACTCATCCACTTCTGGAGGTACCCAACTACACTCAACAGGCTCAAGAAGCTTCACCTTTCTATGACGCACTTTGAAAAACTCCAGAATCTTCAAATCCTCAACCGAATTGAACATGTAGCCTTTGAGACGAACTGAATACTCGTGAATTTTATTGAACACGGTAGTCTTAAAGAAGCCCCATCTAACTTGTTTGTTATAAAAAAACAAAACTGTTACGAGTTTGCCACAACTCCGAGCGCACCACCAGAACAGCAATGAACCAAAGCTCTTTAATCATGCAACTTCTTCCACGAACCGCTTTATAGGCTGTAGACAAGTTCAGATGAGATTGCACACCAAAAATATCTAAAATCCA
Organism: Papaver bracteatum; assembly: GCA_023529315.1. Classification (NCBI taxonomy): domain Eukaryota; kingdom Viridiplantae; phylum Streptophyta; class Magnoliopsida; order Ranunculales; family Papaveraceae; genus Papaver; species Papaver bracteatum. Next base: position 1,570,030 of record JAJJWX010000526.1, on the reverse strand, counting down.
TCTCCAAGCCTCTCAGCAAACCTGCAATGCCAAAGCAAGTGGTCCAACGATTCCTCTGCATTATTACACAAACAACACTTATTTATCACCTGAATTTTGAACCTGTCTCGGACTTGATCAAGAGTAGCACAAGCTCTTCTTAAAATCTTCCGATTTCTAGCTACCAATGCCGGATGCACATATTGCCTCCACAGTAAGTTCGCGCCCCCTAGCTATCATTATTCTTCTAGTTGGTGCCTATAAGAGTTTTTGTGATACTTGAGTTACTTCCAAAAACATTGAATGATCTGCAGTGAATCTGAGAAGCTAAGCGCCGATAAGAGTTTTTGTGATACTTGATATTGTCACAATCGACAACATCTTGAGCAGCTAAGCAGTCTCCTATCAATCCTGTGACAATATCAAGATGAGACATAAAAGCAAAGGTGACCTTTCCAGGAGGATTTCGATCATCTCTGTTTATATTTCTGCCAGTAGGTCTGTTCCTTTCTGTCTGAGATTGCAAATAAACAGTAGATAGGTAATCAGTGATTTACTTTCCTGTTTTCCTAGGGAAAGGTTTTATTTGGTTAAACACTAGGCCACAACTGACTTTCCGTATAAACTAGCAGATGGTTGAACAAAGATCAGCCCAAGAACCCCAGTGAGTTTGAGGATTGTTGTTGGAGATCCAACCGAAACACCAATCTTCAAGATTATGAAAACCTGAGCTAGAAAAGTCAAGGTTCAGAGAACATTGAGCCCAAACATCTCTGGCAAAGTTACAATGCATAAGAGAGTGTTCCCCTATTTCAATATGGATACTACAGAGGAGGCAAGTAGGGTCACAGTTCCTAAAAAACTTAGCATAATGACATTAAAAGGAAGAATATTATTTTTTGTTTTCCAGGTAAAGAACCGAATCTTGGGAATGACCTGTGAAAAGGAGAGGGTACCCCAAATATACCTCAATCTATTACTTTTCCTTCTTATAAGTCATTTCTCCGAAAGTGATTCTATATGGACAGAGTAGAGACAATACAACAAATCGGTTCACACTTTGTGTGATCGTCTATGGATATGAGATCGAGACAATACAACAACAAAGTGTGTTTACTTGATACAAAGGTTCGGACTTAACCAAACTCAATACGATTCACGTATCAAGTAAATAGGAATTAACGTTTGTGAAATTTACTTTAATTATAATAAAACAATTATAATGCGGAAATATAAAGTAAATGACACAACAAGATTTTGTTAACGAGGAAACTGCAAATGCAGAAAACCCCCGGGACCTAGTCCAGAATTGAATACTCTCAGGATTAAGCCGCTATACAAAATAAGACAACTTCGTATAGTTTAGACCAAGCAACTAAACCTATAGTTCACCTAGTTCCGTCTGTATTCCCATGCCTCCAACCTGTAAACAACTCACGTACTTGGACCAATTCCTTTGGTTCGTATTTCAAACAGTAAAGGAACAACAAATATGTTTGGTATCAACTCTCTTCAACCAAGTGAAATGAGTTGCGCAAAGGTTCCCTTGTTTATCTTAACATAAACTCCTTTGGCAGGTTCCAAGATCTATCTTATGTTCAAATTCCCAAAGGCAATTGCTAAGATTAAGCCAACAATACTCTTCAACCAAGTGATATGTGTTGATGCCGATCTTCCTAAACTAATCAATCCAATCTACCATAAGGATAAACTGATTATTAATTGGATCCTATTTTTCCCAAACAAGTATTGTGCACACCAAAGATTGTAAAAGCCAAGTTAGAAATCTTCAATATCTTCTTTGTCTTCAAATCTTCTTAGATCTTCAATAAACACCTGCACACAACTACTTGAATCTATTGTGATCAATCACATACAAAACAGAGTCTGTTAACAATGGATTATCACAAGATCGTATTTAGATCTAACAACAGTCTAAAGATCCCTGTCGAAACCTTGAACTAGTTTGAGTGAATCTTATATCAGAAGAGAAGATTCTCAAGCATAAACAAACTAGGTGCAATCAAAGTTCAACCACCGTTAGTCAATCAAATCAATACGAAAACTAAAGATAAACCGCAATATCTAGTTTCCCACCAATGGGTCGCGCTAGAGCTTCTCAATCCCAAAGAAGACTTTAAATTGAGCGGCCGTAAGAGATTTCACCTAATTAGATTACTCTCCTCTCCGATAGGCGGCTTCACCAGTAATAAAGACAATAGAGTAAGTCTAGGTTACGCAGGATTAGTTTGCTAGAAATGCAAACTCAAAGTATGTATAGACAAGGAAGTTTGGATACCAAGGAATTTCCAAAACCTAAAATATTCACAAGATGTTTTTCATTACTCCACCAAATTCGGTTTTCATAATTCCTATGAATGCACTGTCCAAAAATAATGATCAAAATCTCCTTGGAAAATCTTTAATTAGCAAATGCACACTACTAATTCTTATTTTCCATATATAATTAAAAACCTTAAATAAAAATATTTTTAACTTATTTAAATTCGATCTTGGTATTTACTTCCTTCTTAGCCTTTAAGGAATATCTTTGAACAAAATAGAATAAGCATTAATGCACCGTGTTCAAAGAGTGACGACATCTTACTCTTGCAAGTCTTTTCCATGCTTGCTCACTTGAAACCGATTTACCACACTTCCAAACAAGTTTAAAATTGGTTCATCTGACTTTCAAGAACTATGTGATTTATCAAGTTCCACTCAATCACAACTCATGGGTTTACGGTTCTACCAAAACAAGTTTCGATTTTACCTCCATGTGAGTACTGTGGATAGTTACACTAGCTTACCAAAGATACGGCTGACTAGGTACTAGGATCGGTTCCCCATATATATTTGGTATCTAACTTGTATGTACTGCACATGTCCATAGGATCGGTTCCCCCTTCCCAAAAATGTGTTGCACATGTTCATAGGATCGGTTCCCCTTTCTTCCATAAACCTTGCTGCACCTCATACAAGGATCGGTTCCCCTTGTGATGCACTGCGCCTCTTACTAGTATCGGTTCCCCTCTTCCTAGTAATAAGTTCATACATACACAACCCGATCATACCCCAGGTGATTACTTAAGATCTGTTTCACTAATAAAAGTCATACCAATACATAAGTCAGGCCTCATATGAATAGTTTTACCAAGAACACAAATAAGTCATGAGCGGTTATAATAATCACACATATTGGTCGTTCATAAAATATGCAATGAAAAACAGCCCCAATAATGTCTGGCGATTTCCTTTCCGGTTCACAACACATATCATGAACTTACTTCCTTAGAACACATGTAAACATTGTTCCCTAGGATCAAATCCTCACCTCATACCCATACATAATCACAATAGCATTCATACGATTATGTCGATGTCTTATATACAAAGTTTAATGGTTAAGCAAGAAATTTCATATTGTATTCCTTAATACTATGTCTATCTAGAGTGTTCATTCTTCGCAGTTTTATGTTTTCAATATGCACGAATTGAAAGATACGTTAGGGAATGAAACAGTTCAATTCAAATATCACTAACATCAAGTGGAAGGATGATGTTGTCGTTGTAGCTCCGTACTTATTCACTTCTTCAAGTCTTCGCAATGCTTGTAATGTCTCGCCCTAATACTTTCAAGCTAACCTATACGAAGTTGACTCTAGTACATTTAAATCAAGCAACTCTAAAATGAGTTTTGCTTCACTAAAATATAACAACCAAACTTGACATACCAACGCTTGGTGGTTTCAACCGAGCAATGCTCTAACAACCTACATATTCCAAATTTTCCTAGCTAGAGAATTATTAGGTTGAGAGTCCTTTTTATCAAGGAGATTACACAGGGACTTGCTAGTTAAATTTCCATGTGGGTTGTCAATCCATCTGAGAATATCATTCATTCTTCTATTGGGGGTTATGGTAAGGATCCTGCTAACAATGTCCCACTCAAAAAGCTCATTTAAAATGACCATATTCCATCCAGTGTCCGTCATTAGCTCATTTACCATATGGAGATTGGTGACATTTTTCATATAATGTAAGTCTATAGGATTACCTTCCTCATCTGGGATCCATTTATCCTTCCATATATAGACAAAATTACTATTACCAATCATCCAAATGCTAAAATCTTTAAGGACCATAAGACCTGTCATGTACCCGAGTACTATGAAAAGGTTTGATGGATAGATTGAGGGTAAAACTCTCTCAATTCCAAAGAATCGATCCTTTCTGGTTCACAAGAAACGCAGCCCGTAGAACAAAGTTCTAATTGATTAATAATTTGCTTAGGGTTTCATTACAAAGACTTCAGAATATATAACTCACTCATTCTCTCAAATATCTAACGACTACTAACCCGCCACGTGGTTACATCTCTACCACCCGTTATAGGTAAACACTAATTAAGCTAACAACAGACTATAATAAGATATGGGCACTCCCATTCATTAGCAGGTACATGACATTCCACCCTCCTTGAAAACAACCTTGTCCTCAAGGATGGGAGTGAAATGAATTAGCTTGATACTTGGAGAGTCATCACTCTCAGCACATTCAGGAGGAAATCATGAGGAAACAGTAAGGAGTGTATTGGGCAGGCGAGAAATCCCTTCCACTGGTTGACAACATAGTGGTTTATTTCTTGCTCTAACATGCACCAGAAGCCCAGTAGCCACAACACCAATGAATATCCTTGTGAGGCATTTATATACCGCAGTACCAAGCCCATCAATCATATGATTTCGTCCATGTGACCTGCAATGCTCGTACCTTATCGCGACTTTTTCATTGTATCTGACCAGTGAACTCGACTTCCTTGAGCATACTTATGACTACTCTTTTTACCGTAGTCTACGTGATGTATACAGTTCAGAGGATCATATGCTAAGTAGTATCGATACCTCTGTTGAACTGACGATACTAAGTAATGACATATATGTAAGATCACAATAATAACGAAGAACACAAATATAATGTAAAAGCTTCTAAGGTATCATGAGACACAAGAAATTACATGGTTCGACATTTTGTCTACGTCCACGGGGTAATAAGTGATTATTTTGTATTAAGTTGTAGTGGTTACAAGGATCTTAAATGCTTCCCAAAGTAATAGAGAGAACTCAAGTTGAAGTAAACACTTAAGTTCCAAACATTAAAGAGGTATAAGCTTAAGACTAGATCTTCTCCTTCTAGGTATTGAATGCCTTTAGTTTGTTAGTAAGGCTTGGTATTTATACCCCCTTCTGCTCCTGGTATATCTTTGCTGCCTCTGAGTCCATCGTCTGCTGATATAACTTTCGTACCAATAGTACCTTCGCCCACCGTGTACCTTCTCCAATAGTATTCTGCCATCTCAGCTGACCCACGTTCCTTCGGGAACTACAGTAAAACTTTTTTAAAATAATACTCGATAATATAATAGTCTCGCTAAAATAATAAAATTTTCCAGTCCCGACTCGGGCGCATAGTGATAAAATAATAAATTCGATAAAATTATAATATAATACATTTCAAAAGTTCCCCTTAAACATTAATAGGTCTCAAATATTATATAAAATAATAATTCCATTAAAAAATAAAAAATAATTTTCATATGTCGATAATGGGGTTTCACCGTTAGTAGGCATTGGACAAGGTTCTTTCACGGTGGGACAAGCAGCTTTGAGGGCAGCTTCAGGTAAGATAGCAAAACATGAGAAAGCGTGTGTCGATAATGGGCATGCTTTTGTCCCTTTTGCTTTTGATACCTTTGGATATTTGGCTCCAGAGGCGGTTGGACTCCTTACGAGGGTTCAGAAAGTCATGCATAGTAATGTCATTACCCACGACTAGAGAGAATTTGTTTTTAAAAGAATAGGTTTTGCAATTCAAAAAGGGCTTGCGGCGCAGCTTGTTGATCGCTTGCCTGCAATGTAATTTTATTTTACATTATATTAATAAATTTTTCATATACATTAAATTTTTTCAAAATATGATTCAATGTTGGTTTGTTTTTCTTTGAAGTTCAAATAATGATATTGTGTATAAAAATCTTTTTTCATGGAAATTAATAAGATTTATTACTTTAAAAACAAATGCATGTCGTTCTAAAAATATTTCCGTTAATGTTTTTTTTTATCTTTTTCTATATTTTCCACTTTTAAAAATCTATTTCGGTATCTATCCTAAGATACTTTATTTTTATTCTTTTAATATGGAAATTCTTGTTTTTTCCAAAGAAAATTTTAAATTAAGAATTATTCTTTAAATTAATAGGATTTTGGTGGTCCCAAGCCTATTATTTTATAGATGTTTTACTGTACCCAACCTCAGTGTAGGTTGTACCTTCGTTCACCGCCAGCTTCTACCAATAGGGTTCTGCCACGCTTCCTCTCTCCACGTGTCTTGATTCATGCGTGTAGATAAGAGATTTGTGCATTTAATGATGATTAGATGCGTCATCTACCTCTGTCCCCTCGCCAGCTGCCTTCTAGTAGACTAGACTTTTACTCTTCTCATCTCAATCGTCGAGGTCTTCTTTCTTGGGGCAAGATAAAGTAGATTTGCGGAGGTATCTTTTACTGCTAAGGTTTCCTTGTTCAGCGAAGGTTACACAGTTGGATTTATGTGCGACCACTAAGATCGTGACACGTGCTCTACAGAATATTGGTATTCACAGTTTGCCCCTTTTCTTTCATATTCTACTATTTGGTAGAAGTGGAAGAAAACTTCCGTTACGCCGCCATTTCTGCACGTATCGATTGGGTGGTCCCTATATGTCCTTTCATGCAATATATTCCCCTTGAATTTCGGGACCTCCAAATTTTTGGATTCTCCTAGCCACCTATAAGAGGGGAATAAAGAGAAGGAATTTTCCTTAACTCTCATTCTTCTTCTTCGAACAATCGCTCTCTATCTCTTTCTTTGAGATTCTTCTTCCGCCGCTATCTGCTCCCTTTGATTCTTCGATCCTTTTGGCTTCACGATTGATTGTACAAGTAAGTAATACTCTCCTTGTTCTCGATTCCCTACATGTTTGGTTCTGTGTTTTCTTCTTCGACTAGGAGGTTTAATACTGTTGATGTTTGTTCATGCATGTGAGAATTTTTATTCTGTTTTTCTTGCTTGCAGTATATGGGAACTTGGGTTTCACTCCATTTTGATCCTCGATGTTGATTTTTCCATGATCAATACTTGCCTGTAATTTCGCTTTTCGTGATGTATGATGCTTTCTTTCCGCTATGGCGTAATCAAACTGCTCCCCTTGGTTGGTTTAGTGAAACCTATGCCCAAAGTATCTCGGTTTTTACCCATATCTTGTTTTTGAACAAACTGTAATTCTCTTCTGCCATTGTTGATTGGAGAAATTCTTCCTGTTGGTGTTAAGTATTATGAGGCTCCGAAGAAGCTTACACGCAAAGGTCCGAGGACATCTTTGTCGACTGAGCCCCCTCCGCGAATGGATCATCCTGATGCTATGCCCTCTCCTCCTCCTGAGGACTTTGAGGTGCCTGCTGGGACTGAGATGTCTACAGTTCATGGGGGTGTTACGGACCCTGAGGTTGAATAGGTTTTTGTTGGAGACCTTCCACCTCCTCCTCCGCATTATGAGCTTCAAAGGCTTCAACTTCATGACAAAGATAGCTATGCTCATTTGTCTATTGCTGAGATTACTAAATCTTTCCGTCTTCACAAATTCGAGGTTTCCCTCGTCAATGGCGCTGACGTTCTTACTGAGTCTCTCATCCAGGATTTTCCTTATGACGAGAATAACCTTCTTATTAGCGTTGGCCAATTGGCCGCAGGTATGCTCCTCCATTTGTTTAGTAGAAATGATCCCTTATACTATGATGTTTTGTCTTCGAGGGATGATCCAGCAAACAAGACTCAAGTTAGAGGAGTTATGAAATATACTGGTAATTTATGGCGTGCCCTTCGTGAGAGCTGGTATCGTAGCAAGGGAAAAACAACTTTGGAGTCTTATGACCCTTTTGCCGAGGGAAGATCTAAGCGGGATGACTATACCCTTGCCAACTTTAATGCTACGTATGCTGATGCTATTCAGAAGACTAATCTTCTTCCTTGGAGTGTTGGACCTCATCGTATCCATGTTACTGCTAGGAAAATCAGGGAGGGTAATAGCCTTCGTTTGTTGGAGGAGATTGATAAGACTGGTTTGACCACCATCCCCTATTCTGCTAGGCTGCCTTTACCGAAGAATGACCGCATCCGTCTTGATCATGATGACCGCTGGGCTAGTACTCATGTTGGTATAGTTGGTCCTTGGGCCTATGGTTTTACCACCGCTGATCATTCTATTCCTCGTTCTGCTCATTCTTTGCCCGAGAAGTATGATGAGTATCGGCCTTGGATCTTTCATCCTGCTGCTTCACATGAAGTACCTTTGCCTGCAATATTATCATACCTTTGATATCTTTATTTCCTTTGATCTCTTTGTCTATTTTTACATCTTTGGTGGCTTTGACATCTTTGTCCGCGTTGACATCTTTTTCTGCTTTGGCATATTTGTATGCTTTGACATCTTTGTCCGCTTTGACATATTTGTTTGATGATAATTTTGTTTTGCAGTCTGTCCCTGCTTCTTCTGTTGGGGATGCTTGGATCTCTGCTGGTAGCTCCGTAGCCACAAGGACTGGGTAGAGAAAAGCTTTGGTTGAAACGCCTACAGAGGTAAGGATCATTATCATACCTTTGAGTTTGTAAGTTCTTTAGTGCCTTGCCCCTGATCCTTAGCTGACGTATGTGCTTCTTTGTAGTCTTCCCAGAGGAAGGGTAAGTTGAAAACTATTATCGATCTTGATGCTTTGGATGAGGATCCTAAGGATGCTGGTGAAGTACCATGTGACGAGGACATGAAGTATATCGAGGATACTGGCCTCAGCCCTCTTTCGAATGATATTGAGGAGGATTTTTCTAAGGGTATCCCTAGCCCCATTCGAGCTATTTCTGTTGAGGGTGAGAACCTTTTCATTGGTTCTGGTGCCCAGTTTGTCGAGCTTGTTAGTGTTCAATCCCCTTATCCTACATTGTCTTTGAATATGCCTTCGTTTTCTGCTCCCAGTGTAGCTTTGCCTGCTACTTCCGCTGCTGCTGTAGTTTCTAAGAGTCTTCCTTCATCTCCTGCCACTTCTCTTCAATCGAGTGGTTCCTTTGCCAAGGCTGTTACCCCTTCGGTGAGGGCTGGTAGCTCAAATTCGCAGTCGAAGAAGAAGGTTATGATTTCACTAGATAGATTGTCCTTCAACGTTACTCCAGCTTCACTAGGGAGTGCTCAGTCTATTTCTACTTCCCCTGCTAACAAAGCTGTTGGACCTCCCCCTTTGTCACCTGATTGGACTGTACTTGGTAATATTCCTTCTGCTGGTGACATGGGTCTAGGAAATTATCAAGGCCCATCTTCTGTTCCTAGCTCATCCACCATGCCATCTCTTCATCGTGGTGAGGGTTCGGTAGTCGTGCCTCATGTTGGTGCTGAATTAAGCCATGGTAAGCTGCTGGAGAGCTTGAGCTTAGGTAGCTCTGATGATGCTATTCTTGAAGTTGTCCTGCAGGATTCCAAAGGTACCTTCTCTGTTGGAGTTTATCATCATCATCTTGATAGTTCAATTAAAGTAGCTTCGCAGTTGGATGTGCTGACTGCGCAGTACCGCGCATCTAAGGACTTGTTCTTTGACCTCGATTGTCTACGCTCTAGTCAAAGCCTTGGTGAGATCCGCATGGGTAGCATCCAAGAGATGGAAGCTTTCATGGATACCTACGCCACTTTCCTTCCTCGTCTTTCAGCATTCTCAGTAAGTGATTCTTACCTGAGTGTTTTTTTCCTTAATTTGATCTTCATCCTCTTTTATGCTCCTTTATTTGCAGCTTTGTAAGAAGATCGATGTTAGGTATACCTTATTCAAGGTCTATAGGACTAAGTGCACCCATTTTTGTTCCTTGTTGGAACATGCTCGCCAAGAGTATGCACTCTCCTTTGCACAACATCCTTCGTCAAGTGATGCCGCTTCTGTTGCTAAGATAGCTTCGTTGGAGGATTATTTGAGGAAGACGCAGAGGTCTCTGGAAGCTTGCTTGATATCTCTTTGGAGAGATAATAATGCTTCAAAGGTTGCTGAGGATAGTCGTAAAGCTGCTGATGCTGCCTTAGCCGCTGAGTCCTCCAAAGCCATAGGTTCATTTCTTCTTCTCCCTAGATTTTTCTTTACTTTTACTGGTTGCGTAGTCCTGAGACAACCTTCATCTGCCAGCCTGTGGTTCTAGTGAACTTAGATATCTCCAAGATCAAGTTGCCAAGTTAACTTCCGATGTTTGGTATTACCAAAAGAAGTTTGATAGTCTGATGAACGTAATTATCCATAATGAGGCTCATCTTTCCCTTGAGTCTGCTCATAATGAGAACTTAGTGAAGAAGATGTCTTTGCTTCATAAGGAGTATGACTAAGCCCTTAGTTGGAAGGAGAGTCTCATCTCCAAGCAAAAGGAGGATATTTCCTTAGTCAAGAAACGCCTCTCAGCCCAAGATATTATTCGAAAGAAATATCACGCCGATTTTGATGATGCTTGTGCTTCCTTAGCTAAGGTTACAGCGGAGCGTAATGTATTGGATTTTGAGGTTCATTCTCTTAAGAACAAACTTGTCGATGCTGGCTCCGAGACTTCTTTTATGTCTTATGTGTCCTTGGTAAAAAGGTTTGAAGAGTTAGAAACTGTATACCAAGCTTTGTCCTCATGGAAGATCTTGAGGCAGCAGAGGTGGACCTTGCTGAAGCTCAGCATAATCTAGAAGAATCCCTTAGACATGCCGGAGGTAGCTTAGGATATTTATTTTTCCTTAGCACCCTTCGTGTCTTTACCCGCCTTTCCTTGTTGCTGATACCCTTTGTATCCGAAGGTCTCTAGGAGTAGTTGGTAGGTGCGAATGCAAGATATCTGCGCTGGAGATATCTCTCCAGTTTGATGCTCCTGCTAAGTTTAAAGCTGAGGCGCTTCAGCAAGCTAATGATCATCTTAGTCATGGATCTTCATCGAAAGTCATCTTCGGACTCGGTATCTCAAGCTTCTAGGATGAAGGCGCAGTTTTAACGTTCCGCTATTGATTATATCAACAATGATTTTGCTGAGGATGAGATTCAGGCGTAGGGAGTTATTTTCCCCCGTCTTCCTTATCCTTGATCATGTTATTTCTGGTTTGCTTTCAATTGAACTCCTTTGTTGTATTTTTTCCCCAGCTGAGGGGCCCTTGTTGCCTTCTTTCTTTAAAACACCCTTTGTTGCGTTCTGAACCTTTGTTATCTGCAACTTTCAAGACATATTAGTCGTATTTTGGTAACACCTTCGTGGTACCTTTTATATGATATGTAAGTAGACGTATTGTGTCTAATTATTCGCATATTCATGTCATCACATGGTGCTAAGGTATGTTTAACCTTGGTGGAACATTCAATGTCCTACCAGGATATCCTTTGGATAGAAGGTACTATGGCGGCGAGGGTCCCTACGTGGGCAATAGTTTTCCCGTAACCCTACGCGTTCAGTGATGGATGCTTTACTTTCGACAAGGTATCTCTCTTCATTGGATACATTTCTTACTATCTGCCTTTTAGAGAGATTAATTCGCCCTTAGGATCCGAGATTGACATATGCGCAGTTATGCCGTGCCATGCCTCATCGTCAATTCTGACGGAGGGTGTAATTTCTAACCCAATTTGTATGTAATCGACATATACTTTTTTTTAGCAAAAAGTTTTTTTCAGTGATTAGTTAGGTTTTGTAATACCTTTGATCAGGGATAGAACATGTTGGACCATCGCCCCTTCCCTTCTTCTCCTGAGTGATAACCATTTACTTACGGGCAGTACTTCTTTAGGTACATTTCATTCTAAGGGTGTTGCAGCACTTATCCTTTGAGGTTCCTTAGGTAGTATGAACTCTTCCCGACAATATCGTGTATGATGTAGGTTCCATCCCATGTTGGATCTAATTTTCCACACTCTTTGTTCTTTTGATATGGTGGTATTTGACGTAGTACGTATTCTTCAACCATAAAGTTTCTAGGAATTACCCGTTTATTGTATTCACGAGCTAGCCTTCGCTGGTGGTTCACCATCCTTTGCAAAGCCACTTCACGCCTTTCTTTGAGGTCATCTAGATTTTCCATCATAAGATTCGTTGTTAGGTTCTTTTACCATGCCTCTGTTTTTGTTATTGGCAGCATTAACTCCGTTGGGATGACTGCTTTGGCTCCATAGGTTAGTAAGAACAGAGTTTCTCCCGTGGCTGCTCTTCTTGTGGTATGGTAGGTCCATAGGACGTTGTGCAGATGCTCATACCATCTTTTATTGTATGCCCCCAACTTTTTTTTCAAGTTCATTGTTATCGTCTTGCTTGTGGCATCCGCCTGTTCATTGCTCTTAGGGTATTGTAGATGGTAGATTTTCGACAAAGGGTAAAATTGTCAAATTATACTCCATATTCGGCAACCGGATGAGTATTGAGGCCCATGTCTCTCATTAAAGCATGAAAGCTCATGCCATGAATCTCTGACTGAGAAGGTTGTCTATCAGAGTACATGTATATGTGTAGTCTCTCAGCTGAGACCACGATACATCTCATGAATACTAAGCAATTTCGGTAATTTTCGGTAATTATTTTGGATCCGGCAATCGGATGAGTATTGAGACTCATGTCTCTAATAAAGCATGAAAGCTCATGCCATAAATATCTAACCGAGAAGGCTATCTCTCAGAGTACATGTAGATATGTAGTCTCTCAGCTGATACCACGGCACATCTCATGAATACTGAGAAATTTCAGTAATTACTCCGGATCCGGCAATCAGATGAGTATTGAGACTCATGTCTCCATGAATGAAAGATCATGCCACCTATGATGGAGAAAGTCTCTCAGAGAAGATGTAGATGTGTAGCTTTCCAGCTGAGGCCACGGCATATCTCATACTGTATAGAATCAAAAGATTGGGCTTCTCCTAGACATCATGCATGCTAGTATAGAGCGACAAGGTCTTCGGGATGCAATCAGGTTTTCCCCGACTATGCAAGAGGAATATGACACTCCAGCAAGTTCATATTGCTCAACCCTCAGATGATTAATGCTCCTAGATATGAAGCCCTTCTAGTATAGAGCCATCAATTAATTATCTTAAATCGTCTGAATATCCAGCAATATTCTATGATCCAGCGTTTGAATATCCAGCAATATTCTACGAATCATCAATTAATCGCCTGAATATCCAGCAATATTCTGCGATTCTCTGTTATATTTCGTCACTTCAATTCGTGGTTCTTCCCAGCAGAATTCCACGGGTTAGTGATAAATATTCAACGAAAGCAGGCATCTGAGCATCGAATAATCCCTGACAAAAATGGTGCAAGTGTAATTAGCAAATAATGCACAGACCAGCATTTTGAATGCACGAACGAGCATTTCAAAAAATATGAATGAACGAGGAACCTATGCAAAATAGGAAGGAATAATAATAATAATAAAATATTAGCAAAAGCGCCAGGGGACTGGACTCACTAGCCGGCCAGTCATGCCATGTCCAGTCCCGCGCCCAATTTTGTATTTAATCATATTTTACTATTTTTCCTTGATCTCACGAAAATTCTCTCGTTCGAGCAAATCTCATATTTATCAAAGAAATTATCTAAATCACATTATTTCATCAAAAGATAATAAAATTAGGGAAAGGTGTCATGGGACCATCGGCCGGCCGGTCATACCTTGGCTGTGGCCGGTCCCACACCTCACGTCCCTATTATTTTATTATTCTTCTCAAATTATGAAAATTCCTTGATTTTATGAATTTTCTCTAAAATTATGAAAATTACCTAATTTCATGTATTTTTATCTAAATCTCATGATTTTATCAAAAAATGATAAAATTAGGGAAAGGTGTCATGGGACCACCAGCCATCCGGTCATGCCTTGGCCGTGGCCGGTCCACACCTCACGTCCCCATTATTTTATTATTTCTCTTAAATTATGAAAATTCCTTGATTTCATGAATTTTCCCTAAAATTACCTAATTTCATGTATTTTCTCTAAAATCATAGAAATTTTTTAAAAATTAGGAAAAACTTGTAGGACCGGGCTCTAGCCGGACGGTCATGCCCTACCCGGTCCCACACGCCCATGTTTTTATTATTATTTGGTGTTTTGTTTCATGATTTCATGAAAACTCCCTGATTTCAACAAAAATGCCTTGATTTTAGCAAATCTCTTTGATTTTATGAAAATTTCCTAAAATCATGAAAATTATATAAAATTGGGAAGAGTGTCTAAGGACCCCCGACCATGGCCGGCCGACCATGCCTTGGTCTTTTCCGGTCCCACACTCTCGTTCCTTATTTTATTTTATTTTATCTCTCATCTTATGGAAGATCCCTAATTTCATCAAACTTTCATGTTTCATGGAATTTCCCTCAAATCAGAGAAAATACAAAAAAAATTACATAAAACTAGGAAAGCATGTGGAACCGTGTTTGTCAACCGTCCGGCCATGCCCTAGCCGTGGCCAGTCCCACACTTTGTAATTCCCTGTTTTATTTATTATTTTCATCATCTCATGTATTTTTCCCAGTTTTGCTAAAACCAAGGATTTTGCATATTTTCTCCAAATGTTGCTCAAACGTGCACCAGCAAATATCAAAATTCTCAGGACTGAAACGCGGACATTATAGTGACATGGGCACATCCCTTTGACCGACTGTAGATGGGGAAAAATGATTTGATGGTTTTTGCGGAATTGAGGACGACCGTGCGGAGGAGATTCCTAGAACCGAGCGAAATGTTCAACCTCACACAGATGCACTGCTATGAAGGGGGTGCTTTAAGTTCGAGAGACCAATCTATAGTACTCCGGCCTAAACCAAGAGAATGGTCGTTCCAGAGTAAATTCGGTCACAAGAGAGGATGGGTTGATCTGTAGGAGGGAAGCTGAGAAATGTGTGAGATCAATGATGATCTGAGATTGTAGGTGTGTTGTAATTTCAGCGTGAAAATGCTCTGAATGATTGAATCTTGCTTGATTGAGAGTAATTTCTGTGAGTTCGTGTAGACAAAAGAGCGTCTGTATGAACTTTGGTGAGAAATTGGTCGTTCATAGGATTGTTGTTCGAATGTTTGAAAACTCTTCGAATCTTGTTTTTTCAATCAGGATTCAGAGACAATATATAATGCCGAAGATGAAAACACCATGATCCCATGAAGTGTGACAGCTTGCTGGAATCAAAGAGTGGGGAAGTTGGAAATCGTATTAAACCAATTACTCATCGTGCGGAGACTTGGTTAATTTTCCACCCACTACTTTGATGATTCCTTCAACTGATTGCACGACTTGCTCACATTCCATCGTATGTTTGAACACACGTGTCGTAGACCGCCAGACCAAAACCCTAGTTAATATCCCCCCAAGTGACACGATTGATGTATCGTGATTAATTTAGTCAGTTGTTGACTTCGTGGGACAATGAGTCCGCGTATTTGCTGAGTTAAACATGATTTTGTGAAATGTTCTGCAACTCATGAATCGAACATGTCTAATGAGACAGTGATGGAATCCTCACATTGAGGTGAGCGAGTTTTGCTCGATAATTTGTTGAATATTGATAGTTGAACCAATATTCCTTGATTTGAGTAAATATTGCTCATCTGAGCAAGTGTTGCTCGTTTGATGTATTATTGGCAGCGTGACCAAAATAAAATATTAATTAAAGCACTGGTAGTTGAACCGAGCATAATTAATAAGAATACTGATCATGAGATTATTGCAAAATTATTAGTGTTTGAATCTGGAATCACAATCCTTGGATTCAGAAACCCTAATTTGATCAATTGATGACCGATTGATGGTTTATTTGAAAATTAACCATGGAATGAAGGAGAACTGGCTTCATGGGACCGTGGATCAACCATGAAATTCTCATATGCTCACGTGAGCAAAAAACCAAGACCTCTTTGAAGAGTTGGTGAGTTGTTGAAAGAATGATTAAATGTTGGTTTAATCATTTACTGAATTACTGTTGGGTTCAGCATTAGGTGATAAAACCTAATTAATTATTAAAATATGAGGGACCGACCAAGGGGTTAAGAAACCGGTCCTGGGTGGTCATAGGATCAAATGATGATCGCTCCGTCAAATTCTGAAATTATTCGGAGAGTTTAGGACCCAATACGCGCAATTGTGCAAATTAGGTCAGATTGTGAGAAACACGTGAGACTGGCTCATTGCGAGCCAAAAATCTAACCCTGGTTGGTCAAGGTAACATGCTTTCATCATTGAGACGTCCGTGTTTCAGTCCTGAGAATTTTGATATTTTTTGGTGCCCGTTTGAACGACTATTTCAGAAAATATGACAAAATTAGGGTTTTTTGATAAAACCGTCAAAACTTCATTGGATGAAGGAAAATAATGAAAAAGTGAAAATATTATGGAGTGTGGGACCAATCATGACCGTGGGAAAGGCTTTCCGGCCAAGGAGCCATCCCACACGTTTTCCATAATTTTGTAATATTTTTCATGATTTTAGGGAAATATAATAAAACGAAGGAGTTTTGCTAAAATTAAAGAGTTTTGTTGAAATCAATGAGTTTCCATGAGATGAGGGAAATAAAAAAAGTCATAAATAATAAAATAAGGGATGTGTGAGCGTGTGGGACCGGCCGACCAGGGCCCGGTCCCGTGCATTTTCCCTATTTTATGCATTATTTCATGATTTGAAGGAATTTTGATAATTTGAAGGAAATATCATGAAATCAAGGAATTTTCATGGGATTATGAAAACATGAAAAATATGCTAATAAAAGAGTGAGACGTGTGAGCCATCTAGGGTTTGGCCGACCGGTCATAGCCCGTGCACACGGGTTTCCCTAATTTTTATTATTATTCATGGGACCAAAGAATTATCATGAGATTAAGGAGTTTTCATGAAATTAGGGAAATAATAATAAAATAATGAGGAATCATGAGGTGTGGGGCCGAATGGGACCAAGGCATGGCCGGTTGGCCAATGGTCACGCCCATCACGTTTTTCCCTAATTTTATATTATTTCCTCCGCGCGAAGGAAGCACCATGAAATTGAGGAGTCTCCTCAAAATAAAGGATATTCGTTCAAACGAAAGGGTTTTTCATAAACTCAGGGAAAATAACAAAAATATGATAAAAATATGAAACTGACGTGGGATTGACCGCCTTGGTCAATTTTTATTTATTTGTTATTTTTCATCCTATTTTGCATAGGTTCACCGTTTCATCGTATTTTGAAATACTAGTTCGTGCGGTCGTTATTAATGTATCATTATTGAATACACTTGCACCATTTAAGACATGGCTTGCTCAGAAAGCAGCTTTGATGCCTGTGCGTCCAATATTTATTACTAATCCATGGATTTCTGCTAGGAAGGACCATGGATTGCCTAAAGAAATATATTGCGAAAATATTTGAATATTTTCAGAAATTCTGCGGATGAATCCAAGAATTTAAGTTTGAGACAGGGCTCGCTCAGAAGGCAACTTTGATGCCCGTGCGTCCAATATTTATTACTAATCCATGGATTTCTGCTGGGAAGAACCATGGTTTGCGTAATGAAATATCTGCGAAAATATTTGAATATTTTCAGAAATTCTGCGGATGAATCCAAGAATTTAAGTTTGAGACAGGGCTTGCTCAGGTGGCAGCTCTAATGCCCGTGCATCCAATATTTATTACTAATCCATGGACTTCTGCTGGGAAGATCCATGGTTTGCATAATGAAATATCTGCGAAAATATTTGAATATTTTCAGAAATTCCGCGGATGAATCCAAGAATTTAGGAATAATTAATTTAAGACTTTATACTAGCAGAGCAAGCTGTTTGGGAGTTGTCCATCCCGTGATAGAAATAATTACTGAAGTGCTCAGTACTACTTGTGAGATATGGTGTTATCCCGCTGTGAGACTACATATCTATATGTACTCTGAGAGAAAGTATTCTCAATCAGAGGATTCGATGAGAGACTCGTGTCTCGATATTCACGTCTGATTGCTGGATCAGAGGTTTGTATAATTATGGGTTTATGATTTTATCCTTTGTCGAAAATCCACCATCTACATTAAGTCCCCTGCTTAGTGAGGAAAGACGTGTTCCTCAGTCAGCTTGAATGGTGATTTTCCGGTCATAACAGTGCAAATAATCGAACTCAGTCGTAAATTAAGATGTTACCGGATTTCGATCATACGAGCATATCATGACTTGAAAGCAGATTCTAATGGCATGATAGAATGTCGTTCGGTGAGCATAAGTTGGTGTTGAAATGCTGATTTGGATGACAGGACCTTGGTCGTTCAGGATTCGCGGGCCGGGCCCAATAAGGAAATCCTTGGAAAATTAGGTTTTGGAAACAAAGTTTGATATAAAAGGAATTGCTTCCTTTTTTTTTTTTAATTTTCCCAAGACCAGCAGCTCCCATAACTTTATCACCTTCACGCCAGCATCAAGAGAGGAGGGAAAAAAAATCACCGGAGCTCCAGCGCCGCCACCGTTGCCTCCACTGTCCGGCAGTTCTTCGCCGGCGCCAACTGGTATGCGTCCGATTTTTTTTTTTTTGATGTGTGCTGATGCTCATGAGTTCTATGTGTTGTTCACATATTTTTCATGATAAAATTATATACCCGTGTATATATGAGTGTGGGTTTTGTCGAAAACCTTCGTTTTTGAAAACGTTTATTCGTTTGATCGTTAGTTTTTTGAAAACTAGTAATAATCCCTGATTTAGGAGAGGTTTTCCTCCATATATGAATATGTAGGTTTAGTGATGAAACTATGTTGATGAGCTTTCACGTGAACCAAAGTTTTATCACAAAAAGTGAATTTTTCACAAAATTTTAGTAAAATCTTCGTTTTAAAGAATAACGATGATGCGGAGAAGCAAAATCTCCTCTTCATGTATATATGAACTTGTGTCCAGTGATAAAATTTTGTGTATGAGATTTCATGTAAAACTTTACCATGTAATACGTGAGTTTTCACGAAATTGAAATAAACCTTTGTTTCAAATACGTATGACGGCACGAAGGAAAAGAGTTTTTGTAAAACCATGGTCGGTTCATGGAAAAGTTTTTTTTTTTTTTGAAACCGTGGAGTATCCACGATTTATTTTTGTGAGCCTGGCTCACGTTGAAAAATATTCATTTATTTATGTGAGTAAATAAACGTTCTGTTTATATATATGTATGCAAATATATATTGTTTCTCTAAAATCAAAACTTGAGTTTTGTGTGATGTTGCTTAGAGATAAAAATTATTTATGATGAAATAATGTTTTAGTTTCCATAATTCTATGGTGAATGTTCACTCAGTAGAAAAGTTCATGATTTTATGAAAAATCTGAGTTGTTGGACGTTTTTGTAGAAGCATACGATTTTGGAGCATTAACTCTAGCATTACTCTCACTACTGTTTAGTGGAAGCGTAAAAGGTAAGAGTTAAGAGTTACCATTTTTGCCTAATTTGTTTGCAGGTTGGTAATCCTTTGCGCTTCTGATTCCAGACAATGTCCGACAACAGTAATCATTCTTCTTCCTATGGTTCTTATGATGAAGATTCCAAAGTTATCGTATCGAAGTCCAATCCCTCTCAGGGTGAGGGTCCGAGGTTCGGCGTACCATTGAACGAGTAGGGGGTTTCTTTCGCTGAGCTTAGGAAAAGGAAAGCTGAAGATGACGCAAAAGATACTCGTCATTGTGAGAAGGATCAAATCCGATGCAGAATGAAAAGAGCTGGAGAGAAACGTCTCATGGAAGGGTTGCATGCTGATTTTGATGCTGATGATTCTAAAGAAGACATATGGGAGGTACCCGGGACCTGGACTGATCAAGATGAAAGAGAGTACTAGAGGTCCATGAAGCGATTCAGAGCTGAATCGGAGGAAGATTCGGATTCATATGATGATCCAGATGCTTATTCGAGACCCATCGACACTGATTCTGATGATGAAGAAGATAGTGATGACAACTCAGATGACAAGAAGGATGACGATTCTGACAATGAGTCTGACGAGTAGTTTTGTCTTTTTCCCTTCTTTAAAATATTTGAATGTTCTTTAGGATTCTCAGTAGATATTTATTCGATGATTCGAACAAATTTTATTCTTATTTAGAATTTTCCTTTGAATGAGCAAACACCTTTATTAATGTTTATTCTTCTAAGTAAATGAACCAATGTTCATGCCTTGAATTCATTACGTCTTTTGATTCGCCTTAGTGATTTACGTTTGTAGAAGGAACTGAAATATACGTGTTGCGGGCTGAGAGAATACGTGTTACACATGAGTCCATGTAACTTGACCGTGCGTGCCAATCTTAGCTGTTTTTCCTCCGTGTCTTCAGGGTTGCCCTTGTTGAAATGTTAGGGTTTCAGCAAAACCCGCAACAGAATTGACTATCCACAGAAGATAAACCTCCACCGTGTCTAACTTATATCTTCAAGACTTCGAGGCTATCGTCTACGCAAATATTTCTTCCATTCCTGAGTTAGTTTCATCGTGCAAAGAATTCGTGATCATACCATGTTGCCACTATGTCGAGCAATAATATTTCTTCTCAAGATGATACTCAGTCAATGTGAAATAGCAGCGTGTATCTCCGTAAGTTTTCACCCTTCTTATCTCTGCCTGATCAAGATGATGATTTGATCATTAAAGAAAAACTTTCTGCAAGGTAATCAGAAGAACGCTTCTTCTCGGCCCAAGCGAACTGTCAGAGCTCCTGTGCGGTACAGGTCATCTCGTGCTGAGGCTCGATCATTCGTAAGTAACCTCATAACTCTTGAGATTATACTACGCTCCCTTGAAATTAAATACTTCTCTGTTTTGTTGCAGGCGGATGTCCGTGTCGTCGTTGACGCCAGAAGGAGGAGCGGAAAGTCTGTGACAATAATTGAGGTTGAAGATATCCTTGACCGAGTTGATGAAGATTCTGTAGGATCTGTGGAAGAGGGAGACGGTGTTCATGCCCATGAATATCCCACAGCTGGACTCCCTTTTGGCGCCCCTTTAATCAATACCTTCCCGGATAATGAAGTGGTTGGTGGGTTCGTCATTCCCAAACGTCATGCGCCTTTATACACCAGGATATGGAAAAATTATGGCCACATTGCTACTACAGAGGTATGGAAAGGCTTTCCTCCGACTCTCTTGACCACGGTTGCTTGGTTGTTGCCAATTATTGAGGAGATGAACCAAAGGCACTTGCGAGATGTCAAAAACCATGAGCTTCATGAATGGGATGATATGATCTCGAACTGTGAGACGTTGCGGTTCAATTTGAGCTGGATTTATCGTCTACTTGAGATAATCAAGATCCATAAGGCGGCAGAGGCTGATAATGCAATCTCCACGACCAATGCTATATTAGAAGAGGAGAAGCTATTGGCTCTGGAATCTGCCAGGGTTGAGAAAGCAGCCGAAGATCTGAAGGTAAAGACTAGGATATTTCAGAAGAAACTTGACAAAGTTTCTTATAGGGATTATCCGTTGCTGGACGGTTTGCTCTGAGTGAGAATTTATGATTATTGTTTTTGAATTAATTTCTGGCTAGGTGGAATAATTGATCATGGTATGAAGTATTTATTGAACAAATGAGAATTTGAATTCTCTTTCGAGGAATGAAAATTACATTTTTGAAAATGTTTGCAATGATGGAATGATGAAAAGGTATTTGTTTTCTAAGGATCAGGCGTAATATTCTTTGAGCCATTTGCCGTTGATTATATTTCCTTCTATACCTCCATCCACCTTCAAGATTTTGTAGTATCCGCTAGAAACTGCCTTGATAACCACATATGGTCCTTCCCATTTTGGAGAGAACTTGGGAGCGGACATGTCTTGTTGAATGTGCTTTGCTGTCTTTAATACCAGATATCCTACTTGAAATGTTCGAGGTCTTACCATTTTGTTGTAATATCTGGAGATTATTTGTTTGTAGGTTTCTACATGTTTTCCCACCTTAGACCGCTTTGATTCGATCATGTCCAGTTCAGCGATCCTTGAGTTGGACACTTCAGCTTCATCCCATCGTATTCCACTGGATGCCACGATCCTTGCTGAGGGAATTTTGATTTCTGTTGGTTGCATCAGCTCCATAGACGAGAGAATATTGTGAAGTTCCAATCGAGCTCCTTGGCGCGGTTCGATAAGCCCATAAAGCCATAAGCAGCTGTTTATTCCAGGTTCGGGGATTATCATGAACTGTTCGACTGAGAATCCGGATCAAAGTTTCGTTGGTGCTCTCTGGTTGCTCGTTTCCTTGAGGATAGTACGATGTAGAGAAAACTTGTTTGATGCCATATTCTTCGAGTAATTCTGTAGCATGCTTGTTGGAGAAAGGAGTTCCATTATCAATAACGATGTGTTTAGGAACACAGAACCTGCATATTCTGTACTCTTTGATGAAGGCTGCGATCGTGACTCCTGTGTTTCTTCGAAGAGGAACAACTTCAACCCATTTGGTGAAATACTCGGTTGTAGTGATGATGTATTCATGCTGCTTCGAAGATGCTGGATTTATTTTCCTGATGATGTCCAGTCCCCAGCTATAAAAGGGCCATGAACTATTCACATAGTTCAATGGGAGACAAGGAGTGTGGATGAGATTACCATGGAATTGGCATTGATGGCATCTTTGAACGTGCGCAGCTACATCATATTCCATGGTCGGCCAGTAATACTTCTCATGAACCTGTAGAAATAATTTCTTCTTTCCTTGATGTTCTCCATCATGCATTTCCTTCAGAATCGTTGGGATTTCATGGCCAGCTAATCATCTCAGTAGGTTTCCACCAAAACTTCTGCGATATAAAATCCCTTGGAGAAAAGCAAATCTCTTAGCTCTCTAAATGAGCTTGACTGTTTCTTTCTTTTCCAGAGGCAATTCATTATCCCGAAGGTACTTAATGTAAGGTTCCCTCCAGTCCCCGGTGTGATGGGACGTTAGAACTTCTAAGTGATGGGGAGGCATGTGGAAGTTGGGACATGACTTTTGCAGATCTCTTGCTTGAACCTCCATGGAAGGCCAATAGTATCCCATTATTTGAAGCTTTCGGTAGAGTGTTACCACCAGTGTCTGTCCACATGTTTCTTCATGTATGCGCTTGAGATGTTCGTCTGCCTCGTTAGGTCCAAGACATTGTGATAAAGACCCATCAGAGTTTCGATAATATAATGCTCCATGAAGTAAGAAATAATTCTTCAACTCTTTGAAAATGACTTTCCCTTCTGAAATAGAACTATTCAATTCGTGAATAATAGGTGTTCTCCAATCATCTGCCTGAATATCTTCAACTTGAGCAATCTATGTAGATGAAACAGCATGTCTTTGCATAGTGATCGTCTTTTATGCTCCTTCAAATTGCAATTTAGAGGCGAGAGTTGCTAGGCAGTCGGCATGCCTATTGTTGTTTCGCCCAGTATGGATGATTGTTGCATCAGCGAAGTAGGTCAGAAGCCGCTGGGTTTCAGTTCTGAAGGAAGCCAGTGTGATTTCTTTAAGGGAATACGCTCCATTCATTTGATTGACCAGTATTTTTAAATCTCCCCTTATCTCAAGATGCGTTGCTCCAGCTTGCTTAGCCAAGGATAATCCCAATAAGAAGGCTTCGTACTCTGCTGAATTTTTGGTACAGTGGAAATACAGTTTGAATGAATGCGAGAACACCTCACCGGACGGAGAGACGAGCACTATTCCGGCTCCTCCAGTGTTGTTGCTGGGAGTAGCGGAACCGTCAAAGTACAGAAGCCATGTCTCCTCCTTGATGATCAAGATCTCTGGAAATTCACCAGGTACTTCTTCATGTAGTACTGTTGCATCATCTCCTGTAAAAGCAGCGAGTAAGTCTGCTACTTCCTGCCCTTTGATTGCTCTTGGTGGCGTACATGCTATGTCTAATTCTGACATCTGAAGTAACCACTTTTCCGGTCTTCCTGTTAAGGCTGGATTTGATAGTAGAAACTTTATAGGATCTGCCTTGGAAATGAGCACGAATTTGTTGGATATTAAGTAGTGCCTGAATTTCTGGATTGCATGTACTAACGCTATACATGCTCTTTCATCTTTTGGGTATCGGAGTTGAGCATCCCGCATTGTACGACTTAAATAGTAGATCGGTCGTTCAATGCCTTCATCGTTTTCTTGAGCTAGGAGCGCTCCGATAGAAACATCACTGGATGATATGTAAAGTATCAGCGGTCAACCTTGCACTGGAGATTTCATGACAGCCAGCGATAACAGTATCTGCTGTATTTTCTGGAATGCTTCTTGTTGAACAGTCGTCCATGTAAAGCTTGCTCCTTTCTTTAATAGAGGGGTGAACAAAGCGATGAGCTGAGCTAATCCAGGAATGAAGCGGCGAATATAATTTACCTTGCCCATAAAACTTTGGAGTTCCTTCACAGTGCATGGATGAGGCATGGTGGTAATAGCTTTTGTCTTATCTGGATCGACCTTGATTCCTTCTGTTGTGACTAAGAAACACCGAAAGTGCACTTCAGAGGGTTCATCTTTAATTTGTATTCTCTGCATCTTTCAAAGACTTGCCTCAGAATTTGGAAATGCGATGCTCGGGTCTTTGATTTGACCACGACATCATCAACATAATCTTCAACTTGCTTGTGCATCATGTCGTGGAATATAGCAGTCATGGCTCACTGATAGGTAGCACCGGCATTATTTAATCCAAAAGGCATCACAGTGTAGTGGAATTTCCCAATGGGAGTACGAAATGCAGTTTTGTTGGCATCATGCTCTTACATTTTGATTTGGTTGTATCCACTGTAGCCATCCATAAATGAGAACATACCGTGACCGCTAGTTGCGTCTACAAGCATGTCGATGTTAGGTAAAGGAAAGTCATCCTTTGGACAGCATTTGTTCAGATTCCTGAAATCGACACAACATCTGATTGACCATTCTTCTTCTTGACATGAACAACATTTGCCAGCCATATTGGATGTTGAATAGGTTTGATGAACCCTGCCGCCAATAACTTCCGAACCTCGACCTTGATTTGTTCTTCGACTTCATGTCTGAACTATCTAGGCGGTTGCTTGACGGCTTTGGAACCAGGGGTGATGTGCAGGTGATGAGTAACCAATTTACCGTCTATACCAGACATTTCTTCATATGTCCACGCGAAGATATCTTGATACTCTTTCAGTAGTGCTATTAACTCCATTCGTTCCTCTAGTGATAGTGCTGAACTAATTAGAATCGGCCTTGGATCATCCTCTGTTTCGATGTTGATCGTTTCGAGATCGTCAGTGGTGGAGTCAGTGCCGTCTTGTAACTATCGAGGAGCATCTTGAACTTCTTCTTCGAGTGATGATTCATTCTGAAATGATTCTTTGGGGCGGGGATACTCTTCATCATTCTCCCATGTTAATTGCTAATCTTTGCGCCGGTAAATGATTCTCCCATCTGCATCGTGACTGGTGATGAACTTAGATTCGTGAGTTGACATCTGATCCTTGCGGCGCTTAGTTGCTGTAGCAGGTGTTTTAGACTTCGTGACACCAGAGGACGATAGCTTGTCTTCAACTTTTTCTATGGACTCCCAATTCGGGAGTGGAGCACTTTAAACCTTATTTGGAGGTTCTGGGATGTTCTTCTGAGACTCAAGGAAATCGGCGTCATAGACTGGGCGTAAGGATATGATGAAGCCGCAATACGAACAATTTTGTTGTTGATTAGAGCTTTCATGCATTGATGATATGTTGAAGGAACCACCTTGTTGTCATGAAGCCACGGTCGTCCGAGTATCATGTGGTAGTCAGGCTCTTGTTCGATCACATGGAACTTGGCTTTTGATTGGATAGGCCCCACCTTCAGGTCTATGTATGCATATCCATATGTATGGATCTGGCTTCCTTCAAATCCTGTCATCAAGATGGGATGACGAACGATCTTGTTTCGTGGAAACTTGGCCTCCTCGAGAGTCTTCATGGTGAAAATATTTGTAGAAGCGCCTGTATCAACGATAGCTCTTTTGAATTCAGAGTCTTTGATAAAACCGGTTACGTACAGGGATCGGTTATGTCCTTCATCTGCCATGCGGTCCTCTTCTCCAAAGGTGATGTTGTTGATTGAATGCTCAGACATCGTGAATGTTTCTTCAACTGCTAGAGATGAGTGTGACAATGGTACCTCAGATGATATCTGGTTGAGTGCAGCAAACATGTCCGTTCGCTGCTTCCTGTAAAAGTGCAAGAGTTCACATAAGCCTTAGACCAACTGTGTAACCTCCTGGTCTACCGACTTCTCATAGGTAGTAAAACTGTTGATTTGATGATCCTCGTGTGACGAGTCAGTCCCTGCGCTGAGACTTCCGAAGCAGAGATTCTTCCTAACTCGGATGTTAGTTTTATGAGGAAATCAAGTATGTGATTCATTGTATCCTTCATCAGATATATGTTCCTAGTGTGGATCTCTAGAGCTCGTGCTAATTCGATTAGAGTTGGGACTCTTCCATCTTCTGTGCTGTCAGTCATAGCGTTAGAATGAGGAGCGTTCCCGTTTGAAAGATTCTAGATTGAGTTTGAAGTAGTTGAGTTAGTCTTAAGACCAACCATCTTGTGAAAGCTTGAGGTTACAACCGAGAGAATGATCTCCCACTGTGCTCTCCAATCTGTAGATGGGGAAAAACGATTTGCTGGTTTTTGCGAAATTGAGGAAGACCATGCGGAGGAGATTCCTTGAACCGAGCGAAATGTTCAACCTCACACAGATGCACCGTTATGAAGGGGGAGCTTTAACTTCGAGAGACCAATCTGTAGTACTCCGGCCTAAACCAAGAAAATATTCGTTCTGGAGTAAGTTCGGTCACAAGAAAGGATGGGTTGATATGTAGGAGGGAAGCTGAGAAATGTGTGAGATCAATGATGATTTGAGATTGTAGGTGTGTTGTAATTTCAGCGTGAAAATACCCTGAATGATTGAATTTTTCCTGATTGATAGTAATTTCTATGAGTTCGTGTAGACAAAAGAGCGTCTGTATGAACTTTGGTGAGAAATTGCTCGTTCAGAGGATTGTTGTTCGAATGTTTGAAAACTCTTCGAATCTTGTTCTTTCAATCAGGATTCAGAGACATTATATAATGCCGGAGATGAAAACACGATGATCCCATGAAGTGTGACATTTTGCTGGAATCAAAGAGTGGGGAAATGGGAAATCGTGTTAAACCAATTACTCATCGTGCGGAGACTTGGTTAATTTTCCACCCACTACTTTGCTGATTCCTTCAACTGATTGCAAGACTTGCTCACATTCGATCGTGTGTTTGAACACGCGTATCGTAGACCGCCAGACCAAAACCCTAGTTGATATCCCCCCAAGTGACACGATTGATGTCTCGAGGTTAATTTAGTCAGTTGTTGACTTCGTGGGACAATGAGTCCGCGTATTTGCTGAGTTAAACATGATTTTATGAAATATTCTGCAACTCATGAATCGAACGTGTCTGCTGAGACAGTGATGGAATCCTCACATTTAGGTGAGAGAGTGTTGCTCGATAATTTGTTGAATATTGATAGTTGAACCAATATTCCTTGATTTGAGTAAATATTGCTCATCTGAGCAAGTGTTGCTCGTTTGATGAATTATTGGCAGCGTGACCAAAATAAAATATTAATTAAAGCGCTGGTAGTTGAACCGAGCATAATTAATAAGAATAATGATCATGAGATCGTTGCAAAATTATTAGTGTTTGAATCTGGAATCATAATCCTTGGATTCATAAACCCTAATTTGATCAATTGATGACCGATTGATGGTTTATTTGAAAATTAACCATGGAATGAAGGAGAACTGGCTTCATGGGACCATGGATCAACCATGAAATTCTCATATGCTCATGTGAGCAAAAAACCAAGACCTCTTTGAAGAGTTGGTGAGTTGTTGAAAGAATGATTAAATGATGGTTTAATCATTTACTGAATTACTGTTGGGTTCAGCATTAGGTGATAAAACCTAATTAATTATTAAAATATGAGGGACCGACAAAAGTGGTTATAAAAACCGGTCCTGGGTGGTCATAGGATCAAATGATGATCGCTCCTTCAAATTCTGAAATTATTCGGAGAGTTTAGGACCCAATACGCGCAATTGTGCAAATTAGGTCAGATTGTGAGAAACACGTGAGACTGGATCATTGCGAGCCAAAAATCTAACCCTGGTAGGTCAAGATAACATGCTTTCATCGTTGAGACGTCCGAGTTTCAGTTCTGAGAATTTTGATATTTTCTGGTGCCGTTTGAACGACCATTTGAGAAAATATGACAAAATTAGGGTTTTTTGATAAAACCGTCAAAACTTCATCGGATGAAGGAAAATGATGAAAAAGTGAAAATATTATGGAGTATGGGACCAATCATGACCGTGGGAAAGGCTGGACGGCCAAGGGAGCCATCCCACACGTTTTCCATAATTTTGTAATATTTTTCATGATTTTAGGGAAATATGATAAAACGAAGGAGTTTTGCTAAAATTAAAGAGTTTCCATGAGATGAGGGAAATATAAAAAGTCATAAATAATAAAATAAGGGACGTGTGGTCATGTGGGACTGTATGCGTGTCGTAACCACGACAAATTAATTAATACTTTACTACCTAATTAAAGAGTAATATAGGGTAGTCAAGGTCGATCCCACGAGGAGCAAGAGATTATAGTTGTCTTATAATGTCACAAAAAGGGGGGTATTGGTTCAAGATTTTAAAAGCAAAAGAAATAAACAAAGTAATTAAAAGTATAAGTTGAAATCAATAAGAGAGATTAGATCAAGGAATCCTTCTTCGCTGCAAAACAATGATTAAAGTTATGTTCTTTTCCACTTGTTATTAGTCATAGATTATCACCAACCGTAGGATAGCAGGTTCGCTTAGCTAACCCCAAAATTCCTTATTTCATCGAGTAACAAGTCCGCTTAGTTATCAGATTCTATTCAAAAGAACCACCTTGAGGTTCGCTTACAAGATGTAATTCCCCGAACGCATTAAGATTTATGAACTTAGGTTTAGTACTAGTAGTTAGACTCGGTTCGCTTGGTCCACTTTCTAGCGTTGTTTTCACACACAATTGCTCCACGGAATCCCTCCGCAAGGTCTCATGTTTTCTACTTGTGTAAAGAGTCAAGAAACGATTACGTATTCCCTAACTTTCACTAGCTTTAGATTAAATTAACAAATTAATTTAGCGTGCACTCCAAACAACCTATCAATCAATCATAAACATTAATATTAGTAAAAACAATCGATAATCATATGAAAAACTTCAAAGTAGAATTGAAACAAAACTCAAACCATATGTTAAGAACTAGGAATTCATCCTCAATCAATAAGAAAATTAGCTACTCATAATTTGGAGTTCACACAATAATAATATTAATAAAGGAAGAAAGAAAGAAAAACTTATTGGAAAGATGATGGTTGCTCCTTCCTCCAATCCTTGTGCACTTTAACTCCTTCTCCAAAGTAGATGTGTGTAAAAAGTTGTAGAGAACTCCTTTATTTATAGGCTTCAATACTCTCCATATCTTTGTAGGAAAAGAATCCTCATTCCAAAAGAACACCACTTTCCCAATTTGAGCCACATTCCAATTTCTAGTCCAATTCTCCAAAACTTCCAAGTTTTCATCCAATTCCCAATTCTAAGTCTTCACACACATGAGAGAAGTCAGCACAAAATTCTGCATTTTTGCTCACCGGAAAATTGTGTTTTTGGCCGGAAGTTGTCACCGATGGTCACCTGAAAATTCTCCCCCGGTGACGGAATATTCCGTCAGTCCACCGTTAGGACTAACGGTCAAAGGTCAAACTTAACGGTCAAATGTTAGTCAAGGGACTGAGTTAGAACGAGTCAGAACCGAGTCAGCTGGCTAACCCGTCTGACTAGTTCTGACCAAGCCACTTGCACAGAACTAAATTGTTCACGGCCAAGATGGCCATGCTTCCCATGCACACCCAGCCATGATGGTTGTGCATTGCAACTGAGTTGCCTGCTTCAATCACTCTCTGTTTCTTCAACATTGCCTGTATTGAGCCCAATTCAATTTCTCGGCATACCCATTTCTTAGCAGCATCATAATCATCTCATACTCAGACCACAACTTCAATCTCAGAGAGAACCCATTCTTGAACTACCAACACCAGCATTCCCTTTAGCACCTTCTGCTCTTGCATAGCTTGCAGCGACAACCCAATCACATCACCTCAAAATCTTTGAACCAACATCACCATCACCAACCACCAGCTGCCATTCTAGCCGCGATTCCAAAATTTTCATTAGTGTCTTCACTGTAACTGCTGCAATTCATATTCCACCATAACTCAGAATCCACAGACTGCAACCACCAGTGTACATCTTTAGCTCCTAACATCTATTGCATTTCAGAGGCATCTCCCATGTAGCTTCCTTGACTTGCTCAGTTCCATTGCTTGCAACCACATTTTCATTCTCCACCAACAACAACTTTGATCAATAGCTACCACTTTCAGCTCAATAACTCCTCTTTGTAATCATCCATGGCAACCTATTTCCCTGAGCTTCTTTATCATCATAACACCAACATCTCTCTAACATTCATCTAAACCATTCATAATCCAAGACCCTGTAGAACAACCCATAAATTTAGATTGAGCAGCAACCCTTTGTGTGACAGATTATCACCTCCTCATCAACCAGTTCAGCTCCAAACTCTAGCTGTAAAACCACCAGAGCACAATGTCTGCTCCTTGTTCTTGTTGCTGTTGAATTCCTCAAACAAAACCCATCTCTAATTCCTCACTGGCAACACAGAATCTTCAATGTCTCCAACAGAAACAACTCAGATCCCCATCTAAATCCAACCAGTAGCTTCAATTCCTTCAGCTGCAATACCCATTTCACTGAAATCGACAACAGCCACACAAACCCATTCTATCAACTATTTCTTCTCTGTAATTCGAGCATCAAACCCATCTCTTTCTGGACCATAATCTTCCAATAAGAACCCTAATTTCTCTGAATTGATTGCAGCAATAGAAACCCTAATTTATTCATTGTATCTGCAATTAACACGAAACCCATCAATTCTTCTCATCTTCTCGATTTAACTGTAGAATTTCTCATTCTATTTCTTTGATTCAAACAGTAACACACTCTCCATCTCTCGTAAACAACAACAGAACCAATTTCTTCTTCTCTCACATTTTCTTGACCACCTCACAAAATCCATCTCCTCTATCTCGATGTGATTTCGTCTCTCAATTCCATGCTTTTCTCTCTTGATTTCTCGATCTCCTCTCGAACAGAATAACAGCAGCAGCCGCTGCTTTTATTCCTCTCTCAATTTCAGGTGTACGCAGAATGAAAGATCATTGAACGAGAGAGATATTTCTCGTTTTTAGGGTTATATGATTTGGGGTTAAATGGTACACCCCAGGTAAATACACCCCAAGCTGGTGCTCCATAATAGTTGGTTACTCTGATAAGGGCTAGCCTATTGGCCTCCCCTTAACCACCGCTAGGCTGTCTTTAATAATTCTCCAAAACAGAGATGCCCCTTAACCTTGACTGGGATCCGTATAGTGTCCGCCCCTGAAATGACCTTTTTGCCCTTTTAGCTCAAATTGAATGATTTCTTCTCCTTTTCCTCCGTGGGACTCCAGAGTACCTAATAACTCAAAAACACACGTAAAATACATAATTTACTAGAAAAATAGCAAAGAAAGCATAAACTCTTAGATAGTAAATTAGGTGTATTCTACACCTATCAAATTCCCCCACACTTAGACTTTGCTAGTCCTCGAGCAAATCAAACTAAAACTTACAACTTCAAAGCATTCCAGCGTCCCAAGCATCTTAAGAGCTATGAGGACATAGAGTTTCTGCATGCTAGTAATAAGAAGTTAGAAATACTAAAGAACATATTCTCATTCTTAAATGTTGAGTGAGAAATAACCACACCATAATGAGAGAACACGTGTTTGAGAAACGATCAATAAGCATTTCGCCTCGACTTCTGCCTCACCAAAAGGGTTTTATGATAATTGCACTCAAAAAGACGGTTTTTTTTTATGGGTCTCACATGTGTGTAGGTAGGAATGAAGAGAGAATTCCTGCAACACTTTGAATGGTAGGAAGGATAACTTCCGAAATTTTGAAAAACCCACATCTTTTAACATTTTGAAAAACCATTTTTCTAACGATCTCTAAGAAAGGAAATCAACCACTTATATCGAGGATGAGATTACTTACTTACCTTCACATCCGATTGCCAATTATGATAACACCACTCTCACGGAATCCAATAGAAACGTCTTCCTCTCCTCGTCTTCATATTCTTGGTCTTCGGCTTCAACTATTGGTGATAAATACTAGAACTTCATAAATCCTTGACAATTTGTAACCTTTCTCCTCAAAATCCTTGTCGCTTAAAACTTCCTTATAGAGTTTCCTTCCCCACGGCTTATTCAAAACAAAACAATAATAGATATTTCTCTTGTCTCATATATATATATATATCTTTTTTTTTCAATTTTTTTTCAATTTTCTTTCATTGTTTTTTTTTTTTAGACAAGAGAAACAAAAATACAAAATAAACAAAACAAACATGGCCGTGGAAAAGTACTTTACCGCTTGATTCTTCACAACTTGTATCGTATCGAAATCATAAACTTCAATAATTCTCACCTTTTCTTTTCTTCGCTCTTGTAAATAAGTCTTAATACTTGGATATGGAATTACCTCATTGCATTTTAAGTTTTCAACATGTATGTAAAATCTACTCATTGTATGTTGCTTTACTTGGATATGAAATTTGCTCTTTTTCTTGTTCCATTGTTGCTTGCAAACCTTGAACCTTTTCAACTTTCCTTGTAGATTTTGATGTCGCTTCCTTGTTGTTGATGTGGTGTTTCTATGGACCCGTTGTTGTCGAGCGAGAGAATGGTGCTAACTGCAAATCGAACTACAAGAAAGAGGCTTTCATCTGTAGACGCCACCCTCATGATTGACAAAAATTAGCACTCAAGAGATCAAAATAGTGCTGAAATTGGTGTTCAATTGGGTAGCTCACCATTCTACCCGGAATTAACGTACGGTGACATACACTCAAAAGAAGCTCTTTAGTAAAGGAAGAATTTCTGGTCGGTACCTCACATGATATGAAAATGGGTAGTCTCCACTAATGATTGATCAACAACTCTAATAACGCACTTCTCCCTGCACCAAATTTGCATCACCGGCATGATTAAATCCATTATTTAACACTCTAACAAGCAAGAAATCAAATGTAATTCCCTAACACTTCCAAGTTCAATTATGTCGGTCAGAATTCTCTATGTAATCATACCTAGAAGCATGCTAGTGACTCTAAAATCTCTAAAAGTTGAAAGTTGTATGCAAAAAAAAAATCTCTTTTTTTTAATGCAAAAATATATGCTTAGCCACTCCCCCACACTTAAACCTTACATTGTCTTCAATGTAATTGAATCGTCCTAGTAAAGTCAAGGTGGGAAATCCTAATATGATATGAAACAAGAAAAATAAACAAACAAAACAAAAAGCAAATAAAAACAAAAGGATAAGAAATACAAAACCGGTGGGTTGCCTCCCACTTAGCGCTTGTTTTAAAGTCGACGGCCCGACATAGCTCTTTGCTTTACATTACTCCTATAGAGGGAGAACATCTCGAAATCCAATCACGTCCACATGCTCCGTTGGAAAGTTTTCATAATATGGCTTCAACCTATGGCCGTTGACTTTCAAGGGTTGTCCTGTTTTTTCACTAACAATTTCAACTGCACCATGATCATAAACATTAGTAACAATAAATGGTCCCACCCAACGGGACTTAAGCTTACCCGAAAATAAACGTAAACGAGTATTAAATGAAAGAACTTTTTGCCCCACAACAAAACTTTTCCGAGAAATCATCTTGTCATGAAAAAGCTTGGTCTTTTCTTTGTAAATCCGGGCATTCTCGTTAGCATCATTACGTATCTCCTCTAGCTCATTTAGTTGCAACTTTCTTTGTTTCCCCGCTGCATCATACTCCATGTTGAATTTATTTATCGCCCAATAAGCCTTATGTTCAAGTTCAACCGGGAGATGACAAGCTTTTCCATAAACCAACCTATATGGAGACATAACAATCGGTGTCTTGTACGCCGTTCTATACGCCCAAAGTGCATCATTGAGCTTAAAGCTCCAATATTTCCTTGTTGTATTCACCGTTTTTTCAAGAATGGACTTGATTTCACGGTTTGAGATTTCCGCTTGTCCACTAGTTTGTGGATGGTAAGGCGTACCAATCTTGTGTGTTATGTTGTACTTTTTGAGGAGAGCGTGAAAAGACTTCTTGAAATGTGAGCCTCCATCACTTATCACCACTCTTGGTGTGCCGTGCCTAGTGAATATGCTTTCTCTTACAAAATCACAAACAACTTGAGAATCATTAGTTTTGGTGGCTCTAGCCTCCAACCATTTCGAAACATAATCTACGGCAAGAAGTATATAAAAATTTCCATTCGAATTGACAAAAGCGCCCATAAAATTGATTCCCCACACATCAAAAATCTCTACGGCGAGAATTTGTGTGAGTGGCATTTGATTTCGAGCACCTAGATTGCCCGTTCTTTGACATCTATCACACGATTTACAAAAAACATATGAATCTTCAAACAAGGTGGGCCAATAAAATCCACTTTCAAGAACTTTGAGAGCGGTACGTTTAGAACCAAAATGGCCACCACAAGCAAAATTATGACAAAAGGAGATAATAGATTGAAATTCGGAGTTAGGTACGCACCTTCGTATGATTTGATCAACGCCATATTTCCATAAATATAGTTCATCCCACACATATTGCTTGGCTATATTCTTAAGCTTCATCTTTTGGAAGTTAGACATTGTGCTAGGTACCTTCCTTGTCACCAAATAATTCATTATATCCGCATACCAAGGTGTTGATTCTTCCAAGGAGAAAAGTTGTTCGTCCGGAAAACGGTCTTGTAATGGAAGTTCTTCGTGAGAAATAACAAGTCTACTAAGATGATCCGCAACGGTATTCTCCACACCTTTATTATCTCGAATTTCTATGTCAAACTCTTGTAGTAATAGGATCCACCAGATTAGTCTTGGCTTAGCTTCTTTCTTTTTTAGTAAGTATCTAAGTGCCGCATGATCGGAATACACAATAACCTTTGTATCCACAAAGTATGATCGAAATTTTTCCAATGCAAACACTATAGCCAATAACTTGTTTTCCGTGGTAGAATAG
Source organism: Papaver bracteatum (assembly GCA_023529315.1). Taxonomy (NCBI): domain Eukaryota; kingdom Viridiplantae; phylum Streptophyta; class Magnoliopsida; order Ranunculales; family Papaveraceae; genus Papaver; species Papaver bracteatum. The sequence continues at coordinate 1,534,741 of JAJJWX010000526.1, read as the reverse complement.
TTGATTTGTGCATCATTGAGGGTCCTAGATGCATAATAGATAACATGGGACAACTTGTCCACTCTTTGACCCAAAACGGCTCCAACCGCATAATCACTAGCATCACACATTAGTTCAAATGGAAGATTCCAATCCGGTGACTTGATAATCGGCGCACTTGTCAACATTTATTTCAATTTGTCAAAAGCATCCTTACATTCCTTGTTGAAGTCAAAAGGTACCTCCTTTTGTAGTAACTTGCACATCGGCATGGATATTTTGGAGAAATCCTTGATAAACCGCCTATAGAAACCTGCATGGCCAAGAAAATAACGAACCTCCCTCACCGAAGTGGGATATTGTAAGTTTCTTATTAAATCTATCTTTGACTTGTCCACTTCTAGCCCTTGAGAGGACACAATGTGACCAAGTACTATGCCATGGCTTACCATAAAATGATATTTCTCCCAATTAAGAACAAGGTTAGTGTCTATGCATCGTTTAAGAACTAGTTCAAGGTTATCTAAACAAATATCAAAAGAATTGCCATAAACACTAAAGTCGTCCATAAATACCTCAATAATGCGCTCCACGTAATCCGAGAATATACTCACCATGCATCTTTGGAAAGTAGCCGGTGCATTGCAAAGACCAAACGGCATCCGTCTATACGCAAACGTTCCAAACGGACAAGTAAAAGTGGTCTTCTCTTGGTCCTCCGGTGCAATAACAAGTTGATTGTATCCCGAATAACCATCCAAGAAATAATAATAATAATGCCCCGCTAACCGCTCCAACATTTGATCAATGAAAGGTAAAGGAAAGTGATCCTTTCGGGTTGCGGAATTAAGCTTTCTATAATCAATGCACACTCTCTAACCGGTTTGAACTCTTGTAGGAACAAGTTCATCGTCTTGATTTCGAACAACCGTAACACCAGACTTCTTTGGAACCACTTGTACCGGACTAACCCATTTGCTATCGGAAATTGGGTAGATCACCCCCGCACTTATAAATTTGAGTATCTCTTTCTTCACAACCTCCATCATGGGAGGATTAAGCCTACGTTGAGCATCACGTACCGGATTCACGTTCTCTTCCATTAGAATCCTATGCATGCATATGGATGGACTAATGCCTTTGATGTCCGCAATTGTCCAACCAATAGCCTTTTTGTGTTCTTTCAAGACTTTAAGCAAACGGTCTTCTTGTACCGGTGTGAGGTTCTTTGAAATAATCACCGGAATATCATCTCCATCTCCCAAAAATGCATACTTTAAATGGTCCGGAAGTGGCTTCAACTCTAGCTTAGGCGCCTTCACAATAGATGGTACAAGTAATTCATCATTCACGGGTAAAGAAATATAGGAAACATTACCATTAGCTTCTTGTAATGCCGTAAAGGCACCACACGTCTCCACCAATTCCGTGGAAATTTCAACATCCAAGTTAGACACGCCGTGGACGTCCAATTCAATGCTCTTTTGCAACACCGCATCAAGTTCGTCCTCTCAATTCAATTCCACCATTTGTTGCGCTAATGAACCAACCACATCAATGGAGTAAGCGGAATGCACATCACTTGGGTAGCGCATGGCTTCAAATATGTTGAAGTGTATTACTTCCTTGTCGAACTCCATAGTGAGTGTACCCTTGTCCACATCAATCTTCGTCTTTGCGGTCTTCATAAATGGCCTCCCAAGAAGTAGAGAAGTAGACGAACGATTCTCATTGTTGTCCATATCCACCACAAAGAAATCCACCGGAAAAATTAACTCATTCACTTACACGAGAACGTCTTCTACAAGTCCCTTTGGATAGATGTTAGACTTGTTTGCTAGTTGGATAATAACTCTTGTCTCTTTCAACGGTCCAAGATTCAAGGAGTCATATATATCGGCCGACATCACACTAATGGAAGCTCCCAAGTCAAGTAAAGCATGTTCAAACCTTTCCTTACCAATAGTAATTGGCACCGTGAAACCACCGGGATCCATGCACTTTGTAGGCATCTTCTTCAAAAGCATAGCCGACGCACTCTCACCAACTTTAGTAATTTCATTATCAAGCAACCTATCCTTCTTTGTGCATAATTCCTTCATGAACTTAGCATACCTTGGCATTGTCTTGATGGCCTCGATGAAGGGGATGTTGATTTCTATCTTCTTGAAGATATCCATGAGTGCCTTGTTTTGAGCTTCCTTCTTGGACTTAGCAAAACGACTAGGAAAAGGAGGTGGAGTAGTAAAAGTAGGAACCCGTTCCTTGGTTTGGGCGGTTGGTGTTGAAGTCTCCCTTGGTTCGGCATCCTCATTTTCTTTGACTACCTCTTCACTATCTTCTTCATGACGAGTTGGACTCTCCACTTGTCTTCCAGTTCTTAAAGTAACCGCACTAACATTCTCTCTTGGATTCACAATGGGTTGCGAAGGAAGATTTGTGGATGCTTGAGCTTTCATTAAGTTCATATCGGTCGCCAATTTTCCTATTTGAGTTTGTAAATCCTTGATTGCCGAATCGGTCTTTTGTTGGGTTTGTTGTAACATAGAAGTGAGACCTTGCATGCTTTGCATTATCACATTCAACTTGTCATTATTCGAAGAATCTTTCTCCTTGACTTGTTGTGGTTGGAATTGTTGTTGTTGAGGTTGGAAACGTGATTGTTGGAATCCACCTTGTTGCACATATGGATTAGGAGCCGCCTCTTGCTTGTTTGCATAGCTAAAGTTGGGATGATCCTTCCAACCGGTATTGTAAGTATTGGAATAAGGATCGTACCTTGGCCTTGGATTTGGATATAAAGCATTTACTTGTTCGGTTTCATCATCCGGAATAATTACCGCGGCCAATCGTTGCACTAGCCTCTCTATGTTGTTTAATCGTTGATCGGATTGTGAAGACGAGTCACTAACCTCATGCACCAACTTAACCATTGAATCACCTCTTGCATAGAATTGTTGCGAGTTTGCTGCCATACTTTCAATCAACTCGGTAGCTTCGGCCACCGTCTTGTTCACTAGTGCACCACCACCGGCGGCGTCAAGAAGATATCTATCACTTGTTTGGAGACCTTCATAGAAATATTGGATTATCATGGCGTCACTAAATTGATGATGTGGACAACTTGCCACAAATCTCTTGTATCGATCCCAACATTCATATAATGACTCTCCCACATGTTGCTTTATCCCAAAAATTTCTTTGCAAATTTGAGTAGCCTTTGATGCGGGAAAATATCTCTCGAGGAAAAGTTTCTTCATCCCATTCCATGTTGTGATACTTCCGCAAGGCAAATAATATAACCATTCCTTAGCATTGCCCGCCAAAGAGAACGGAAAAGATTTCAACATTGCTCCATCCGCATTACTATTCGGTGGAAGCATGGCCATGACTATGGTGTTGAAGTCCATAAGATGTTTGTTTGGGTCTTCATTCACCATGCCATGGAACTTTGGTAATTCTCTAATCAACCCCGGCTTGATATCGAAAGTTGAGTTAGTTTGGATACACCATTGTTGTGTATCAATCTTGTGAGAAGCTAGGTCTTTGAGTGTATGATCACCCATTGCTTCTTTTTCTATGTCCGAATCTGAGAATTCACTTGATGTAGAACGAGGAAGCGGAGTGTTAACCACTCGAATAAAGTCCCTTAGTTGAGTGCCGGATCGAAGACGTATTCTAATTGGACCCGGTCTTCCCCCTTGAAGCATTCACCAAAGATATAGTACATACAACAAGGTTCACAAAACTAAGTTAGATACAATATAGAATCTAACAAAGCAAGAATAAAGCAAAAAGAAAAATAAAAACAACTAAAATCGCCCTTTGCTCCCCGGCAACGGCGCCAAAATTTGTATGCGTGTCGTAACCACAACAAATTAATTAATACTTTACTACCTAATTAAAGAGTAATATAGGGTATTCAAGGTCGATCCCACGAGGAGAAAGAGATTATAGTTGTCTTATAATGTCACAAAAAAGGAGGTATTGGTTCAAGATTTTAAAAGCAAAATAAATAAACAAAGTAATTAAAAGTATAAGTTGAAATCAATAAGAGAGATTAGATCAAGGAATCCTTCTTCGCTGCAAAAAAAATGATTAAAGTTATGTTCTTTTCCACTTGTTATTAGTCATAGATTATCACCAACTGTAGGATAGCAGGTTCGCTTATCTAACCCCAAAATTCCTTATTTCACCGAGTAACAAGTCCGCTTAGTTATCAGATTCTATTTAAAAGAACCACCTTGAGGTTCGCTTACAAGATGTAATTCCCCAAACGCATTAAGATTTATGAACTTAGGTTTAGTACTAGTAGTTAGACTCGGTTCGCTTGGTCCACTTTCTAGCGTTGTTTTCACACACAATTGCTCCACGGAATCCCTCCGCAAGGTCTCGTGTTTTCTACTTGTGTAAAGAGTCAAGAAACTATTATGTATTCCCTAACTTTCACTAGCTTTAGATTAAATTAAAAAATTAATTTAGCGTGCACTCCAACAACCTATCAATCAATCATAAACATTAATATTAGTAAAAACAATCGATAATCATATGAAAAACTTCAAAGTAGAATTGAAACAAAACTCAAACCATATGTTAAGAACTAGGAATTCATCCTCAATCAATAAGAAAATTAGCTACTCATAATTTGGAGTTCACACAATAATAATATTAATAAAGGAAGAAAGAAAAACTTATTGGAAAGATGATGGTTGCTCCTTCCTCCAATCCTTGTGCACTTTAACTCCTTCTCCAAAGTAGATGTGTGTAAAAAGTTGTAGAGAACTCCTTTATTTATAGGCTTCAATACTCTCCATATCTTTGTAGGAAAAGAATCCTCATTCCAAAAGAACACCACTTTCCCAATTTGAGCCACATTCCAATTTCTAGTCCAATTCTCCAAAACTTCCAAGTTTTCATCCAATTCCCAATTCTAAGTCTTCACACACATGAGAGAAGTCTGCACAAAATTCTGCATTTTTGCTCATCGGAAAACTGTGTTTTTGGCCGGAAGTTGGCCGGAATTTGTCGACGCCGGTCATCTGAAAATTCTCCCCCGGTGACGGAATATTCCGTCAGCCCACCGTTAGGACTAACGGTCAAAGGTCAAACTTAACAGTCAAATGTTAGTCAAGGGTCAAGGTCAAGGGACTGAGTTAGAACGAGTCAGAACCGAGTCAGCTGGCTAACTCGTCTGACTAGTTCTGACCAAGCCACTTGCACAGAACCAAATTGTTCACGGCCAAGATGGCCATGCTTCCCCTGCACACCCAACCATGATGGCTTTGCATTGAAACTGAGTTTCCTGCTTCAATCACTCTCTGTTGCTTCAACATTGCCTGTATTGAGCCCAATTCAATTTCTCGGCATACTTATTTCTTAGCAGCATCATAATCATCTCATACTCAGACCACAACTTCAATCTCAGAGAGAACCCATTCTTGAACTACCAACACCAACATTCCCTTTAGCACCTTCTGCTCTTGCATAGCTTGCAGCGACAACCCAATCACAGCACCTCAAAATCTTTGAACCAGCATCACCATCACCAACCACCAGATGCCATTCTAGCCGCGATTCCAACATTTTCATTAGTGTCTTCACTGTAACTGCTGCAATTCATATTCCACCATAACTCAGAATCCACAGACTGCAACCACCAGTGTACATCTTTAGCTCCTAACATCTATTGCATTTCAGAGGCATCTCCCATGTAGCTTCCTTGACTTGCTCAGTTCCATTGCTTGCAACCACATTTTCATTCTCCACCAACAACAGCTTTGATCAACAGCTACCACTTTCATCTCAATAACTCCTCTTTGTAATCATCCATGGCAACCTATTTCCCTGAGATTCTTTATCATCATAACACCAACAACTATCTAACATTCATCTAAACCATTCATAATCCAAGACCCTGTAGAAAAACCCATAAATTTAGATTGAGCAGCAACCCTTTGTGTGACAAATTATCACCTCCTCATCAACCAGTTCAGCTCCAAACTCCAGCTGTAAAACCACCAGAGCACAATGTCTGCTCCTTGTTCTTGTTGCTTTTGAATTCCTCAAACAAAACCCATCTCTAATTCCTCACTGGAAACACAGAATCTTCAATGTCTCTAACAGAAACAACTCAGATCCCCATCTGAATCCAACCAGTAGCTTCAATTCCTTCAGCTGCAATACCCATTTCACTGAAATCGACAACAGCCACACAAACCCATTCTATCAACTATTTCTTCTCTGTAATTCGAGCATCAAACCCATCTCTTTCTGGACCATAATCTTCCAATAAGAACCCTAATTTCTCTGAATTGATTGCAGCAATAGAAACCCTAATTTCTTCATTGTATCTGCAATTAACACGAAACCCATCAATTCTTCTCATCTTCTCGATTTAACTGTAGAATTTCTCATTCTATTTCTTTGATTCGAACAGTAACACACTCTCCATATCTCGTAAACAACAACAAAACCAATTTCTTCTTCTCTCACATTTTCTTGACCACCTCACAGAATCCATATCCTCTATCTCGATGTGATTTCGTCTCTCAATTCCATGCTTTTCTCTCTTGATTTCTCGATCTCCTCTCGAACAGTAACAACCCAGAAGATTTCTTTTTTTTATTCCTCTCTCAATTTTAGGTGTACGCGGAATGAAAGATCATTGAACGAGAGAGATATTTCTCGTTTTTAGGGTTATATGATTTGGGGTTAAATGGTACACCCCAGGTATATACACCCCAAGCTGGTGCTCCATAATAGTTAGTTACTCTAATAAGGGCTAGCCTATTGGCCTCCCCTTAACCACCGCTAGGCTGTCTTTAATAATTCTCCAAAACAGAGATGCCCCTTAACCTTGACTGGGATCCGTATAGTGTCTGCCCCTGAAATGACCTTTTTGCCCTTTTAGCTCAAATTGAATGATTTCTTCTCCTTTTCCTCCGTGCGACTCCAAAGTACCTAATAACTCAAAAACACACGTAAAATACATAATTTACTAGAAAAATAGCAAAGAAAGCATAACCTCTTAGATAGTAAATTAGGTGTATTCTACACCTATCAGGGACCGGCTTGGAGCATGAATGGCCATCCAGGGCCCGGTCCCGTGCGTTTTCCCTATTTTATGCATTATTTCATGATTTGAAGGAATTTTCATAATTTGATGGAAATATCATGAAATCAAGGAATTTTCATGGGATTATGAAAACATGAAAAATATGCTAATAAAAGAGTGGGACGTGTGAGCCATCTAGGGTTTGGCCGACCGGCCATGGCCTGTGCACACGGGTTTCCCTAATTTTTATTATTTTTCATGGGACCAAGGAATTATCATGAGATTAAGGAGTTTTCATGAAATTAGGGAAATAATAATAAAATAATGAGGAATCATGAGGTGTGGGGCCGTCTAGGACCAAGGAATGGCCGGTTGGCCAATGGTCACGCCCATCACATTTTTCCCTAATTTTATATTATTTCCTCCGCGCGAAGGAAACACCATGAAATTGAGGAGTCTCATCAAAATAAAGGATATTCGTTCAAATGAAAGGGTTTTTCATAAACTCGGGGAAAATAACAAAAATATGGTAAAAATATGAAACTGACGTGGGATTGACCATGACACAGTCGTCCGGTCAGTGGCTCCATGCTCCCAGCGCCTTGGTCAATTTTTATTTATTTGTTATTTTTCATCCTATTTTGCATAGGTTCATCGTTTCATCGTATTTTAAAATACTAGTTTGTGCGGTGGTTATTAATGTATCATTGTTGAATAAACTTGCACCATTTGAGACAGGGCTTGCTCAGAAAGCAGCTCTGATGCCCGTGCATCCAATATTTATTACTAATCCATGGATTTCTGCTGGGAAGGACCATGGATTGCGTAATGAAATATTTTGCGAAAATATTTGAATATTTTCCGAAATTCTGCGGATGAATCCAAGAATTTAAGTTTGAGACAGGGCTTGCTCAGAAGGCAGCTCTGATTCCCATGCGTCCAATATTTATTACTAATCCATGGATTTCTGCTGGGAAGAACCATGGTTTGCGTAATGAAATATCTGCGAAAATATTTGAATATTTTCAGAAATTCTGCGGATGAATCCAAGAATTTAAGTTTGAGACAGGGCTTGCTCATGCGGCAGCTCTAATGCCCGTGCATCCAATATTTATTACTAATCCATGGAATTCTGCTGGGAAGAACCATGGTTTGCATAAAGAAATATCTGTGGAAATATTTGAATGTTTTCAGAAATTCTGCGAATGAATCCAAGAATTTAGGAATAATTAATTTAAGACTTTATACTAGCAGATCAAGTTGTTTGGGAGTTGTCCATCCCGTGATAGAAATAATTACTGAAGTGCTCAGTACTACTTATGAGATATGGCGTTGTCCCGCTGTGAGACTACATATCTATATGCACTCTGAGAGAAAGTATTCTCAATCAGAGGATTCGATGAGAGACCCGTGTCTCGATATTCACGTCTGATTGCTGGATCAGAGGTTTGTATAATTATGGGTTTATGATTTTAGACTTTGTCGAAAATACACCATCTACACCGACCAAGGGTGACCCTGAGGCTTGCAAGCAGTTGGTCCCGCATGTTTTAATGATTTTAACCTAATTTGCTCATTTGCTCATATTAGGTTCAAACTCTTTCCAAACAATTGGAAGTTTACTCAAACGACCATCCACTGGTCCCACACCCACCAAGAGCCGGTCTCATGACCTCTTGGTCAGTCCTTCATATTCCATAATACCAGGTTATATTATTTGTCGCTCACACGAGCATTATTTCAGTGATTAAACCAGCATTTAATCATTCTTTCACCAACAACTGGTCTCAGGAGACTTTGGTATTTTTCTTATTCGAGCATTTGGGAGATATATGGTGAACTTTTCATCCCATGTAGCCGGTCCCTATGTCACTCTGTATTGATTTGCAATAAATCATCATTTTGGTAAAATTAGGGTTTTGAATCCAAAGCTCTGCAGAAACGTGATTCTGAGCAGATTCAAACACTCTGATAATTTTATGTTGATTCCATAATCAACAGTTTATTTATTTTGCTCGACCCAGCAGTCAGTAACTTAAATTAATTTGGTCTTGCTACCAATGATTCATCAAAAAGCAATATTTGCTCAAACTAGCAATATTCGCTCAAACCGGCAATGTTTATTCAAATTAGTAATATTCGCTCAGACTAGCAATATTTTTTCAGATCAAAGGATATTTGTCCAACTATCAATATTCAATAATTCAGCAACACAGTTTGCTCATCTTAGATTCTAACGATACCTCGTCTCAATAGACACGTTAAATTCATGAGTTTCATAACATTTTCTAATCATGTTCAACTCAGCACTAAACGGACTCATCATCCCATAAAGTTAGCAAATGACTCCACAATCACGAGATTTCAATCGTGTCACATGGGGGGATATTAACTAGGGTTTTGGTCTGGAGGTCTACGGCACGTGTGTTCACCCACGATGAGAATGTGAGCAAGTCGTGCAATCAGTTGGAAGAGTCAGCAAAGTAGTGTGTGGAAATTTAACCAAGTCTTCGCACGATGAGTAATTGGTTTAACAAGATTTTTCACTTCCCCACTCTCTGATTCCAGCAACTGTCACACTTCATGGGATCATGGTGTTTTCAACTCCGGCATTATAAAATGTCTCTGAATCCTGATTGAAAGAATACGAAGAGTTTTCAAACATTCGAATAACAGTCGCCTAAATGAGCAATTTCTCATCAAAGTTCATACAGAAAATCTTTCATATACACCAACTCACAGAAATCACTCTCAATCAGGAAAAATTTCAATCATTCAGAGCATTTTCACGCTGAATTCACAACACACCTATAATCTCAGATCACCATTGATCTCACACATTTCTCAGCTTCCCTCCTACAGATCAACCCATCCTCTCTTGTGACCTAGTCGACTCTGGAACGGCCATTGTTCTTGGTTTAGGCCGGGGTCTTATAGATTGATCTCTCGAACTAAAAGCACTCCCTTCTTGCAGTGCATATGTTTGAGGTTAAATATTTCGCTCGGTTTAAGGAGTCTCCACACGGTCGACTCTTCAATTCCATAAAAACCAGCAAATCGTTTTTCCCCATCTACAGGTATATCTGAGTAGACTTGTTTTTCTGAATGTTGAAAGAGTTAAACAACATGTCTATGTTCCTTCTTTCCAGCTGCCTGCCATTGTCAGAGACTATGGCGGACGGTATTGAAAAGGCGAGGGTACCCCAAATATACCTCAAGCTATAACTTTCCTTCATATAAGTCATTTCCACGAAAGTGATTGTCTATAGACTGAGTCGAGACAATACAACAAATCGGTTCACACTTTGTGTGATCGTCTATGGATACTAGATCGAGATAATACAACAACAATGTGTGTTTACTTGATACAAAGGTTAGGACTTAACCAAACTCAATAGGATTCACATATCAAGTAAATAGGAATTAACATTTGTGTAATTTATTTTAATTATAATAAAATAATTATTATGCGGAAATATAAAGTAACTGACACAACAAGATTTTGTTAACGAGGAAACCGCAAATGCATAAAAACCCCGGGACCTAGTCCAGAATTGAATACTCTCATAATTAAGCCGCTATACAAAATAAGACAACTTCGTATAGTTGAGACCAAGCAACAAAACCTATAGTTCACCTAGTTCCCTCGGTATTCCTACACCCTCAACCTGTAAACAAGTACTTGGACCAATTCCTTTGGATGGTATTCCAAACAGTAAAGGAACAACAAATCTGTTTGGTATCAACTCTCTTCAACCAAGTGATATGAGTGGCGAAAATGTTCCTTTGTTTATTTTAACATAAACTCCTTTGCCAGGTTCCAAGATCTATCTTACGTTAAATCACCCAAAGGCAATCACTAAGATTAAGCCAACAACACTCTTCAACCAAGTGATATGTGTTGATGTCGATCTTCCTCAATTAATCAATCCAATTTACCACAAGGATAAACTGATTATTAATTGGATCCTATTTTTCCCAAACAAGTATTGTGCACACCAAAGATTATAAAAACACCATGTAAGAAATCTTCAATATCTTCTTTGTCTTCAAATCTTCTTAGATCTTCAATAAACACCTGCACACAATCACTTGAATCTCTTGTGATCAATCACACACAGAACGGAATCTGTTAACAATGGATTATCACAAGATCGTCTTTAGATCTAACAACAGTCTAAAGATCCTTGTCGAAACCTTGAACTAGTTTGAGTGAATCTTATATCAGAAGAGAAGATCCTCAAGCATAAACAAACTAGGTACAATCAAGATTCAGCCTCTGTTAGTCAATCAAATCAATAAGAAAACTAAAGATAAATCGAAATATCTAGTTTCCCACCAACGGGTCGCGTTAGAGCTTCTCAATCCTAAAGAAGACTTTAAACTAAGTGGCCGTAAGAGATTTTACCTAATTAGATTACTCTCCTCTCCGATAGGCGCCCCACTAGTAACAAATACAAAAGAGGAAGTCTAGGTTACGCAGGATTAGTTTCCTAGAAATGCAAACTCAAAGTATTTATAGAAAAGGAAGTTTGGACACCAAGGAATTACCAAAACCGAAAATATTCTCAAAATATTTTCATTACTCCACCAAATTCGGTTTTCATAATTTCTGTGAATGCACTGTCCAAAAATAATGATCGAAATCTCCTTGAAAAATCTAATTAGCAAATGCACATTACTAATTCTTATTTTCCATATATAATTAAAAACCCTTAATTAAAAAGATTCTTAACTTATTTAAATTCGATCTTGGGATTTAATTCCTTCTTTGCCTTTAAGGAATATCTTTGAACAAAAAAGAATAAACATTAATGCACCGTGTTCAAAGAGTGCGACATCTTACTCTTGCAAGTCTTTACCATGATTTCTCACTTAAAACCGATTTACCACACTTCCAAACAAGTTTAGAATTGGTTCATCTGACTTTCAAGAACTATGTGATTGATCAAGTTCCACTCAATCACACCTCATGGGTTTCCATGTGAGTACTGTGAATAGTTACACTAGTATTTATGGGTGAAAACTATTCCTGCCGGTTTTGGTAATTTGGGGTGTGTGTGGATGAGGAATGAATATAAAACTTAAGCAAATGCACTGCATGGTGAGTGCTTGTAAATTCGAGAAATCAATCTGTGCAAATTCGGCCTAAACTAAGAAATGGCCGTTCCAGACTTGTTTCGGTCACAAAGTGAAGGAGATGGGGTTGATCTTAGGTAGGGAAGCGAAGAAGGTGTTGAGAATGTGAAGGTGTTGGCTATGTATGAATTGTATCAGAAAGCTGAACTGGATTGTAGGATATAAGCTATCAGTTCTGGTGTTTGAATACAATTGTATCAATACTTGTTTCTGTTGTATTGTCTTGTTTGAAAAATTGGATGGAGAACCTATTTATACAAGTCTTTTAGCCTAACCCTCGTATCTCATGGGATCTGGAGAAAGTGGAGTGATGAAGTAGTGGAGTAGTGTGTTAGTGTCACACGACCAGTCTTTCCCACTTCTCCCATCATCACTAACCGTACATGACTTCCTGACACGTTCTTGTGATGGCGTGTTGTGCGCTGCACTCTGTAAACCGCCAGACCAATACCCCAGTATGTATCCCCCAGTTTGTGAAATGATTGATGTCTCGAGCATGTGGATAGTGGGACCCACAGAAAGTAGCATGTAATGCTAGATTAAATAACTACGTTATTTAGGAAGTTTATACTTGTGAAGTATCGTGCGCATTCTATGAAGGTACTGCATCGAGTGTATCCAGCATGTATAAAACATCGTTGTTTGAGCATCTCAAAGTAGCCTCATATCCAGAATACTTCATGTGATGGTTCGGAGGTTGAGCAAGCAAGTCCTTCCTTGACCGACCACATGGTGTGGTAGAGTGACGGATGGTGATCACCATGAAGCTGCACTGACCAATTAACTCCTGACCAGGGCTATATAACTAAGCCGGTGAAGTTTGACGGACGAGATGATCTTTGAGACACTCATCTACGACCGTTGGTGAAATTAGGGTTTTGGAGGAGGTGCGCAAGTACCACTCTTCAGCCTGATCGAATCCAAGCTTGGGATACGATATTTGGTTGGCCGATCATACATGCGTGTAAATGGCATGACGGTGTAGGCGCCCATACCCATTGTCTAACGAAAGTGTGATCTGGGCTACTAAATTCGTCTAGAGAAGTTGAGTGGTCGAGATCAATTAGAGAAAACTGGTGCCTCAAAAGCCGCACATCGTGCCAACTTCGGGCGCATATTCCAAGACAACTAATCATAGTCGGTCTTGGTCGATTGGTCTGGCATGTAGGTGGTAGGATGGTGTTCACGCCTATACCTGACTGTCCCATGAAAACGTGATCTAAGCCACTCAATTTGTCCGGCGAAATTGAGTGGTCGAGATTAGTTTGCAATTGGGAAGTGTGACCACGCTAGTTTGGGCATGCGATTTGGGATAACCAGGCATGATATGCCTTGGAAGATCAGGTGAGGGTATAGATGGTCCCACGGTGGTCATGTTGGTATGACCGGACCTGCTTAATCTAATCTTGGGCCTTTTATTCGTGCCGGAGAAAATGGACACTCGTGATGTTCAAAACCCTAATTTTAGGTTTCACGGTCATGCGTCATGCTCTGTTCGGGCGCACGAATTGGGATGACCAACCATGGTTGGTCCTGACCGATCGGTCAGGTATGTAGGCGGGCCCACGGTGATTGTGTTGACATGTACTGGGCCCTTTGAATCTACATCTACACCCTCCATCTATACCAGTGAAGATGGATGGTTGAGACTGTTTTGCGACACATGTAATATGCCGCAAACCCTAATTTAGGGTTTTCCGTCCATACTACTCTGGCCTGGACGTTTTGGAAAGCTATGCCAATATTTTGGGGAGGCCGAACATACGGGGCCCGCGTTGGTTCGGTAGTGAATATTCCAATACCTGCTTGGGGTCATGGATCCGATCTGTGTGCTCAAATATAAATGTGAGTCCTGCAGAAAGCGCTGAAGCAGCTTCTGGAGCAGGCCCGTGAGAGCGTTGAACTGTTGGAGATTAAACGCCTTCTTCTAGAGATAGAGCTTTGATTGGGGACGGCTGTGTCTGCTTCGACCAATCTGGGGCTGGGATCAAGTGGGACCCATCGCGTTCCTGACTGAACGTCGACCCTTTGTTTCAACTGAAAACTGGCCCTCCAGCGTGCGCCTGTTTTATTCGAATTCCAGCCTTGTTACTTTGATCAATACAAGACTTGAAACTTGAGCAATACCGGACATGTGACTTGATCAACACCGGACTTGAAACTTGAGCAATACCGGACTTATGACTTGATCAACACCGGTGTTTGGACCCAATACCATCCTTGTGTACTCCAACGTGGATGTGTGTTATGGCGTGTGTGACTACACATCTCACACGTTTTTATATAAGTACCGACTCCTGTCTTTTATTATAGAATGAGGAAAAGAACTCTTGTTGAGATGTCTTCTGGGGATAATGCTTGTGCCAAGTCAGGAGGTGTTGACAGCTTTAAAGATATGCCAAACATTTATGATGATTTGTTCACCGTTCCCTTTCAACTATATGAAAATATTCGTTCCACAAGATAACCCTTCTCTTATCGACTTCAAGGTTTTTCATGCTCCGCTGGGCCCTCGTGAAGGATGGGTGAGACGTATGTTGAGAAACGAGTACATAAAATATAACTTGACCAGAGCACAGATTATGATGTAGCGTGAGTGTTGAAACGGCTCGAGAGGATGTTAAAGTGGCTTCTGGTGCGAACGTTGAGGTGGATCCTGGAGAGAGTGTTGAAGCAGAATTCTGAATCGAATGTGGGTCTCGGATAGAGTGTTGAAGCAGGATTCTGAAGCGAACGTGGGTCTCGGAGAGAGCATTGAGGCGGCTCTTGAATAGACCATTGAAGCAGCTTCTGCTAGAGGGAGCGTTGAAGTGGCTTCCTCTTCCAGTTCGATTTACCCTTACGAATTACATGATTCTTGACTGACCATCTCTCTCATGTTGAAGAAGTCCTTGACTGAAGGTGAAGGAACTTCATGCTGAGCCTCAGTCCCAAAGCATGGTTTACATGATTTGTTCGTAGTGGTTGTTGTCGATCCAGATATGAAATATCTTGGATGTTGTTTCATCATTCTGGGAGTCATGCATGTGGTACTGGAGTTGGAGTTGGCGGATGCGTAATCTGTTACATCTCGGTGGTTTTCCTCTTGCTGCTTCAGGGAACTGCTTACAGAAGGCTGAAGGTAATATCGCCTGTTGGTAAGATATATGCCCCTACGAATATTATGAGGCTCTTCATTACCACCAGGCCTGGTTCTTTCTATCAGGGAATATGTTGTTGTAGATGAGCGTTCAACAGCTCCAGAGGATGACCAAAAGCGCAGATTCTCCAACATAGCATGATAGACATGTACCACTGTCTGATAAAGTGACTCACCCGGATCTGGCTCGATATGATGCATAGACATCGTTATCTTCTTGAGGATGCTCCCTTGAGTATCGGTTCCAGTGGAAGATTTCCGTCATAGAGCGTTGATACGTTGCATCGACATTCTTTAAACCAAATGGAAATATGGTATAATAAAAATTTATGAGAGGAGTTCGAAAATCTATCTTACTTGTGTCATGCTCGTACATACTTATCTGGTTGTATCCGCTACATCCATCCATGGAGGAGAACATGCCGTGTCCGCTGGTTGCATCTACTAACATGTCGATATTAGGTAGAGGAGGATCGTTTTTGGAGCAACACCTGTTCAAGTCTCTGAAGTCTATGCAGCACCTGATCAATCCATTTTCTTCGTGTCTGAACTGTAATTGTTTAACTAACTTGGATCCAGGTATGACATGTAGATGATGGGTGACCAATTTTCATCTAAATCCGTCATTTCTTCATATCTCCAAGCGAATATGTCTTGGTACTCTTTGAGAAGTTCCACGAGCTTTATGCGTTTATCCGTACATAAGGTTGACCTGATGGAGATAGGCCTAAGAGATTCCTCAACGATTTCAATCTCATAAGTTGTGGAGTTGGTGCCATCTTGCAGATATTGTGGAGCATCTAGCACTTGTTCTTGTGGTTCGTTGCTATTTTAGCATTCCATTGGGTGGAGAGACTGGGTAACAGTCTCCCCTGCTAATTGATAATGGCAGCGTCGGTATACCGTTTCCCCTTTTTGGTCACGACTCGCCACAAAAGTCCATTTCCTCTTCGTGTGAACATGGGTCGTGGCTTCACAGGATGGAGAAGAATGCTTCGTCATCAAAGATGCATCGTGGGTTTTAGTCCTCAATGATGCAAGTCGGTCTTCTTCCTGAATTGACGCCCACGTGGGAAGTGGGACGCAACGAACTTATCTGATTCTTTCCGCGGAGCTTCTCTCGTATGTGCTGGTTTTGTTTCCCTCGAAGTTCGTCATTGTAGTGGGATGTCGTACTATTTTGCATAGGATAACCTTGGCTGTCCTAAGAGTCTTGAGAGTAATCATGCTCGAAGACGCTCCTGTTTCGATGAGGGCCCTCCTGAACTCTGAACCCTTGATGCGTACGGTAACATGTAGGGCACGGTTGTGACCTTCCTCTGGTTGATTTCAGCAAAACATCTTCGCGCGCTGATTCTTCGAGAGGTGTGAAAGTTCGCATAAACTTTCCACTAGAGAAACCGCTTCCCGATACATCGGCCTCTGGTTCATAGTGAAACTATTGACTTGAGGAGGATCGTTATGAGGATCAGTCCCCAGTGTAGGAGTCTCCATGACAGGACCGCTCATATCTGATGTCGCTTCTTTGATCAGGTCCATGTAGGTCCTCGCCGCTGAAGTACCTTCTCCGGTGCGTTGAATAAATTCCTTGTTGGCTCCAGGGACTGTGGCGGCTCTTGTGGCAATCGATCAGTTAATGTCTTAAGAAAAGTGAGTACCTCTTTCTGAGTTTCAGCCATATCTGTTTGAGTCTTAACAAGAACTTCTTGCTTCTCCATCAAGTCTGCAATGGTAATGGGAGATGGTCCTCCTCTCGTCCCTCCGGCTCCTCGTCCTAATGAAGGAGTGGAAGTTGTTGCTCTGGTGACTACCAGAGGTGTTATACTTGAGGAGATGCCGGGATTTTCGGCTGCTCTGGCCCTGGTGATGGGAGATGTTACACTTACTGGAACATCTCCCGCTACGCTGGCGTTGGTGGTAGAAGTGACGGCTCCATGAGATGTATTGACCACGGTAGCTCCACTGACAGGTACATCGACACCGGGAGTGTTATCCATACTAACTCCGTCAGAATTGATTGTTGATCCAGACCTGAGTGCTACCATCTTGAAATGAATTGATGATTACATTGGTCCTAAGATCTACCATTTTTGAAATTGATAAAATTGAATTGCATTTCGAAGAAATTAACTTTACAACCGAGAGATTAACCTCCCGATGTGGTCGCCAATTGTTTATGGGTGAAAACTATTCCTACCGGTTTTGGTAATTTTGGGTTTGTGTGTGGATGAAGAATGAATCTAAACCTTAAACAAATGCACTGCGCGGTGAGTGCTTGTAGATTCGAGAAATCAATCTGTGCAAATCCGGCCTACACCAAGAAATGGCCGTTCCATACTTGTTTCGGTCACAAAGTGAAGGAGATGGGGTTAATATTAGGGAGGTAAGTGAAGAAGGTGTTGAGAATGTGAAGGTGTTGGCTATGTATGACTTGTATCAGAAAGCTGAACTGGCTTGCAGGATGTAAGCTATCAGTTCTGGTGTTTAAATACAATTGTATCAACACTTGTTTTTGTTGTCTTTTTTTGTTGACTTATAGGATGGAGAACCTATTTATACAAGTCTTTTAGCCTAACCCTCGTATCTCGTGGGAAGTGGAGAAAGTGGAGTGATGGAGTAGTGGAGTAGTGTGTTAATGTCGCACGACCAGTCTTGCCCACTTCTCCCATCATCACTAACCGTCCATGACTTCCTTTCACGTTCTTGTGATGGAGCATTGTGCGCTGCACGCTATAAACCGCCAGACCAATACCCCAGTATATATCCCCCAGTTTGTGACATGATTGATGTCTCGAGCGTGTGGATCGTGGGACCCACATAAAGTAGCATGTAATGCTAGATTAAATAACTACATTATTTAGGAAGTTGAGACTTGTGAAGTATCTTGCGCATTCTATGTAGGTACTGCATCGAGTGTATCCAGCATGTATGAAACATCGTTGTTTGAGCGTCTCAAAGGAGCCTCATATCCAGACTACTTCATTGATGGTTCGGAGGTTGAGCAAGCAAGTCCTTCCTTAACCGGCCACATGGTGTGGTAGAGTGACGGATGGTGATCACCGTGACGCTGCACTGACCAATTAACTCCTGACCAGGGATGTATAACCAAACCGGTGAAGTTGGAGGGACGAGATGATATTTGAGACACTCATCTGCAATCGTTTGTGAAATTAGGGTTTTGGAGGAGGTGCAAGAATCACTCTTCAGCCTGATCGAATCCAAGCTTGGGATACGATTTTTGGCTGGCCGATCATACATGCATGTAGATGGCATGATGGTGTAGGCTCCCATACCCATTGTCTCACGAAAGTGTGATCTGGGCCACTAAATTTGTCTGGCGAAGTTGAGTGGTCGAGATCAATTTGCGACAGAAAACTGGTACCGCAAAAGCCGCACATCGTGCCAACTTCGGGCGCGCATTCCAAGACGACCAATCTTGGTCGATTGGTCTGGCGTGTAGGTGGTAGGCTGGGGTTCACGCCTATACCTGACTATCCCATGAAAACGTGATCTAAGCCACTCAATTTGTCCGGCGAAATTGAGTGGTCGAGATTAGTTTGCAATTGGGAAGTGTGACCACGCTAGTTTGGGCGTGCGATTTGGGATAACCAGGCATGATATGCCTTGGCCGATCAGGTGAGGGAATAGATGGTCCCACAGTGGTCATGTTGGTATGACCGGACCTGCTTAATCTAATCTTGGACCATTTATTCGTTCCGGAGAAAATGGACACTCGTGAAGTTCAAAAACCTAATTTTGGGTTTCACGATCGTGCGTCATGCTCTATTCGGGCACACGAATTGGGATGACCAACCATGGTTGGTCCTGACCGATCGGTCAGGTATGTAGGCGGGCCCACGGTGATTCTGTTGACATGCACTGGGCCCTTTGAATCTACATCTACACCCTCCATCTATACCTGTGAAGATGGATGGTTGAGACTGTTTTGCGACACATGTAATGTGCCGCAAACCCTAATTTAGGGTTTTCCGTCCAAAGAAACGACTGACTAGGTACTACGATCGGTTCCCCACATATATATGGTATCTAACTTGTATGCACTGCATATGTCCATAGGATCGGTTCCCCCTTCCAAAAACTTTGTTGCACATGTTCATAAGATCGGTTCCCCCTTTCCAAAACTTTGCTGCACATGTTCATAGGATTAGTTCCCCTTTCTTCCATAAACCTTGATGCACCTCATACAAGGATCTGTTCCCCCTTGTGATGCACTGCACCTCTTACTAGGATCGGTTCCTCTCTTCCCAGTAATAAGTTCAGACATACACAACCTGATCATACCCCAGGTGATTACTTAAGATTGGTTTTACTAATAAAAGTCATACCAATACAAAAGTCAGGCCTTATGTGAACAGTTTTACCAAGAACATAAACAAGTTTTGAACGGTTATACACATCACACATATTGGTCCTTCATAAGATATCCAATGAAGAACAACCCCAATAACGCCTAGCGATTTCCCTTTCGGTTCACAACACGTATCATGAACTTATTTCCGTAGAACACATGTAAACATTGTTCCCTAGGATGAAATCCTCACCTCATACCCATACATAATCACAATAGCATTCATATGATTATGTTGATGTCTTATATACAAAGTTTAATGGTTAAGAAAGAAACTTCATATTGTATTCCTTAATACTATGTCTATCTAGAGTGTTCATGCTTCACAGTTTTATGTTTTCAATATGCACGACTTGAAAGATACGATAGGGAATGAAACAGTTCAAGTCAAATATCACTAACCTCGAGTGGAAGGATTATATTGTTGTTGTAGCTCCGTCTTCTTCTTCACTTCTTCAAGTCTTCGCAATACTTGTAATGTCTCATCCTAATACTTTCAAGCTAACCTATACGAAGTTGACTCTGGTACATATAAATCAAGCGACTATTAAATGAGTTTTGCTTCACTAAAATATGACAACCAAACTTGACATACCAACGCTTGGTGGGTTCAACCGAGCAATGCTCTAACATGTATCTCGAACCTGCAAATGATTCGCTCAAACAAAAATTTGAAGATATCCGTGTCCCTAATCCTTGCCAAAGCCCTTGCTTCTACCCATTTAGTGAAATAGTCCGTAGCTACTATGAGGTACCTTCTTTTCGGTGTCCCCTCTATCAAGGATCTAACAATATTAACTCCCCACTTGGTAAATGGCGATGGGCTGATGACCGAGTTCAGCTCCATTATTGGTGCTTTAATTGTAGGACCATAATATTGCTACAACGATATTCCTGCGATATTAACAACGTTTCTGCGAGCGTCACTGCCAATTCTTCAACCACGTTTCACGAGCGTCACAGGATATCCAAAATAAATTGACGATGGAAGAAATAAAAGAAGAATATGTTGATCATGCGATGGTCATCATTCTTGCGATAAAGAATATTGTAGCGATCGCGATGAGATCGCAGAATAGATCCGAAATAGAAGGAAAACTTAGCTGTCATCCATTATGTAAATCCCTATATAAAGGGCCCGATAGATCCAGAAAAGGATGATGTATTTTTGAGAGTTGAAAGAGTCTTGAGGAGAGAGAAACTTCAAGAGAATATATGTAATCTTGATTTCTTCTAATTATGTAAACATTTCTGAAATTTGAATAGAAAAGTGTCGTTTAAATCTTTGAAGTTTAATTAATTTCCGATAGATTTCTATAGAATCTTAACAAGGGTGTAGTGTGGGAATTCCTGCAACTATATTTTGGCACCCAGAAACAGGGAGAATCAAGTTAAGAAATCTTTAATTACAACTTGAAAATTTGAAGAAATTGTTAGGGTTGAAGAAATGGCTAGAAGAAGAAGAAATACATCAGAACCACCAACAACTGTGAGGAGAAGTAAAAGACTTGCAGGTGAGGGAACAGGTGAATTGGAAAAATCTTTAAGGATAAGATCAGGAAGAAATAGAATAAGAAATGAAGCAGAAAGTTCAATTCAATATCCGAATCAACAAACACAAACACAAGATAGGAATGTAGATTATGATAGAGTGAGTGTGCATACTTGGAGGTCGGATTCAATAGAAGAAGTAGAAAATCGACAATTAGGAAATGAAGAAGAAATATAAAGAAGTCAAGAAATGGTTGGAGGGTTAATTCATGAAGGACGTGAAATAGTAGATGATTTGAGACAAAGAATACAGGAAGAAAGGAGATTAGAGGAAGAAGAGCGTGCGAATTTAACAAGATAAAATCATGAGCTAAGAATGGAGAACTTGAGGTTACAAAGAAGGAGATCAAGAAGTACTGTTAGATCAAATTCAAGATCATTCAAAAAAGAACCAAGGAAAAATTCCCCTGTAAGGAATGTTAGAGAAAATACTCGAGAAGAAGTGCAAAATAGAGAAGAAGTGATAATTGGTGATCGCTATAATCCGCGTGACAATAGAAATCAAGAGGGAAGAAACAACCAAATTGAAGAAGAAAATACAGAAGAAGGTAGGAGGATATTACATGGGAGAGAGAATCAAAGAAATCAAAGAATGATTGAAGAAGAAATTGAGAGTCATTACGCTGAACAAGCACGTCTAGCCCGCGAGAGGGAAAAGTTAAGGGCAGAAGTAGAAGAACATGAATTTCGAGAAGCAGTGCGACAAAATAATCATGAAAATCAAAAAAGAAGACGTACGCAAAATCACTACAATGGTAATATTCAGGAGGAGTATGATAGGATACGGAGGAGAATAGAGAGACAGCGAAGAGAAATGAGGAGAAATGAAGAAATTCGCAGAGAAGAAGATAGGCAGTTACGATATCAAGAGGAAGATGAAAGATGAAATCGCAGAGAAAGACGAGATGATGATGAATAAGAAGATACACAAAATCTTGCAAGACAAGAAAGGCAAGAAAGCAGAAGAAGGGAAACATTATTAAAGAGCCCAATGGAACAAAACTCAGCTGAGAATGAGCAAATATTGAGAGAATTAGCAGAAATGCGAGGAATGATAAACAATAGAAGAGAAGGAGGTAGAAGGCAACTTGATGAAGCTATTGAAGAATCTTCGAGAACTCCATTTACTCAAGAAGTACAGTTAAGAGGGATACCTCCAAAATGTAATTTACCAGCATTAACCAACATTTTTGATGGAACTACTTGTGCTGTTCAACACGTCAAAGTTTATGTTAGATGTATGCTACAATGGGAGAATCATGATGCTGTGCTATGCAAATATTTTGCATCCAGCTTAACTGGCGAGGCGTTGAAATGGTTCGAAGGATTACCAAAAAATACCATAACTTCTTTTGATCATTTACAAGCTATATTTTTAAGAGCGTATATTAGCAACAATTCATCGCGGCCGGGTATTGAAGATGTGTTTGGGTTAAAATAGAGAGTTGGCGAGAGTCTGAAACATTTAACCATAAGATGGAAGACAATGTGCAGTGAGATGGAAGGAAGAGTTGACGAGAGATATCTTATCTTGTCTTTTATCAATGCAATGTTCGCGACCAATCTACTGTACATACGAATTTTCAGAGTCAAGAATACAATCACTATGACTGAACTGCGAGAACTACATGAAGAATACATTGCTTTAGAGGAGAAACAAAATGAGATGGAATCATATCCAATCGCGAACACCAGCTCGCTAGCGACAAGTGGAAGTTTGCTCCCTAAAATGATAAATAATGTGGCGAGCACCTCGCAGGCACAACAATAGAAAGTAGTAATTGATAACCAACAAAAATTGGTAGCAATGGGCAGTCGAGATCAAGAAGAATATGAAAGAGAGAAGAATTATTACAATCGTGGTGGAAATAATAAGATTCAAAGACTTGATCAACCGCAAGAAACTTATGGTGGACTAAGGCAGAATAACTTTAGAGGGCAAGGAAATCAAAAGATAATATGGGAAGAAATTAAGATGCCACCTCTTAATGCTAGTATAGAAAAAATTTGGGAAGCTATCATTCTGATGGAAAATATACCATCGCCATG
The DNA here is from genome assembly GCA_023529315.1 of Papaver bracteatum. Classification (NCBI taxonomy): domain Eukaryota; kingdom Viridiplantae; phylum Streptophyta; class Magnoliopsida; order Ranunculales; family Papaveraceae; genus Papaver; species Papaver bracteatum. The sequence goes on along the minus strand of JAJJWX010000526.1, from coordinate 1,511,461 downwards.
GAACATGGGAAAAGAACCACATCCAAGCAATCGAAGTCAAGAATTTTGTCCTTACCATCACTTTCATGGCCATTCAATAAATGATTGTAGGAATGTAAAGAGGATAATTTTGAGGATGATTGATCAGGGGAAGTTAAATCACTTTCTAGTAGGACATCCACAACCTCATCAATTACCGCCAGCGCCAGAAACTCGCAGGGTGAATGCTGTAAAAGGAGCAGAAACATTCGTGATAGAAGTGGGGGCTAAAGCAAAGAATTTGTTTTGTAACTCCATTGTGCATTCATACAGAACTGTGGAAGATTTCCATGATAATGTTTTAAGTAGAGTCTTCGCAAGAAATACAGATGGAAGAGAGATAATGAATATAGCGAGAGCCTCGCCATTAGAAGAATGGAAGAAACAAACATTATCTTTCACCGCGCAAGATGTACCATAGCTGGGCGAGCAACATGACAACCCATTGGTGGTACGATTAGATATAAAACCAAAGAAAATGCAAGAAGAAGATGATGGTAAAATTGAAGACTCTTGGGCCATCAACAGTCTTAATAGATACTGGGAGTTCAGTTGATATCTTATTCTATCATACTTATAGAACCATGGGCGGAAGAGATGAAGATTTTATACCATTAACGTATAAAATCTATGGATTTAACGGTACATCTAACAAACCAAGGGGGGAAATTGAAATGCAAATACCATTAAAAGGAATATCTTCGAAAATCTTATTCTGTGTTGTGGACATCGAATCACCTTACAATGCTTTGATAGGACGACCTTGGTTACACGGGATATTGGGTGTAGCATCCACTTATCACCAGTGTATCAAATTCCCTCATCCTAAAGGTGTTGGAGTTATTAAAGGAGATTGGGGAGAAAGCAAGAAATGTTATGAAATCGATATGAAGTCTTGCGAAGAAAGAGCTGAAAAGAATGGCAATTGGAAGTACAAAATCAAACAACAACAGAGATGTGAAAGGTTAATGATTGATACAATGGAGCAGAAAGAGGATGTGAAAGATGATGGCGAGCGTATCGCAGAAAAAGAAACAACAGTAAAACGTAGCAGAAAAGCAGAATCAGAAAATAGTAAGTAGAGAGGTAAAATGATGAACTTTAGAGAACTCTATGAATGATTTGTGTGAAGAATATGTAATTGAACAGAATATTCTGCTTGAAAGAATCGCAAGATTTTACAAAAAGAAAGAAGATCAAAGTTATGAAATTCTATCAGAGTTACAATACTCGCGAGAAGCGCGAATAAAATTTCGCAGAGATTAAAGAATGGGATGAACCTTTATGGCGTGCACCCTAGTTCGTGAATAAAATTTCGCAAGATGCAAATGTAAGACCTAATAGCGCGTCATAGGAGGGGGTATCTCTCGACATGATTCAGGGGTAAGGTTATACCGTTGCTGGATCCTGAGTCATGTAGATGTTGGGGTTAAAGAAAACCTATCCGGGAGAGAGATCTCGGATTTCCAACTATATATGGTTATACCTTGGTTGGACGACCGAGAATCTCTTCCAAGAAGTGCAAAGTATGACCAAGGCGCCGAGGTACACGGTTGAGCCAAGGGTGCCAAGGGCGTACGAAACTCCCTTTCCATTCTTGGTAAGTCTTGGCTATGATGCACTTGGCCTAAAGAAAACCCCACTTAGGGTGCAGTCTTGTAACTATAATTCATATAGGCATAAAGGACAAGAGGCTGCAAAAACAGCTGGTTGTTGGTAAATATGGATGGGAGGAGCTAGTCTTGTATGGGCGATGTTCCCTCCTTGAAGGGGCAACCAGGGGGGCGGCACCCTCCATTAGGAAGCTGATAAATGTATTAAGACGGAAATGTCATGGGGCTTTATGATCGCAATAACATTTAGGCTTGTCATATTATCGCGTGACGTAAATTATACAGAGGAAACAAGCTAAAATTTAAGATGAGATCAATGGGTTTTTACATGAAAGTGTAAGGACGTCCTGCGATTTCATCGCAAGACGGTAATGTCACGAGGCTTTGATCTCGCGAGAGAGCTTAGACTTGTCATATTGTCGTAATACAATCAAACAAGAAAGATAAGGCAAGATCAATGGGTCAATACATGCAAATGTAAAGACGTCCTGCGATTTTGTCACAAAAAGAAAGAGCGTGGCAAAATAATACCTTTAATTAGGAAGGCATAATAAGACCTCAAGATTACTGCGATAATACTCGCAGATGTTATGAGAATTGCGATTTCACGCAGTTATTGCTGACAATAAGATCGCCAATATTAATGAAAATTTTATTTACCACTAATATCTAATCGTTAATCAATTTTTTTATATTGCAGATGAATAATAGAGGAAAGTATGGGAATGCATGAGAACAATAAAATTATTATTCATCTATCATATAAAAATTGCATAGATAAATTTTTAATGCACGTAGATAATTAAAGAATAATAATTATATTGATTGATTGACTTGCAGAAAAAGAACTGTTTTCTAATTCATATAGGTAGAAGCAAAAGAATTCACAAAATTGGAGAAACTCACAACAATGTTACAGAAACAAGAAAATAAATATACAAGGAAGATAGAAGGAAAAAGAAGAACTAGCTAGATCCATCGCCATCCTCTTTATCAGATTTCTCTTCATCGCCAGATTTCTCCCTTTCATCATTATCATCACTATCTTCATTCTTATCAGATTCTTCTTCTTCACCAGATTTTTCTCCTTCGTCATTATCATTATCATTTTCATCCTCGTCAGAATTCTCAGCTTCGCTATCAGAGATGTTAAGATTTGGGATTATTGCGGGAATTTCCTTTGCAAGATCAGGATATATAGAAGGAGAAATTCCATGATCATTGCAGACCAACTTAACAGAATCATTACGAACAACAATGAGAGATCTATTGAAATTCGCGGTGGTAATGTCAAACTGCTCTTTCAATCATGAATATTTATTATTGCGAGCAGCAAGAGTATTCGCGAGCTGATTCTTCTCATTTTCAAGTTCCCCAATTCTTTCAAGATATCTTTTTTCAGCTCCTGCGAGAATATATGACAACAAGTTAGAAATTTTGTAAAGAAGAATAATGAAAACAGGAAAATAGCGAGAATAAGAACAGCAAACAACCTTCTCTTTCAGAAATCATGTCTCTAATTAAGGCCGCTTGTTCAAGTTGAAGGATAACATTTACACCAAATTTATTCCTGGCATTGTCAAGAACCTTCACAGCCCAAGAAAACTCATCATCGCTATTAATAAGGAGACAAGATCGAACTTGAGTCTCCCTCGCAAGAAGATCTTCATTCTCGCGGATAAGTTTATCTCTGTCCATTTGAACGTCAAGGAGAGTTTTATGAAAGTCTTCTAGGGTCTTGGATCCCTTTTTGATGGCAAGATCTTTCTCGTCAATAAGATCACTATTCTTCTGTCTTAATTTATCTATTTCTTTCTTTGAATCAAGATAAAAGCGCTTATATTTGTCAGTCAAACCTAAATTGAATCTGTGTTCAATTTTTAAGAGATTAATCTTGGATCTAAGTTCATCTATGGAGAGGGATTTAATCTTATCATCTGAGAAATTACTTAAAGAATTATTAAGACGGGCAAGAAGAGTATGATCATCTACAGGTTCAGGGAAAGATTGAAAGAGTATAGCCTCATCAGTAAGACCATAAATATCTGCAAGTTAAAAGTGGTCGCTTGAATAAGCTGCGATAGAGTAAAAAGTATTAAGAGAGAAAGGAAATCAGTCATACCATAGATTTGTTGGTTAGCTCTATCAAGATCAGAGATCTTTTGCTTATCAACTGAAGCTTCAGTATCCAACTGTTTATTCTTCTTGCGAAGCTCAATAACTTCAGATTCTAATTTTTCTTTATCCTAGCGAAGTTTAGAAGCTTTCTCTTCAGAGTTGGCACGTCTTTTATCTAAATCAGAAGCAACAACAAAAGAATCTCTTCCAACCTGCGAAAGAAAAATATAAATTAAGATCTAGCGATGGAGAAAATATATAAACAAACTGAAGAAATGAAAACATACCAAGGCACCAAGAGAATTTAAGAGACTAGGAGTCAATGATCGTGAGACTCCTTGGAGAGAATCATTGTCCACCAATATGAGAGCATCGCAGACACTGGAAAGAGCTTGAGATGTCTTGTTAATAACTTCATCCTCGTCATTACAAGTTATGTTGTGGGAAATATCGCTAAAAATTCTGGATAAATGGGCCATTGATGAATCAGAGGAAGAAGAGTTCTTTATAGAAGGGAATCTATTATTATTATTATTATTATTAAAATCTTCATCATATTTATCCTTATCAAATTCAACATTTGGGGTTTCTGAAATAGGTTGAGGAGTTGAAGAAGAAGAGGGTCTGGTTTTCATTTTTTTCAAAGGAGGATCACCAGAATCTTCACCACAAGGGGTAGAAGGTTTCCCTTTGGAAGGAATAATATCTTTATCTTGATCGCCAAATTCTCCACCACGAGGGGCAGAAGGTTTTCCTTTAGGAGGAACAACAGATTTATCCTTTGAAGGCTTGTCCTTAGTTCTCACGAGTTTTATTGGCGGTAGTTCTTCAATTTCATGTGAGCACAGATGAAGATAAGAAATAGGGGCAACAATATATTGTTAAAATTTATGAGGAGATATTTCTTACTTCATCCGTGAAAGATTTAAGAGCTAAAAAAGTGCTGGGTTTCCTAAGAGTTTGATAGCTGAGTTTCATTCTATCAATCTGAGAAAGATTAAAATACTTAGCGAGAATATAAAGAAGACAGTAAATGATATATAATAATATGAAAAGTTGAGAGAATATACTTCTTTAGATCTTTCAGGCCAGTTGAAGACCCATGGCTCATACTTTGAGAGATCCGCAGGTAATGGGAGAGAACCAGATATATAAGGACCTTCAAGACATAGAGGAAAGATGAACCACTTGTCATCGCTAGAATGGCGAGGACCTTGGTTGGTATATGTATGAAAATCAATATCCAGCATAAGATCTTTGTCACCAGTGACCTTTTCTTTTTTCAAACGAACACCCCAGCAGGTGATATCCCTCTTCACAGGGACTATATTATAATTTACAAAGAAGTTGTCCACAATATAATCCGCGGGAACAATGGGGACATCTTTAAATGGAGGATTCTTTGGAGATTCAGGGTAGCTAGTTCCTTTATTAGCACCGCGAGAAGCATATTCAAGCAGCAATCTGATGCAATCTCCACCTAGTTGATATATCGCTCGCGAGAATCTTTTGTCAGAAATTATTTGATAAAATAATGGAAGTTCTGGGTCATAGAGAGGAATGGGAAGACCAGCTTCAAGTTGTCCTAGCGATACTATAATTTTTTCGCGAGAACATTGATCATCAGTAAATAATTTAAGAGAAAGTTCAGATCTAGAATCCTGATCTGGAATTAAAGACAAGTTAAAACCTTTAATTTTGAGTTTCTCGCGCATCTCATTAAAGGCCTTCAAGTTTTTAGCACCAGAAGCAACCATATTTTGAGTATGGGAATGAAATAAAAAGTTTAAAAGAAGAAAGAAATCACAGCAATAGCAGAAGCGCAATTCGCGGAAGAACAGTAATATTTGCAGATAGGGTATGGAGAAAAAGAAGAAGAAAGTAAAAGAGAAAAAGGAAAGGAATGAGAAGAGTATTTATAGAAGAAGAAATTTCTCGAAGAAGATGAAGGCAGTTAATGCAAAGAAAAGACGTGGGTGGTCAGATCGCAGCGGTTAGAGGAGATGTGTCAAAAAATTATTGGAAGAAAGAATTCGTGAAATCAGTTGGCGAAGGACATAGAAATGTGTCAGAACGGAGAAGTCTGAAAAGATGAGTAGTTATGGCATTTTAAAAAGTTATCATGATCTTCCCTTCTTCGCAGAAAAGACATGAGAAGAGGCAAGATGTAGGACCAGAATATCTCTACAACACTATTCCTGCGATATTAACAACGTTTCTGCGAGCGTCACTGCCAATTCTTCAACCACGTTTCACGAGCGTCACAAGATATCCAAAAGAAATTGACGATGGAAGAAATAAAAGAAGAATATGTTGATCCTGCGATGGTCATCATTCTTGCGATAAAGAATATTGTAGCGATCGCGATGAGATCGCAGAATAGATCCGAAATAGGAGGAAAACTTAGTTGTCATCCATTATGTAAATCCCTATATAAAGGGCCCGATAGATCTAGAAAATGATGATGTATTTTTGAGAGTTGAAAGAATCTTGAGGAGAGAGAAACTTCAAGAGAATATATGTAATCTTGATTTCTTCTAATTCTGTAAACATTTCTGAAATTTGAATAGAAAAGTGTCGTTTAAATCTTTGAAGTTTAATTGATTTCCGATAGATTTCTATAGAATCTTAACAAGGGTGTAGTGTGGGAATTCCTGCAACTACATTTATCTTCCTGGAAAAGCGTTGGTATCTTTCGCAACACCTTTCTACGTTTTTTGCGTCTTCGTCCATGCTTAGCTAGTAGTAACCTTGCATTTTGGATTTGATTGCCAGATACCTTCTTCCGCTGTGATTCCCAGCTTCTCCGCTATGTATATCATGTAGAATTCTTCTACCTTCGGTTTGTGAGAGGCACCGCATCATAGGTCCAAGAAATGACCTTCGGTACAGTACCCCATTCCGTAGGCTGTACATTGCTGCTTTTGATTTTATTTTTCGAGCTTCTTTAACATCTTCATGCACGATACCTTTGTCGAGGTACATGTGGATTCGGATTATATAATTTTCTTCTGCTTCGCCTTCGTTTCTTCCATATAACATGGATTGATGCCAACTTCGTTATTCGGCTCTTCCGTTCCTTCGTCCTTTTTTTCTCTTTCTCCTTCTTGTATGCCCCTGGTCTGGGCGACCAAGGTTTCTTCTGCTGAGGTCAGTCCTTCTATCGAAGGTTCATAAACTCTCCCAATTTGGACAGAGGTGGTGTTGTTGTATCTCAGCATTAATGATATAAATTCTAAGGCATCTGCGTGTCTGTTGTCTTTCCGACAGACATGCTTGAATGTGACCTTGTTGATATTTGATGTATGCTCATGTGCCAACTTTAAGTACCAAGATAGTATTGTATCTAGAGTTTGATATTTGAGCTCTATTTTTCTAATGACCAATTGTGAGTCACTAGTCAAACGAACGTCTGATAGGCCCAGCTCCTGATCTAGGCGTAGGTTGTGTATGACTGCCTCTTACTCCGTGATATTATTAGTGTATTGTTTGAATTCTAACCTGAATGCATAGACGAGTTTGTCTCCGGTGGGGGTTGTTATCACAATCCCTATACCTGCACCTTCTCCGTTGGAGGAGCCATCTACGAATATTTCCCACCTTCGCGAGTTTTGCGGTTCCAAGAGGTCTCATGGATCCGGATTTTCTTCCTCCATTCATGGGATGTCATCTATCTCTGCTTCGTCATTCAGAGGTAGGTACGCCAAGAAGTCTGCTAATATTTGTGACTTCTCCGCTTTCCTGGTTTCGAAGATTATGTGTAACTGCTTGATCATGGCATTCCATTTTTTCACTCTTCCAATTTTCTCCGTGCTGTCGAGGATTTGGTTTATCTGAGCCTTTGTAAAAACTCGGATGGTGTGTGCATAGAAATATATCCTTAGTTTTTGTGTTGCCACGACTAAGGAATATATGAGTTTTTCCACCTTGGTGTAATTACGCTTCGCTGAGCTGAGTATTTTGCTGATGTAGTACACCGGTTGTTCTCCCTTACCTTGGTCTCGTACCAACACTGCGCTTACAGCGTAGCTTGTTGATGCTAGATATAGGGTGAGTATATCACCTGGCTCCTGCTTCTGTAGAATAGGTACAGACCCCAAGTATTCTTTGATATTGTGGAAGGCTTGTTCACATTCTGCGGTCCATATGAACATGCTTCCTTTCCTCAGCGTATCAAAAAATGCTTTGCATTTATCTGACGATCTTGTTATGAATCTGAAAAAGCGGGGGTCTAACAACCTCACCCAATATTTCGATTAGCAATCTTTATGGACAACTCCGAGTTGTTTTCTAGAGAATCGGCAAGACTCAATCAATAGAAAATATCTCAAGGAGTTATTATCTAAATCTCTCGATTTGATTTACTCAAGAAAATAAGATTCGAGAGTCTAATCAAAGAGAGATAACTTAGATGGTACCTAAGACCAATATCCAAGTGTCAATCGATTCAAATTAACAACCAATAAGGTCGGATATTCTAATCGATTGAACAACGCACAACCTGTATTATTTCAATTATATAAAAATATAATGCGGAAAAGAAATAACACAGACACCAGAATTTTGTTAACGAGGAAACCGCAAATGCAGAAAAACCCTGGGACCTAGTCCAGATTAAACATACATTGTATTAAGCCGCTACAGACACTAGCCTACTCCAAATTAACTTCGGTATGGACTTTAGTTGAACCCCAACCAATCTCACACTGATCCAAGGTACAGTTATGCTCCTACGCCTTTGATCCTAGCAGGATACTGCCCACTTGATTCCCTTAGATGATCTCACCCACAACCAAGAGTTGCTACGACCCAAAGTCGAAGACTTTAGCAAACAAATCTGTCTCACACAGAAAAGTCTACAAGTAATAGATAAATTCGTCTCCCACAAATAAACCTATGAGTTTTGTTTCGTATTTTGATAAATCAAGGTGAACAGGAACCAATCGATAAAACCAGACTTATATTCCCGAAGAACAGCTTAGTTTCATCAATCACCTCACAATAAACTTAATCGACGCAACGAATAAGATTATTGAGGAATCACAAACAACAAGACGAAGATGTTTGTGACTACTTTTATCTTGCCTATCGGAGATAGAAATCTCAAGCCAATTATTACAATTGTACTCGTACGATAGAAATAGCAAGATCAGATCACACGACTACAAGAAAAGTAGTATCGGTCTGGCTCCACAATCCCAATGAAGTCTTTAAGTCGTTAACCCGAATTTAGAGAGAAAAGCCAAGGGTTAATGGAGATCGACTCTAGCTTAGAGAAAACTAGTATCACACAAGAAAGGTATGTGGGGATTAGTTTTTCCAATGGCTAGAGTTCTCCTTATATAGTCTTTCAAACCAGGATTTGCAATCAATGTTAGCTTGCTAACAAAGCATTCAATATTCACCGTTAGATGAAAACCTGATTAGATACAAGCTAACATCTCTCAACCGTTAGATCAAAAACTTAGCTTGCCATACACACATGTACTTGATGTTTTGGGTTTGTGTAACCGTACCCAAACGTGTACAATGGTTGGTTCAATATTAGTCAACTAAATGGTTAGCCAAATGATAACATTCATATCAACCATATTCTTCTTCCCATAACTAGTCCAAATGACTCAAATGAACTAGTTAGAGAGTTTTTCAATTGCTATGTGATCTCAAGTACTACAAGAGACACAATTGAATCAAAAACGATCTGATTCACTCAAATCATTAATCATGAACTATAAAGCCACGGTTTGCAAAAGTATTCCTTAGTAATTTAGAATAAGTTCACGAACAACGTTTTCAGACATAACCTCTTGAGTTCGCGGACTGAGTTCGCGGACTCAAGCTAACCGGTTGAAGTTAATAAAATCCAGCAGAATTTCTCGGGATGAGAACTGTTGTCAGTTCGCGGACTGGGTTCGCGGACTGCACCTGAGCTTCAACTTTAGCAGATATTCTCGGGTTCGAGAACTTACGCCAGTTCACGGTCTGGGTTCGCGGGCTGAGTTGCTGCTCACGTTACGGTTCCACTTGATCAACAAAGTTCGCAAAATTCGGTTCAAGTGTTAAGGACTTATACATATATGTGTTTCCACAACAATGTTTATATCCCAAAATGGTTATATAGTCTAAACTCTCATTTCAATCATTCAAACATTCTCAGAGGGCGTTACAGTATTTAGTTGTTATTCACAAACTATTTTTCGTCAGAGCGATTTCCAAAGTGATTGAAACATAACATGACTTTCGTCACTAGGAAAAGATGAACTTGGCTAAATCAAAAGCTTTACCAACACCTATTTTGAGAAATAGATAAGCGAGATATACTCAGCTCGAAATGTCATATGTGCATATTCTTAGTTTATATAGTAAAACGACTTTTGTCTCAAGATAGGAGATAGAGTAGATAGAATTTTGAGTGATAGATAAGTTCAAGTCTCCACATACCTTTTAGTCGATGAAGATCCACTGGTTCCTTGAGTAGTCCTTCGTCTTGTATGATGATCGACATGGAGTTCTTGAGCTCAACTACACTTTTTATCCTAGTCCGAGACCTTAGCTATAGTAGACTAGAAATCAAGACTATATAGTTTTGATCACTAAGATTGACAAACATGCTTGAGATACGCATGCGAGTTTGACCGAGCAGTGCTCTAACAATCTCCCTCTTTTTCAATTTTAGTGGCAAAACTATTAATATATATGTAATACAAAAAATTATATAAATAAACTTTGTAGCTCCTATTCCACATGTCTAATCTTCAACAATACTCGAAATCTTCGTTACTTCCAAGTAGTCCAATGATCCCAAATGTTGTAAGTTTGGTATCATCATTGTTGAAAATCCGTAGCTATAACAATGAGAAAAACATTGGTTCTCAATCATTTTTATACAGTGTCATAGTATTATTACACAATGTCAAAGTCCAATTGTATCACAACTTCAACAACAATACTATGGTGATACTTCACTCCCCCTTAGTCAATACTCCATCTCACATGGAAACCACTCCCCCTTACATAATGATCCGAAAACCATATGTATTTGTAATGTAAACCACAATTAATTCTCCCCCTTTTTGTCAATAAAATTGGCAAAGGTACAAGAACGGGATCCTAATGAAATTTCCGTAAGAGACATTTCATGACCAAAGGTAAATGTTCTATCATCTTGTTTAGATGCAATCATAAAGCCGAGGCTAAATGCATTCATCAAGGAGTTTATAAAGATACAAGATAACCCCTAAAAATTCCACAGCCGCACTCCCCACAAAGATTTGGAAATTAAGCGCAAATTCAAAAGAACTCTCCCCCATAAGATGTCATTCCCTAAGGAACAACAAGAGCGGTCTTAATTTCAAGAGAGAAAAAAAGGATTTCTTTAGACTCAACAAATTGCATACAAGTATGAATTTGGAATCCAAAATATTCAATCATATTAACCAAAGCGAACCAAGATTAATTTGACTAAATATGCTCAACACAAGTAAACTTATGGAGACTTAATTCATCGATTAGATTATTCACAAGAGAACCCATAAATATTCTAACCGGATTACACAATTAAACTAATCACAAAGTAATCAATTCAATTGTCCATACTCGACGTGAGAAAAATCTATGGAGTGCTAACTAAATAATCACACAAGATGATTGATTTAGTTCATTTGGGATCAACATAAGAGATTATGGAACCCCGACTAAGATTATCATAGGAAATGACAACCTTAACCCTACATGTATTCAACATGAGAGAACTCATGGAATACAAACTAAATAACCACACAAGTTGATTAAATTAGTTCTTAATGCTCAACATATAACATCTCATGGAACAACCAACCATGCCAATAAGAAATCGACTTAGTTGTATCGTGCTCAACATGAGATACACAATGAAACCTTCACGGTAATACTTAATAACACGGAACAATTAAGCTTTATACCGTGGATAACAAAAACAAGGACCTATTATATTTTTCCATCACAAAGTGACATAATATACTTTATCCTTGAGTCACAAAAGATTTTAACATATCTTACATCAACTATTGAAAATATAGGCTTAACTTTTGTGTTTTGCCAAAAGTCCATTCATTCCTTCATCAATATTTGCATATCAATATGTGAACGACTTTAATTTTGACAAAATATGGGACAATCAAGTTCACGGACGTAAACACACATATCCCATCAAAGTATTGCAATATATAAAACCATAAAGATTAATACTGCAACCATCATCTTCCAAACAAATTTAGAATTTTAAACCAATAAATCTAAAAACAAGAAGATGAAATCATTGGATATAGCTATGTGTAATCACAATCATGGATATTCCAAAACAATAGTTATTCTTCTAAATAAAATAGAAAACATAGAAGATTTACTAGACATTAAGAACCAAACAGAAAAACTTCCATGTCATACCGAACTAGGTTCAAATCGACAGTTCGGGACCTTCTTGAACCTTAAGATCTTGAAGCTTGTGAAAAGACGCATCTTTTGTAATTGTGATATCCTTATTGGGAAGCTCTTTAACATGGTTTTTCATGAGAACAAGATCAAACTTAACCTTTTTCAACTCAGTTCTTACCACATCAAGACACTTCATTGTATCAACAAGTAGTTTCTTAGCCTTCTCAAATTCCATTAGGAAGTCAAGAACTACATCCGATGAAATCTCTTCAATCTCTTCTATATCCGAGACTGAATCATAGGATTGAGGAAGAGAACCTACAATTTCAATAAGAGTTTTCTTTTCTTTATCGAGTTCGCAATATACCGCCTTATCAATGACATCATTAGTCAAGTCCTAAGAGCACGAACAAGAAGCCATTGATAACATAAAACCTAGAGTAAAAGAGTAACTCAATAGGATAGGTATATAAAGAAAAACTCGAGAGATTTAGGGTTACGGGATAGGTTTAAGGGAAAACTTGAACCGTATGTGAACCCGTAGGATGGTTTTTCACAAATCTCTATATGGAAAAAGGAAACACTTTTATTTTTCAAAAGTGTTTTAGAAAATGAACAATTAAAAAGAAAAATACTCACAAACCAGTGTCCGAACAATTATCTTTCTAAAAATGATAAGAGATTAGCTAGATAATTAGAGTCACATAGTTATGGAGTATACCTATTCACTTTTCTCACAACTAGGCTTTTTGTATGTGAGATATTCAACCTGGTGATTAATTCACACAAGTATGAGCCTTTATCTCATCAAATGAACATTGTTCATCTCTATCCTTTTGTCTCTGATATGTGCTCTTTCTAGTGAGATAAGACACTGATTGATTATCTTTCTTATCAGAATGACTAAATCTAGGACCTCTAGCAATAGGTTCAAGAGGATCTGAATAGATAGGGATCCATTTTCTAGATTTAGATTTATCAGAAACATCCTTATAAGTACAGGGAATGTTCTTATTAATACAGCAAAAAGGTTTGCCAGAAAGAACTTTATCCCTGTGATGATATCTAGGGTAGAGATCATTCTTATAAGTTTTATGATTTCTTGTGGGCATACGATTCACTGCGTTAGTCAACTGACTATTTGTTCCTTTGACAGTGAAGAGAAGCAAATTATGAATCTTAGAAATTTGTTTCATTCTTGCAAAACAATGGATAGCATAGTGATTATGTTTCCCACAAAAAGTACAGGTACGTGGAGGAGAATCAATACCTGGCACCTGTTTAGACTCCATAGCTTTACGAGAAGATTGCAAGTTATGTAAACTTTTCTCGACACAATCTTCTTCTGGAGAATAATTTATCTTGTACAGAACATCACGTGAGTTAGTTTGTACAGAGGATTTTATCCTTGAGATAGATTTTTCCTTTTCCAAGGATTTACATTGTTCATGAGCTAGAGTAAGAGATGCACAAAGTTTCTCTTTTTCAGAACGAAGTCTGTTGAGATCTGATGAATGAGTCTCGAGCAAATGTTTTTATCTAATTGAGTCCTCTTTAACAACCTCAAGAGTACTAATATTTTCCTGTTGTAGAGTAGTTTCTTGTAGAAGTTTCTCAATGTTCTTAGAGAAGGACTTTATGATATTATAGAGATCGCGTTCTCGATTAAGAGACTTTTAAAATTCATCAATGAGCTGATCATGATTATTAAAATCAATATCTTCATATATATGTTTTGAAATTCTGGTGAGTTCCTTTTCATCTTATGCCACATTGTCACATGCCCCATGAGAAGAAGAAATGTCATTATCATATTGAACATTCTTTCTACCTCGGGATTCGGAAGAATCAACTAAGGAATAATCCTTTGAGGTGTTTCCAAGACACCTGACATGGTCAAAAGCTTTAGGAGAAATTTTGGTATGTGCAACAGAGATTCTGTCCACAAACTCAGATTTCCACAAACACAAACTTGTAAGGTCTTTAACGTGTTTGCCTTCTCTGTATGGACAACTTCGAGTTGTTTTCTAGAGAATCAACAAGACTCAATCAATAGAAAATATCTCAAGGAGTTATTATCTCAATCTCTCGATTTGATTTACTCAAGCAAATAAGATTCGCGAGTCTAATCAAAGAGAGATAACTTGGATGGTACCAAAGACAAATATCCAAGTGTCAATCGATTTAAATCAATAACCAATAAGGTCGGATATTCTAATCGATTGAACAACGCACAACCTGTATTATTTCAATTATATAAAAATATAATGCGGAAAATAAATAACACAGACAACATAATTTTGTTAACGAGGAAACCTCAAATGCAGAAAAACCCCGAGACCTAGTCCAGATCATACATTGTATTAAGCCGCTACAAACACTAGCCTACTCCAAATTAACTTCGGTCTGGACTATAATTGAACCCCAACCAATCTCACATTGGTCCAAGGTACAGTTATTCTCATACGCCTCTGATCCCAGCACGATACTGCGCACTTGATTCCCTTAGCTGATCTCACCCACAACCAAGAGTTACTACGACCCAAAGTCGAAGAATTTAGCATACAAATCTGTCTCACACAAAAAAGTCTACAAGTAATAGATAAATTCGTCTCCCACGAATAAACCTATGAGTTTTGTTCCGTCTTTTGATAAATCAAGGTGAACAGGAACCAATCGATAAAACCAAACTTATATTCACGAAGAACAGCTCAGTTTTATCAATCACCTCACAATAAACTTAATCGACGCAACGAAGAAGATTATTGAGGAATCACAAACAATGAGACGAATATGTTTGTGACTACTTTTATCTTGCCTATCGGAGATAGAAATCTCAATCCAATTATTACAATTGTACTCGTACAATAGAAATAACAAGATCAGATCACACAACTTCAAGAAAAGTAGTATCGGTCTGGCTTCACAATCCCAATGAATTCTTTAAGTCGTTAACCCGAATTTAGAGAGAAAACTCAAAGGTTAATGGAGATCGACTCTAGCTTAGAGAAAACTAGTATCACACAATAAAGGTGTGTGGGGATTAGTTTTTCCAATGGCTAGAGTTCTCCTTATATAGTCTTTCAAATCGGGGTTTGCAATCAATGTTAGCTTGCTAACAAAGCATTCAATATTCACCGTTAGATGAAAACCTGATTAGATACAAGCTAATATCTCTCAACCGTTAGAACGAAAACTTAGCTTTCCATACACACATGTACTTGATGTTTTGGGTTTGTGTAACCGTACCCAAACGTGTACAATGGTTGGTTCAATATTAGTCAACCAAATGGTTAGCCAAATGATAACTTTCATATCAAACATATTCTTCTTCACCATAACTAGTCCAAATGACTCAAATGAACTAGTTAGAACTAGTTAGAACTAGTTAGAGAGTTGTTTAATTTCTATGAGATCTCAAGTACTACAAGAGACACAATTGAATACAAAACGATGTGATTCACTCGAATCATTAATCATGAACTATAAAGCCACGGTTTGCAAAAGCATTCCTTAGTAATTTAGAATAAGTTCATGAACAACTTTTTGTTCCAAGCATGTATTTCTTGATTTTTCATTCCCTTAATGATGAGTGCCTTGAATCTTTTCATGCTGCTGCTTGGAGAGGCTTTGATTCACAACTGCAATTAGAAAGGTGTGTACTTTTCCGCATTGACATGCGTTAGAAAGATATATATTTCTAAGCGGTGAGCATAGAACGTTAACATATGTAGCTTATCGTCACAAAAGGATGGAACATTAACTAAAAGATCAAGTCAACGGACTGTAACAAGAGCTTCGAAGGCTAACCTCCCAGGGACTAGTGAAGTCCAAATATTAAAATATCTTTGTATAGACTGTAATTCATGGATCCTAAATGTTAAGGAAAAATATTACCGAATAAAAACCGAAGGCATAAATAAGTCGCCATATTGACCTTGTTGTTTGGATATTCACACCAAGATTAGCTTGACCTTACTGAAGGCAACGAGCTAATTAACACAAGAAGAAAAACTGGTGTCAATTTGGAAGAGAGAGAAGCTCCAAGATTTCCGCGGCAAGAATAGTGAGAAAATTATCTTCTCAACAAAGCAGAGCAGGGTTATGGGATTCAGATCGGCATGGAAAGAAGAGTTTGCAGGTTTCAAGGACATGGGTAGCAGTAGTAAGCGGTAAGCAGCAAAGCAACAATTCTTCAGAGCATATAGCTTCAGATTCGGAGGGATGGAAAGTCATTTCTAATAAGAAAAATAGCAAGGTTAACAATCTGCAAACTCAAGACTACATCATCGACTGTGGTTACAAATCTTTTCTTCTTTCAAAGAAAAGTAATGGCATCTTGTTTGATGAGCAAACAATGAATATGTTGTGATTTGATTGAATATATTTGATTTTATGGATTGATTTTGGTTGAAATGGAGATGGGGAAGTATTCCTCTCTATCTCTTCTATTTCATTTTCTAAAAACATATTACATTCTCTTTCTTAATTTAGTCAATATATGACTAGAGAATCATGTGTGCCACACACCTACACAAACTAACTAAATATGGAGTTAACACTCCTAATACACTCTTAACATAACATTACTCAACAATATCCTCCTTAATGTGATGTTCTTCTACTCCTAGTAGTTCACAGAAATGTTAAAATTTTCCTTTGGGAAGTGCCTTGGTGAATATGTCCGCCAATTGGTCTTCCGTCTTGCAATACTTGAGTTCTATCTCACCATCTTCAACCGCTTCTCTAATGAAATGGTACTTGAGTTTGATGTGCCTTGCTCTACAATGCTCAACCAAATTTTTGGACATAGCAATTGCCGATTTGTTGTCACAAAATATTACGGTGCTTTCTTCTTTCTTCTCTTGAATGTATTCCATGATTCTTCTTATCCATACAACATGAGATGTAGTTATTGATGCTGAAATGTACTCCGCTTCCGCTGTGGATTGAGCTACGGTTTCTTGCTTCTTCGATGCCCATGTAAATATACCCGAACCAAGAGAAAAAGCATACTCCGATGTACTCTTCATGTCATCAATATATCCTCCCAAGGCGCTATCACAATAGCCAACTAATTTGACATCCAAATTTTTAGAATACATGATTCCAAAATTCATTGATCCTTGTATGTACCTCAACAACCTCTTTGCCGCGCCAAGATGTAGATGACTAGGTGAACTCATGAACTTAGAAATCATACTTGAAGCAAACATGATGTCGGGTCTTGTATGTGTAAGATACAACAAGTTTCCAATAAGACCTCTATAGTAAGTCTCATCAACCTTTCTTCCTCCATCATCTTTCTTGAGTTTCTCATTCACTACAAGTGGTGTTGATGTGGGGTTACAACCAAGCATACCAAATTTCTTCAACACCTTTTCGGCATACTTGCTTTGAGAAATGAATACTACATCTTCACTTTGGTGAACTTCAATACCAAGGAAGTACTTGAGCAAACCCATGTCACTCATCTCATATTTCATCATCATTTCTCTCTTGAATTGTTCAATCATATGAACGTCATTACCCGTAAAGATAAGATCATCAACATACAAGGCAACGATGAGCATAGACGTACCTTTTTTATTCACATATAGTGTAGGCTCACTCTTGCTTTTGTTGAAGTTTTGCCTTTTGAAGTATCCATATATCTCACTATACCAAGATCTTGGTGCTTGCTTGAGGCCATACAAATCTTTCTTCAACTTGTAAACTTTGTCTTCTTCTCCTTCCACCACAAAACCTTGTGGTTGTTCTACATAGACCTCTTCGTGGATCTCTCCATTCAAAAATGCTGATTTAACATCAAGTTGATAAAGTAACCAACCTCTTTGGGAATCCATAACAATCACGGCTCTAATGGTGTCAAGACGAGCAACCGGTGCAAAAAATCTCATTGTAGTCGATGCCGGGTTGTTGTGAATATCCCTTTGCCACCAACCTTTCTTTTTTCCTTTGAACTGATCCATCCGCATTGTACTTCACCTTGTAGATCCACTTCACACCAATAACTTCTTTGTCACTTGGCCTTGCTACCTTCTCCCATGTATCGTTCTCATCAATGACAAAAACTTCTTCTTCCATAGATTTTATCCAAACCGGTTCTTTTGATGCTTCTTCAAAATTTTCCGGTTCCACCATACAAAAGTTACATCTTTCATACACTTCACTCAACCTTTGCATCTTCTTTGGTCGTGGTGGTGGGGATGTTGATGCACTAGTACTTGGAGACATACTTGGAGATGCTCCTTGTCTTTTATTTGGAGGTGTTTGAGGTAGTTCTTCCTTATTTTCTTCACCTTTTTCAACTTCATTTGTTGCTGAATTTTCTTGCTCTTCATCAACAATAATAGTTCTCTTCTCAATTTTACCTTCTTCCCAATTCCATGAAGTTCCTTCATCAAACAAGACATCACGACTTGTAATCATTGTGTTGTTCTTCAAGCTAAACAACCTATAACCTTTTGATTGGAGGCTATAGCTGAGAAATACACATTTCTCACTTGATTCATCAAACTTTGTTCTCTTCACTTTAGGAATTTGAGAATAACACACACTACCAAAAACTTTGAGATGTCTTACCGATGGATTTCTCCCACTCCATGCTTCAAACGGAGTTTTATCACATACGGATTTTGTTGGACACCTATTCATCAAGTAGACGGCGGTGTTGACAGCTTTGGCCCAAAACACTTTAGGCATACCCTTCTCATGAAGCATGGACTTCGCCATCTCCATAACGGTTTGATTATTTCTCTCGGAAACACCATTTTGTAGAGGAGTATAACCCACGGTTAGTTGCCTATCCAAGCCTTCATCTTCACAAAATTTATCAAACTCTTTGTTGTTGTACTCTTTGCCTCTATCACTTCTCAAAACTTTGATGTAGTGACCACTTTGCTTTTCAACAAGGCTCTTGAACTTCTTGAAGATGCTAAAAACTTTGGATTTTTGTCTCATGAAGTAAACCCAAGTCATACGACTAAAATCATCAATAAATAAGATAAAGTATATATTACCTCCATGAGTTGGTGTGTTCATTGGTCCACACACATCGGTATGTACCAAACCAAGAAGTTCATTTGATCTCCATGCTACACCTTTTGGGAATGGTTGGCGATGTTGTTTCCCAAGTGCATACCCTTCACATACTCCATCCTTGTGGTTGATATGTTGTGGAAGTCCTTGCACCATGTTCTTGTTGGAAAGTACCTTGAGACTATTTAAATTCAAATGCCCAAGTCTTTTATGCCATAACCATGTTTCATCAATGGTTTCGATCCTCAATGCAACATTCTTTTCTTTTTCAAAGATAATTGGAAAGCTTCTATTTTTCTCCATCTTGATACTCTTCATGACTTGTCTCTTGTTGTTGTTCTTCTTGTCATAAATGGTGCAATATCCATCTTCAAAATGGACAGCATAACCAAGCTCCACAAGTTGCCCAACACTAAGAAAATTTTGTGCCAAATCCGGAACATATAACACATCTCTAATGTATTTTGCTCCATTGATAGTTTGCACGCAAATTGTACCTCTTCCGTTAGCTTGAACCATGTTTCCGTCACCCATATTCACTAGAGAGTTTATGGATGTATCCATGTCAACAAACAAGCTCTTCACACCGGACATATGAGTTGTACAACCACTATCTACAAACCACACTTCACTTTTGGAAGTCTCCATAGCACTTTGACAAGCATAGAAAAAATTTTGTTTTTCTCCTTTCTCTTCAGCTCTACCGGCTTGTTCTTCACATTTGTACCTACAATCCTTCTCCAAATGTCCATACTTCTTGCAATGATTACATTGGGGTTTTCTTTTGTTCCAACAATTCTTCTCCAAATGACCATTCTTGTTGCAAAAATTGCACCTTGGTACTTGAGAAGTATCACTCTTTGTGTAGTTGTTGAAGTTAGCTCCTCCTTTCTTCCATTTTCCTTTTCCTTTGAAGTTTGATGTTGATTCACCCTTGTACTCATTTTTATATGTTGATGAATTTTTTGAGTTCAAGCTCAATTTTGATTGAAATGCACATTCAATTGATTTTTCCGAATGCCTCGACACCCTTTGTTCATACACCTTGAATCCCATAATTCTTGTGACTTCAATGTAGAAAACTCCTTTGTCTCCTCCAAAACCGTCACAATGGGTTCAAATTTTATGGGCAAGCAAATCAATATCTTCTCACAAATTCTTCTTTCTTCCATCTTCTCACCACACATCAACATATTATTAACAATTTCAACAACTCTTGAAGAAAACTCATTCAAACATTCATTCTCATTTATTTTTAGATTTTCAAAATCTCTTCTATATGATTGTAATTTTAATTCTCTTACCTTCTTATTACCTCCATACTCCTCTTGAAGAATATCCCATGCTTCTTTAGCTTTAGTAAAATGAATTACTCTTGGTAGAATAGTATCTCCAACTCCTTGTTGGATGTACATGGATGCTTTAGCATTCTTCTTCCTACTCTCCTTAAGTAAATCCTTTTTTTCTTTTTCTAGAGTTGATGTATCTTCAATTTCAACATACCCATCTTGAACAATCTCCCACACATCTTGATAAGTAAACAAGGTCTTCATTTTGATGGCCCAAAAATCATAATTTTCTCCATGAAAAAGTGGTATTGAAGGTTGTTGAATATAAAGACTTGAGTTGCTAGAACTTTCCATTGATTGGGTTGATGATTAATTGAAGAAATTGGGTTTTTTCTTTTCTAAATCTAGATTTTGAAAACTTTAAATGTTGCTGATTTTTTTGATTTAATGGGTAGAAATGGATTTTTTCACTCACCAAGATCAAATCTTATAGATTTAAGCTCTGATACCAATTGTTGTGATTTGATTGAATATATTTGATTTTATGGATTGATTTTGTTTGAAATGGAGATGGGGAAGTATTCCTCTCTATCTCTTCTATTTCATTTTCTAAAAACATATTACATTCTCTTTCTTAATTTAGTCAATATATGACTAGAGAATCATGTGTGCCACACACCTACACACACTAACTAAATGTGGAGTTAACACTCTTAACATAACATTACTCAACAGAATACCAGGAAACTTATCCAAGTTCTTATAAGTCCAGAAGGTGTTATTTGGATGAAGAACATATTGAAGAAGGAATCCAAGAAGAGTTTTTATGGCAGCTGGTATTGGACTTTTCATAGAGGTAATGAGCATATTTTATTTTCTAGAAATAAAAATCAGTTTGGTGAATTTTTCAGGGCAACAGTTTCTTGCGATAAAGTTAGGCAGACAATGTGTTTCCCTTCTGAAGATGAAAATTTAAGATGGTCCAGATTTGTTGATAACTTTTCAAAAGTAGTTTCTTCGAAAACCGGTGTGAATTTTAATACTACAACGATACCTCAGAATACAAGCACTTCTTTAGTGATGCCTCGGAAAATTCCTCAACAAACATGTAACTCACCAAAGAATTGGAATCAATCTATAGTTATCGAAACTTCAAAATCAGTTGTTTCTTGGAATAGTGTTGGTCTTGAGATTGCAAAGAGATTTAATATGGATAAAGGATTTGAATTATTCCTTTTGAAGATAAAAAACCTTTTTCTTTGCACACAATCAAGACAAAGATTCAATTGTTCACAGGGGATTCTGGAATTATGAAGACATGACAATCAGATTATTACCATGGTGGAGTGGCTCTTACTCTATTCCATTACTAGAATTAAGCTCAAATTGCTCATGGATAGAAATTTTTGGAGTTCCCTTTAATCTCTGGGATAAAGACTTTTATTCTGGCATCTCTGATAATTTTGGAGGGTTGTTAGAAATTCATTCATCAACAATACACTGGGAAGATGTTTCGGCAATTCGTTTAAAAGTTCGCAGTTTTCATGGAATAACAACATCATTTCTACATCATCATGGATCATATTCATTCCCAGTTAAGGTACAATCTTTACTATCTGTTAATGGAGACTCGATTCAAACTTTCAAAAAAAAAATCAGTGTTTAAAATCTTGATTTGGTGCCTGTGGCTACGCCTATGGTTAAGCCTGTTGTTACTGCGCCAGCTGTTGATTCAAGCAATATTTTTTCTATTAATATGGAATGGCCGAAAATTCCTCAACCTATATTGAGGCCCCATGATTCTCGTAGAAAATAATTATTCAGAAAATTTTCAGTAGCAGAAAAAGAAAAGTCGTGTGGTGTAAGTTTAAATTTAAAATTAACTTCAACAGTTGAGATTCAACGACCCAAATATTCAGTGGATTCGAGTCCATCGGGTACTAAACAAGTCGGATCGGGTTTTTATTCTAACAATCTGGTTTTTATTGAGTCATTCATTCCAGAAGAGACCGACTCAGATTCACTGAATTCAAATTTGAATTTCAATAAAGATATTATAATGGCTAGTAGACCAGTTTTCGAGAGCGAAAAAGACGTTGAAGAGTATTTGCAAGCTGCAGTTTCAATTCCATATTTGCAGATGATTGACTCAATGAGAAATCTACAGAGTAATAAGAATCAAGAAATAATTCATCAAGATAGAATCGTTAATTTTGATGTTTTCTGGAAAACTAATGAAAAATAGAGCACTTTAAAACACAAAGTGAATCCTACTCTCAGAAAGGATTTTGAAAGTATTATGCTTCAGATGGTGTCGGTTTGTCCAAAATTGGGAATTCATTTTCAAGGGCCTCAAACTCAAATTGACGATGCTATGGTGGATGGATTCAAAGCTCATCTCCTCAATTTTGATATGGAGAATAACAAGTCAGCTTAATTGCGTAAGTAATTCTAGATTTTTTGGTGGTGGCTTTTGTTGTCAATGGATTTAAATATTGTTATCTGGAATATGCGTGGTCTTAATGATCTCAATAGATGTGATATTTTTAAAAATAAGGTGAAAGATTGGAAACCTAATATTTTGTTACTTCAAGAAACTAAAATTCAGTTATGTAATGATTTGTTGGCTTGGCAATGTTGGGGTAAAAGAGATGTTCTTTGGCTTGATTCTCCTTCTTAGGGTAGGAGGAATTCTTTGTTTATGGGATTCTTCAAAAGTTCATGTAATTGATTCTCTAATTGGGCCTTATTCTATTACTCTCTTATGAAAAAATCTTTCTAATGATTTTGAATGGATGTTCACAGGAGTTTATGCTCCTTGTGCTAACAATACTGAGGAAGTAAAATTATTCTGGAGAGAGATGTAAGAAACAAGATGCTTTAGGAATTATCCCTGGGTGATTGGTGGAGATTTTAATGAGATTCGTTTTTCTCATGAAAGATCTTCAGGTGGAGATTCTACAGCTGGAATGAGGAAATTTAACAAGGGAACATTATTTAAATACCCCTCAAAATCCACTTCTTAAAATATACCCTTATTCAATTTTTAAAAATACTCATATCTTCTGAAAAGCTGAAGCAACTAACACAAGTTGCTTTCAGAAGTGGACACAACTACCACGAGTTGCTTCCAGAAGTGGACACAACTAGTACAAGTTGCTTCCAAAAAGTGGAAGCAACTTTCTCAAGTTGACTCCAGAAAAATTATTTTTTACCCCTCAGGGGTATTTGTACAAGGTCAACAAAAATGGAGGGTATTTTTAACATTCCCACATTTAACAATTTCATATCTAGGCATCATCTTTTTGATCTGCCTTTGATTGGGGAACCTTTCACTTGGACAAACAATCAAGTGCATAGTATTAGGAGCAGAATTGACATATTTTTATTATGCTCGGCTTGGGAAGCTGCTTACCCTCAAGTAACTCAACATGCTCTTGCTCGTCCTTGTTCCGATCACAATCCAATAGCTTTGGTCTGTGGAGGGGTGAAGTTTGGTCCATCTCCTTTCCGCTGTGAGTATTACTGGTTCCTACATCCTAATTTTCTCGCTTTTGTGAAAGATATGTGGGACTCTTTTGTGGTTTCAGGTAGTGCAGGGTTTATCTTCTGTAAAAAGCTGTAGTTGCTAAAGCATCAATTAAGATTGTGGAGGAAAAGAGAGTATGGTAAAGTGGACAGAAAGCTTGAGGAGCTGGAGGATGTTTTTGTGGAGCTAGATGTTGTGGAACTGACAAGTTCTCAATGGGAGGAAAGAACTAAAGCTAGACAAGAATATTGTAAGTGAGCATTATTAGAGCTGAGAAGTGGATAAGCAGGAGTAGAACGACATATTTCAAAGATTTTGAGAAGAATACAAAGTACTTTCACAGGCTGGCTAATGACAGAAGGAGAAGAAGTTACATAGGTGCAATTAAGGTGAATGGTATCCTTACTTATGATGAGAAAGAAATTAGGGATGGCATTGTTGATTTTTTCCAAACTTCTTTTCAATATGAACAACAAAGAATTGTCTCAGCTGATGGTATGCAGTTCAATCAAATTTCTCATGAGATGTGTAGATGGATAGAGAGAGACATTGAAGAGGAAGAATGTTTTGCAGCTTTAAATTGCTTGATCAATACAAGTCTCCAAGGCTAGATGGATTTCTTATCAAATTCTACAATATTTTTTGGGACATTCTTAAAGATAATATTGAAGAGATTAAGGATTTAAAACCTATAAGTCTCATACATGGTGCTTACAAAATTTTGTCCAAAATTCTAGCTGAAAGGTTTAAGCAATCTCTTCCCTCCATCATCTCTGAGCATCAAACTGCCTTTATAAAAAAAAAAGACAAATTTTAGATGTTATTTTGGTTGCTAATGAGCTTATTGACTCAAGCATAAGAAGTGGCATGCCTGGTCTTCTTTGTAAAGTTGATTTTGAAAAGGCTTTTGATCATGTTAACTGGAATTTCTTGGATGACATGTTCAAACTAATGGGGTTTGGTGATAAATGGAGGAGCTGGATTAGATGTTGTGTGGAATTTGTCAGATTTTCAGTTCTAATAAATGCAAGTGCTGCTGGATATTTCAAAAGTAACAAAGGAATAAGTTAGGGTGATCCAATTTCACCATTTCTTTTCTTATTAGTTGGAGAAGCACTCAATTTTATGATAAAAAATGCACAAGAAGAAGGTATTATTTCTGGTTTTCAAACTAAGGATGGTGGTATTCTTGTTAGTCATCTCTAATTTGCAGATGACACCCTTATTTTTTTTGATGCTGATTTTGAACAAGTTAAGAACCTGAGACTAATTTTTCTTTCTTTTGAGCTGTTAAATGGTCTCAAGATAATTTTTTCAAAAAGCCAAATTTTCGGAGTTGCTTATGAAGGTGATTTATCTGTTTTTTCTTCTATCCTTGGTTGTTACAGTGGTACTTTTCCAACTTCTTATCTTGGTCTGCCATTAGGTGATAAGTGTAAAGGTGTTGCAAAATGGGACAAAATTATTGAGATGTTTATAGTAAAGCTTTCTGGTTGGAAGAAGGTCTTGCTTTCTAGAGGAGAAAATATCACTCTCATAAACAATGTGCTCAACAGTCTGCCTATATATTATATGTCTCTCTTTGAGGTTCCTGCCTCTGTAATCAAAAAGCTTGAAAAAATTATGAGAGATTTTCTTTGGAATGATAACAACGGAAGAAATAAGATTCACCTTATTAAATGGAATGCTCTTTGTAGAAGAAAGAAATTTGGAGGTCTTGGGATAAAAAAATTGAAACAAATGAACAATGATTTACTTTCAAAATGGACTTGGAGATTTGCAGTGGAAGAAGATGCTTTTTTGAGGAAGATTGTTCTAGAAAAATATGGAAGTGATGGTGCAATTTGTATCCCTAAAACTGCAAAAATTTCTTATGGGAGATCAGTTTGGAAATCTATAATGAAGTTCAAATCTTTTGTCTTGAAGAGTCAGATTAAAGGTTAATAAGGGTAATTCTGTCAGATTTTGGGATGATAATTGGATCTATGAGAAACCTATTAAAACATGCTATCCTAATTTATATGCCTTGTCCAGAGCTAAACACTTTTCTGTTGCAGATATTTACTTGTTAGATGGTAACAATATTTCCTGGAATCTTAAAGTTCCAGTGAGACTTAATGCTGTTGTAAGAACTGAACAAATTATTCTCATGGCTGATCTTGCTTCCTTTAGGCTAAATGTTGCTCAAGAAGATGAATTACACTGGCCTTTAACTAAGAATAAATGTTATTCTGTTAAATCATCTTATGACAAACTCTCTTCAGAAACTGACATGGTACAACATAGCTCCATCTTCACTTTTATCTGGAATCTCAAGTGTCCACCACAAATAGGATTCTTCTTGTGGTTGATTGCTCTTGATAAACTCCCTACTAGGAATATGCTAAGAAGGAGAGGAGTAGAAGTTCCTGATAATTGCTTATTATGAAACAACAGTGAGACAAGCATCCATATTCTACTCCACTGTTCTTTTGCAAGTGAAGTCTGGAAGTCCATTATCAATAAGCTGCATTGGTTTTTTTGTGTGCACAATGATATTATTCCATCTTTACAGTCTTGGTTTCTTTCTCATCATAATGCAGCTAGTTTGGCTGTCTGGAATTTGGTTCATGTTGCTATTATCTGGAGTTTATGGAAAGAAAGGAATGTCAGGGCTTTCACTGATAAGAGAAGTACTGTTACAGATGTTGTAAACAAAGCAATTTATTGCCTGTTTACTTGGGCTCTAGCTATTAAGGATTTTGATTCTGTAAACTCAGCTTCTGTCATGTCTGATTGGTGTAACATCTATTTTAGCCCTGTGTAGGTTGCTAGTCTGTAATATTTTCCTTTTCTTTGTATTTGTTCTTGTGTAGGGTGGTATATCCTTTATACCCTCTCTTTTTCTTATCAATAAATTTTCCTTTGCCGATTAAAAAAAAAGATTAGTTTGTTTTCCCATATATATATATATATATACGTATGTGTATAATAAGTAAAAGGGTGTATAATAAGTAAAAGAATAGAAAATTTGCAAACCCATTATAAACGTGATGGAGGAGATTAATAGCGTTTGATGATTACTACTTCACGGTTGCCAGGATTTGCTCCACGATTTGATATCTCCGTATATGTTTCTCCTCCTACCATAAGGAACATGGACAAGAAAGGGCTACCGTTAAGGGACAACATAGTTCTTTCTTGAACTACCGTATTTACCCAGGAACTATATTCAACCGGATATGCTATGTACGATCTGCCACGTACTAATATAATGTGAGTGCGTTCAACTGAGGCAGGTGTGACGAGTTGAAGAATCCGAACATCAATTCTTCCGTGAACATCATTCTACGCTTTTGTTATAGCTTTTTATTGGAAGAACATGATTATATTTTCTCGAATCCCCTTGGTCAGCGCCAATGTTTGTACCCAAAATTACTTTTAGGTACAAACACGATTGATTTGATGATGATGATGTAAAATTAGGGTTAAGTTATTATTGAAGAAAAATATATTGAGACGGATTTAACGTGGTTTAACGAGTTATGCCTACATCCAAGGATGAATCCTCTTCGGGAGAGGTATTTTATTAATAAGAATTACAATGGTTTTTTCTGAGTATCAAAACTAGAATAGGTTGAACCCTTAGGGTTTATACCCTTCTATTTATATAGTCGCATAGACTTGTCCATCAAGTTATCTGGAATGTTATTGAAATTTCTTCTTGGACCATAGAGATGGATTGGCAGATACGTAGTGGTAGAAACGGGTTATCGGACATGGGACGAAAAATATTCCCACCGATAAGGCTACCTGTAATCAATATTGGCACCCAAATATTAAGGTACAAACATAACCAAAATCCTAGAATTTTCAAATTTCAAATATCCTAAAAACTAGATTGATCGGATTGGTGTTTGAATTAATTCCAACAATATTATAAACAAAGTCTAATATTATCGTATCGTATTACTCCCTCCGTTTCTGCAAAACTGACCTCTTTTCTAGAAATGGAGGGAGGGTCAATTATGAGTTTTTGATGTATAATTTTATCGGTTGGTTGCATGTACAGAAAGCAAATAAATGGGCGAGAAATTTTTTTACTTTTTTTGACAAAATACGGCATTTATTCATCCACACACCACAACGAGAGTAAATTAAATGATGCAAGTCACTCCAATCAATCGAGAAGAAAGAGATAGAGCAAATCCAATGGTGAAATTTGTGAAGACAACTCATCATCGATTCATAGCTATAATAAAACCTTATATTTCAACAATCTTTCAACAAAATATAGCTTTTAATGGACTTGAAACCCATTCGGTTTTCCAGAAATTTCCATAAAACGTGTCTATTCCCATAGGATTTCTTCAGAAGAGACACCATTAATGGATGCCCGTTGAAAGCGTCTATTCGCGATAAAAAATACATAACGAAAAGGCATGAATCCCTCTTTAAATAGTTAAGGCTTTCTCCCATCTCAATTATCAAAAACTCTTTCTCTCTAAGCATCTTCAGCAACAAAACTATGTGTGTTCTTGGTTGGGTCAAGGGAGTACAACTTTTGAATTCAACAACTTTTTTAGGGATTCATTGTATCCTGAAGGCAATGTTTTGCTGACCAATTGTACTCGCCATTTATTTGGTAAGGGTCGAAATAATTGCTGAAAAGAATCGTAAGGCCTTGAAGCTTGTGATACGACATTCTTTTCAATCTCTGTTTTCATCCTCTAGAACCCTGTATTTTCCAACAAGAGGTAGAATGACAGGGAGGAATGGTATTAAATTAAATAATGTGGGTAAAACAGTCATGATAAAAAAATGTATATTCCTCTATCTATGTGTATCAAATGAATTGTTTTAAAATTCCAGTTAAAATATGTGATCAAATACCAAGAATGCAAAGAAATTATTGGTGTGTGTGTGTGTGTGTGTGTGTGTGTGTGTGTGGGGGGGGGGATGAAAGGGTTTAAACGAAAAAGGGGAAAAGAGGTATTTGCCTTAAAAATTGCCCTTCTATGTGTAAAATCCTTGAAGAAGGAGGTCTAGCTATAAAAAATGTAAGGAACTTTAACATAGCTATGATATCTAGGATGAGTTGGAATATTAATCAGAATATTGACTCCCTTTGTGCCACTATAATGAAAGCTAAATACTATCCTCTATATGATCTTCTACATATAAACTGTAAACCAAAAAAAAAGTGACAGTTGGCTTTGGAAGGGGTTGCTAACAGGGATTGCACAGGTAAAAAAATATTGTTTCTGGGACTTAGGTAATGGTATGAATATTGACATTTGGCAGGATTGCTGGATCCCAGGGGTCCAACCACCACTCTTTAGAAACCAGACTGATACTGTGGGTCTTAATAAAGTTAGCGATCTAATAACAAACCAAAAAACATGGGATCTTGTTAAACTTAACAAATGCTTTGACAGCCAAACAGTAGAACAAATTGGGAAAATTACAATACCAAGTGAAGAAAAAATGGATACTCCAAGATGGACATTAAACGAAAAAGGTATGTTCTCTGTAAAATCTTTGTATAACCACATTAACTCAAATGGAAATCCTTATCCTAAATGGAAAAGAATATGGAACATGAAAACTTCTCCGGCAGTTAAGATCTTTATTTGGAAGGCAGCCCACTCTATTCTCCATAACAACATGAGAGTGGAAGCTGTCCTACCTGACATTGACACCAGGTGTAAGCTTTGTAATGAAAATCAGGAAACGTTAACTCACCTTTTCTTACATTGCAACTATGCATCTCAGGTATGGATGCACCTTAACTTTGATATGGAATTCATTAGAAATGGAACAACTAACTTCCATGAATGGATAACCAATTGCTTTGAAAATACAAACAGGGGAGATTATGAAATTGAATGGCATGTTCTGTGTAGCAGTATAATCTGGTTTATATGAAAAGTTAGGTGTGACATGGTATTCAAAAAGAAAATGCAGAAAAGTGTAACAACTGCAAATAATATTATCAAATTCATCAACAGTTACAACACAGTAAACAGACCAGGCCATAACATTATGAGTGATCTTTATTACAATTCTCTAAATGATGTTGTTCTGAGAATTAAAAAGTACCCTGCTGAAGTAACATGCAAAAATCTAACTCTGAAACTACATATTGCCCTAACTATATTAGACTCTAACTCTAAAGCGGGCATTGGATTAATACTTGTTGATCATACAGGTGCAGTCACAGAAGCAAGAGGACTTACCATTGAAAGTACAACCATAGAAGAGTTAGAAAGGATAAGAGCGGAAGCCGCTTTCCAGTGGGAAACTTGTTGGAGTGGCCACAGGATCTCCTTTAGGAGCGATTCAGAGCCAACTCTAGTGTTGCTGGTGGGAATGTATGCGGAAGATCGCAGACAAAGATACGTGATCAGTGAAGATTTTGGCAATACTAAAAAGTTTGAAATGAACTTTAGAGCATATGATTTTACTTTAGTAAAAACAATATATATCATATAGGCAGTAAAACTTTCTCTATTGTGTAATAATTTTAATATTATGCATAGCTGGACTGAAGACAGACTATGGGAATTACTAAATTTCCTGAACATGCAAATCTGTGACCTAAATGTAATGACTATTCGTAATATAATGTACTGAGGTTTCATTCCTCTTTTTTCAGAAAAAAAAAAAACTTAGTTGTTCCCGCCCATAGAGATTGCAATTTTCCCTCTTCTGTTATTGCTTTTTATAAGATGGTAATCCGTACAAGTTTTTTTGTTTACATTTAAATTTCGATTAAAGATACTGGATTTCTATTTGTCGAATAAACACCCTACGGATTGTACATTGTCATTGTGTGACTTAAAATTAAAATTTTCTAGGAATTCTTTGATTGGTAAAAATATTTATATTTTTCTACATGTCTTTTATTTTTAAGCAATTTTTCTACATGTCGATATATAATAAATTAATTGATGTTTAATTTTGTCATTTTTTTATTTACTTTTTTTCCACGGGTGATTTTTTTTTTTTTTTGCCGATTCACTATTGTTTCTTCCACGGGTGACTAACGAAATTATGTGATCAAAACTTGGAATTTCTTGTGCGATTTCTTGCGCGTCGATGTATAACTAATAACTTCTAGTGATCATACAAAGTTCGTCGAGGAATTTTTCATAAATCATTAAGAATCTGATAAGATTGAGCGGGACTGGAAAAAATTCGAACTTGAATAAAAAATGTCAATGTTTAACCATCCAATGAGATCGGGCGAGTTCCGACAAAATATGAAGTCCAGGGTTAACTAATAGCGTGTCCAATCGAGTGAGGACGAAGTAAAAAAAAAAAAATTCAGCTATGAAAAGGTCGAAATTAGTATTAATGGTGAAATTGATTAAAATCATATTTAATTGAATGCGAACTAATTCCAACCTAACTCAGATTTGTTAGCTGTTTTTTGATTTATTTATTTTTTATACGAAAAGAAATATATTTAGTAATAATTTGGTGGATATTTGAGTAAATTACATAAAACTGGATTAAATTTGTGGATAATCAGTCAAAGTAGGCGTAATCCAGTGACTTTGAAAGAAGTTGATCAATATAGTTGGATTGCATTAGATGAAAATTATGTGGATAATACGCCATATTAAGTATGATCCAATGATTTTAAGTATGATTTGATGAAATTGAGTAAGTTGAGTAGCATCGGCTTAAATTTATTGATTATCAGTCAAAGTAAGCGCTATTTAATGATTGAGAGAGAAATTTGAATACAATTTGATTGAATTGAATGGAATTAGATGGGTAATCAATCATATTGGCTATAATTTTATGGAATAAAGTATAATCGAGTGAGATAAAACGATGAAACCATAAATGAAAAATATAAATGCAAATTGGAAAAATAACTGTGAAACTTGAACATGCGATGGCGTGGGGTCGAACGAAGACTCCAGAGTAGTATGAATAATCTTTGACCTTTTCTTTATGCATAAAACTAGCCCTTAACCCGTGCCGTAATGGCACGGGCCATGATGTTGGTTCATTTTTAATATATCGTATAATTTATGTCCCGAATACTTATCAACTCCTTATGATTTAATATGTGTTTGTCATAAAAATAGTTTGGATTTTCCTTCTTTTTTTTCCCTTTAATATTTTACCGCCGGAGATTTGCTCAAACGAAAGAAATATAATCTTAACTTCCAAACACTTTTTTATTTAGGTTCATTGCTTATAATGAGATAATGCTCTACATGAACATGGAAGTTTAAATATTTTTTGGAAATATGTCGTCAGCAGCGCTCATCTCAGTGAAATCAACTAATCAATATCGTCCATAAAAGTCTCCACATGATCCTATTTCGCTCCAGTTGACTCATCTTTCATGGTCATGTTGTCGATCCTCCAAATAGGTAGAGAATAGTATTTTTTTGCATCGAACGAATGATACAAACTATCCAATGTGACATGACTTTCCTGTAATTTTTCAACACCCATCAGATGACAATGTTTAAAATATGTACCAATTACCTTTTCGAAGGGATTGTGTATATGTGAACCTCTTCCATTAAATCTTCAACAAAGTATTGTGCCCATCAATTCGTCTTAACGAAGGCTTTGGTAACTTCAAAAGTCTTGGACATTTTGTCACTTCCGTATGTTCCTACCTTCACTTGGAATACAATCTGGTGACACATTACCTCATAAAGAACCTTGAACACATATTGTACTCCCTGATCCTATTTTAAATTTATAGGTTGTCAATAGGTCCTTTACCAAAAGTTGACATCTTCTACGTTGAATATTTATAAAAAAAAATTATGGTATCGTGGATCGTTGTTTTCTAATATTGTAGTTTTCAAAATTGGTCTCTTCAAGTCCCACGGCTTTCTAAGTTTATATATCCTGTTTCTTTTAAAAAAATTAGTTAGCCATATTATGTTTGTTACTAACTTTAAACTTGATGTCATCTTCTACTGTGAACTCTATGTGATTTCAGAATCGAAATAGTTATACCTCTTTCATTCGTATCAAGTAATCCATCATATATCCCAACAATTTTTCTACAACAATTCCTTTCTTTTGCCGTTTCCGGACCATCAGTAGCCATTATTATCAAACACAATTTGTCTAATTTTTGTTGATGTTATGTATTTTTGCAGTGTTCATTTTTCTTAAATAAATAGATTGTGGAAAAACTAGAAAAAAAAGAACATAAGTATTTCGTCGGGTCTAAGTTACTATATCCAAAATACTCCGGACACTGCTTTTGGTGCCTTGTTTCCTCAAATTCCTCGTTGTATTCTAGACAATAGTGTGGTCAATGTATCCCTTGCCTGTAATAATAATAACAACACGTCAATTTTTTTCAAGGCATCCAGTTGTAACTGGTATGAATCTAATGGATTTGAATTATACCTGAATCTTAGATACTACTAATGCTAGAAAATCTCTTTGTTGGAATTTGTAGTTACTACTAATATATGGTACAAATTGGTTGGTCATGAATGTTTGGGTATGAGTGGATCTTCCCAATTCAGTGACTTCCTAAATGTAATTTTTGTTTTTTTGGTTTTTGTCCTTATCAATCGTGCTAAAAACAACCAATTACATATTTCACAATACAATGTTTCATGTTTTGTGAAGATTATTTTTTTACTTTGTCTATAAAACTCACTAAAAAGCAAAAAATATTATTATACACTACTATTACCAACACCCACCACCACCGCCACTATTTCTTCCACCAATAGTAATGTTACCGCCTCCACTATTCACAAACACCCGCCACCACTTATACTAACCCTACTTCCACTACCACCATTAGAATGAATATAGTTTTTAGTAAAATTATTTATTAATAAAATCATGTATTTATGTTAGATTATTAAAGGGACATTTATAGTAGAAATTTAATTAATCATTATGAACAATCAATGAGACATTAATTAATAAAACCTTTAAAAATGGTTAAGTTGAACAAACCCCAGCGGTAAATTTATCTTTTCCAAGGACAAATCCTGACCACTCTTTACATAAACAAATCGATAATAAATAATTTCATATGTTCTGATCTTGATTCGTGTCATTCGTTTAGTTATTACATAACATGGCAATTGATTGCACCAATTTTTTAAAATGACATGTGTTTTATATAGTTTATTTTAACATTAGAATGATCAACCATGTTTTATACTTTATAATATAATGTTACACATTTTGTGGCGTTACGAAATTAGCATAATATGTTTTTGTTCACCAATACCCGCCACCACCATAAAACCATATGAATCCACTTTTTTATCCACCACCACCTAGTGGCGGAGCCAAGGGTTGACTAACCTGGCTCTAACCCCTTAAATTTTTAATAACTACATAATTTTTTTAGTTTATTTTATAAATAGTACTTTGTCCATATATATTTATGGTTTAGTCCACCAAAGTTTACATTTTCTTGTTTAAAAAAAAATAGGCCTCCTCAATGTCAATTTTTGACTCCACCACTGCCACCATCACTGCCGCCCATCCCATGTAGGTTGTTGGACGCAATTCTAATTTTCAATCACAAATGCCATGTATGAGGTTTAGATTGAACAAAATTTTGTCAATTGATTAGTTTCATTTTTTCCGTGTATATATTCTTTTTTGTATTGCAATCAGTTTTATTTTAACATTAAAAAATCATGATTTATACGATATAGTACCAAAGATAACATGGGTACTATTTGGGTGATCCAACTACGATCATGAAAATAATGTCTTGTATGATATCATCCCCGAAATATATGGTACCTTACTTTATCAAAAGTGTTAAAAACAACCAACCACATCTTCCACACTACGATGTTATCGATGTTGTAACGACAACATAAAATTAATATTGTCCATCACTACTCACCAACATTCACCGTCACTACTTCTTCCTCCACAAACCAGGGGCGGAGCCAGGATTTTGAGGAGAGAGGGAGAAAAAATTCTTGGCAAGTTGGATACATGTGAAAAATGGACTTTGTATCCCATTTTACGATAAAAGAACAAAAATAAATATAATTGTGCTTGGCTCCGCACTTAACCACCACTAATCTTTCGGCCTCCACCTCTTCTACTACTCATTGTCGCAGAAAATGTCTATTGACTTTATTTATCAAAATTACTTATTAATAGAAATAAATATTATAATTAATTAAGAAAACATTTATAATTAAAAAATGATTAGTCATTTATTATGAGCAATTAGTGAAACACTAATTAATAAAACACATTATAATGAATAGATTATTTATTATGTGCAATTAGTAAAACACTAATTAATAAAGCAATTATGGTATTTAAGTTGAACAAACCACCATTGTTGATTTATCTTTTCTATCAATTCCAACCAAGGTGGAACACTGGTTAAATGACACTCTTATGACACAATAGGTCATGAGTTCGAACCTCACGTTATAATTTTTGAAATTTCATATCTTGACTTGAGTATTCATTTTTCATTCATAATATTTGACATTGTAATGAACGCCACACGTGCGAGTTGTAAGGGGTGGTTAGAGGAACCACATCCCTTGATTTATTTTTGTCCAGACAAATCCTGACCACCACTAACAAAGGCAAACTTAGCCTAGCTTTGTTTTATACTAATGTCGTAACGGCAAAGCCTCCATAGTAAGTAAAAAAATTATATCATTCTAAATCCTTGTCATTCTTTTGTTGTCACTATATAAAGTGACAATTTTTCCTTATGTTTTTTAATTGTTATGTTTTTTTTCCAGAGAATTGTTAGGTTGACCGAAGTATTTATCTCGAAAAAATCACCGAGTGAAACATGTAGTGGGATCAACTGAAAACCTTTACTATCCCTATCATCGCTGGGTTTTTCTCGGGTTATTTTTCGGAAAACAATTATGGTCAGCCTGTACAATTGTTTCTTTTGTATTAATAACCATCTTATTTTGAAATTAAAAAAATCAACCACAACTTCCATAACAATGTTACACGTGTCCTAACGACATAGACCGACACATTGAGCACATGCACTACCATCACCGGAACCACCCATCACCACTACCAGCATTATCATCACGGGCTCCATGCACCACCACTCACAAAGACCACCCCAATCATCTGTAATGATTATTAATAAATTTATTATTTATTTAATGAAAATATATTATTAAGACATTTATAATGAGAGATTAGTAAAATATTTATTATTTGAAGTTTATGATACAATAATGATGTAAACAACCACAAGCATTGATTTATCTTTTTCCTGAATAAATCTAAGCCACTCTTTATCTTTCCTAACTTGTCAATTATAACGGCTATTTATCTTGGTTTGCTATCTAACTTTCAGAATGAGCTTTGTACTTTATAGTCCTCAACTGTTCATCTTCTTTCCTGTCCCGACCGAACAAAAATCTGGCCTATAATATTTATTATGAATTTTAAAAAAATAAAAAAAAACAAATTTAAAAACTAATATCAAATAAAAAAATAAACCAAGGGTAATTATGTAATTTATCTACCTTAGATCACCTTTCTCATCCCACTACCACTACTTCTGCCACCACCACCACCACCATTAACGTCATCACTATACCATTCTCACCAACACCCACCACCATTATCCCCATCGCTGATCCACCACCCCTCATACCACCACAACCAACATTAATGTCAATTGATTTAATATAAAATAAGTTTATTATGTACTGTATTAATGAAGTATATTTATTTAAAAAAATTATTATGAAATATCAATGAAACATTTTTTTATTGAAAGTTAAGTAAACTAATCATTTTTCGGCCGTAGATTTAGCTTTCCCAAGAATGAATCCAGAGCGTACTGGTTTGGTATCTGACATTCAGAGCTTGGTTTCTTTATAATCCTCAACCGTTCATCGTTTTTCATGTCCCGACCCGATAAAAATCTGGCCTATAATATTTATTTTAATTTAAAAAAATAAATAAAAACTAATTTAACGGCACGGGTTTTAATATATCCCTTGATTTCTTTTTTGAAATTGGTTTTATGGGTGAAATAACCCTCTTCAAACTAAACATCCAAGGTTCCATAAAAAAAAAAAACTTAACTTAGCGGGCCTTAATCCGATTATCATTCCGAACACGTCGTAACATATCTTGTGGTACAGATGCTATGGGTAAAACGAAATCACATTCAAAAACCAAAGGTACATAACTACAAATTTAATTAGGAAGTTCAAACAAAACAAATAGTAAGCGCTTTCCAAACAAACAAATATAAAGTAAAACAATAATGTAGATGATAGAATAAGATGCAGAGTGATGTGGATCTTTTTTAATGCTTGCTCTAAAATAAAATATCAATGTTCCCCGTCCAATTTGTTGGTATCGTTATATATTAGTCTAGATCCTCGCTTGATCGGTGACTCGATGCCGTACCATTTCCATCTGTAGATTGTAGGTGGTTTAATTTTTCAGCCACAATCTCAATGCCCTACATCAGTTTCATCTTTTCTTGGTGTGGTTGACTGGTTCATGTCCTGGATTATCTCTAACATCGTTTCATAGTCCTCATCTGCAGGAGACATGAATGCCCCATAGTCATCATTCTCCTCTTCATGAAGAATAATTTGAAATGTTGCCATTAAGATCTCATTGGAATATAATGCTACAAATTATCTTTGGTTTGCTCGCATGTCTGAATAGTAGGTATAACTCCCCAGATAGGTCGTTTACATAGTAATAACTAACAACCCCATGAGCTATTTTTCAGGTTCCTTAACCTCAAAACTTGTTCCTCCCTTTGTGGCCTCGAATACACTGGCGCAGCAAGATACTATGTATAGTACCTCAAAATTATTTTCGACTCCATCCGCCAGGTATCACGTCCAAATTTAGTTATTTTCCTAATATAAATAAGGTAGATGTCCAAACCATAGGTTTGCAGGCTAATATCATTGTAGTAAACATTAAGAACTGGGATGAAACTTTTACCTGCGAACCATTCGCCCGTCCTCCAACCATGATGGACATCTGGGAAATGCATATTGCACTGAGGAGTACAACACATGTGCAACCAATTGTTTGTGAAATTCGTATTTTGGTAGATAAAAAAATTAAAATAAGATGACTGAGATATCCATGAAAAATTTCAACTAAACTGACCTCTAAAATTAGAAAGCTTATATGTGTTTATGACCGAAGTCTATATCGAGAAACCATTTATCTGTATATGGAATCTAGGTATTATAAGTACAATATACAAATTTCATTGGCTCACATGAAAACCTCACCTTTCTTTATCCCTAAATGGCATCTAGTCTTCTGATCATACCCTGAGACGGATCGCATGTGTTTTGGAAGAATGGAAAAGGCGATATATTAAAAGAACATTGAATATCTGCACCATCGGAAAACCTCATTAAAATAAGCTTTGCAAACTCGAAAAGACTTCAGTGGAATGAAATTAGCAGCAACTTCGTTACTTTCTTGCCTAAAGGATCACCTGAATACACAAATCAACGTACCAATGAATAGAAATAAGAAACTTAACAATAAAGATTACATCATCCTAATAAGATTACTTCCAAAAATTATTGATTGATTTAGTTTTACTTACTGTTCTTGGGTCTCAACTCTTACAGTTGCTTTGGTTGAAGTTTTCTTTTTGCAATTTAAATCAGATAATCCGCTAGGTTGTTATTATTCATTCAACTTTATTTTGTAATACAAATTATGCATTACCTCATCGTTTGAATCACTTTTGGCAGCATGGAGGTCTGTCATGTCTTTCGATGTTTTGGAGTGATGTCATTGTTCCCTATTAAGATCAGTATGTCCCTCACGCCGATGCACTCATATTCTGTAAATATGGATGGTATGAAATATGATGTTCATTTGTTCATAGTTTCATCTGTAAATGTATTCGACAAACTTGTATGTTAACTGCGGACTTATCCGGTACTCGAGGCTTAAAATTAGATTGAGTTATCAGTTAACAAATCGAGCTAAAAATGAGGACAAGCGCAGCTAGGAGGCAATACCTAAAGGTAAATGTAAGGCTTAGCTGTAGATTTATTGACAGGGACATCAAAAGCCACCGGAGCCTGCAGAAAAAATTTAAAGCATCTGTATCAGAAAAGAACCAAGACAAAACAATTAAATCTAGTGCAAATTAGGATTTTTACAATAACAGTTACGCATCAATGATTATGAAACACGAAACTGGTTGAATTAAAGGGACATCAGAAGTCTCTTCTAAGTATGCACAAAATCAATTACATCGAGAGGTAGGACTAAATTTGGCAGAGGATAGAACCCGCAATTTTAGCTAGCAAATGACAAAAATAAACCCACTGGATTTGATGTGAAAGAAAATATAAACATAAGGCACAAACGTTTACCAAGCGGTGCGACTTAACCTCCAAAGAAGCAGAGATTGGACAAAATGGAGGGCTGGTTAACCCTATGATCCTGCACATCATGGAGAAAGGATCAGAACCATGTATCAGACCACAAATGACTACCATAGTTATTTGATGGAAACCATGTGTTAAAAAGTAAAAATATGTGATCAAAAGTTTAATACTTACAAAAGGGAAAAAGTGGTAGATCTTCGTTGGAGCTGAGAAACTTTGTTAATGCTTCAACCATTTCGAATTGGTTTAGATTCCAATTAAATCATTAAGAACACAAAAAGAAGAGCAGTAGTATATTAAAATGCATGAGTTTCAAGAAAAAACTACCGAAACTTGATATTAAAAGACATGCATGATTGAATTCAAGATGAAAAAGAAACAAACCTAAATTGTTACTGCTTCGACCACAAAAACATAAACTGAAAAATGAATTATAAACCCTAAAAAATTCTTAGTGACAATAAACAAACATAAACCCGACAAATGAAAACAAATTCGGAGATTCAAACCTGTTCGGATTTTATAATTTCACCTAGTGAATTTTGAGAGATCGATCAAATTCCTCACCATTTTTTTTTTAAGAAACCAAGGGAAGAAGTACAGATGAATATACAGATGATATTGTTATTTTATTTTTGCTCGATCACAGATGATATTATTACTTTCAATAACATAACATTAGATGTAATTTGAATTTCATCCCCACACCACCGCTCCTGGATGATGCTTCACCAAGAGAGAGGGAGGGAGAAAAAAGTTGTGTTGACTATTGAAGAACTGAATAGTTTTTCTATGAGAGAAGGAACGCCAAGGAATACAAAACATCTCGATTCTCTGAGAGTTTTTTTTTTTTGATACGAAGAACGGATATATTGCTCAAGTAGGCGACATATAAATGTCCCTAGCCAAAAGGTTACAAATATCATCCGGAAAATTACTGGAAATAAACAAACTAGCAGCTGAAATTCGAACCAATTTAGCAATTGCATCTGCCACCCTATTGTCCTCTCTACTAACATAATCAAAACTACATTGAGAAAAACCAGACTTTAAACTCTTAATTTGTTTTAAAATGTTCATATTCTCCCACTGGACAAGAAGGACATCTTCGTTGATTGAATTGATAACTAGCTGAGCATCCGATTCGATATTGATTGCATCTAATTGTTGTTCTCTAGCCCACATAAGTGCTTCTTTTATAGCTTTGCACTCCCCTTCCTCTGCGCTCAGTGCTCCATTTGAGAAGTGTCCTTTAATGCCTGCACAGCTCCCTGCGTGATTGCGCATCACAATGGCAGTACCAAGAGTATTAGTATCCTCATCAAAAGAAGCATCAACATTCAGTTTTAAAACATTTTGTAATGGAGGTTTCCAATTGCAGTTGATCACAACGTTGGAGATATTGTTATTCAAGGGCGATAAATGGAAATAAGACTGTAATTGAAAGTTTATTCTATGCATAGTGGAGAAAGAGTTAAGCTTTACTCCCTGAAAGATTAGAGCACATCTGTCCTTCCATAAAATCCAGGCAGTGACCATTAGAGTGTTCAAACGTTTTTCATCACCAAAGATAGCGTTTGTTAAGAACCAACTCTCAACCCAAATTGATACACTGGCATATGTACTTATTACTTCTTCGATATCCACATTGGCCATCCTCCAAATAGTTTTAGCATGCCTGCAATGAAACAAAAGATGTTCCATGGTTTCATCACTGCTTCCACAAATGGCGCATTGGGTATCTATAGTGTTGTTGTGCCTAGCCAACCTACTTCTGGTTGAATGAGAGTTATGAATACTTCTCCAAGCAAACAATTTGATCCTATGAGAAGCTCTAGACTTCCAAAGCCTCTTCCACACATTGTCCTGGATTACTCTTCCTTCAACTATTATCTCAGTACTTGTCATTGTTATCTTCTTGTAGGTACTCTTGACTGAAAACTTCCCATCTCTAGCTGGCATCCAGATCATGGTATCCTCTTTAGAAGTATCTAAATGAAAGTTTTGTATTTTTTGAGAAGTAGAATTATCGAAAATGAGGTTAAGAAGTTCTACATTCCAGTTGTTGGTGTTTGGAATGATTAGTTCATCAACATCCTGATAGAACCTGTGAAATTAGTTAGTCGGTTGTGGAGCATTATATTCACCTGGAATCCATCTGTCTAACCAAATTTTGGTTTTATTTCCATTATTTACTTCCATGAAATAGTTCTGTTGAACAACCTGCAAACCATGTATTATCCCATTCCAAGTATAAGAGCAATTCCCAGGTTTAAGCTTTTGATGAAGAATATTATCACTGTTGAAGTATTTGCTGCTCATTATTCTGGTCCAAAGAGCATCGGGTTCATTGCAAAATCTCCAAGCCAGTTTGGTAAGTAAAGCCAAATTGAGCTTCTCCAAATCCCTGAAAGACAAACCTCCACACATTTTAGACTGACAGACTTTCTGCCAAGCTATAAGATTATTACCCCTGTTAGAATTATAACCCCAGAAGAATCTCCTTTGGATAGAAGTGAGTTTGTTGAGAAGTTGAGCTGAGATTTTAAATGTTCCCATTTGATAGATTGGCACTGATTTAAGCACATGTTTGATCATTGTAGATCTTCCAGCCTGGGTTAAAGAGGTAGAGGACCATGTAGAGTATCTAGTTGTGAAATTTTCCTCGATGGCTTTGAATGCTTCTTGCTTTGAGTGTCCAAGAAGTAAGGGTGACCCCAAATATATTTCTTTAGATTTCATGACTTTGACACCTAGGATATCAGTGAGTGTTTGAGCTACTTCTGGCTTTGTGTGTTTGCTGAAGTGAACTGGAGATTTATCAAAGTTGATTACTTGCCCTGATTGAGTACTGAAGTTATGTAAGAGCTCCTGAAGATTGTGCACTGAAGATAGGTTTGCTTGAGTGAAAATCAAGCAATCATCTGCAAATAGCAAATGATTGATGGTTGGAGAGTTAATAGCCACCTTAATACCTTGAATTGTCTTGTCTTGCTGGGCTGAGACAAGATGCCTTGAGAGAAATTCCATAGCTAGGATGAATAAGTAAGGTGATAGGGGATCACCCTGTCTGAGTCCTCTTGTTGGATGAAACTCCTCACATGGTGAACCATTGAGCAGTACTGATAGTGAAGAAGTGCTAATGCATTCAGAAATCAGCTCACAAAAATCTTTGTCAAAACCAAAATAATCCAGTACCTTCAATAAGAAACTCCATTCTAGTCTGTCAAAAGCCTTTGACATATCTAGTTTTAGTGCTAACCAGCCAATTTTCCCTCTTTTCTTCTTCATAGTGTGCATGATTTCTTGTGCA
Source organism: Papaver bracteatum (assembly GCA_023529315.1). NCBI lineage: Eukaryota > Viridiplantae > Streptophyta > Magnoliopsida > Ranunculales > Papaveraceae > Papaver > Papaver bracteatum. The sequence goes on along the minus strand of JAJJWX010000526.1, from coordinate 1,468,763 downwards.
ATGACAATGTTGTCACTAATAAGTCTTCCAGAGACATATGAAGCTTGGTATGGAGAGATAATTTTTTCCATGAGTGGTTTTAGTCTTGAAACAATCAATTTGGTGATGATCTTGTAAGAAGTGTTGCATAGACCAATAGGTCTGTAATCAGCTGCACAACTTGGCCTCTTTTTCTTAGGAATAAGAGATATGTAGGTTTTGTTTATTTCCTTTACCATTTTCTTTGTCTCAAAAAATCTTGTAACCATCTGGCAGACATCATTACCAATAACCTTCCATTGGTTTTTGTAAAAACCAGCTTGGAAACCTTCTGGACCTGGGGCACTCCAATTTTCCATGCCTTTAAGAGTGTCAAAAATTTCTTGAGAGGATGGAGCGCTTGTAAGCAAAGAGTTGTCTTCTGCTGTGATTAAAGTTGGTAATAGTAAGAAAAGGCCTTCATCATGAGCAATTGAATTAGAAGTACTTATTCCTTTAAAATGAGAAGTAAGATGCTGAGATATATCCTCCCTAGTGATCATCCAGTTATTATCATGATCTTGAAGAGCATCAATATTGTTTCTAACTTTCATTTTGTTTGTCTTGGTATGGAAGTATTTGCTATTGTTGTCCATGTCCTTGATGAAGTGGTCTCTAGATTTTTGCTGGTAGAATTCACTCTTTGTCTTATGACACTGATTGAGTTCCTTATTGATACTAAGGATTCTGTTGTGACTGTCATCTGATGGTGGTAATGATTGCAAGAAATCCAGAGCTTTTTGCAGATTGTCAATTTTATGATTCACATTACCAAACTGGTACTTATTCCAGAAAGACAGCTTCTTCCTTGTTATTTGCAGTTTCTTTACTAATTGAAAACCAGGGGAGCCAGTGATCTCAGTTTTCCAAGCCTCTTCAATGACAGCAACACAAGTTGTATCTTCTAGCCATGTGAGAAAGAATTTAAAAGGCTTCCAGCACTTAGTATCATTGTGGTTAGTAACCAGCATTATGTGGCTGTGATCACTACCTCTTTGGGTTAAATGTAAGAGTTTGGAATTAGGATAATTATAGTTCCATTCTACATTTCCAAGTGCCATATCAATCCTAGATCTTCTAGTGCCAGACTCTAGATGATTCCTAGACCAAGTGTAGTTTTTCCCTATAAACCCTATGTCTTCTAGACAACAAGAGTTAACAATGTTGTTGACCAAACAGTCAGCAGAAGTTGAAGATTCACTGCCTATATCTAGAAGATGGAAATTTAAATCACCTATGACAATCCAAGGACAAAAATGATTTTCCCCAACTCTTTTAATGAAATCCCATTGTTCTTTCTTTTTAGTAAAATTGTTGTAGCCATACATACAGGAAAGAAGGTACTCAGCTTTACTGGGGTCATGTTGAACAGCTAAATGAAAAGTGTTCAGTCTGGAATCCAGCAGATCACAAACAAAACCATTTTTCCATAATAGTACTAACCCTCCAGATAATCCTACTGGTTCAATATAAGCATGATTGGGGTATTGATAGTGACTTAACAACGGTTTACTCTTTGATTGCTTGATTTTAGTTTCACACAAAAAAATGATATCAGGGTTCTGGGTTCTAACTAGTTCATTCAGGTGAGTTTGAGTTTCATTGGTTTTTAAGCCTTGGACATTCCAAGAAAGTAATCTCATGGTGGCAGAAAATTTAGAGAAAACAACTAAGAAAATAATGTAGTAAATTCCTATTTGAGAAGACCTCCTAATTAGAACACTGGCAGACCTTAATTGGGTAATTTTGGATTCAATAATTGAGCAAAAACCAGAGGTGTTGATTAAAATAAAACACAGTTGAAATGTGTGAAAGCAATGAGTAAGAAGACAAAGTGACACAATGCAAAACTGGGTAGTTTTTAGATAGAATAATACCTGACCCTCCAAAAGAGGATTAACAATTTGTGTTCCTTTAGTTAAGTCCCTTTGAGTTTGTTGAGATCGATTCTCTGAGAGTACTTGTTGACTATTAATGACCCGTAATCTTTTAAGCTGTTGTAACATTCCCGACAAACGGCACACGTGTGAGATGTTAGGGGTGGTCAGAGGAACCACATCCCTTGATTTATCTTTGTCCGGACAAATCCTGACCACCAATAACAAAGGCAAACTTATCCTAGCTATGTTTTATACTAATGATAATTTTTATTAAATAAGAAAGAAATTATACATGCGGGTATGTTGTACACAAAGAGTCAACTTAAACGATTTGGTTAATGGAAGATGGGATAGTATGGTCTCATATAATAGCAGAGAGTGGCTATGGCTAACTGTCTGCTGCTTGGTTGCTAATCCATGCACCGCTTGGTTTCACACTCGGTAATTGTGGTAGTGTGCCACGTGAAATTACTCTCATCTAGCATGTAATTTATGTTTTCATATCCGAGATATAGCAAGACAATCATTTATCAGTTTTGGTGAAGTTAACCAAATTGTTTGAGTATGTTTCAAAGCACACTTTAGTCTATTAGATCTCAGTCGCGGTCCTTGTCCCTATTAACATGGTCCAGGATACATTAAAAAAAATGGCTATCCAAATTGTGTGAGTATGTTTCAAAGCACACTTTGGTCTATTGGATCTCAGTCGCGGTCCTTGTCCTTATTAGCATGGTCTGGGCTAAATTAAAAAAAAAATTGGCTATCCAAATTATGTGAGAATGTTTCAAAGCATACTTTAGTCTACTGGCTCTCAGTCGCCATCCTTGTCCCTATTAGCATGGTCCAGGATAAATTAAAAAAAATTAGATATCCAAATTATGTGAGTATGTTTCGAAGCACAGTTTAGTCTATTTATTGGCTCTCGGTCGCCGCTCCCTATTAGTATGTTTTCAAAACACACTTTACTCTATTTTTACCAAAAAGAACGAACTTAAAAAATTAAAATTCCCGTATGTTAACTAAAATATAAAATATAAGAATGTATTGCATTATATGCTCGTACCCTGAATATATTTTATGTCAAGTCCGATAAAAAAATAAACAATGTTGTAGGGCCTTGAGCCCATGTATGTGTGGCCCATATAGATGTAACCAAGGTTTATCTCATAGCCTATATATAGAGGCTTAAACCTATGTAACTTATCTCTAATGAATAAGAGTTCTCATTCTTCTGTTGTTCCATATTATATTTCTACTTCAACACGTCATCATCACGACTCTATTACCTGTGAATTTTTTTTAATCATTCGAGAACTGTGATGGATTAATTCTTGAAGATTAGCGTGCTTTAGATCTTATGGTTATAATATTATGGATGGGTCACCATGTATTTCTTTTTAACAAAAGAATTTCGTTTTCATAGTATTTTCTAGGGTTCCCAAATATATGATTGTCAAACACAGAGATTTCACCGTTAGATTATTACGAAATTTGAATATGTTTGAAACAATTAGTAATTATATTCTATAAAAATTTCAATCAAATCAGAATATGATGCAGTCTCCAAAAACGTATTATAATGAAACTATATATGTTCATAAAAAAACCCTAGTTTGTACCAGCGTAATAAAACTTATGTTTTGAAAATTCCAACTGTTAGATTTTTCTGTAATATTGTTACAGTTTATCTACTGTCCTTATTGACACTGTAAAAATTTAATAAAGATCCATGGTAAGTACTCCAAAGTACGTGATATTTCTTGATGTGTCTTCAAAAACGTTAATTGGAACAGTCATACAACATCATGAATATCTTTTCATATAGCCGTTGGATGGATTTTAAATTTTAGTATGTTTGTCGAAACATTATGATTAATATACCATAAAAATTTAATCAACATCGGAAATGCTTATAATTGGTATCGGATCACTAGAGTTGGATGATGAAATTTCCAATTTTAGGGTTAATAATATATTTGGGCCTCCATGATAATAGTTTCAAGTTTATTATCAATGGCCCTGAGTAATTCATATATAATGCACCATATATATGTAAGGGTGCACATGAACCGAGCCGGACCGACGGACCGTCCCGGAACCGGTGGAACCGTACCTGTTTTTGTACCGAACCGAGGAAGGGGGTACTGGTACCGGTCCAAAAACTAGGAACCGAGGTTAGGTGATAGGTGTAGAATACACCTTAATTTACTATCTAGTAGTTATGCTTTCTTTGCCATTTTTCTAGTAAATTATGTATTTTTACATGTGTTTTTGAGTTATTAGGTACTCTGGAGTCTCACGGAGGAAAAGGAGAAGAAATAATCCAAAATTGAGCAAAAAGAGCAAAGCAGACATTTTACATGAGAGAACACTATCTGGAGTCCAGCTAAAGATAAGGGGCAATTATTTTTGGAGAACAATTAAAGAACAGCCAGCTATGGTTAAGGGGTTACCATCTCGGGTATCCCTTATCAGTTATCAGTGGGTGTGATTATCATTTGGTAGCCCTTATCCAGAAAAGGTGTGAGTTGTTAGCACCCAATATTGGGGTGGATCTTATCTAATGGGGTGTACCATCTAACCCCAAGCCACCCTAACCCTATATCGAGAGACTATTTCAGTTTCTCTGAAATTATGAAATAGACCTGAAATTGAGAAAAGTTGTGCATGTACTGCTGTTGAAATTGAGAGAAAATTCGAGAAATTAGGGTTTAATGGAAAATCAGAGAAGAAGCTGAGATCGAGATGGATGAATTTTCCGTTGTTCGTGATGGGTATTTGTTGTTGTGGAGATGATAGAACGGTGGTATTCAGAGAATAAGGAATCAGAGATTTAACAGCGGGTGGAAGAGGTGATGAGTTCTGTGAGTGCAATCAAGTTTACGAGATGGGTTTTGAGTGGTGCAATGACCTGTAGAGAAAGGAATTGAAGAACTATATGCCGTTAATTGAAGCATCAGGGATAGAATGGTGGTATTGTTGATTGGTTTGAGAGCTTGAAAGAAGAGTAGGGGTTGTGATGAAGATATGAACCTGCTGCTGTTGAATGAATGTGCTTGAAAATAAACTAGATGAATGTTAGGAATTGTACAGGGAATGGAGCTGAAAATGGCCTGAATTCGGCCTGAAAAATGCCCAGAAAACATAGGTGACTCTGTCGAATTTCCCCCTCCGATGATTCAACTCAGTGATCCCGATGACCAATCCAGCGATTTGACTCGGATGAGTTAGATTCAGTAAGAACGAGTAAGACAACTGACTTGGCTGATTCAGTCTCCCCGCTTGACCCAGATGACTAACGAAGACCATTATCTTGACCGTTGACTTTGACGGTCAGTGACGGAATATTCTACTGCCGGCGACAGAACTCAGGTGATCGGTGGCGACCTTTATTTCTGGATTCCGGCCTATTTCCGGCCAAAACCCCAGTTTTCCGGCGAGCCAAAGTTGCAGAATTTTGTGTATATTTCTCTCATGGGATGTGAAGAGTTGGATTTGGAATTGAATGAAGAATTTGGCTTGGATTTGGAAAGAGGAGATGGACGATTTGAGAAAGGCTTTGATTTGGAAATTGAGCTACAAAAGGAAAGGGATTCTATTCCTTGGAAGATATGGAAAGCATTGAAGCCTATAAATAGAGAAGTTCTCTACTTTTCTATAGACAATTCCATACACTTAGATGCACTTAGATACACACATCTTTTACATATATTTTGCACACTTTTACACACACAATACTTTTCTTTATTCTTTGTGTGAACTCTTTAATATGAGTAACTAATTTGATTGAGGATGAATTCCTAGTTCTTAACATGATTTGAGTTTTGTTTCAATTCTACTTTGAAGTTTTTCATATGATTATCGTTTGTTTTTACTAATATGAGTGTTTATGATTGATTGATAAGTTGTTTAGGATGCATACTAAATTGATTTGTTAATCCATCTAAAGCTAGTGAAAGTTAGGGAATACGTAATAGTTTCTTGACTCTTTACACAGGTAGAAAACACAAGACCTTGCGGAGGGATTCCGTGGAGCAATTGTGTGTGAAAACAACGCTAGAAAGTGGACCAAGCGAACCGAGTCTAACTACTAGTACTAAACCTAAGTTCATGAATCTTAATGCGTTCGGGGAATTACATCTTGTAAGCGAACCTCAAGGTGGTTATTTTGAATAGAATCTGATAACTAAGCGAACCTGTTACTCAGTGAAATAAGGAATTTTGGGGTTAGCTAAGCGAACATGCTATCCTACGGTTGGTGATAATCTATGACTAATAAGAAGTGGAAAAGAACATAACTTGAATAATTGTTTTGCAGCGAAGAAGGATTCCTTGATCTATTCTTTCTTATTGATTTCCTTTATATTTTTAATTGCTTTATTTACTTTTTGTGACAATTCAACCCCCCTTTGTGTGACAATTTTACAACTATAATCTCATGCTCCTCGTGGGATCGATCTTGACTACCCTATATTACTTGTTAATTAGGTAGTAAAGTATTAATTAATTTGTTGTGGTTACGACACGCATACATTAGGGAGGTGTAGGACCAGAATATCGCCACAACAATATTCTTGCGAGATTAACAACATTTCTGCGAGCGTCACAACGAGTTCTCCAACACACTTTGCGAGTGTCACAAAATAATGACGTAACAGTTGACGATGGAAGAAATACAAAAAGAACATGATTAACTGGCGATGGTTACAATGCTTGCGAGAAGGAATATTATAGCTACTGCGATAATATCGCGAGTGATATCTGAAATTAGAGGACAGCTTAGCTGTCACCCATTATGTAATTTCCTATAAATAGAGATCCAATAGATTCAGGAAAGGAAGATGTATTTTTTAGAGTTGAGAGTGTCTTGAGGAGAGAGGCAATTTTAGGAGAGAGAGAGATTTTCAGAGAGATTTTTAGAGAGAGAAAATGTATTTTTCTTTATTATCTTCTTCCCCAAAACTAGATTTAGAACTCCATTAATGGAGATTATCAAATGAAAAATCAAATGTAAATTTTCACAATCATAGTGGAGAATCATGGATGTAGATCAAATTGATCGAACCATGTAAAAAATCTTGGTGTCCGTTTATAATTTTAGCAATTTAACTACCATTTTTATATGTAGATATAGAAATTAATATCAAGATATGATAAGGGGTGTGTTGTGGGAAAACCCGCAACTACATTTTGGCGCTAGAAACAGGGACCTGCTTGTTGGATTGAAGAAGATCTAAAGAAATTAGAAATTATCGATGATGAATTCGATTGGTTTTATGAGATACAGGGGAAAATATGGAAATTTTGGGAAAAGAACGATGAAGAACAGCCAACAAAATAGAAATTCCAATGAAGGATCTCCATCTTCCAATTAATGATAGATAACATCAGTAGCAGTTACAACGAAGAAAGAGGGACAGAATGAAGTTAAAATGAGCCTACACCAACAATTCATCATAAAAAGAACAAATCTACTTCCTATTTGTCTTATATTCAATTTCTCAGATCTGGAAATTTTAAGCAGAACTTTGGGAAAAACGCAATTAAAGGGAGAACATATGTAATTAAATCCACGACAGTTCATTTAATTATCAATTTTAGGCGATGGAAAACATATGCAATTCAAACAAAGAGGAAGAAAAGATGTACGCAATGAAGTCTCAGATAAAAGAATTAAGCCAAAAGACATCAACAATTAAAGGGAGACCATATAATAATCAAACATGATTAAAGACGATGATCTCAGGCAAACAATTAAGGATTGACGAGCAGATACCAAAGAAGCTGCGATATGTGAAGGTGGAGTCATTTCAGCATGCGCCTGCGATGACGGAGATAAAGATCATTCAGTTTTACCCGTGAAAAATGACTAAGCTTTCCCAATACAAACTGGAGTGTGGGAAATCGCATGATATACCAAAAAAAATTAATTTGTCACTGGGTTATGTGAAGAAAGAAGATATAAGGGTAAGCGAATAAAGTAAAAAGACATTTACATTCATTAGGTATACAAACGCAGAAACTTACTTCACAAAGGATATCGTCATCAATTATATCACACGCAAAGCAATATCATTTCAGCGAGGGAGAAAGTTGACTTGGTCAACAAAGAAAGAGCAATACAAAAATGGTATCGTCATTAACCGCCAAAAATGGTTATTTGCCAAGAGAAGGATGCCCAAACACAAGTACAGATTACAGAAAAATGGTTTAGTCAGAACGTATTTGCTGAAGCGGAATGTTTATCATCACTGTACAAGAGACAATACACCAAACTGAAGATTAGAGAACGTCCAAATTACTTCAGGTTAATTGAGAAGAAATTTTAATCGAAGATTAATCAACAGGGACATCATCAGTAACGTTAGCAAAATTATTTCTGAATAGACAGGAAAGGGAATATGATGTAGGAACATAAACAGTTTCTTATTCAAACAAGGAACCATTAATAAAGCAAAAGATCCAAAGGCGGAAAAAATAGGGTTACAAGACTTGCTTCAGCAAGAACTAACACGAAAACGCTTTTAAGATATGAAACATCAAGGGTTTTTGCGAAGAAATAGATTGGAGACAGGTTTGCGAAGAAGAGAAGTATGCAGCTGCGAAGAAGCAAATGAATGAAACTGATCATTCCTGCGAACAAATGGTGAAGCTGCGAAAAAGTAGTGAGCTGGAATGAACTACCAACTAATTATGAAGAAGAGGATAACAAATAAAGGGATAGATGCACCAACTAAGCTAAAAGAAAGAGACTTTTCCTGTACGGAACGATCATGCTCGACTTGTAGAGTTCAGTGAAATGCATTAATTAACAGGGAGTATTCTAACCCCATAATTATTATTTTGAATGAATAGATCAAGCCAAAAACGTTTAGCAAAATACTTCAGAACCTTAACCCCATAATTAATTATTATTTTCATATCCCAATTAAATTTGTTTGTTGCTCGCATCTAGGTAGTAAGTGTATGGCGGAAATAATTCACACCCTGTAAAGACAAAAGATAAAAGAAAGATTGAACCTGTGGAAATGTCCCTCTCTCGCAAAGAGAAAGCAACTAATAAGAAGAAAGATGCGAACAACACCGCACAACAAGTGTCAAAGGAGAAAGAACATATCGAAAAACAAAATCATATAAGCCCAATGACACAACTAAATCAGGGGAGGGGCATGAACGTGAGAACAAGGATAGTAGAGAAAATAGAAAATTTGAATTTTAAATAAAGAAAGAACTCAAGTGGACGTTCAAGGATAAACTTATAAGAAAGGTACATGGTAGCAGCAGCGTCAAAACAAGGAGTTCAAAGGAACCTATAGCCATACTTTTTTCACATTTTCTCTATAGCCTAGAGAGAAGCTCGCAGACGTTCAATTCCTTCGCAAAGATATTTACTTCCAAAATACAAACGTAAAGAAGACATGAATAGCAGATCTTGTCAAAGAAAAGAGTTGATGATTATATCGCCAAGAATGAAGAAAGTTGACGAGAATTTCACAAGCAAATCAAATACTTCGCGAGAAACGGCAGCAACAGAAAATCGCAAAAAAGCTAAGTACCACTTCCTTGAATATTTTACTTACAGAAAATGAAAATTTTTGATTTATATTATCGCAAGATTTCGAAGAACATTTCTAGGATTATATTTCAAAAAAATTCAATTTTTTTTTTACCAAAAGCGATATAATCGCAAGATTTCTAAAAATTTAAGATTTCAAAATATTTCAAAGATTTTTGATTTAATTTACAAAAAATGACACAATCGCAAGATTTCAAAGATTATCAAAGATTACAAAAGGTGAAATCATCGCAAAAAATTTATAGATTTCAAAAGTTTTCAAAATTTTCAAAGATTACAGAAAATGAAACTGTCGCAAAGATTACAAAGACTTCAAAATCACAAAAAAAAAAAAAAAAACGCAACACTCAATTTATATATTTCTCTAGAATATTTCTTTTACAGAAAAAGATTTTTGATTTAACAAATGCGATACAATCGCAAGATTTCAAAAAATATTTCTAAGATTTTAAAGAATATTTACTTCAAAAATGATGTTATGAGAATGAAAGAAGAAATGAAAGAATGAAGAAACGCGAGAATATCGCGAGAAACGCGAATAAAATTTCACAGAGACATAAGAATGGGACGAACCTTTATGGCGTGCACCCTAGTTCGCGAATACAATTTCGCAAGAGGCAAATATAAGACCTAATAGTGCGTCATATAAGGGGGTATCTCTTTACATGATTCAGGGGTAAGGTTATACCGCTGCTGGATCCTGAGTCATGCAGATGTTGGGGTTAAAGAAAACCTATCCAGGAGAGGTACCTTGGATTTCCAACTTTATAAGGTTATACCCTGTTTGGAAGACGAAGGATCTCTTCTAAGAAGTGCAAAGTATGACCAAGGCGCCGAGGTACACGGTTGAGCCAAGAGTGCCCGGGACGGACGAACCTACCATGGCCATTCTTGGTAAGTCTTGGCTATGATGCACTTGGCCCGAAGAAAACCCCACTTAGGGTGCAGTCTTGTAACTATAAGCCATATAGGCATAAAGGACAAGAGGCTGCGAAAATAACTGGTTGTTAGTAAATCCGGATCGGAGGAGCTAGTCTTGTATGGCCGATGTGCCCTCCTTGAAGGGGCAACCAGGGGGAAGATATGGGCGGCACCCTCCATTAGGGAGCTGATAAGTGTCTTAAGATGGCAATGTCATGGGGCTTTATGATCGCAAGAACATTTAGACCTGTCGTATTGTCGCGTGACGTAAATTATACAGAGGCAACAATCCATAAGAGAAAAGTTAAGATGAGATCAATGGGTTTTTACATGAAAGTGTAAAGATGTCCTGCGATTTCATCGCAAGACGACAATGTCATGGGACTTTGTTCTCGCAAGAGAATTTATACTTGTCATATTGTCGCAGAAAAATTGAGAAAATACAGATAAGGCAAGATCAATGGGTTTTTACATGCAAATGTAAGGACGTCCTGCGATTTTGTCGCATATACAAAAGAAAAATTGGCAAAATAAGACCTTTAACTAGGAAGGCAAAATAAGACCAATAGAATAATCTCAAACATTAACTATTTTTTTTTAAGAATGCAGAAAAGATTTGTTCATCGCAAGAGAGATAACAAGTACTATATAGAATCTCTCATAAATACTATTCAGAATCTCCCAGAAGTATTGTTCAGAATTTATCAGAAGTATTATTCAGAGTTTTTCAAGCGGATTATCTACAATCTCGCAGAAATATTCATCAGCTCGCAGTACTATTCATCACAGAATTAATCATCGCAGAACTATTCATCACAGCACTATTCACGTCAGTATTTCAGAATCTCGCAGAAACATTTACAAACTCGCAAAAAACATTCAGAATCTCGCAGAAACATTCAGAATCTTGCAGACTCATTCAGAAACTTGCAAAACTCATTCAGCATCTCGCAGATTATTCCAGAATTTCGAAGGAAATTTGATTATTTCGCAGAATATGATTATTTTATTGAAAGAGGCAGAGGAAATTCGTTCATTTAACATTTTCTCAAGGATTCTACCTCCATAGATAAAGAACAGAGGCAATTATGGATTACCAAGAAAACATTTTTATGTTCTTTATCTACTTGGCAAGAATCATTTCCAAAATGGACAAGGATTTTCACCAAAAATGAAGTAATAATTTCGCGTGAACAGAGGCAATACTTATGATTTTCATTAAAGGACGGATACTTCTTTATATTTTGAGGATTGAGTACTTCGCATACTTCAAGAGTAGATACTTCTTATTTACTTCGCAAAGATCCGGAACTTCACAAAAGAATAGAAGCAAGTACGTACTTTTCAAGTCTAGTATTCTTTCGCTGGTTCCTTCATCAACAAAGATCAAAGATTACTACAACAAATGATTTTTCCTTAAAGATCGCTCTTCAAGCCATATTCAAGGAAAAATAGGCAAGATGTAGGACCAGAATATTTCCACAACAATATTCTTGCGAGATTAACAACATTTTTGCGAGCGTCACAGCGAGTTCTCCAACAACACTTTGCGAATGTCACAAAATAATGACGTAATAGTTGACGATGGAAGAAACACAAAAAGAACATGATTAACTGGCGATGGTTACAATGCTTGCAGGAAGGAATATTATAGCTACTGCGATAATATCGCGAGTGATATCCGAAATTAGAGGACAACTTAGCTGTCACCCATTATGTAATTTCTTATAAATAGAGATCCAATAGATTCAGGAAAGGAAGATGTATTTTTTAGAGTTGAGAGAGTCTTTAGGAGAGAGACAATTTTAGGAGAGAGAGATATTTTCAGAGAGAGAAAATGTATTTTTCTTTATCATCTTATTCCCCAAAACTAGATTTAGAACTCCATTAATGGAGATTATCAAATGAAAAATCAAATGTAAATTTTAACAATCATAGTGGAGAATCATGGATGTAGATCAAATTGATCGAACCATGTAAACAATCTTGGTGTCCGTTTATAATTTTAGCAATTTGACTACCATTTTTGTATGTAGATCTAGAAATTAATATCAAGATATGATAAGGGGTGTGTTGTGGGAAAACCCGCAACTACAGGAGGTACAGGTACACGGTCCTATCCAAGTCCCGTACCGTCCCGGACCAAATGTACCGAGTAGTAATATCATTAGATTTAGGGGTAATAAACTAATAATAGCCATTAGTTTTGTAGATGCATTGAATGATGAATTTGTAATGCAGTCTTTTGCATTCATCATCTTATATGTGTGCAGTGTAATCCTTTTGATTCCAGCATTTCTTAGTAATTCATTCATACTGAATTTTTTAGTCTGATCACTCATTTGATATCTGTCAATTCCTTCAAGCTTACTGAATTATTTCAGAAAGATAATGCAATATTGAGAACACCTCTGGACTGCCTAATGAACCCACTTCGATCACCGACTTGAGCTGACACTTTTAGTGATTTGAGGTCGAACTGCACACAACACGTTAATATGCATAACATCCCATCCAAGTATACGGTTGAATTAGCCGAAGGTTGTGGTTTTTAGCTCCGGCTAAGTAGATGCTCAAGTCAGTCAATTCAATTTCCATGCACAAATTTATGCTCTTATGGTGTGTAAGTGTAAAATGCTCTTATGGTGTGCAAGTGTCTAACAATGAAACTGCAAGCATAAAATGTGATAACGATCAGTTTTACATATTTTCACTATGGATGCTCTGGTAGTGTTTAACAATAAAATGTGACAGGGACAATAAATGAATAGAGTATTAAGATTTTCTCCACCTAAATGCATGTTATTTTACCAGATTGCTTCGTCGGAAACAATATTCTAGACAGAAATAGAGGGGATAAATAAAATTAGCCTATAATTCGATTGCAGCAACAGAGACCTCTCATGATTTAGGCACCAGGCTTGAGGATCATAATTCATAACCACAGTCTCAGCAAAAAAATTATCTGGAACTGACACTAGTACCGGAACCGTACTGCACCGCATCTTGGTCCCGAATAATCTCCGAAACAAGGTGTCAGTGGGTGCAGTCTGGGTCCAAAAAAATAGGAACCGAGGCTAGGGAGGTACAAGTACTCGGTCTTGGTAAGAACCGAGTCGAATCGTACGTGTGCACCCTTATATATGTGTACTTTTTTTAACCATGACCTAGTCAACCCAATGGACCGGGCTTGGCCAAACCGTTTACCGGGTTTTGACTAAACCAACTCGATTATAATTTGACCTTTTGGACTCAGAAGTACTTGAGCGCCATTAAGGAGCCTATGATATAGAAGTAATTTGTGTCTACAAGGGATTTACAAAAGGTGACATGAGTCAGAAAAAAATTTCTATTTTTATCTTTTCAACTTCATTCATTATACTAAAGTAACAGTAGATGCTGAAATATGTTAACAAAATATTCATGGCCTTTCGTAAGATATTCAACCCAATGCAAGTGGTTGGGATGCATGTGATATTCTCTTGAATAAAAATGTATACCTTTTGGTTAGACATGCTAAATCATACCAACATTTTTATATTAAAACATGTGAAAGAATACACATAAATTATGGAAGAAGATATAAGACTTTTTCTAAACTAGGACCAGAGATGTAATTCTGGTTCAAGTAATAACGATACAAAGTAAATGTATCTGTCGTGCATGAGACATAGATGTAATTCTGACTCATTTAAATGGGAGTTGGAATCTTGGTATAATATAGAGAGTTTAAAAGGACAATAAACTCACTATATGTTAAAACAAGGTGATACCCCTGCTTGTCAACTTCAGTGGCAATAAGAAATTTTCCCAGTTAATAAGAATTAAATTTATTGTCTGCACTTATGGAATGAAAAGTATATCATTTTTATGAGACTGAAATACTCTAAATCATTTGAGTTATGAGGATCATTTGTACATTACGAATCATCTTCATGAACTGTAACACTCTAAAGTAAATGAGATAAATTTTATTTTGTTACGTAATAAGGCCACACCACTTGTTACACGAAGCTCTTAAGGAAATATATTAAAACTGATTGTTGAATTATTTTCTTATATAATACCATGCGATGATTGGATCATTACATGTAATAGCCGAGCGAACAAATGATCAATCTTTGTTGCCTAGTTGGTATAAAGATTATAAGTTACATGAGCTCTGTAAGAACCAAGAGCTAATCACAATGTGTTAAGTTTCTACGAAGTCTGTGCAAATGGTTATTGTATGAAAACTAACCGTGAGAATGGGAATGCATCTATAAATTGCCTCTAATGAATGTGAAGGAAATCACATTTTAGAGAAAATAATGAGCCAATTAGTCTAGTGAACTGTAAATCACTAATATTTGGATAATTGAATCCAGATCATCACTGACAATGTAATATTTAGAATTGACTCATTCAAGTTTTGACTTAACCATAAAGACACTTTGGTTGTGATATGATGTTATGTTTTGAAAGAACTCAAATGGACATCCTTTTATTTGAGTGAACAAGAAAATGGGAATTACAAAGGTTGAAAGAATGCAAAGTGACGGCATCTCCCATAATCAACTCTTTCTAAAGTACTAGAAACACCACCTCCCCTCCCATTATGCTTTTGAAGTAATAAAGCATATAACTCATTTTACAAAGCTTATTCTTAAACTGCTAAGCCGTAATTAAAATGTTCCTTAAACTCATGAGCATTAACCGGAATAAAATTGTGTTTATATTATGTCTTTAGCTTATAAGATTATTCTTTCCCTTATGATTGCGACGATGATATGTTGTGGATGCTTGTGTGGTTAAAATCTTCCGGAGCCGTTGGGTGAAGTAGACGAGTTGAGAGGCGTTCCGTTGCCGACGTGCTGCTATCAAGTCTTCAAGGACTTCGTTCCAAGCGACATACTTCTAACCATCTTCTGAATCTTGGACTGTTGTATGGAATGGGATGCGATGAGAAGTCCCCAATTACACTTCTATCTGGTCACTAGAGTAGATCTGATGACATGGATGGATATGTGAATATATCTCTGCGGCGTACTTTTGGAATCTTTGATGCACGTGTACAGCTTAATGTTGAGGAATTACTGCGGCTTGTAAAGCTTTGACAGTGATGATGCTGATATCAAAAGTAACCTGGTCGAGGGACGTGAAGACATCCCACGCTGGCAGTCCCCAAGTGTAATTATGCTGAGCCTATTTTCTCTCCTGAGAGATGTAATTCCATTGCATTTGCTGGTAAGGTGGTTGATGAATTGATGAAGGTGACAATCTTTTGGATTCGTCAATTGTTGATCAATAAGTAGGAGTCGTATTTTATAGATCTGTATTGTATCCAAACTTTTGGCAGCTCATGCACCCCTTCCATAGGAAATTGGAAATCTAGAAATACCGAGTCTGACTTTGTCGGTGATGTGGCAAACATGATGCGGTTGGTCTGTATGGCTTGCTGAGGCGTTGAAGCGGCTTCGGCTTCTAGAGAGTACATTGAAGCGGCTTCTGGAGAGAATGTTGAAGCGGCTTCTGAAGAGAACATTGAATCAACTTCTAGAGAGAACATTGAAGCGGATTCTGGAGAGAACTCCAGTGAGGGCGCCACTAACCCTTGATTTCGAAAAACGAGTTCTTCCCATTTTTCGGTTTGATAATCCCAGTGTAGATTACATGCTTCTTGAATATTTGTGGAGTTTCGGCTAGTTATGTAGAAGCATGGACGCATTGTCACGAACAAAGAAATTCAAAATCCAGGTGTGTAGAAGCATGAATGCATTGCCACAGACTAAAAAAATCTAAAATCCATGATTGTTAGGTGAGGAGACTTCACCTTCAATTAATGGCGCCTTTCATGTGATTCGATGCGCCATTTATGAAGAAGTAGTTGCAACCCGGGAGTGTTATGTGTGCTGACTTCAAATTCATTGTTTCTTGGTTCCATGAAGGGGATTCCCAAAATCCGAAAAACTGCAGACAACAAAACTTCTTATGGGAATCTCGTCAGGCGAAGGTTGAAGCAGGATGCTCTTCGGATGCGAAAGAATAATGTGCCACTGCTTGATGATCTTGTGCTTCCTTTTCCTCTACATATTCCCCTCTTCGGTATTTTTGAAAGATATGAGACATCTCTTGCATGGTTTGATTTTTTCTGGTTTCAAATTAAAGGGTAATGATTTTGTAAGGGTTTTGAGACTTTTCCTTGAGATGATTCAGGAGTAAAGAGATTTCTAAAAGGGAAATGATACTTGATTAACTGAAAATGAAAACCCTAACTGTGAATGCAAGCAGTGCAATCATTTTGGAGGAATTACCAACATTGCATGAAAAGGGAAATTGCAAAAATAAATACTAAAGAGAACGCTGGAGGAAAAGGGTAGCATGGTATCTTAGGTATTGAAAGGCTTGAGCAATCGTGAGTGCATTACCATGCCTTCTAGTTTTTCGGCATTGATGAGCTTGCAGTAACCTCCTAAGATAACTTCTACCACTAGGTACTGCTCATCTTTTCTTTCTGCGGAATTGGGTGGAGGTTGAGCAGCAATTCTTACAACCATATCTCCAACTTGGAATGGGTTCGGACGTTGCACCATTACTTGATTATTAGATTCCTCATCTTTGATTGTGACATCTTCTAAACTCTTGATAAAAAAACTTGAAGAGACCAGCATCCCATTCACATCTCCTAGTGACGGCTGGGTTGATAATCAGATCGAGTCCCCAAGCCTTGGCGGGAGGAGGAGTGACTGGTTGTAAAAAGGGTTATTCAATAAGACTTACTTGTGTCTGGAATCTGAAAACAAATGCTGATGCGATCTCTTCAGGTAACTGCGTCACATTCGCGAGTTGCTGATACGGCACCAAATAGTCTTCAGGATTGGATGGCTTGTTGGAGACCCTTTCAGGTATAGACACTGGAAAATGACATACTCCTAGCTTCGCCTTGTTGTCATGTATCCATGAGCGTCCTAGGACCATATCATAATTAGGGTACTATTTAACTATATGAAATTTGGCATGCGTTATAGCATCTCCCACCTTGATTTCGAGATTGATGTACCCGTAAACGTCTCTGGACTCTCCTTCCGAGTTTTTGATTATGGTTGGATAGTGAATGGCTTCCTACTTTGAAATCCTTGCAGCTCTCAGAGTCTTGACGGTGACAATATTGAAGTTAGAGGCCGCATCAATCAGTGTGCTATCAAAATTGACATCCTTCAAGTGAGCAATGGCTATGAGTCCACAGTTGCATGTATCAGTCGTGGTTTCCAGGAGAGGTTGGGGTTTGGGAGCGACTTCCCTGGCTGGAAACAACCACTTTCCTGATACAACATGGTTGAGGGTTGCAAATATGTCTTGACGCTGAGTCTTGGAGAAATACAGAATCTCACATAAACGCTCTGAAAAGACGAGGGTACCTAAATATACCTCAATCTAAAACTTTTCCACCTATAAGTCATTTTAGGAAAGTGATTGTCTATGGACTGATTCAAGACAATATAACTAATCGGTTCACACTTCGTGTGATCGTCCATGGATACAAGATCGATATAATATAACAACGAAGTATGTTTACTTGATAATAGGTTCGGACTTAACCAAACACTAGGGATTGTCTATCAAGTAAAATTGGAATTAACGTTTGTGTATTTTACTTCTAATTATAATAAAACAATTATAATTGCGGAAATAGAAAAGTAAAATACACAACAAGATTTTGTTAACGAGAAAACCGCAAATACAGAAAAAACCCGGGACCTAGTCCAGAATTGAATACTCTCAGAATTAAGCCGCTATACAAAATAAAACCAACTAAGTATATTTGAGACCAAGCAACTAAACTTATAGTTCACCTAGTTCCCTCAGTATTCCTACGCCTCAAACTTGTAATAAATCACGTACTTGGAACAATTTGTTTGATTCATATTCCAAATAGTAAAGGAATAAAAAATCTGTTCGGTAACAACTCTTTTCAAACAACGTGATATGAGTTTGACAAAGGCTCTTCCGTTTAACCAATAAACTCCTTTTCCGGGTCCTTAGATCAATCTCTCAACAACTACCGAAGTAATTTTTAGATTATGCAATCAATACTATTAATCATAAATAAGTGTATTGATGCCGATCTACTCAACTAATCAATCCAATCTATCACATGGATAAACCGATTATAGTTAGATCCCTTTCCATCCGAAACAAGTATTATGCACACCAAAGATTATGAACCCAAAAAGTCTTCTTGTCTTCAAATCTTCTTTAATCTTTAATCAGCAACTGCACACAATCAACTTGAATCTCTTGTGATAAATCACACACAGAACGGAGTTTGTTAACGTTGGATTATCACAAGGCGTCTTTAGATCTACAAACAGTCTAAAGATCCCCGTCGAAACTTCGATCTAGTTTGAGTGAATCTTATATCAAAAGAGAAGATTCTCAAGCATAAACAAACTAGGTGCAATCAAAGTTCAACAACCGTTAGTCAATCAAATCAATCGAAAACTAATAATAAACTGCAATTATCTAGTTTCCCACAAATGGTACTAATAGAGCTTCTCAATCCCAAAGAAGTCTTTAAACTGAGCGGCCGTAAGAGATTTCACCTAATTAGGTTACTTTCCTCTCCGAATAGGCAGCTCCACCAATAACAACACAACTAGGTGGTTTTGATGGCTCTGAGGTTTAGTTTTCTTGAAATGCAAACTTCAATATTTATAGACAAGGAAGTTTAAACACCAAGGAATTTCCAAAATAGAAAATATTCTCAAGATATGCAATATATTCCCAAATTCGGTTTTCATAATTCATGGAAATGCTTTTTCCAAATATTGACCGAAATCCAATAGAAAAATTTATAATCAGTATATGCACATTACTAATTATTATTTTCTAAAGATATGCATTTATTTGCTGGAAAATAAATAGCATATAAAAACTAAGAAACCTTAAATAAAAGATTCTCAATTTATTTCGATTCTGGGATTTTCCTTTAGCTACTAAGGAATATCTTTGAACAATAAAAGGTAAGAATTATTGCACGTGTTCAAAGCATGTTGACATCTTTACTTTGCAAGTCCTTTTTCATACTTACAATCTTGGAAACGATTTTCCACATTTCCAAACAAGTTTAGAATTGGTTCGTCTGAATTCCAAGAACTATGTGATTGATTATCCTATCAAATCACCAATCATTGGTTTCACGGTTCTACCAAAACAAGTTTCGGTTCTACCTCCATGTGAGTATTGTGCATAGTCACACTAGTTACCAAAATTCGGTTGACTAGGTACTAGGATCGGTTCCCCACAACTTATGGTAACTACCTGTATTCGGTTGCACATGTCCATAAGATCTGTTCCCCCAAAACTACAAACTTGTTGCACATGTTCATAGGATCGGTTCCCCCATATACTAAAAACGTGTTGCACCCCTTACAAGGATCGATTCCCCTCTTGTAAAATTTTTGCACCTCTTACTAGGATCGGTTCCCCAATGACTAGATAAAAGTTTCTATTTACAAGGCATCGATCATACCATCTTGAGTGATTACTTAAGATCGGTTTCACTAATAAAAGTCATACCAATACATAAGTCAAGCCTTGTGAATAGTTTTACCAAGATACATAAACAAGTTTATAGCGGTTATACTAAACACACATATTGGTAATTCAAAATATATTTGCAATGAACAACAATACCAATAAGCCTAGCGATTTCCTTTTCTATTCACAAAACAAGTTTATGAACTTACTTCTTTTAAACAAATGTAAAACATAGTTTCTTAGGATGAAATATTCGCTCATACCCATACATAATCACAATAACATTCATATGATCATGTTGATGTCTTATATACAAAGTTTAATGGTTAAGCAATAAACCTCGTATTGTATTCCTTAATACTATGTTTAACTAGAGTATCATACACAGCTTCGCAGTTATGTTTTCAATATGCACGACTTGAAAGATACGTTAAGGAATGAAACAGTTCAAGTCAAATATTACTAACCTCAATAGGAAGGATGATGTTGTAGTTGTAGATCCATACTTCTTCACATTCTTCAAGTCTTCATGTAATACTTGTAAGTCTCGTATCCTAATACTTTCAAGATAACCTATACGAAGTTGACTTTAGTATATAATCAAGCAAATCATTAAATGAGTTTTGATTCACTAAAATATGACAACCAAACTTGACATACCAACTCTTGGTGGGTTCAACCAAGTTATTCTCTAACATGCTTTATCATAGACTCTACGATTTTGTGGACGGAGTCCCCAGAAATCATGCAGCTCCTGACGGGAAGAGGGTCTCTGTGAACTCCTTCAGTGCCTAATTGAAGTTCCCATGCATCTAACTTTTCTTTGAAAATTCACTTTAATTTGTTGCATTCATTGGTTGGATGATTGATGATCCCGTGGTAGCGAAAATATTTAGGATTTGCCATTTCTTCCTGAGTTGGTGGGCGCCTGATAGGAAGTAGTTTGATGGCATCATATTGAATCCATACTTTCAAGAGTTCAATTACTTCCTCTATCGGGAATGGGAAGTTTGGAGCAGCATCTCCAGTTTCTTTTTGTTGCGCAGAAGTCTTAGCCGCGGCCTTCTGGGACGGATTCATCTGATGCGCTGGTGCCGCACATTTGCGTTGTTGTTCCGCTGCTGGAGATTTTCTCTTTCCTCCTTCACTAGCGATTGACTGTAGGTAAGATCTTTTATTGGAATGATGCCTGCTTTCCTGAACATATTTACGAGCTTCTTCATTCTGGGACAATTCGGATCGACTGACTAAAGCAGCGGATCTCTTAGCAGCTTCTGATGCAATATGGAAATTGATATTTTCCAGGAAAGACGCACATAATGAAATCACCTTTTCATTGCGAGAACTCTGATGTGAACGTGATAAATCCCATGAGTCTTCTTTCTGAGCTTGAGGAAACATCTCTTGATCTTCATGAGAAGACAAGTTAGGTTGGTGGATACCTTTCCATTCAACATGACCATAGGCTTCATCTTCCTCACCAGTAATAGGAACATGAATCTTGGAAGAAGGACTACTACCATTAGTATTGGTACAAAATGAATTATTAATGGCGTTTCTTCTAGAATGAATACTTGTTAGTCCCTTTGATAGTTGATCTGTGAGGACTTTCAAAAGCGTAATACTTCGTCTTGAGTCTTGACAATAATAGTTTGATCCCTGATCATATCATTCAGGATTTTCATCAAATCATGAATAATTATTAAATATTGAGACTCCATAACCTCGACAAGGGGTTTGAATGAAATAACGGATTCAGGAATAATATGTGAAGTATTGTTAGTGCTAGGAGAAGTAAAATTGGGATTAAGGGTTTCTGAACCATTCTTAAGATTAACTATCTTGAAAAACTTAGGAAATTGAAAATAAAATTGGGAAAAAATGAGTTTTTGAAACCGAGAGATTAATCCCCCACTGTGGTCGCCAATTGTTTTGGGGTAAAAACTGATTATGCTGGTTTTGGTAAATTTAGGTGTGCCGCCGAGAAACGAATCTAAACCCTAAACAAATCCACTGCACGGGAGTACTTTAGATTAGATAGATCAATATGTACAATTCTGGCCTAAACCAAGTGTAGATGGTAGATTTTTGACAAGGGCTAAAATCGTAAACCCATAATTGTATGTACTCCTGATCCAGCAATCAGATGAGTATTGAGGCTCATGTCTCTTATCGAAATCATGAAAGATCATGCCACAAGAATCTCTGACTGAGAATACTGTCTATCAGAGTATATGTAGATATGTAGTATCTCAGCTGAGGCAACAACATATCTCATGAATACTAAGTAATTTCAGTAATTACTTTTATATAGAATCGAAAGATTGGACGGCTCCTAGACATCTTTCCTTCTAGTATAGAGCTATAACGTCTTCAGGATGTAACAATGTTTTCCCTGACTATATAAAAGAAAATATGACGCTTCAACAAGCTCATATCACTTAATTCCTGAATTAATTAATGCTCCTAGACGATTGTACTGGTATAGAGCCATCAATTAATTATTCTTAAAATCATTAGATTCATTAACTAAATCCCTGGAAAATATTCAATGTTTTTCATAATATTTTGTTACTTCAATTTATGGTTCTTCCCAACAGAATTCCATGGGTTAGTAATAAATATTCAACACACGGGCATCTGAGCTACCTTCAAGTAAACCCCAACCAAAATGGTGCAGACGTACTCGACAATAATGCATTAACAAGCATCTGAATGCACGGATGAGTATTTCAAAATACGACGAGACGATGAACCTATGCAAAATAGGAAAGAAAATAATAAATAATAAAATATTAACCAAGGCGCCGAAAGACTGGGCCCACCGGCCGGATGGTCGTGCCATGACCAGTCTCACACCCAATTCTATATTTTATCATATTTTTTTATTATTTTTTTCCTTGATCTTATGAAAATCCTTTCATTTGAACAAATATCCTTCGTTTTAAGGAAACTCCTCTGTTTCATGGTGTTTCCTTTGCATCAAGGAAATAATATAAAATTGGGAAATGTGTCATGGGACCATGTCTACCAGCCGGCCGGTTACTCGCTAGTCATGGCCGGTCCCACACCTCATGATCCCTCAATATTTTATTATTATTTCCTTAATCTCATGAAAACTCTTTAATCTCATGATATTTCCTTCAAATCATGAAATTTAATAAAAAATTAGGGAAACTCATGGGACCGGGCCCTACACAGCCGATCATGCCCTAGACGATCCCACATGTCCCTTATTTTATAATTATTTATGTTTCCTTGATCCCATGAAATCCCTTGATTTCATGATGTTTCCTTCAAATTATGAAAATTCCTTCAAATCATGAAATAATGCATAAAATTAGGGAAAACTCATGGGACCGGGCCCTAGCCGGCCGACCATGCCCAAACCGGTCCACACGGCCTTATATTATTATTATTAATGTTATTTGTTTCCTTCATCTCATGGAAACTCTTTCACTTCAAGGAGACTCCTTGATTTCAACAAAACTCCTTAGTTTCAACAAACTCCTTGATTTTATGATATTTCCATAAAACCATGAAAAATATAATAAAATTAGGAAAATGCTATGGGACCGGCCTCATTAGACGTTCGGCCATGCCTTGGCCATATCTGGTCCCACCTTCATGATTCCTTATTTTTATTATTATTTTTCCTTCATCTCATGAAGTTTTCTCAGTTTCAGCAAAATCCTTGATTTCTTCATATTTTCCCAAATGATTGCTCAAACGCACATCAGAAAATATCAAAATTCTCAAGACTGAGATGCGAACACTTTGGTGACATGATCATGTTACCTTGACCGGCCAAGGTTGGCTCTTTGGCTTGCAAGGATCCGGTCCCGCGCATTTTCACAATTTGACCTAATTTGCGCAATTGCACGTATTAGGTCCAAAACTCTTCCAAACAGTTTGGAGCTTCATGGAACGATCATTATTCGATCCCGTGACCACCCAGATCCGGTTTCATGACCGCTTGGTCGGTCCCTCATCTCTTCATAATTAATTAGGTTTTATCACCTAAGGCTCAGACGAGCATTATTTGAATGATTAAACCAGCATTTAATCGTCCTTTCATCAACCAAATAAAAATATCTTCAAGAGACCTTGGTATTTGCTCACATGAGCATCTGGGCGCTACATGGTCGACCCATAATCCCATGTAGCCGGTCCCTCCTTCCATCTGTGGTTTATTTTTCAATAAATCATCAATTGATCAAATTAGGGTTTTGAGTCCAAGGTTCATAATTCCAGATTCAAATGCTAATAATTTTACGTTGATCTCATGACCAACATTTTATTAATTATATTCGGTTCAGTTGCCAGTATTCTGATTTAATAATTTATTTGGTCATACTATCAATAATTCATCAAATGAGCAACATTTGCTCAGACGAGCAATATTTGCTCAGACTAGGGAATATTGGTTCAACTATCAATATTCAACAATTCATCAAATGAGCAACATTCGCTCAGATGAACAATATTTATTCGCACTGATGAATATTGGTTCAACTATCAATATTCAGAGATGAGCAACATTTTCCCACATCAAGGAATATTGGTTCAACTATCAATATTCAACGACTCATCAAATGAGCAATATTTTTTCACCTTAGAGAAACTGCAGTGGTGCGAGTATAACCAAAGAGGGAAAAAAGACCAAATTTTGGGTTTAATCCGTGCTCTGACACAATGGTAGAAGACTAAATTTGGTGGAGCGTAAATTATAAGTTCGCTTGGTGTGGGGCGTAAACTTTATGTTCGCCCAACTAAAATAAAAATAAAAAAATGGGCCATTGATATAATGTACGCATGGTGTGGGGCGAACATAAAGTTCACGCCCCACACCAGGCGTACATTATATCAACGCCCCACCAAAGAAAAAAAAAATGGGGCGTAAGCTTTATCCCCGCCTGGTGTGGGGCGTAAACTTTAAGTTCGCCTGGTTTTGGGGCGAACATTATATCAACGCTCAAATATATTTAAGTTTAGTCTTGGTCCCCGACCAAATATAGTCTGGGATTTGGGTTTAGTCTGGGATTTGGTCAATAGTACGTCCCACTACGTCTCGTTCTCAACCCAAATATTTGAGTTTAGTCGCCCACTGCGGTTGCTCTTAGCCATCAAAATTTATTCGAGAATTATACCTCTGTCTCAACAGACATGTTCAATTTGTGATTTTCAGAATATTTGCGAATCATGTTCAACTCAGCAATACATGGACTCATCGTCCCACGAAGTCAGCAACTGACTAACTAAAACCACGAGACATCAATCGTGTCATATAGGGGGATACTAACTAGGGTTTTGGCTGGAAGTCTACGAAACGTGTGTTCATACACACGATGAGAATGTGAGCAAGTCATGCAATCAGTTGGAGGAATTAACAAAGTAGTGGATGGAAAATCAACCAAGTCTCCGCACGTTGAGAAACTGGTTTTAACACGATTTCCACTTCTCAACTCTTTGATTCCATCAACTATCACACTTCATGGGATCATGGTGTTTACAATTATAGCATTATAAATAAGTCTCTAAATCATGATTGAAAAGAGAACAATCTTTCGTAAAACAGACAACAAGAGGTTAACATCTCAACGTCTGAGCAATTACTCTCAACAGAGCAAATTCAATCAATCGGAACTAATCTTATTTCTTCACGCAGAATACACAACATACCTGCAATTCCAATCACCATTGATCTCACACATTTCTCAGCTTCCCTCCTACACATCGAATCATCCTCTCTTGTGACCGAATTTACTCTGAAACATCCATTTTCTTGGTTTAGGCCGAAGTACTACAGATTGATCTCTCGAATTCAAAGCACTCCCTTCTTGCAGTATATTTGTGTGAGGTTAGATAGTTCACTCGGTTCAAGGAGTTTCCTCCGCACGATCGTCTCCCCAATTCTTTAAAAATCAGCAACTCATTTTTCCCCATATACACCAAGAAATGGCCGTTCCATCCTTGTTTCAGTCACAAAGTGAAGGAGAAGGGTTGATCTTAGGGAGGGAAGCAAAGAAGGTGTTGAGATCAGAATAGTTAACTCTGAAGGTGTGGCTATTTTATGACTTGTATCAGAATATAGAACTGGCTTGCGGAATGTAAGCTATCAATTATTAGTGTTTTTCTAGATACTTATGTTGTTAACCAAAACTCCGTTGTTGGTTGAAATAGGTTGAAAACCTGTTTATATAGTCAAAGTTTCACGCACCCTGATCTCATAGGAAATGGGAGTAGTTGAGTGATGGAGAAACGAGGATCGTGAAAAAATGATGAAAATCACATCTTTCTATGAGAGAAGATGGTTAGTTTACACCCACTACTTCTCTGCTACCACTAACTGTCCGCTTTTCCTGACACTTTCTTATAATGGGCGTGTTGTACGCCTCACCTTGTAAATCGCCAGACCAATATCCTGATGAACATCCCCCAGTTTGTGACATGTTTGATGTCTCGAGTATTTTTATGAAAAAATATGCAGCAGGTTGCTGAGTGGGTCTTGTGTGCAAGACCAATGAGCCAATTCATGAAACTTGCCGTAAAGAATAGCATGTGACGATATTAGGTTAAATAACTGAGTTATTTGTGAAGCCGATATTCGTAAAATTTCGTATGTATTCGATGCAAGTAAAACATCGCTTTTAAGCAAGTAGCTCAAAATAATCGATGCATGTAAAGAATCGATGTATAAAGCTCGCTTAAATCAGTCGCGAAGCTTAATGTCTTAAAAGGAGCATGACCAGCCATTTTCAGAAAGCTGCCAGGAGCCATTGACACGCGTCAAAGGAAGGCGACTATGGTGACATCTTATTGGTCGCCTAAGATTTAATCTTGGTCAGTCAATTCGGCTAGCAAAGTTGGACGGCTGAGATGATTTGCGGCAGTTAATGGATGCCTTAAAATTCATGTAAGCGGATCGACCAGCCCCTTTTGAACGATCGTTTGTGAGCCATATGGGGAGGCCGTGGCTTGTTGATCGCGGCTTATGGAAGAGTAGTGGCCATTGATTATGGCCGCATCTTGTTGGATACCTAAAATATGAGTTAGTTTGGCCAACTCATCTGGAGAAGTTAGGCGACTGAGATGATTTGCGGCAGTTAATGGATGCCGTTGATTTAGGTTTTATAAAAGCCGTATGGCCAACCTATTTTAGGACCAACTTTTTTGGTGTTGGAGACGCGTTGGGAGCTTGTTCGTCTGGCCAGCACAATAACTGGGCCACTGGTGAGCGTATCTGCACCTTATCTGTTAATTGAGATTAAATCTAGGCCGGTCAATTCAGCTGGCGAATTTAGACGGCTGAGATCGTTTTGCGGCGGTAATATACTGTTGTTTAACATGAATTAGGGTTTTGTAACTCGCGCGACCAGCCTAATTTGAGCAATCAGTTTGATGTTCTCTTGGCATGTCGTGGGTCGACTGGTCAGGGAAGAAGATGGGTTGCTGGCGAACATACCGGCACTTCATTAGTCGTTTAAAACGAAATCTAAGCCATCCAACTAGGATGGCTAAGTTGGAAGGATGCGATGAGTTTGAGACTCTCATGACCAGTCTTAACTTGTTGAACTTCTTTTCAACAATGCTACTAGCCTAGCTCTGGCTAGGGATCAAGGATGTTGTTGGCGGGCTAGGAGGATTCCGATTGGCTGGAATGGTAGTGGTCCCACCGTTGGATATCATGGAGTTTGCTATATTTCGTTGGGAGGAAGCCAAATCGTGTGGCCGTGATTATTTTTGAGACTGACATGGGCAGCATTGACTAGATTCCTTAAGAAATTAGGCACATCGACCAACCAACTTCCAACTTTATTTAAAAGTGTGTGTGGCGGGTTTAAAGCGATCAGAATGGTCGATGGGAAAGGGGCCGGCAAGTAGCAACATGGAACGTGGCGCCTTCTGAGGAAAATTGATCGGCCAAGTAGCGCGGCCACGCCTCCTCTTGTTGCTGCTCCTATTCTCCGCGGATCCTCTTTATTTCTTGTGTTTATGATTTCTGGTCGGACTTTGCTCCTACTAGCTCTATGGTGGATTAATTTCCTTGCTTACCTAGGTTTGTTCTCGACCAATAGGGCTCGAGATATTGCGCAGGGCGCAAAAAACCTAATTTTTTTAAATTGATAAAATTTGGTTAAAGAGATGAATTTTTGCGGATTGCCGCAAAATCAATCAATTTTTGGTGAGTTTTGCATACTGATACAAAAAATCACTAATTTAATATCAAAGGACAGCATAACTTTGCGTGCCTCTGATTGAGTACTTCCACACACATCTTAATCCTGGCACTTCGGGAGATTCATGCTACTCGGCTGGGAGTGAGCATTAGTCGTCATGTCATGTCAGTATTAAGGGTCTGTTTGGCAGCTTGGATATGAAAAACGTTGTCCAGGTTAGGGTATTGCTTGGTTTATCCAACACTATCGTGGCAATGGTTATTTTAAATGGTGTTTGTTTTCCACATTGGGTTAATGTAGTATGTTGTTTGTCAACAGACTTGTATACAAGCTAAATTAATTAATTTAAAAATAAATAAAAACTAAACCATATAAATTTATGGTTTTGATCATAAGAAAAATTTAAATAAAAAAAGTAGTTATAAAAATAATTGTCTAACCCAGGAAAGGATTAAGGTATTCCAGGTTTTACTTGGAATACAAAAACCCCACCTTTTTAGCCTCCTAAAATCTAGGTAGGATACACTATTCTTATCTTGACATGGAATAAGCACCCACACAAACACAATATACGGTTATTTAAGGGATAACCCAACCTAGGTTAGGATATCAAGGCTACCAAACACGACCTAAGAGTTCAACTGGGGAACATGGAAAAGAATAAACACTCAGAAATTTACAGAATATTTGGGATTGTTGCTACACGCACCAATCTGGATAAATTTCATATAAATATACTGAATTTCTAAATACATATGTAAGTAAAGAGGCCTGGGCAATCATCACTTTTAAATGGCTCAATTTTCTTTGTAGAATGATGGTGCATTAAATACAGGGTTTTATAATTTTATCCCTGAACTAAAAACCACCATCAACAAGTCTTTAAGTCGTTAACCTATAATGGTTTCAGAAAAACCTAGGTTAAAGGAGAATCGACTCTAGTCGCAACTTATCACACAAGAGTTATCCCAATTGCTAGAGTTCTCCCTTATATAGTATTCAAATCAGGGTTTGCAATCAATGTTACCTTGGTAACAAAGCATTCAATATTCATCATTAGATGAAAACCTGATTAGACTCAAGCTAATATCTTCCAACCCTTAGATCGAACTTTGCTTGTTACCCACAAATGAAAAGTGACTTCATTTAGATATGGGTAACCGTACCTAAACGTGTACACCTTGTTGGAACAATAGTTAACCGAAGTTAGCCATATGAACACTTTCATACCAACCTTGTTCATCTTAATCACAACTAGTTCAAATGACTCAAATAAAACTAGTTCTAGAGTTGTTCAATTGTCTATATTCTCATAGAAGTATACAAGAAACAATTGAAGCAAAATCGATTTTGATTCACTCGAATCAATTCATGAACATTATAGCCACAGTTTGCAATATATTGCATTCCATAATTTATAAATATATTAGTTCATGAACAAACCGATTTTAGAACATAATTTACTCAAGTAGGCAAATGGGTACGCTACCTAAGTGGCCGGACTTGGTCTGGGTTTGCCAGTATTCCAATGGGTACGGATACTTCCGTACACCACCAAACTCAGTTGAATTCCCGGACATGAACTTTACGCTGGTACACATACAGGTATGCATACTAAGTTCCCGAACTTTCAACTAACCAACCTGTACGCATACGGGTATGCATACTATGGTTCCCGGACTTGGAAAACTTGCAACAGTTAGCATACAAATACGCATATTGTGCTATATCCAATTGTTGATGGTGGATTTTTGACAAAGGCTAAAATCGTAAAATCATAAATTTGCATATTCCTGATCCAGTAATCAGACGAGTATGAAGACTCATGTCTCTCGTTTAAATGTGAAAGCTCATGCCACAATGATCTCTGACATAGTGTATTTCCTCTCAGATCATCAATAAGGATCTCTGACATAGTGTATTGCCACTCAAATCATCAATAAGGATCTCTGACAGAGTGTATTTCCTCTCAGATCATTCATAAGAACCTATGACTAAGTGTATTTCCTCTTAGAGCATACATGAATATGCAGTCTCTCAATTGAGACCACGGCATATTCATCAATACTGAACAATTTCAATAATTACTTTTATATATAATCTAAAATGATTGGACGTCTCCTAGACAGCTTGCCTGCTAGTATAGAGCGATAACTTCTTCAGGATGTAACAATGTTCCCTGATAATATGAAAGATATATGTATAGAATCTTAATGATTGGACGGCTCCTAAACAACCTTCCTGCTAGTATAGAGCGATAACGTCTTCAGGATGCAACGATGTTTTCCCTGACTATGCAGAATAAATATGACGCTTTAATTAGGGAAAGGTGTCACAGGATCGGGCCTACTAGACGGCCGGCCATGCCTTAGACGTGTCCGGTCCCATACCTTATGATCCCGTTTTTTTTTTTTATTATTATTATTTCCTTCATCTCATGAAACTGCTTCGTTTGAGCAAAAACCCTGGTTTTTCCATATTTTCTTAGATATCGTTCAAACGGTCAAAAGCTAAAAATTCAAATGGTCACATGACAGGCTAGGCTGCTTACGTAAATATTAAAATATTATTATTTTAATATTATTAAAATATTGATCACACGAGCAATGTCCTACTTGCTCATTCAAGCAAAATTGAGAGTTTCAGTCAAGATCAAACTCTTCTGAAAACCCAAAATATTGCTCAAACTCGCACCAGAAAATACTAAAACTCTCAGGACTGGGACACGAACACTATGGTGACATAGGCATGTCACCATGACCAACCATGGTCGGACCTTTGGATTGCAAGAATCCGGTCCCACACATCTTCATAACTTGACATAATTTGTTCATATTGGTTTCAAACTCTTTCCAAATGACTTGGAATTTCATAAAATGACCGCTAGTCGGTCCCACTACCACCTGGGCCGATTTTCATATCCCTTGGTCGGTCCCTCACCTCTCCATAATAAGGTTTGATTTCCTAATTCTCAGACGAGCACTATTTTAATAAATGATTAAACCAGCATTTAATCATTCTTTCACCAATTGGTCCGCAAAGGACTTTGGTTCTTGATCATTCGAGCATTTGGGCGCTATATGATCGGACATCATCCCATGTAGCCTATCCCTCTCTCTCACATTGGTTGATTTTCAGTAAATCATCAATGAATCAGCAATCGATCAAAATTAGGGCTTCAAACCGAATGCTCTGTAAAGCATAATTTTGAACAGGTTCAAACACCACTATTTTATGTTGAATCAATTAGTCAACATTTTGTGATATAATATTCGGCCCAGCTACTAATATTTTACATTAATATTTATTTGGTCGTGTTACCAATAATCATTAAACGAGCAATATTTTCTCTGTTTATCAATACTGATTCAACTATCAATGTTTAATAATTTCTCAAACGTGCAATATTTGCTCAGACGGGCAATATTTTCTCAAACTAATAATATTGATTCAACTATCAATATTCATCAATTCATCATACGAGCAATATTTTCTCATCTTGTCAATATTCATCACGTTGATTCAACTATTAATATTCATTCGAGTATATATGTCCCATCAGACATGTTCAATTCATGAGTCTCAGAGCATTCGTCCATCATGCTCGACTCAACAATACTAAGACTCATCGTATAGTCAAGTCAACAACTGACTAAATACACGTTTGCTTTGTAGACTCCATATTCATGAGACATCAATCATGTCACGTGGGGGGATATTATATAGGGTTTTGGTTTGGCGGCCTACGACACGTGTGTTCACCCATGATGAGAATGTAATTAAGTCATGCAAGCGGTTAGAGGAGTTAGAAAAGTAGTGGGTGGACAATCAACCAAGTCTCCGCACGATGAGTAACTGGTTTTCATATGATTTCCCACTTTCCCACTCTTTCACTCCAGCAACCATCACGCTTAATGAGATCAATGTGTCTATTATTCTTGCAATATAAACAAGTCTACGAATCTATGATTGAAACAAGAACGCTTGTCTGAACAAAGAATTCTCATCACACAATAATTCTCATTCTCTGAGCAATTACTCTCAACAGAGCAAATTCAATCAATCACAATTTATCTTATTTCTTTAGAACACACAACACATCCATAATCCTTGATCAACATTGATCTCACACACACTTCTCAGCTTCCCTCCTACAGACCAACCTATCCTATTTTGTGACTGAATTGACTCTGAAACGGTCATTGTCTTGGTTTAGGCCGGAGTCCTACAAATTGTTTTCACAAACTCAAGGCACTCTCGTGCAGTGCATCTATTTGCAAAATGTTAAAGCAATTAGCTCGGTTGAAAGGTCTTCGTCCATACTGTCGTCTCTTCACTTTTCCTAAAAAACTAGAAAATTATTTTTCCCCATCAACAGATTGGCGACCACAGTGGGAGATTAATCTCTCGATTGTAATCCCAACTTTTACAAAGATGGTCGGTCTTAGGTCTGGTTCAATTACCAACCCGGGTTCAACACCCAATCCTAACATTGCAAGTTTTAGTGGTACTTCCACTGCAGTTACTACTCCTCTCAACGTTGCAGGTTCTAGTGGTACTGCTAACACCATTCCTCCAGCCAGCAATGTCATACTAGAAGTAATTACTACTCCTCCCAGTATCGTTTCTCCAGTGAACACTCCTGCAAGTTATGGTACTGGCACCATTAACAATCATCTATTCGGCCGGGCACCCAATGAAATCAGATAAAATCCGTCCACCATAGTTGATCTCATGAAGGTGCAAGAGATTGTCTCCAAAAATCAGATCGACATGGCAGCAACACATAAGGAGTTGTGAAATTATCTCAAGACTCTCACAGATAAAATGTTAAAGAAAGCTTAGAACGGGTCGGAGAAAGGAAAAGCCAAAGAAACATCCCCGGCTGATGAACCTGAAATCAATCCAGTTCATGTAGTAAATGATGATGAAGTCTGCAAAGCTGCAGATAATGTACCAACGAAGGAATCCGCAAGTTTCATCACTCGTTAATACTTGGAACGCCTTTTGGAGGATCGAGGAAAAGACAAGACATCATTCGTCCATCTTCACCAACCTCCATACCTTGCTGATACACAGAGAATATCTCTTCCAAAAGGTTACACTTATCCAACATTCACACTTTATAATGGTACAAGCCACACTCGAGAACACATTTCTCGATTTTTGGAATCATTGGGCGGGCATGAGCACAATCATGTCGTTCGTTTGAAGGAATTTTCAAATTCTCTGACAGGCAGAGCATACACCTGGTATAATAACATTGCACCAGGAAGTATTTTAATTTGGGGAGAGATGATCAACGCTTTCTACAGAAAGTACTTCTTCGTCTCAGAACAAGTAACTCTCTCCGATCTGGGAAGGATATTTCAAACAAGCAATGAACATCCAAATGATTATGTGAAAAGGTTCAGAGTCCAGGCTTTAGACTTTCATGATCCAAATGTCACATAACATTAACTTGTAGACTTGTACATAAATAGAATGATCCCGGTCTACAGAGCTTTATAGAAAAATTTCTGATTCCAGACTTTCTCAGAGCTTCATGAGGTGACCAAGCGATCAGAAACTACTGCACCAGCTTTACTGGAAATGGCGAAAGATACAAAAGCTGAAGAACCACGGGAAACACGAGGCATCCGATGCTTAATCAACAAGCAATATAGCTTCCAACCTTCCAAGAATGTTGTTGCATAAGGGAGCAAATGAAAAGCTGAGGCACAACACAAGCACGCTTCTCCATCCCCTCTAAAGGCACAAAGAAAGGATGATCAAACCCGGAATGCACAAGCCCCAACTCAGCGCACGGAATATGATCAAGCAGAACCTGACTTCCCTTTTCCCATTGAAGAGATGATCGAACTGCTAGAGGTCTGGATCCAAGATGGTGCAATCAAATTACCACATGTTAGGAAAGAACCAACTGAAGAAGACGCGAAAAATCATCGTTATTGCCGCTTTTATAGGTTCATCAATCATCCCACAAGTAACTGCAGGATTTTGAAGGGAATATACAAAGAAAAGGTCGAATCAAGAGATCTTAACATAGGGACAGAAGGAGTACACAAAGACCCTCTCCCGATCAAGACTTCCACTCTCTCTGAACCACCTGTCAAAGAAGCAGTTCAATCCTTAATCGAGCATGTCTGTGAATTGTTGTACTTATCAAAGGCTCAAATGAAATACATGTTTTCTACATTAAATCACATCATGTTAGGGAAATGGCTATCAATTCAGGAAACATTCCCTGAACCTCCAGCCACAGACAAAGAAATGTACGACTGAGGACTTTTCACCACAGTCCATCTCAAAGGAAATAAATTCAAGCGAGTGTTGATCGATGTTGGCACTGCTGTCAATGTCATCCCATTGAAAACACTCAGAGCTACTGGTATCACTTGACAGGAAGCTACTCATGCTCCCATCTCCATCACGGATCATAAATAAACGCCCAAAGATTCTTACGACTACATTACTCTTAATATGAAAGCAAGCTAGACCTGAAGAAAAAAAACAAATTTTACATAATCCGGGAAGATCCATGGTATGACATGGTTCTCGAAAGAGCATGGATTCACGCTGGAAAGAGGATTACTGATGATGCGCCTACACCTCTCTCAGATGAGGAAAGATCTAACTCGGAGGATTCAACAGATGTTCCATCAACAAAGTATTTGGAGCAATTCCAAACTCTGATGGAGTTAAAACAGAAACCCGAAGAAGATGCATTAACATTTCTTAGGAGGTTCCTCGCTCAGGCAACTCTTATTCCTCCTCATATGTCCATGTCATCTATTTTCAAACATGCTCTCCTAGTCCGGGGACTCAAACCAGCTAGCAACTCTGATGTAGTGAGACGCTATGAATGGGTTGCTTTACCACAACAATATTTTACGAAGTGGTTGAATATGGAGCCTCCCAAAATCGAGCATTTGACCAACACATCCATTGCTGAAATAATGTCTAAACACGATAAACAATATCCTGGATACTCTCCTTTGCACGAGTGTCCATATGTGTCGCAATATTGGAAAGCTCCACCAACATGGAATCCCATTGTACGAAAAAAGATATTCAGGGCACGAACAGTCAAGCCAAACAAGTTTCACGAAGGAGATTTGGTTCTCAAAGCAACAAAGCGCAATCTCCATTCTACAAGAAACTCCAACTGGGAAGGACCTTTCATGATATCTAAGTATGTTGCTGGAGGATATCACAAATTAGTCAACATGGATGACAAAGTGAATGTGGCAATAATACACAAGACTTGGCTCAAAGCATTTGATGCCTGAGATATTAGACGTTTGAGGTATTGGGGTTCAAGGCACGAACACCCAAAACATCCGAATTTGGCATTTAGGATTTTATTTCACTGTATTTCAATTCCTCCAAAATGTTTGCAGAACTTGCATTCAGTACTTGAATTCAGTAGTTAATCAAAGTTCATTTACTAAAAGAAAATCCACACAACCATTCACATATCCAAAAACAACCAGAAAATCAAAACCAAAAATAAAACCTCGTGTGTCTCAAAAGTTCAAGGTTCAAGGAATCATGAAAAGAAAACTAAATAAAATCAGCAAATAAAGATTTTTGTTCCTCTGCAATCATCAGGTCTCGCAAAGCTGCTTTCTCCAACTCTATTTCTTCAATCAACTGGAAGATATTAGCCTCCTTCCCTATCACAACATCATTTATCAAGGGTAAATTCTTCTCAACTGCTTCTTTAATGGCTTCAATTCTTTCACGAAGCCATACAACATTAAAACCTAGTACCTTAGAATGGTCCAAGTTGTACTCCCAATCAAAGAGTACATATTTGGTCACAGTGTTTCTAGCTCTGGTTCAAATATCATCTATAACACGCAAGATGGATACTACCTGAATTATCAAGAAATAAACGCGATTGGGATATTTGGTAACAACAATGTGACCATATCGTTCCCATATTTTCTGACATAAACCAGCATATCCAATAGGGACGCTGAATCCACCAACTAATTTATGATACGAGAGTGGCACGCTGAATGGAGGATCAAGAGAAACCCCTGTATTAGGATATTTGTGCACCACTATACGAGTCTCAGTTATTGGAACCGTTTTTGCTATATCTGGAACAGTTTTTTCTATCTCTGAAGCGATGGTAACTTGAACTTCTCCCTCTTCAATAGATTCAATAGTAAAATCCTCACGATCTTAGGGTGCAGAGATGATTGTACCACCACTTTGATCCACAACATTGCTTGCATCATCATTATTAGCTCAATTATCCTCAAGATCATTATTTTGCACCTGATAGTGCAAAAATATGGGTCAGAGTGCTTCAATCATGGAATTAAAATGGCAATAACAAAATCCATAGTGTAAGTGAACTTACACTATCTAAGTTCTTTATTATGTATCCAAGACACAAGCAAGTGGTGTAAAGATACAAGAAATATGTTTTACAGCAAGTCCGTCTAAGACAGTTTTACACTTCCCTTCCCTTCACAAAGCAGCGATCTGGGAGCAAATGGTAAGGACTCTAAGGTTAGGTCATATACCATTCTCTTTGTATGGATGTACTCTACAACATATCCAATATTCATAGTAATTGGATAAATGAGCAAAACGATGTGGCCGAAACATTAAACCACATGACAGTTGAAAATTTTCTGGAAGTCTCCTGGAAGTTTACTATTTCATCAATTTCGGTCCCTAAATTTTCTTAAACTCCAAAATTATTCTTTAAAAAAGCTTGGAAATTTCCTGAGCTTGAGAAAACTGGTGTAGACCTTAAAAATACGACATCAGATGAAGATTCTATAGTGTTTTTACTAATGGGCTGAATTTTGAATTTTCTGGTGACGTAATTCGGCAAAAGTTCTTATTTATTCACATGGATTTTCATTCAATCATTCACAAATTGATATGATCCTAAAATACATCTTTTGAATATCAATTTCGTATGCTTTTCTTAGCTATTTTTCTTGTATTTGTTGTATATTACTCTTCGTTTTGGTTTTATAGGTATCTTGGAGTCACGTTACGTAAAAGAAAGCAAATAAAAGCCATTGTAAAACAATTTTGGGAGCTGACTGACTGGAAGCCTGACAAGGATATTAGGCTTAGAAAGAGTTACTGAATCACCCAAGCTTCTCGGATCAGGGCCACCACACACTTCCCATTAACCAAGTGATAGAAGTGGTTACGACCACTTCTTTGCATCATTTGTTCTTCAGTTCACTGCCGTCTCCTTCAAGACTGAACCAAGGGTTGCTGCCGGCGTAATCCTGGCCCTGGTATGTGTGTTCGATGGGTTAGGAGCTGTTCGAAGCCTAAAACAAAGAGGAATAGTTACATATGATTACACACAGTTTGGCTGTTTTCGAGCCAAGAATGCAGGGAAGAGCGGCAGTTGTCACCATTGAAAATAGGCAATGAACGAAGACATTCAGGAAGAGATTTAAGTACAGAAATCAACAAGGAAAGATGGGTTCTGTCTAGAATTCAAGTTAACAACAATGAACTTGAGCTCGAGGCTGGAAGAGAAGTTAATGTTGCTGCCATTAAAATAGAAAATGAATGGAGGAGAAATTAGAGAGATTGATAGGTGTTTCAAAGACTGTGAGTGATTAAAAATGTTATGGTGTGTGTATGAATTTGCAGGGAAGGAGATTGAAAGATCTTAGGAATCAACGACGAGCTCAATTCTGTATCAACAGAATAACGCACACCAGATGTTTGGGAAAAGTCCTGAGTGTCTTATTTTACAACCAGGTTACAACAGCAGCTCAATCTTGGGTCTGCGATGTTTCTGTGGTCTGTTTGTGAAGATTTAAGATATGGGTTTTGAGTTCAAGAGGCAGGGAAGATACTGGAGATTTTGAAGCAATGAATGCAGTACATGAGAGTTCCTAGACAGCAGGTAGAAGTTTATTTTGAAGCTGAGTTGGAGAAGTAAGAGATGGTCCAAGTCTACAGCCTAGAAGGTATTCGAACTGAATGCTTATTGACAGCAGTATGACCCAAGTATATGAAGTTTTGGTCAAGTTAAGATCAGGCAAAGAAACTAGTGATGCAACCATGGTTCGATGGCAGTTTGAGACTTGTGTAGCTGCTGTGATTTTAGTGGTCGTGTGTGGAGGACTCAGGGCGTGGCTTGTGGGTTTGTTTTCCTGCCGAGAAGATAACTATAAAGTGGAGCTGTAGCCGTTCGTCTGCAGTGATAAAGGGTGAGAATTAAAGGAAGGATTTTGACTTGGAATTTGCAAAGAAATAGGAGTTGGGTCTCTATCGCGGGATTGTATAGCAAGAAACAGGAAGTTATAAAAGAAAACCTAAAAGCTACAGCAAGGGAATCATCGCATATACCACTCACGATTGCTTCACCACCTACAGGGAGGAGCTTTGCTCCTCTCCAAAACCTATTCCATCATCTCCATCACCACCTGCATATACCATCCATCTTGCATACCACCCCCATCATCCTCAGTTTTGCATAATCCATCCACCTGCATACCCTCCACCAGTGCATATTCAACTTCACCTGCATCTCACAGCATACCACCTGCACTTCACCTGCATACACCGTTCTACCAGTTCCTTCACACCATTATTAGCTCATACATCTACAGCAACAACAGCAGCTACAGTCCATCTATCCACCAGTCCACCTGTACCAGCACCGTCACAATCCATCGCCAGCTTATTCACGCTGAAACACTACCAGGCAGCCATATCAACAGCAAGTGAACACCACCAATTGCAACTCCATCACATCCAGACCATCACCACTACCACATCACCACTACATCACTTCACAAGCTGGACACTTTGTGTCATTGGTTTGAATTGCTTTTTAATTTTGTTTGTAGCTTGCTGTTTTGCTTTATTTGATTATGAACTACAATAGCTAATTGCATCTTGATTAGGGACGATTTCAACGTCTGGAACAAGAACTCAAATTGATATTTAAACTGCTTTGTTTTCTCGCAATTATTTCGTTATTGCTCATTTTTTACCGTGCCAATATTATTATATGAATTGTTCTTGAATCGTTTAAGTTGCAAATTGAATGTATTAGTAGTTCTATTGCTAATTGAGAACTCTTCGACCCGTAATTGTCTAGAGACTCTTGATACAAGTAGTAATATGTGGTTATTGACGATGGGATTTTGTTAAGTAATCATATGTATTGAATGACACTAGTAGATGAATCAATCTTTTGTATCTGTCACTAGGAATAGCCTATCTCACGGAACTTAATGCATTTGTTTAAGTCACACCTAGAGAGCGTACTTCTAAGAAACTTGATGAGTATAATCTGGTAGTCGAGCGGTTCCATGTCCGGTGAATTCATGAGATTGCGGAGTATTTGAGCGTACTAAATATTCTAGGGTTATTAGTAATGGGTACTTTTCAGAAACATAGCTATATCAATAAGATTCACGTTTCGTGGCTGAGAAAGAGTCTTTGATCATTCTCATTCTCATATTTGCATTTATTTGTTATTTTGCATTATTTTTCAGAAATTGAATTAACAACTTTAGCTCTACTCTCCCTTAGGAACGAACCTTCTTGTCATTGTACTACTAGTTAGTGTTAAGAGAAGTAAGGAATTTATTTTTGCGAGTTCGACACCTCGTCACAAATCAGTAATTTTATACTTCTATGAAGAAAGTGCAAGACAGATACTTACTTTGGTGGTCTCTAAATTGTTTGAGGGTTGATATTGTCGGCGTCACCATTAGGAGCGTCATTACCTTCATTCGGTTCTTCCTCTTGAGAATTTTCTTCATCACCATATTTCGAAGACGAATGGGCATCACCAGCGCTTTCCTTATCCATGATGAGCTCCTCCTGGATTTTTTTACAGCAATCATTATTATTTTATTCAAGAAATACCATAAATGGCTACGCGAAGAGGCACTTACATCAACTTCTTCACTAGAATCAAGAGCCGCCTGTCCAGCAACAATGAATTGAAGACCGTCAATAATTGACAGAGCAAAGTTCTGAAACGAAGTAACAAACATTGGTTTTGTGATCCTAATTCCACGAAAAAGAAAAAGTCATGATAGAAGAAGCGTTAACGACTCACCACAGAAATAGCTGGGGACTTTACAGTATTCGGTATCATCCTGTAATCCTTACTTCTAGATTCTCCACCCCGAAGGCTTACTGCTATTTCCGAAAATCCATCTCAATCCGAGGTCTCACAGCATGACCATCCTGTGATAAAATTAACGAAATGATTAAGATATAATTATTATGTCTTTACAAAATCATAAGAAGAATACTTACTGGTGATGGAAGTGTTTTTCGTTTATCACCGCTAAAGGGATATTTCAATCTCGGCCGAGCGGAGATCATCTCAACAGTAGGGGTTTTTTGTGAGGGAGTCTGAGTATCCATCACAAAGTCATGGAGACGCTCAAGTTGTTGCGTCCAAAAGCTTATATAACCCGGAGTTCCATATGTGGATCGGTAAGAACAAGGAAATAGATACTCACGTTCATTTAAGTATGTGCAATCCAAATGAGTTTTAAGTTGCTCAACTGATGGTTTATTTTTTCGAATGTTCGGAACACATTGGTAGCTGAAGGCAGTGATGAATGGTTGACTGTAGAGCTGCTGGTGCTGCAATGAAGTAAAGGGAATGAAGGAGTTGGTTTGTGAGTTAGCTGCTGACATCTGGGGACATGTTGTGTGCTGGCAGGGTGTTGGCTGAGTTGATGAAAGAGTGTTGCAGGATGTTACATTGCAGCTGATAGAAGCATGTGTAGGAAACTGCAGGGATGAATTATTGAAAGGCCTGAATGCAGCCTGGAGATTGTTCTAAAAGCATAGGAAACTCTGCTGAATTTTCTGCTATAGCGAGTTAACTCGGTGATCCGATTCGACTCACCTGACTTGGTTCGATCTAGAGAAAGACTTGGACCTGTTTTTATTGGGCTTGGCTAATGGGCTGTGAGAGAATTATTTGGAGTCGGGATCAGAATTAAAAAGTCATATAATATGGTTTGAGAGCACCACAGAACAGATCTTATATTTATCTCTACATCTCTACTTTTATTCTAGGGTTTACAACATGATAGATTTTCTCTTTATTCTTGTGATAAACTCCTTGAACATGTGTAGCTAGTTTTCTTTCGGTTATGGATTAGTTGGATTTCACATAAAATGATTCTTTGATTCAATATATTAGTTTTGTCTCATATTTATCGTTCATGATTCTCTGAAAATATAGTTATATGATTTACATAACATGATTGATTGTTTGTTTTGTCAAGTTGCAAATTGGTAGAACTTGTAATCACATCTATCGTTAGTTTAGGGTTTATTATACGTAAAAATGATAATCCTTGAACACAAGTAGCATAATTGTGAATATTGCTTGTAGTGATACATCTTAGTAATCACAAGTGAATCGTGACCTTTGTTAAATTGTTTACGCAAGGTATTTCAATTGCATTGATTATCCTGATTTCATAGAACTTAATGCATCTAGGGAATTAAACTTGATTAGTGCTTTTACACGTTAGGTTGTTCTCTT
Source organism: Papaver bracteatum (assembly GCA_023529315.1). Classification (NCBI taxonomy): domain Eukaryota; kingdom Viridiplantae; phylum Streptophyta; class Magnoliopsida; order Ranunculales; family Papaveraceae; genus Papaver; species Papaver bracteatum. The sequence continues at coordinate 1,427,132 of JAJJWX010000526.1, read as the reverse complement.
AGATATAATTCATACTCGCATCTTTTAATGTGTTTGTTGATGACAAGAGGAAATTAGGGGGATATTCTTGCGATCAAGGTATCCAAGGGCCTTTGATAATATAGAGATTAAATATCAATTCTAATTATTATGATATATGACAAGAATATGTTTGTGAATGAAAATGAAATCCTTAACCAATGCTTTCACATCTTTGAATTTATTTGTTTACTTTTCTTTACTTGCTTTTATATTTGTTTTAGTTACATAAATCAGAAAAATCCCCCTCGCTTCACATAAGAAACCGAAACATATTGGCAACCTAGTCCTCTCTGTGGGAACGATCCTTTCTTGCCCTTGCTATATTATATATTTTGAGTAGTAAGAAAGTGTAATTTATTTTTGACTCCTACGACAGGGATCACTCATCCAATATTTCGCTTAGCAATCTGTATAGACTAACTCCAATATAATTTTAAAAGAATCAACTAGACAGTCAGACTCAATCTTAATAAAAAGTATATCAAAGAGTTTTTTCTCAAGTTCTCGATTCAATCCCAACTCAAATAAATAGAAATATGTGAGTCTGATTGAATACAAGAGAAATAACTTGAACGGTGCCAAATACCAATGTTCAAGAATCAATCAATTCCAATCAACAACCAAAGGTTTGATTTACCAATTGATCAATACAACGCACAACCTGTGGTATTTCAATTATATAACAAAATATAATGTGGAAAAGAAATAACACAGACACCAGAAGTTTTGTTAACGAGGAAACTGCAAATACAAAAAAAAACCCGGGACCTAGTCCAGATTGAACACACACTGTATTAAGCCGCTACAGACACTAGCCTACTACGAACTAAACTCGGTCTGGACTGTAGTTGAACCCCAATCAATCTCACACGTATCCAAGGTACAGTTGCGCTCCTTACATCTCTGATCCCAGCAGGATACTACTCACTTGATTACCTTAGATGATCTTACCCACAACTAAAAGTTTCTATGACCCAAAGTCGAAGACTTAATAAACAAATTTGTCTCACACAGAAAAGTCTATTGAATAGATAAATATGTCTCCCACTGAAAAACCTACGATTTTTGTTCCGTCTTTTGATAAATCAAGGTGAACAGGAACCAATCGATAACCCAGACTTATGTTCCCGAAGAATAACCTAGAATTATCAATCACCTCATAATAATCTTAATCGACTAGCGAACACGATATTGTGGAATCACAAACGATGAGATGAAGGTGTCTGTGACTACTTTTATATCTTGCTTATCTGAGAAATTAATCTCAAGACAATATTACGATTGTACTCAAATACAATAAAAACATCAAGATCATATCACGCAACTACAGAGAAAATAGTTGGGTCTAACTTCACAATCACAATGAAGTCTTTTAGTCGTTAACCTACATAGTCTCGATAGAAAACTAAGGTTAAAGGAGAATCGAATCTAGCTTATACAACTAGTATCACACAGGAGTTGTGGGTATTAGGTTTCCCAGTTGCTAGAGTTCTCCTTTATATAGTCTCCAAATCAGGGTTTCCAATCTAAGTTACCTTGGTAACAAAGCATTCAATATTCATCGTTAGATGAAAACCTGATTAGATTCAAACTAATATCTTTCAACTGTTAGATCGAACTTAGGCTGTTATACACAAATTAAATGTAACTTCATTTAGTTTTGAGTAACCGTACCTAAATGTGTACACCTAGTTCGTTCAACAATAGTTAACCAATGGTTATCCATATGAGCACTTTCATATCAACCTTATTCATCTTCAAAATAACTAGTTCAAATGACTCAAAAGAACTAGTTAGAGAGTTGTTCAATTGCTTAAATCTCATAGAAGTATATAAGACACAATCGAAGAAAAAACGATTTTGATTCACTCGATTCGATGCATGAACATTATAGCCCTGATTTGCAAAGATTTCATTTCTTAATTTATAAATGTTTTAGTTCGCGAATAAACCGTTTTTAGAAAATAACCCACTTAAGTACGCATACCGGTACCCATACTTAAGTACCCGGATTGAGCTTGTTTTCAGTTCAAAAACTCCAGCAGAAATTTACGGGATGTGAATTTCCGGCAGTACGCATACGGGTACGCGGACTTAGCACCGGACATCATAAACTAGTAAAGTACGCATACTTTGGTTCAAGGATTTTGGACTTACACAAGCATGAGTTCAAATACAATGTTTATATCCATTCAAGGTTATATATTCTAAACTCTCATTTCAATCATTGAAACATTCTTAGAGGATGTTATATAATGGTTATTCACACACTTTTTTTTTTCATCAAAGCGATTTTCAAGAGATTGAAATAATCAACATGACTTTCGTCACGAGTAAAGATGAACTTGGACAAAGCGAAATCTTACCAACACATATTTCGAGAAATAGATAAGCGAGATAAACTCGGCTCGAAATAGCAAATGTGTATAATCGAAGTCTATATAGCAATACGACTTTTATCTCAAGAAATGATATAAAATAGATAGACATTAGAGTGATAGATAAGTACAAGTCTCCACATACCTTTTTTCGATAAAGATCCACCAGTTCCTTGAATAGTTCTTCGTCTTTGCATAATGATAAGAACTACACCAGTTCCTTGAGTAATTCTTCGTCTTTGCATAATGAACATCGTGGAGTTTAGAGCTCAACTACACTTACTATCCTAGTCCGAGACTTAGATATAAGTAGACTAGAAATCAAGAATTATAGTTTTTGCAACTAAACTTGATAAACAAGCTTGGGATAGCAACGCTTGCGAGTTCGACCGAGCAGTGCTCTAACATTTACTCCAATTTGAGTTCTCTCGATTATGTTGGGAAGAATTTAAGATCTTTGTAACCACCACAACTTAATACAAATAATCACTAATTATCCGGTGGACGTAGAAAAATGTCGAACCACGTAATCTCTTGTGTCTCATAATAACTTAGTAACATTTACATTATACCTGTGGTCTTCGTTATTATCGTGATCTCAAATACCTTTTGTTACATAACATTATCAGTTCAACTAAGACATCAATGCTGCGTAGTATTAGTTTCTTCGAGTTGTACACATTATGTATACTATGGGAAAATTAGTAGTCACATTGGTTGTTAATTAGGTTCATGGACGGGAACGGGGCTGTAGGGGTCAATTTCCATCGTACCCAGTGCGTAGCACGGGTTACATACTAGTCCTCTCTTATTTCATAAAAACTATATGTATCTGTAGTTTTATTGAAAAATTTGCTTCCTTAAGAGAAAGGGCTATGGGGGTTGAGAATCTTTTTCAAAATGAAAGAGTTGATCAAATTAGGTTCTACTATGGGTAGAAGGAAACCCCCTTTCTTCCCAAACTCTATCGAGTGACTGAAAGTCTTCCCTATGCGGCTAACAATTTTACGCTTGAAATAATTACTGGAAAAACGGCAAACCGTTTCCCGTTTGGTAAAAAGAGAGTTCATACGACGTTCTTTCATCCGTTAGAGATTCCCGAAGATAAACCTATGAGTTTTGTTTCGTCTTTTGATAAATCAAAGTGAACATGAACCAATCGATAACCCGGACTTAGATTCCCGAAGAACAGCCTAGAATTATCAATCACCTCACAATAATCTTAATCGACCAGCGAAATAAGATATTTTGAAATCACAAACGATAAGACGAAGGTGTTTATGACTACTTTTCTATATTGCCTATCGGAAATTAATCTCAATCCAATCTTACGATTGTACTCAAATACGATAGAAAAAGGAAGATCAGATCATGCAACTACAGAGAAAATAGTTGGGTCTGGCTTCACAATCCCTTTGAAGTCGTTAAGTCGTTAACCTACATGGTCTCAATAGAAACCTAAGGTTAAAGGAGAATCGACTCTAGCTTATATAACTAGTATCACACAAGAGGTGTGGGGATTAGGTTTTCCAGTTGATAAAATTCTCCATTATATAGTCTCCAAATCAGGGTTTTCAATATAAGCTACCTTGGTAACAAAGCATTCAATATTCACCGTTAGATGAAAACCTGATTAGATTCAAGCTAATATCTTTCAACCGTTAGATCGAACTTAGCTTGTTATACACAAATGAAATGTAACTTCATTTAGGTTTGAGTAATCGTACCTAAACGTGTACACCTAGTTGGTTCAATAATAGTTAACAAATGGTTAGCCATATGAGCACTTCCATATCAACCTTATTCATCTTCACCATAACTAGTTCAAATGACTCAAAAGAACTAGTTAGAGAGTTGTTCAATTGCTTAGATCTCATAGAAGTATATAAGACACAATCGAAGCAAAAATGATATTGATTCACTCGAATCGATTCATGAACATTATAGCCACGGTTTGCAAATATTGCATTCCTTAATTTATAAATGTATTAGTTCACGAATAAACCGTTTTTTGAAAATAACCAACTCAAGTACGCATACCGGTACGCATACTTAAGTACCCGTATTGAGCTTGTTTTCAGTTCACAAACTCCACCAGAAATTCACGAGATGTGAACTTCCTAAAGGATGCGTACGGGTATGAGGACTTAGATCCGGACATCCTAAACCAGTAAAGTACACATACTTTGGTTCAAGGATTTTGGACTTACACAAGCATGAGTTCACATACAATGTTTTTATCCATCCAAGGTTATATATTCTAAACTCTCATTTCAATCATTGAAACATTCTTAGAGGATGTTATATAGCGGTTATTCACACACTATTTTTCATCAATTTTCAAAAGATTGAAACAATCAACATAACTTTTGTCACGAGTAAAGATGAACTTGGCCAAAGCGAATGCTTACCAACACATATTTCGTGAAATAGTAAGCGAGATAAACTCGGCTCGAAATAGCAAATGTGTATAATCGAAGTCTATATAGCAATACGAATTTTGTCTCAAGATAGGAAACAAATATATAGACTTTTTAGTGATAGATAAGTTCAAGTCTCCACATACCTTTTTTGTCGATGAAAATCCACCAGTTCCTTGAGTAGTTCTTCGTCTTTGCATGATGAATGCCGTGGAGTTTAGGGATCAACTAAACTTACTATCCTAGTCCGAGACTTAGCTATAAGTAGACTAGAAATCAATACTTATAGTTTTGGCAACTAAACTTGACAAAGAATCTTGAGATAGCAACGCTTGCGAGTTCGACCGAGCAGTGCTCTAGCAATATCCCCCTTTGTAAATTTTAGTTACCAAACTATCAATACATATGGAATACAAAAAAAAAAAAAAAAAACTTTGCAGCTTCTCATCCACATGCATGATCAACATTACTCGAAATCTTTGTCACTTCCAAGTGCTCCAATGATTCCAAAGATATTCAAATCAGCATCACCATTGTTGAAGATCCGTAGCCATAAAAATGAGAAAACAAAAGCTCTCAATCATTGTTACACAGTGTCATAATATTATTACACAACATTAAAGTTCAATTGCACAACTTTGACAATAATACTACGGTGATATGTATCACCCCCCCTTAGTCAATACTTCATCTCATATGAAAACCACTCCCCCTTACATAATGATCCGAAAACCATATGTATTTTTAGTGTGAACTACACATTAATTTTCCCACTTTTTGTCAATAAAATTGGCAAAGGTATGAAAACTAGTGAGATCCTAATGAAATTTCCATAGAGATACTTCATGACCAAAAGAAAGTACATATCAACCTTTTTTAGATGCAATCATATAGTCGAAACTAAATGCATTCATCAAGGAGTTTATAAAGATACAAGATAACCCCTATAATATTCCACAACCGCACTCCCCACAAAGATTTGGCAATTAAGAACAAGTTCAATAAAGAACTCTCCCCCAAAAATTGTCATTCCCGGAAGAACAACAAGAGCGACCTTACTTTCACAAGAAAAGAAGGATTTCTTTGGACATTAACAAATCACATAAGAATATGAATTTGTATCCAAGAATCTCAATTAAATTAACACAAGAGAGCCCATGATTAACTTAATTGTAAATGCTCACATAAGAAAACTTAAGGAGCCGCACAGTATACACATAAAAATGTGGATCAGGGAAGATCAATACTGCGGAATAAACAAAGATTCATTTTATTCTTCATCACTATTTGCACAATGACATATAATAGCTATAATCTTTGTAAACAAAATTTCATCCTATCTTCCATCAATATTTAAATAATGACATAAAAGGCTTTACTTTTGTTTGTCAAAAGTTCATTCAATCTGTTATCAATACTTGCATATCGACATATGAAGGACTTAACTTTTGACCACGTATGGGACAATCATAGTTCATGGACGCAAAAATACATATTTCATAACAAGTTGCAATATATAAAACCATAAAGATTAATATTGCAAAATCATCTTCCAAATAAACTTTAGAATTTAAATAAATAAATCTAAAAACATTGAAGATGAAAATCGTTGGAAATAATGTTTCAAACAATAAGGAAGTCTAACATTTTGTCTACAATGGAAAAATGAAGGATGAAAGACAAATACATGAAGTACCTTCCCATTTATGGCCACACATCTGCAAGCATGATCCTACTGAACCCCAATTGTTGTTAGCGGTGGAAATCATCAATAAGCAGGATATTGTCCATAACCAGCAACCCAATTGAGTGGTGCAAATCAACACTCTGTGAATGGACTAGACCACTCTATAGAGAAGATGTTGAAAATGAATAATTATGTTTCTTTGTTCTAGCTCTCATCCCTTGCCATATCAAGCTGTAGAACTTCATCAACCTCCTGTTATTGAGAGCCAAGAAAAAAATGTCATGTAAATGTTGACTGTAATACACTTACTAATAACTAATACTGTAAGAGTAATGGTTAAAACTATACTAACCTCAAATGCGCTAGCAGCGCAAGAAACCTTAAGAATGCAAGAGTAAGAACTCTACAAAGTTTTTTATGATGAGAATTCAATAAACAGTTGTATCGAAATAAATGCAGAACAAGAGAAAGCATAATACATAGAAACAAACATGACACTGAAAGGGAAAAACCAAGAGAGCGCAAAATTTGAATTATGCTAAACATGTACCTTGCCACAAGAATTAAATGAATTATCTGCTTCTTCTACTGTTGCAAACACAATTTAAGAATTCAGTGCATATTTATCAGCCATCCTGAACCATGCCAAAGTAAACAACAATAAAGTAAGTGATCAAGATTTAAGATATACCGAAAAATGAGGCCACAGACGAACATGTTGATTTCAACAAGTTTTTAAGAAAAGAGTACGGATATATATCAAGTGTTGGACAAGGAATAAGGATGTGGAGAGGACAAGGAGATAGAAACATACCTTGACTAACAAAACCCTTGTGCTAGTACTTAATTTGAAAAGTGGTTCATACTTCGCCTGCGACTCGACTTCTAAGTTAGGTAACTGTCAAAAGTAAGATTTATAGTAACAATTATACAAAGAGAGTTGAAGCTAATGTATCAACCTTTGTTGTAAGTAGCAGTACCTCCATAAATGTAAGAATCTTGCAGAACCTGCATAAAAATAGAGTTGAACTAATTCAGATAACAAAGGAAATGCAAGTGTTAGTACTCAAGTAAGCAAAATACAAAAATATCAAATAAAGTAATATACAAAGTAAATGCCAAGACAACATATAAGCAAAATAAGAAAACAAAAAATTGATTAAAGAGGGAATGCAAGTGTTGAGAATTTCAATGAGCCCAAAATAACCTACCAACCCCTGCGGACATGATCAGCATCCCAAGGCCGATGCATTAGCAAGTCATGTATACAAATATACAAGAATAAGTTAAGGACATTCACACAAGAAGGTGTCATCTCTTGCTCTTCTACACGTACAGATCTAGATGCATCCGTTGAGTGTGAAATGGAAACCTTTTGAGTTTTTCTTCTCGACGTGGCTCTGTTAACATCTTTTTGAAATCATATGGCTCTTAACTGGTTAAACTAAGAAGTTACCACATAAAGCCTCTCAGTGAGAATCAGAGCCTGTAATTCCTCAAAACAGCAGACACGAGAATGCAAAGAATCAAAATGATCAAAAGGAAGGGTAAAAGCAGAAGCAAAACTAAAGCATATAAGAACAAAAGTATCATCATGACTTGTTCTCATCATGCCTTGTTAAAATTTTAAAAGTATATCATCATGCCTTGTTCTCTACTTTCTTTTTACTGAATATAATAGTACCATCAATCAAATTCCACAGTTAAATCCCAACCTGGAAAATTTCAAATTACAACTCCAGTCATACTGAGATCTCTATTTAATTATACCATCAAGTTACATTATATAATGTAGTGAGATCACAATAGAGACTTACCAAAGAAAGGTCGCAAACGGCATAATACCACAACTCGCTGATCATTAAGTGTAATACCTCACAAGAAAGTGTCAACTGAAGGTTAATATTAGCAAATTTCAGCAAACTGAATCCAGTTATAATCAAATGAACTTACCAGGGATTGATTTTCCCCCGGGTGGCTACTAGCTTCAGTTGACCTTATACTCCTGCAAAACTACAAACATATACGTATACAGGACCACAAATGCAACAAGTAAAATCCATTCATACGAGAATGGTTAAGATTCACATAGATATATATTACATTCCAAGTCTTTTTCAGTTAAAGTAAAATACTAGTCTACCACACATATATTACATCATAGTCTTCTTATGCACAAGGGCAACTGGACTTTTGCAAAAGTGTGAAAATTAACAAGAAAAAGTAAAAATCCATGTAAACATTAGCATAAAAGTAAAATCCATATGTGTTTATAGTTGATATATGCAAAAGATGATGGCTGAGATATCTTCATAACATCTCCAAAGAAACAGATCAACCCTCCTAATCATATGAGATGCACATCTTGTGTATGGGCTTTAATCCACACATCAGAGGTAGTGATTTCCACTCAGAGATTCTCCATCTCCTAAATTTACAAATGTGATGACTTGATTAGTATATTAATCAATCATTTACATGTGCCCTAACGTCAATAAGTGTTAAAATTTAAAGATAACAGAACATTGTCGATATAGTATACATACTAGTTCAGCTCTCACCAAACTATGAGGTTTGCGACCGGTGGTATGAATGTAATCATATATTTCCTTTTTCCTATTATTATCCACTCTAGTTTTCCATACTTCTTCACCCTCCTCGTTGCGACAAAATGTTTCCTAGTCCTCATCTTTTATATTTGGAGGAGTATGTAAGACCCGTTCTTCATAAGTAGTATATGGATCATAAAATGCTGTTCGTAACTCCCACTTATGTCTCCTCCATGGATCAGACATCCCATTCACCACATTTTCCTTGAAAGTATTGGGCAGTAGAAATGATATCTGAAAAAACATTATCTCGCTTACACTCAAATAAAGTTAACATAAGTATGAACGTAAATCAAATTGAGGTAAGTTTGAACCTGTAGTTCATTCCAGACGTCCTCTTTGTAAGTATCTGGCACATCCTTCCAGGTTTTGTAGGAGATATAGATATGAGTACGAACCATAGAGCCCTTCAGGTGGCCTAGTTTAGTTGAATTTTTAGACATGGGAAGTCCATTTTCATCTACCCCCATTGCTGCCATAATAACCTGTAAAATAACAGTTAAAGAGCATCTATATGTGAAAGATTTTTTTTTATCAACCTTGTCACTATCACATAAACAACGAAATCAAATTTCTCAAATAAATAGAACCTATTAAGTTTGGATAACCTGTAAAATAACAATTAACAAATATCTATATGTGAAAGATACAAAACCTATCAACCTTGTCACCATCCACATAAACAGACCAATATAATTTCTCAAGTAAGCAAACTTTATCAGAATCATAAAAAATGCATACATCGCAATGAAAGCAGACATCATTTTAAACTATATTTCAGCACATAAATTTTCTACACTCTCATTGTTAGTAAGAGCTGACTTGTAACTAGTTGGAAATTTAAAGGAATCTACTGCGGAAGTTACGGCTTGCGGTGAATGTAAGACCAAAGACCATCCTACATCAGTTGGATCCTTTGAGTAAAACACTCGTGCCGCAGAGAAGGAATCAGGGCAAGACAGTAACTCATTAGAAACTTGAATAATTGAACACCCTGAGGTTTTAACACGAAAAATATATCACAATAAAAATGTCAACAATGGTCTTTCCATAAATACCTATCTTCCAAGCCATACACCCATTTTGTCATAGACCTGAATTTCTACCTACCTAAAATCACTGTCATCTCTTTAGAAGCTTTCTGCAGCTGCCAGAACTATGTGAAATGGCCGAAAAAAAAACCCTCAATCAAGCCAGGATTACACCCACAATAGCCAAGTATTCAAAATTTCAACAATGGTTTGGAAGGATTTTTCAAAAATGTGATCACTAACAGTATATCAAGCTAATAAAAATAAAAATTCTCAAATAACCCCATAATCATTTATTCAAGAAACCACAAACAAAAATCAAGAGTTAAATGGGCTTCTACTAATTCCTATAATAGAAAAACAAATGATAATTAAAACACTGTATCCAGAAAATCAAACATTTAATGATAAAGATGAATTTTTTTTGTAAACCCTAACTTTACCTGATCAAGTTTGTATAAAATCAAACCTAACATAAAGAACTTCGTATGAAATCAAAAGAAAATCCATTGAAAATCTGTACAAACACGATTTAGAGAAACCCTAACAAAACCCCCAAATCAAAACCCTAATATCTTTCCAAATCTGAAATGAAATTCAGATTTACTGGTTTCCTCCGAAAATAGGGTATCTATTTCCAACGAAATTAGGGTCTTAATTTAGAGAATATAGACAAGGGAAAACTCGATTTAACACCAAATACACAGAACCCTAACTATTAATCTTCCAAACCCTAATAGAAATAACATCATTAATGGAAATAAATAAAGAAATACCAAAATATAAAAACCTAGATTCAAGGTGGGGAGAGTCTCAATGGCGGAAAAGATCTTCTTCAGATTCATGGCGTGAGAGTTCACAAAGAGTGAGAGATAAAGAGAGGACCAGTGTGTTTCTATGTTTCTAAGGACGAGAAGATATTTTCCAAGGATAATATCGATTATGCACACAGACGATTTGCATGCGTGAAACAAATCAGTAAAAAAGTGTTTTCGGCTGTTTACTGCCACACACTTAGCTCACATGCATGAAATAAATACAGTTGCGAATAGCAATAGAGGGCAAGCAGTTGCGAGATTAGCAACAACAGATGGTTGTTGCAAATATTTAGCAACAGAAATTCGCAACTGAAAATTAGCAACTGCTACATTTCCGTTGCTAATTTGAGTTGCTATCTGGCCAATATGGTGTAGTGGCTATGTGTAATCACAACAATGACTATTCCAAACCCTAGTTATCCTTCTTAAAACACAAGAATAAATTCTCATAAGAAGTTTCATAGACATTGAGACTTCTGAAAAATTCTTTATCGTCCCCGAACTCCTTGTCGTCAACATCCATAGGAACATATGGTTCATGAAGAAAGGAGTCAATTACAACAAACCTTCTGAGTTGATGATGTCGAACCAGGGCCTTCTGAATTTCAATAGTTCTCATAACAAAAGCCTTCATTTGTTGAATCTCCTTTCTTGTCACCTTCAACTCTTCAAGAATATCAGAAAACTTCTGAGAATTTGAAGGAACGGCTCTTGGCTTCCTCACATTCCTTCTTTTTCTTTTCAAAATTGGAGAAAACAGAGATCTTTCTTTTTCTTTCATGATTGATGGCTTAACAATCATATTAACATCTTTTTCATTAGAAGACATGATGCTTGGATTATCCATATGTGTACGGGTTTGTGAGAGGAAATCACAACTTAAACTCAACAAGCAGTCTTAAGTTAAAAAGAGTTTCAGGTAAGGAAAAAGGAATGTAGGGTTACAGAACCTTTATACACTTAAAGGATTCACGTAATCACAACTTATACCCTATAAAAGGAAGAATTGTCAATTATAACCCTCTTTTATTGATTAAACAGGGAAGTCCTTTCCAATATCAATTAGATATGAAAAGCGGCATGAATTCCAGACTTTTACAATGCTCCCAGAGAAAAAATCAAAACAACTAAGGACTTTTCTTTTCTTAAAGCCTGATGTGTGCAAAATCTTGTCTCTTTTGATCAAGCACATGAGACAAGATGCACTAACCAACACAAATTAAGTTGTGCTGGGGTAAACAATAATCTGTCCACCATATCCTTTTCTTTCAGAATTCATAGAACCCTATTTCTCATAGTGTTTATACCATAAATTTATTTCTAATAGTCTTGTCTTATCCTTGGAAACGAACATCTTTGACGAAGATAAAATATTACATACCTCAGCGGTCTTTTGAACAAGTTTGAGCTTGTTTGCTGATCGATACGCTCTTCGTTGAAGTTTGTTGACATGCCTCAATTTGTGTTTATACTTGAAACACTTTGACAGTTCATGGACTTTTAGCGAAGAATAAGAGCATGACAACCTGGAACATAATTCAGGCATCTGAAATGTGCAAGATGCCAGACACATAGTGGAACCTGAAAAGTTTTACAGAGAGTTTCCAACAGAAAGGTCAATATTTTTTTCCAGAAAGGTTGAGGTTTATCTTGAAAGACTATCGAGATTGATGTCTGTATTGCTACAATTATAAAAATCAATATTTTCACAAAAAAGTGCAACACTTGACTTTTCATCTTCATTAGAATCATAGTTGTCAGACATTTCATCAAGAGTTGAATCAAGACCTTTGTTCCCAGTGTATTTCTTTCTATTTGGACACTCATTTGCAAAATGACCAAAACCTTTACACTTAAAGCACTGAGGCATATCCTCGTCATTAGTTTCATCATTATCCCTGTTTTTAGGAGGAAAACTGTTATGGGGTTTATCTGACGACCTGGGTTTATCTCTGGATAACCATTTACTTCTCTTCAAAAGAAGATCCCTAAACTATCTTGTGATCAACGAGACTGACTTGTCAAGATCTTCATATGATGAATCAGCCTCAGAAAGATCATCTTCAGAGATATAAACACTTTTACTTTTATCAAGTAATTTAGTGTTCTTTTGTGCTTTGAAAGCAACATCCTTCCCAGATTTGTATGTATGCTCATGATCAAAGATCTTTAACTTCCCAACCAGAGTATTTCTGGAAAGTGTTGTGATATTATTTCCCTCAATGATGGCATGCTTCTTAGAATCGTATATGGATGGCACAGATCTGAGAATCTTCATCACAATGTCCTTTTCAGGAATAGTCTTACCCAATGCAAAGGATGCATTAACAATTTCAGACACTTTGTGATTAAACTCATCAAATGATGCTTCATCTGCCATACAAAGGTTTTCCCAATCAGAATTTAGGTTTTGAAGCCTAGCTTCCTTTTCACAGGTATTCCATTCAAATTAGGGCTGTCCATTACCCGGACCCGGAACCGGTCCTTGTAGAAATGGTTCCGGTTTTGGGTCCAAAAGTTGGACCCATTAACAACTTTGGAATCGACGGGTAATTACCTGATTGGACCCGAATCTTAACGGGTCCAAATGGGTAATACCTAAGGCTGCACAAGAATCGGTCTCTGGCCCCTGTACCAGACTGGAATCGGAAGAAAAGGACTGGTACCGCACCGAAACCGGTATAGGCGGTACAGGGACCGGGACTGAATTTGAGAACCGGTATGAACTAGGTATAGGGACTGGTTCCTATCCTATTCCCGATAGTACTGGATCAAAAGAAACGGTGATTAATAGCCTTTGATATACAATTATACATTAATCCTAGCCATCTATCTTAGGTCTTGTATATCAACTATCATCTTTTCTATTCAGTTTATATCGTTTTTTTTTTCTCTCAACTGAAGTATAAAGAACGGGAGTTACATGACCACCTTCTTCTTCACCACAACCACTTTCTTCTCCACCACCACCACCTATACAGAGAAATCATCCAATTCTTCCTTCTCTACCACTTTCTTCTTCTTCTTCAATCAACGATAATAAGTTAAGGTAAATCACTTATCTGAATATGGGTTCTTAATAATTAATTGCATGTCCAATTAAATTGTTTAATTGCATGATTGAATTTGATTTAGGGTCTTATTGATATAGATTTGGATTGATTTGTTGCTGCATAGAAATTAGGGTATTGAGTTATTGAATTACTGATAGAGGATGAGTAGAACAAGGAAGCAGAAATTGGGAGATTAAACATTATTTTGATGGGTAGGTATTTTGGTTTGAATCTGTAAGTCCTGATTGAACTATGGTTTATTTGAGCAACAAATGGAAATTAGGGTTCTTACTTCTTAGGGATGATTTATATTGAAATTGAATAATTGGGTTACGATGCGTTTGTTCAAATAAGAAGAAGATCGAGATTACAACAATTTGGGGTTGAAATGGTGGCTTGTTTGGCTTGTCGTTGGTGGTGCTGAGATATGTGCAACTGATATTGGTTAGCTGCAACGGAAATTAGGGTTCTTAGGGATGATTTGTTGAAGCTATTGGGTTCTGATGCTTGTTGGTTGTGTATGTTACATTGTGAAAACATTGTTGATGTGGAAATTAGGGTTCTTGCTGCTTTCTTAATTGGTTTAATTGTGTTGATTATTAAAACTTGATATGTTTTTGTGATTTTGGATCCATATTTCTATAAATTCTGAAAACAGTTTTGGTAATAGGGAAAAACCCGGTACCGTACCGGAACCGGACCGGTCTTACAGGTACAAGTACAAGTTCAGGTACAGATACATGTACCGGTCCTCAAAATGAGGTACCGATCAACACCAGGTACAGGGACCGGTTCCATAAGAAAACTGGACCGTACCGGCCCTTGTGCAACCTTAGTAATACCCGTCGGGTAATGGGTACCTGGTTATTGTAACTTTATTTCATCTTCTTAGAAAAATTATATATTTTTTGTTAGTTTTGGCTTAGATTTCTTTTCATTTTTCATTGTTTTCTTACATTTAATCTTTATTTAGTATATTAATAAAGAAATAATAATATTTTTTTGTAAAATAAATTTATATTCAAGAAAAAAGAGAAAATTATCAAGTTTTTGAAGTTTTTTAATAATTTTCTTAATACCCAATGGGTACCCGGAACCGACGGGTACCCTGGGTTTTTAATGGGTCTGATTCTAGGTCCACAAATTTAGGAACCGTACTCGACTTTTATAAGTAGGGTCTGGGTCCAGTGATACCCGGGAGGACCCGGACCCATTGACAACCCTACTTTAAATACGGTTTCTAAGATATCCCAGTCTTCTTTAGACTTTGTGCACGTAGTCACATGATGTTGAAGATCTGGGATAATGGCATGTATGATTGCATTTGAGCCGTCAGAATTTTGCTTTGTAGCAAGGATTTCTTCTGGATTGTATCTACCAATATCCTTGGGTATATACATATCGCCTTCCGTATCAACCGAAGGAGTATAGCCACTAACAACAAGTACCCATGTTTGAAAATCACGAGCTTGAAGAAAAGCACGCATAGCAATTTTCCAGCACAAGTAGTTTGAGCCATCGAAGACTGGTGGTACGTTTATGGAGATAGAATTTCTGTCCATAGAGTCAGATCGCTACAAACACAGACTTATAAGGTCGTTAAACATGTTTGACTACTCTGATACCAATTAAAAAATGGGGGTCTAACAACCTCACCCAATATTTCGCTTAGCAATCTATATGGACTAACTCCAATATACTTTTAAGAGAATCAACTAGACAGTCAGACTCAATCCTAATAAAAATTAAATCAAAGAGTTTGTTTATGGGTAAAAACTATTCCTGCCGTTCTTGGTAATTTGGGGTGTGTGTGGATGAGGAATGAATCTAAACCTTAAACAAATGTACTACGCGGTGAGTTCTTGTAGATTTGAGAAATCAATTTGTGTAAATCCGACCTAAACCAAGAAATGGTCGTTCCAGACTTGTTTCGGTCACAAAGTGAAGGAAATGGGGTTAATCTTAGGGAGGGAAGCGAAGAAGGTGTTGAGAATGTGAAGTTGTTGGCTATGTATAACTTGTATTAGAAAGCTGAACTGGCTTGCATGATGTAAGCTATCAGTTTCGGTGTTTGAATACGATTGTATCAACACTTGTTTCTGTTGTCTTGTTTTGTTTGAAAAATAGGATGGATAACCTATTTATACAAGTCTTTTAGCCTAACCCTCGTATCTCGTGGGAAGTGGAGAAAGTGGAGTAATGTGTTAGTGTCACATGACCAGTCTTGCCCACTTCTCCCATCATCACTAACCGTCCATGACTTCCTGACACGTTCTTGTGATGGCGCGTTCTACGCTGCATACTGTAAACCGCCAGACCAATACCCAAGTATGTATCCCACAGTTTGTGACATGATTGATGTCTCGAGCGTGTGGATCATGGGACCCACAGAAAATAGCATGTAATGCTAGATTAAATAACTATGTTATTTAGGAAGTTGATACTTGTGAAGTATCGTGCGCATTCTATGCAGGTACTGCATCGAGTGTATCCAGCATGTATGAAACATCGCTGTTTGAGCATCTCAAAATAGCCTCATATCCAGACTACTTCATGTGATGGTTCGGAGGTTGAGCAATCAAGTCCTTCCTTGACCGACCACATGGTGTGGTAGGGTGACGGATGGTGATCACCATGACGCCGCACTGACCGATTAACTCCTGACCAGGGATGTATAACCAATCCAGTGAAGTTGGACGGACGAGATGATCTTTGAGACACTCATCTGCGACCGTTGGTGAAATTAGGGTTTTGGAGAAGGTGCGCAAGCACCACTCTTCAGCCTGATCGAATCCAAGCTTGGGATATGATTTTGGCCGGCCGATCATACATGCGTGTATATGGCATGACGGTGTAAGCGCCAATACCCCATTGTCTCGCGAAAGTGTGATCTGGGCCACTAAATTCGTCTGGTGAAGTTGAGTGGTCGAGATCAATTTGCGACAGAAAACTGGTGCCGCAAAAGCCGCACATCGTGCCAACTTAGGGCACGCATTCCAAGATGACTAATATTGTCCGGTCTTGGCCGATTGGTCTGGCTTGTAGGTGGTAGGCTGGTGTTCACGCCTATACTTGACTGTCCCATGAAAACATGATCTAAGCCACTCAAATTGTCCGGCGAGGTTGAGTAGTCGAGATTAGTTTGAAATTGGGAAGTGTGACCACGCTAGTTTGGGCGTGCGATTTGGGATAACCAGGCATGGTATGCCTTGGCCGATCAGGTGAGGGGATAGATGGGTCCACGGTGGTCATGTTGGTATGATCAGACTTGCTTAATCTAATCTTGGACCCTTCATTCGTGCCGGAGAAAATGGACGCTCGTGATGCTCAAAACCCGAATTTTGGGTTTCACGGTCATGCGTCATGCTCTGTTTTGGCGTACGAATTGCGATGACCAACCATGGTTGGTCCTGACCGATCAATCAGGTATGTAGGAAGGCCCACAATGATTGTGTTGACATGCTCTGGGCCCTTTGAATCTACATCTACACCCACCATCAACATTAAGTCCCCTGCCTAGCGCATAATAATTACATTATTGTGGGGTAGGCATGAGATGGTGACAAATTTGTACACTGAAATAACCAAGCTAAAGTGAATACATATTTACCGGATATGTCGACATCTTTTCTTGGAACTGGTTAGTCTTGATTAAGGTTGTGAAGGAAGTATGACTTGATCTGGTGAGTCGCTTTGGTTTCCTTTGTACATATCTGGACAGAGCTTGGCCCCTTCCTTGGGTCAGGTGTGCTCCCTTTCGTCATACGACAACTTTTTTCAGATGTATCCGATAAGCATCGTTGATTGCTATCCCGAATTAATAGCCTTTATAGGTGTCAAGTAAAGACTTCTTTTCTCCTGGGATTCTGTCGACTTGCGAGATTATAAATAATCATCTCACGTAGTCGTTTTTTCTATATCTCAGGTACTGTTCCACACTTATCTGATCTTCTAATTGATTGATTTTTTGTGTATTCATAACTTCTTCTTCTTTGCAATTTATCATGGAAGCGGTGGACGACCATTCTGTCACTTCTCCAGAAAGAAGATTCAAAGTTTACAAGCCGGAAACCCATGCGCACGAAGAAGTAATGGCTAAGATCGATCTTCTATTTCGCGAAGTCGGCCGTGCTATACAAGGGATATCTATTTTTCACCTGCGTATTTCCAGGGGACGTATCTATGCCCTTTCAGCTGCGATTGACATGGAAGAGCGAGGAGGCGTTGCAAGTACCAGTAAGCGCAAGGGTAGAGAGATTTGCAGCGCGATTGAAGAGGCGGTGGGTTGAGCATAAACGACCTCTAAATGAAAATAAGTGCGATTACTCAATCCAGGACGGCGTGATAATTCTTGATTCTGACATAGACGAACCTGAGCGTTTGAAAGAAGTCAGCATGACTTCTGATGTTGTTGTGGCCTTTGATGCTCCTTCTGATGATGTTGGGATGGAGTGCGTTTCTACGGAAAAGTATGATGCGGAATCTGAGACAGATACTAAGGGAGGAGCATCAACAGGTGATGGCATTGAAGCAGAACCCAACGGTGGTGCAGGCGCGATCGACCCTCTTGACGACTAAAACCTCTTTTCTTCTTTTTCCTCTTTCCAAGTATATTCCGTAATTTGTGAACATCTTCCTTGTACTCAGTGGCAGTCGAGTTCAAGATTTTTTCTATTATTTAATTATTTGTATAAAGTTTTTTACTTTATAATCCTTTGTCAAGACTGCAACTGAACCTTCCCAGGCGCAAGGGTGCGCCTTTACATGTAATTCTTTGTTATAAAAGAAATACTGCCATAATGGAATACCTACGGACCTGTGTTCCTGATGCAAGATCTTCCTAGCCTTGTTGGGGTGAGTGGCTCAAAGCTTCTTCCGCGCATATCTTCTCCCTCGACTCCTTTCAGGATGTCTTTTATTTAGGGTTTCTTTCCTGACCTGCTCTAGTGGGTTAATTTAGGATGGACTTTGTGTCTTTAGGAGTAAAGAGGTTCTCAGATGGAAATAATACTTCAATTAATTTGAAAACTGAAAATTGAAACCCTAATTATGAATGCAAGTATTGCAATCATTTTCTAGAGGAATTAAAAATATGATGTGAAATTGTAAAGGGAAACATGCTGGAGAAAGTAGTACAATATCTTAAAGCGTGTAGGATAGCACATTGTCTTAAGTACGGTAGGGTTTGAGCCACCGTGAGTTAATTGTTACGCCTTCTAGCTTGTCAGCGTTGATGAGTTTGTAGTAGCCTCCTAGGATGACATCTGCTACCAGGTATGGTTCATCCTCCTTCTTGGTTGGTAAATCTGGTGGGGTAGCCATTTTCACCGTAATGATTCCAACCTTGAATGCGGTTGTCTTCGTTACTAGATCTCCAATTCCAAACGGGTTTTGGCATGTAGACATCGGGGTCTTGATCTTGTCGTCTTTGATCGAGACATCTTCTAGACTCCTGATAAACTGTTTGAAGGGGCCGGCATCCCATTCACATCTCTATCCATGATTGGTTTTTCGGCTAGAGCCAGTCCCCAGGACTTATCAAAGCGAGGGGCGGTTTGTTGTAAAGAGAGTTGTGTGATGAGACTTACTTGAGTTCGGAACCTTTCAATGTATGCTGACAGGCTCTCTCCGGGAAGTTGTGTCACATTTGCAAGTTGCTGGTGCGGCAACAGACAGTCAGGTCCATAAGGCGTGTTGGGGATTCTTTCAGGTATCGAAACCGGTAGAGGACAAACTCCTGGTATTTCCTTGTTGTCGTGTATCCAGGAGCGTCCTAGGATCATGTCATAGTTGGGATGATTTTTGAGTATGTAGAACTTTGCTTGTGCCGAGGCATCACCCAATTTGACTTCAATATCAATGTATCCATATGCATCTCTGATTTCTCCTTCTGGATCCTTAACCACACTTGGGTGACGAGTAGCTTCCCGCTTCGAAATCTTTGCTGCTCTCAAGGTCTTGACAGTAATGATATTAAATTCGAAGGCCATATCAATCAACGCGCTATTGAACTCCACGTCTCTCAAACGGGTGATGGTTAGGAGTCCCCAGTTTCCCTTGCTCGTATTTTCCAGGAAAGACTGGGGTTTCTGGTCTGTTTCTGGATGATACAACGCGGTTGAGGGACGTAAATATGTCTTGATGATAGGTGTCTAAAACACCTTGATATTTATTTATTGTTTATACTTTCTTCGCTAAGTTTTCTTGTAAAATATGTATCTTATGTTTGTTTGTGAGTATTTAGGTACTTTGGAGTCATTTGGAACAAAAGAAGAGGAAACGTCGCTTAAAAGGAAAAAATGTGCAAATGCTGTGGAGGCGAAATTATTTCTCACTATTTGCTTCTATTTCTTGATTTTCTATCTCAAAAGCACGACATCTTTAATAATGAAGAGACATTTAAGAGAAGAAGTGGATCTGAGAAATAAGAGATGGTTGTGATGGGCGAAAGCATTCATTTGGAGCAAGGAGGGCAGAAGCGTTCAACGACGAGTGATATACGGAGTCAAGTCACCGATAAGGGGCCGCTAGATATGGTTCAAATGAAAGCTAATGGGCTGCCAGATGGTGGTTTGTATCATTGTGTAGGGGGCCTATATCATTTCTGGTTCCTACCCAACCCAGATTTCAGGTTCCTCAATCATTCTCTTTATCATTATCTTCTTAAAATCAAGACATAGAGAAAAATGGTTATGGTTGCTGTCTGAGAGAAGTGCAGACATTCAGAGAAAGAAGGAGATTGATTAACATAGATTCAGAGAGGAACGGGGGTATTATTGATGGTAAAATCAAGAGAATGACTCAGATGATAAAGAGAAGGTTACAGTGAAGAATTAGGGTTCGATGTGTTGGTTTTTCAAATTCAAGGGTTTCAAGTTCAGATGAAGAAGAATCTTTGGAGTTAGGGTTTGCAGAGAAGAGATGATGCTGGTAATAGAGTTGGTTGTCATTTGTTGCTGTTGGTGGATGAGTATGGATTGATGAGATGCTGAGATGGTGGTCTTTCTTTGAGATTTGGGTTTGTGTTAATTTGAGAAATCAGAGAAGCTCAGATTCATTCTATGATGCCAAGAAAGTTACACAGAAGACTTTGAGCTGATGGGTTTGTGGAGTGAATGGTCTGGTGTAACTGAGACTTGTGTTGGTAAGAAATGGATGGAGGACATGATAATCATTGGGTAATTGATGCTCGAATTGAGGATGGTTTCTGATTTCGAGTTAATGATCATAGTGCAGTCGGAATCAGAGTTAGAGTTTGATATTGGCAGTGATAAGAAGAACAAAGAAGAGATGGAGATGTGATCGGAAATTGGGGCAAATTTGTTAATGGAAATCAGCTAGAAAGAGGAGGAAATTATTTCTGTTGTTGGCTGTGTCATGGGTGTATTTCAAGAGTCTCAACTGAAGCCAACAAGGGGAAATGGACAGAAATGGAAGTGTTGTTGGTATTTGAGCTACAGATGGATAACGAATTTGCAGGGAAGTTCTTAAAACTGAATTTCAGTGGGACTTGTTGCTGCCAAGAGATGATGATAACTAAGGTGTGCTTGAATGATTGAAATAATTAGCTTTGGGTTTGAATTTGCAGGGAAATGGAAGTGCAGAAGATGTTGCATTGACTGATAGCAACACCACCAGTCTAGAAATATGCTGTCAAATCTGAAATGCAGAATACAGTCAAGATGTGAAATTGCTAGCCAGGAGTTACATGGTTCAAATTACAAGGATCATGGGCCCTGTGATGTGCCAAGAAGAACTGCGAAAGCTGCCATCGTATCTCATAGTTGTGTTAAGGGTGCATGTTGTTCTTACCTTGTGTTTTCATAGTCTAAGGCGAGGTTCAGAGTAGTTCCGAAAAGTAAGGAATAAGTATAGTTTGTGTGGGAAAAGAATGAGGAGTTTGTGGTTCTTCTTCGAGGTTTGTGATGCTGTGCAGAAGGGCCGAGACTTTGTGTATGAAAATTGGAAATGCACAAGAATTGGGAGATGAGGCATAGATGTATGTTTAGGTTATGTTGCAAGGTACTGGTTGAGCTAAGCTTGTTGTAATGGGTTTTGAGCTGTGTTGATGCAGTTGCAACGGAAATGGTTAGGAAGTATGGTGCATGATGTAATGGAAGTGTTACAGATGCTCAGCTAGACGCTTGAGTAGCATTGCAGGTAGAGTACATGTTATGGCTCAAGTACTGAGCTTGTTAATGTAAATGGAGATAGAAGAACAGGAAATGCAAGCAACTGTTGCAGTGGACTAGATGATATTTTATATGAGAAATTGCATCTGGAGTGCACTGGTTTTGACAATGTGGAGGATGAGTTACACAGCAGTTTAGGGTGTTGTTTGTTGCTGTGCTACTACTAAGATGGCTAGAATGAATTGCCAGGAGTGGGGTGTATGTGCTACAACTAGAACTAAGCCTGAGAAGGGATTAAGAGCCATAATGGACTGAGCAGAACCTGGTACGATCTCAAAGTGAATTGTTAGTTCTCTAACAATTTAACCGATTCCATTCAATGACTCGGTGTCCTGACCTGGTGTTAGCGACCGTCAGTTTGACTCAGGTGGTCGACAACACAAATTCCTGGTTACCTGAGATGAATTCCGGTGACTATTCCGGTCAACGTCCGGCACTTTCACCAGTTTTCCGGCAAGCACTTTTGGGACAAATTCTCACATGGGTTTTTTCTCACACTTGGGCTTATGGTGGACTTCTATCTTTTGGACTTTTGAAAACTTGACCTAAGAAAAGCTACAAAAAGGAAGTTTTCTACAACTTTAAAGTACGTATCTTTCTACTGGAGTTTTGGAGGAGAGCAGCTATTAGGGTTTGCTTTCGTTTATTTTTCATGTTCTTCATTTTATTTTTGATTATAATTATGTTGAATCCAAAAACTATGAGTAGCTAAATTTTATTTATTGGTTATGGGATATAAAGTGGATTTCACAAATAAGATTTGATTCAATGTATTAGTTTTGTCTCAACTTTATTGTTTATGGTTCATGGTTTTTATTGTTATGATTTAATTGTTTGTTTGGTTGAGTCCGGAATCAATCTGATTTACTTTCATATCTAGATCTATATTAGGGTTTTCAATACGAACGTTGTTTATCCCTGATTCTTAGTAGCATAATTGTGGGTAGTGCTTGTAGTGATATATCCTACTAGTCACATATGAATCATAACTTGGGTTAAATCGAATTAGTGATTTTACACATTTTGATTGCCTTGATTAGTCTTATTCCTTAGAACTTATTGCTTTTAGGGAGTTAAACTTAATTGTGCTTTTACACTTTAGGTTGCTTTCTAGGAAGAATTCACATATGCATCTTTTAATGTGGTTGTGATGAAATCAGGGAATTAATGGGATATTCTTGCGATCAAGGTATCATAGGACTTTTAGTAAATGAGAGATTAAAATTTCAATTCTAGTCATTGATGAAAATATATGTTTGTGAATGAAACTATCCCGTGACCAATACTTTTTCCTTATTGATTATTTTAATACTTTATTGCTTCAATTTATTTTTATTGCTTTGATAAATCAAACCCCCCCCCCCTTTTGGTTAATAAGAATCTGAAAATTTGCATAACAACAATAGCCTCTCTGTGGATACGAACTCTTTCTTATCGCATACTATTTTTATTTTAGTTAAGTAAGAAAGTGAAATTACTTTTGATCGGCTGACAACCGATCACTTGACGTGTCCCTTGGAGAAATACAAGATTTCACACAAGTGCTCCATCATAGATTGTACAGTCTTGCGAATAGAATCCCCAGAAATCATGCAGTTCCTGATAGGAAGAGGATCTCTATGAACACCTTCGTTTCCAAGCGGGAGTTCTCCTATCTCTATCTTTTCCCCGAATATTTGTTTCAGCCTGTTACAGTCGTTGGTTGGATGGTTAACGAACCTATGGTAGCAAAAATACTTGGGATCCGGCATGTCTTTCTCAGTTGGTGGACGTTTGATAGGAGACATCTTGATGGCATCGTCTTGGATCCAAGCTTCCAAGAGTTCTATTACTTCATTCATGGGGAAAGGAAATCCCGTATCTTCGGTGTCTTGTGCAGGAGTTTTGTCCGCTCCCTTCCGAGACGAAGTCGTGTGTGTCGGGGATGCCCGCTTGGTTTGTTGTTCTGTTGCCGAAGCCTTCCTTTTTTCTCCTCCGCCCACTACACTCACAGAAGGACCAGTATTGTATTTCTTGTTCGTGAGATGCCTGCTTCATCGACTTTCACGTGAATCTTCACTTCGAATAACTCTGGTTCTTTCTAGCAATGTTGGTGCAGTTGTAGCTGAACGTTTGGCAGCTTCACGGAGTTCAGAGAACGTTTGAAAGCACATATTCTATAATAGAGCGCGATATATGGGTATCATCCCATTAATGCATAACTCCACCAATTGTCACTCGGTGACGTTCGGGTCGTGACAATCTAGTGCTTGGGTTCTAAACCTCTTAATGAAGTCATTGGGATGCTCATTGTTCCACTGAATAATTCTCCCCAGATCTGAAAAGGTGATCTGTTTAGACACGAAGAAATACTATCTGTAGAAGGCACTGACCATCTCGTTCCAATTGAATATGCTGTTAGGCACGATGTTGTTGTACCAGGTGTACGCCCTTCCCGTAAATGACTTTGAGAATTCTTTTAGGAGGAGAACATGATTGTATTCATGTTCCCCCTAAGGATTCCAAGAATCGGGAGATGTGTTCACGAGCATTACCAATACCATCGTAGAAAGATAATTTAGTAGAGGTGTAACCTCTTGGAAGAGAAATTCGTTGCACATATTGAGGGTACGACGGCTGACGCTGGTGTACATCCGTTCAGTCCCCTTTACCTCGATTTTGGAGAAGTTGTTCCAGGTCCTCGCGTGTGATGAAGTTGGACGGTTGGTTCCTATCTCTTAGGCGTTCAGGAGCAACGCGAGTTTCTTCATCCGTGTGGTCCAGAATGGAAATGTTTCCCCTGGGTTGTCGTGAATCTTGTGGTAATCGTTCGGTCAAAGTTTTGAGGAAAGTGAGTACCTCTTTCTGAGTTGCGGCCATATCCGTTTGAGTCTTAGCCAAGACTTCATGCTTCTCCATCAAGTCTGCAATGGTAATGGGCGGTGGTCCTCCTATCGTTCCTTCGGCTCCTCGTCCTGATGAAGGAGTGAAAGTTGTTTCCCTGGTGACCTCCGGAGGCGTTACACTTGAGGAGATCCCGGGATTCGCGGTTGCTCTGGCTCTGGTGATGGGAGGCGTTATACCTATTGGAATATCTCCTGCTCCGCTAGCGTTGGTAATAGAAGTCACGGCTCCAAGAGATGTATTGACCACGATAGCTCTACTGAAAGGTATATCGACACCGGGAGTGTTATCAATACTAGCTTCCTCAGAATTGATTGTTGATCCAGACCTGAGTTCCACCATCTTCAAACGAATTGCTGATTGAATTGGTTCTAAGATCTACCCTTTTTAAAATTGATAAAATAGAATCGGATTTTGAAGAAATTGACTTTACAATCGAGAGATTAACATCCCGTTGTGGTCGCCAATTGTTTATGGGTAAAAACTATTCCTGCCGGTTTTGGTAATTTGGGGTGTGTGTGGATGAGGAATGAATCTAAACCTTAAACAAATTCACTGCGCGGTGAGTGCTTGTAGATTCGAGAAATCAATCTGTGCAAATCCGGCCTAAACCAAGAAATGGCAGTTCCAGACTTGTTTCGGTCACAAAGTGAAGGAGATGGGGTTGATCTTAGGGAGGGAAGCGAAGAAGGTGTTGA
Organism: Papaver bracteatum; assembly: GCA_023529315.1. Lineage (NCBI taxonomy): Eukaryota > Viridiplantae > Streptophyta > Magnoliopsida > Ranunculales > Papaveraceae > Papaver > Papaver bracteatum. The sequence goes on along the minus strand of JAJJWX010000526.1, from coordinate 1,401,342 downwards.
GAATGTGAAGGTGTTGGCTATGTATGACTTGTATCAGAAATCTGAAATGGCTTGCAGGATGTAAGCTATCAATTCCGGTGTTTGAATACGATTGTATCAACACTTGTTTCTGTTGTCTTGTCTTGTTTGAAAAATATGATGGAGAACCTATTTATACAAGTCTTTTAGCCTAACCCTCGTATCTCGTGGGAAGTGGAGAAATTGGAGTGATGGAGTAGTGGAGTAATGTGTTAGTTTCACTCGACCAGTCTTGCCAACTTCTCATATCATTACTAACCGTCCATAACTTCCTGACACGTTCTTGTGATGGCGCGTTCTGCGCTGCACGCTGTAAACCTCCATACTAATACCCCCGTATGTATCCCCCAGTTTGTGACATGATTGATGTCTCGAGCGTGTGGATCATGGGACCCACAAAAAGTAGCATGTAATGCTAGATTAAATAATTACGTTATTTAGGAAGTTGATACTTATGAAGTATCGTGCGCATTCTATGCAGGTACTGCATCGAGTGTATCCAACATGTATGAAAAATCGTTGTTTGAGCATCTCATAGTAGCCTTTTATCCAGACTACTTCATGTGATGGTTCGGAGGTTGAGCAAGCAAGTCCTTCCTTGACCGACCACATGGTGTGGTAGGGCGACAGATGGTGATCACCATGACGCCGCACTGACCAATTAACTCCTGACCAAGGATGTATAACCAAGCCGATGAAGTTGGAGGAACGAGATGATCTTTGAGACACTCATCTGCGACCGTTGGTGAAATTAGGGTTTTGGAGAAGGTGCGCAAGCACCACTCTTCAGCCTGATCGAATCCAATCTTGGGATACAATTTTGGCCGGAAGATCATACATGCGTGTAGATGGAATGACGGTGTAGGCGCCCATACCGTATTGTCTCACGAAATTGTGATCTGGGCCACTAAATTCGTCTGACGAAGTTGAGTGGTCGAGATCAATTTGCGACAGAAAACTGGTGCCGACATCGTGCCAACTTCGGGCACGCATTCCAAGACGACCAATCATGGTCGGTCTTGGCCGATTAGTCTGGCGTGTAGGTGGTATGCTGGTGTTCATGCCTATACCTGACTGTCCCATGAAAACATGATATAAGCTACTCAAATTGTCCGGCGAAGTTGAGTGGTCGAGATTAGTTTGCAATTGGGAAGTGTGACCACGCTAGTTTGGGTGTGCGATTTGGGATAACCAGGCGTGGTATGAATTGGCTGATCAGGTGAGGGGATAGATGGGTCCACGGTGGTCATGTTGGTATGACCGGACCTGCTTAATCTAATCTTGGACCCTTCATTCGTGCCGGAGAAAATTAACGCTCGTGATGTTCAAAACCCTAATTTTGGGTTTCACGGCCGTGCGTCATGCTCTGTTTGGGCGTACGAATTGCGATGACCAACCATGGTTGGTCCTGACTGATCGGTCAGGTATGTAGGCGGGCCCATGGTGATTGTGTTGACATGCTCTGGGCCCTTTGAATCTATATCTACACCCTCCATCTATACCTGTGAAGATGGATGGTGGAGACTGTTTTGCGACACATGTAATGTGCCGCAAACCCTAATTTACGGTTTTCCGTCCATACTGCTCTGGCTTGGACGTTTTGGCAAGCTTTGCCAATCTTTTGGGGAGGCCGACCATGCGGGGCCCGCATTGGTTCGGGAGTGAATATTCCAATACCTGCTTGGGGTCATGGATCTTATCTGAGCTATCCAATTCATGCTGGTGAAGTTGGATGGTCGTGATCATTTCTGATACTGACATGGTCAGTCTAGATGCTCAATCGGGCTAGTATAGCACACCGAGAGTAATATGCTCAATCGGGCTAGTATAGCACGCCGAGAGTTGCAGCTTGTACGGGTATTTCGTACATGCTTCATTATAATGCTTGGAGGGTACGTGTTGCTCTGCTGAGAACAACACTCAGTCGTCATGCCGCACTCTTAATGAGTACAGGAAAGAAAAGACTAGGATTGTTTCCACATGCTCCATTCTAAGTGAATTAGTAAAGTGAAGAAGTATTCATCACTTATTAATGGCTTTATATTTTACAAGATGTTAGCGCATAATTTTTTGGCTTTTAAAATTTTAGCCTTAAATGAAAATCCACCATCAACAGAGTTATATCTCAATTTCTCGATTCAATCCCAACTCAAACAAATATAAATCTGCGAGTCTGATTGAATACAAGAGAAATAACGTAAACGGTACCAAAGACCAATGTTCAAGGATCAATCAATTTCAATCAACAACCAAAGGTTGGATTTACCAATTGATCGATACAACGCACAACCTGTGATATTTCAATTATATAACAAAATATAATGCGGAAAAAAATAACATAGACACTAGAAGTTTTGTTAACGAGGAAACTGCAAATGCAGAAAAACCTCGGGACCAAGTCTAGAATCACACACTGTATTAAGCCTCTACAGACACTAGCCTCATACGAACTAACTTTGGTCTGGACTGTAGTTGAACCCCAATCAAGTCACACTGATCCAAGGTACAATTGTGCTCCTTATGTCTTTGATCCTAACAGGATACTACACACTTGATTCCCTTAGATGATCTTACCCACAACTAAGAGTTTCTATGACCCAAAGTCGAAGACTTGATAAACAAATCTATCTCACACAAGAAAGTCTATTGAATAGATAAATCTGTCTCCCAAAGATAAACCTACGAGTTTTGTTTCGTCTTTTGATAAATCAAAGTGAACATGAACCAATCGATAACCCGGACTTAGATTCCCGAAGAACAGCCTAGAATTATCAATCACCTCACAATAATCTTAATCGACCAGCGAAATAAGATATTTTGAAATCACAAACGATAAGACGAAGGTGTTTATGACTACTTTTCTATATTGCATATCGGAAATTAATCTCAATCCAATCTTACGATTGTACTCAAATACGATAGAAAAAGGAAGATCAGATCATGCAACTACAGAGAAAATAGTTGGGTCTGGCTTCATAATCCCTATGAAGTCGTTAAGTCGTTAACCTACATGGTCTCAATAGAAACCTAAGGTTAAAGGAGAATCGACTCTAGCTTATATAACTAGTATCACACAGGAGGTGTGGGGATTAGGTTTTCCAGTTGATAAAATTCTCCATTATATAGTCTCCAAATCAGGGTTTTCAATATAAGCTACCTTGGTAACAAAGCATTCAATATTCATCGTTAGATGAAAACCTGATTAGATTCAAGCTAATATCTTTCAACCGTTAGATCGAACTTAGCTTGTTATACACAAATGAAATGTAACTTCATTTAGGTTTGAGTAATCGTACCTAAACGTGTACACCTAGTTGGTTCAATAATAGTTAACAAATGGTTAGCCATATGAGCACTTCCATATCAACCTTATTCATCTTCACCATAACTAGTTCAAATGACTCAAAAGAACTAGTTAGAGAGTTGTTCAATTGCTTAGATCTCACAAAAGTATATAAGACACAATCGAAGCAAAAATGATTTTGATTCACACGAATCGATTCATGAACATTATAGCCACGGTTTGCAAATATTGCATTCCTTAATTTATAAATGTATTAGTTCACGAATAAACCGTTTTTTGAAAATAACCAACTCAAGTACGCATACCTGTACGCATACTTAAGTACCCGTATTGAGCTTGTTTTCAGTTCACAAACTCCAGCAGAAATTCACGGGATGTGAACTTCCGAAAGGACGCGTACGGGTACACGGACTTAGATCCGGACATCCTAAACCAGTAAAGTACGCATACTTTGGTTCAAGGATTTTGGACTTACACAAGCATGAGTTCACATACAATGTTTATATCCATTCAAGGTTATATATTCTAAACTCTCATTTCAATCATTGAAACATTCTTAGAGGATGTTATATAATGGTTATTCACACATTTTTTTTTTCATCAAAGCGATTTTCAAGAGATTGAAACAATCAACATGACTTTCGTCACGAGTAAAGATGAACTTGGCCAAAGCGAAAGCTTACCAACACATATTTCGAGAAATAGATAAGCGAGATAAACTCGGCTCGAAATAGAAAATGTGTATAATCGAAGTCTATAAAGCAATACGACTTTTATCTCAAGATAGGAGATAAAATAGATAGACTTTAGAGTGATAGATAAGTACAAGTCTCCACATACCTTTTTTCGATGAAGATCCACCAGTTCCTTGAGTTGTTCTTCGCCTTTGCATAATAAACATCGTGGAGTTTAGAGCTCAACTACACTTACTATCCTAGTCCGAGACTTAGCTATAAGTAGACTAGAAATCAAGAATTATAGTTTTGGCAACTAAACTTGATAAACAAGCTTGAGATAGCAACACTTGCGAGTTCGACCGAGTAGTGCTCTAACATTTACTCCAATTTGAGTTCTCTCGATTATGTTGGGAAGCATTTAAGATCTTTGTAACCACCACAACTTAATACAAATAATCACTAATTATCCGGTGGATGTAGACAAATGTCGAACCACGTAATATCTTGTGTCTCATAATAACTTAGTAACATTTACATTATACTTGTGTTCTTCGTTATTATCGTGATCTCAAATACCTTTTGTTACATAACATTATCAGTTCAACTAAGACATCAATGCTGCGTAGTATTAGTTTCTTCGAGCTATACACATTATGTATAGTCACATTGGTTGTTAATTAGGTTCATGGACGGGAACGGGGCTGTAGGGGTCAATTTCCATCGTATCCAGTGCGTAGCACGGGTTACATACTAGTCCTCTCTTATTTCGTAAAAACTATATGTATCTGTAGTTTTATTGAAAAAATTGATTCCTTAAGAGAAAGGGCTATGGGGGTTGAGAATCTCTTTCAAAATGAAAGAGTTGATCAAATTAGGTTCTACTATGGGTAGAAGGAAACCCCCTTTCTTCCCAAACTCTATCGAGTGACTGAAAGTCTTCCCTATGCAGTTAACAATTTTTCGCTTGAAATAATTACTGGAAAAACGGCAAACCGTTTCCTGTTTGGTAAAAAGAGAGTTCATACGACGTTCTTTCATCCGTTAGAGAGATAATTTCGTTTACAAATTTGTTTCACGAAACAAAAGAGGGTAGTAAGGTTTGTTACTGTACAACTAGGCCTTTCAAAATTAGGGTATTGGTGGTGGAAATTAATCTTATGTCTAATATTGAAAATCAAATATTTTCAAAATTAGGGGATCTTCAAAACTCTCAACTGGATGATATGGAGATTATGGAAGATACGGTGGAATTAATTTTAGTGCATTGCCGAAATCATGGTGGAGATGTGGAAGGAGATGAAGATCATTTGAGAGCTTCAATTCGTAAGCAAGTGATGCGTTACAGAGAAAGATACAAAAAAGCTAAAGATAATAGCGATGTTAGTGTATCTAATTCTGTGATTGGGGATAATTTGGTGCATAAGGACTCTGAAGAAGATGATGGTCATAGTTCAAAGATGGAAGCTGCTGAGATGGGTATTTTTGATGGTTCTAATGGATTGTAAAATTATAAATTGGAATATTAGAGGGATCAATTCTTATGATACAATGGTGCATTTGAAGAATCTGATTGCAACCAAAAAATGTTCAATTTGTTTGGTGCAGGAAACTAAGATGATGAAGGTGAAAAATTGGTTTATTCGGAATTTGTGGTATAACTGAGATTATGATTGGTTGTATATACCGTCTACTGGTTCTAATGGAAACAATGGGGGAGTCCTATCTATATGGGATAGCTCTAAGTTCGTGAAGGAGGATGTTAGAAATGGGTTTTAACAATATTGCAGTATTGTTGGTGAATAAAGTTACTGGCTTCAAATGGGCAGTGGTGAATGTATACTCTCCTTGTGAGTATAATGACATAGCTCTTTTTTGGAGAGGCATGGAGAAGATTAGACATTGGTGGGGAGGTACCATTTGTTTTGTAGAAGACATGAATGATGTTAGATCAAGTGAAGAAAGAAACAAAGGAGATGGAGATAGTAGGAATGACTCTTTTTTAAATGAGTTTATTTTTCAATAGGAGCTGATTGATTTACCTTTCCTAGGTGGAGCATTCACATGGTCAGATATGCAAAGTGATACACTCCTATGCAGGTTAGATAAATTTTTGTTTAGCATTGATTTGGATGAGATAATTCCTAATGCCATTGAAATTGGTTTAACTAGGGTCACTTCTGATCATAAGCCCATCATGATTGTTACTAATCCTAGCATACATTGTAAACCTTATTTCAAGTTTGAAAATAGTTGGATCTTTCATAAAGGCTTTGTGAAGAATGTGGAATTGTAGTGGAAGAATATGGGGTTTCAAGGTGGTCCAAGCTATATCTTCTTTAAAAAGTTACAAAATCTGAATTCTTTTCTCAAAAGGTGGAGTTTGAATGAATTTGGGTCTGTGAAGATGGAGAAAGCTGAACTGGCAGTAAAAATTGATTTACTTGATCAAGTTGAGGAGTCTGGCAGGCTTAATGATGTTCAGTGGGAGGAAAGATTGGTGAGTGCATTGTAATTAAACTCTATTTCAGTGATGGAAGCTAGGAAGTGGCATTCTAGAGCTAAGCAAAATGATTTTAAATGGGGTGATTCAAATACCTCATATTTTCATAAAATTGCTAGTTCAAGGAAAATGAGAAATACTATAGCAAAACTGGAAATTGATGGGGTTGAGTGCTTTGATCAAATAATAATAAAGGAGGAGTTGAGAAATTACTATGTGTCTCTCTTTAATGAACATGAGGATGCATCTTTCTCTATGAATAATCTACACTTTCTAGTTATTGATAAAGAAATGAGGGCTTGGATGGAAAGGGATTTCAGTGAGGAGGAGGTATATGATGTGATAAAATACTTTGGTTCTAACAAGTCTCCTGGACTAGATGGGTTCTCTATGGAGTTTTACAATAAATGTTGGTTCATTATTAAGGAAGATTTTATGAAGGTGATGGTGGAATTTCATAAGTATGGTGCTTGGGATTGGAGAAATAATTGCTCATTTATTTCTTTAATTCCTAAGAAGGAGGATACTTGCTCTCCTAGAGATTTTAGGTCTCTGAGCTTGTTAGGAAGTGCATACAAAGTATTGTCCAAGGTTCTGGCTAATAGGTTATAAATGGCTATGCCTTTTTTAGTGTCATATTTTCAGCGAGCTTTCATCAAAAATAAACAAATACTGGATGATGTCTTGGTTGCAAGGGAATTCATTGATAGCAGGTTGAAGTCAAAGATTCCAGGAGTTTTGTGCAAGATTGATATGGAGAAGGCATTTGATAACATCAAATGGAAAGCTTTATTTTATATTCTAAAGAAATATGGTTTTGGTGATAAGTGGGTTTCTTGGCTTCAATGTTGTTTTAGTTCAGTTAATATTGCTGTGTTGGTAAACGGGAGCTCTACTTAAAAGTTTAGGCCATCTAAAGGTTTGAGACAAGGTGACTATTTGTCTCCTTTCTTGTTTTTGTTGGTTGTTGAGGTGCTTTCTAAGCTTCTGGAGGATGCAGTTCAAAGAGGACAGATTCATGGATTTAAGGTAGCAGAAAATGGCATTGAGGTGTCTCATCTGCAATTTGCTGATGATACACTTATTTTTATAAATGCAGATGTAGTTGAGTTGAGAAGATTACTGCTGATTTTATCAACTTTTGAGATGCTGACTGGTCTTAAGTTGAATATAAATAAAAGCTCAATCATTAGTGTTGGTGCAGATGATCACATTGATGAGTTAGCTATGGAGCTTGGTTGCAAAGTGGAGAATATGCCCATTAAGTATCTTGGCTTGCCTTTGGGAGCTACTGCAAGGACCATTTCAATTTGGGAGATTGTTATTCAGAGGATGGAAAGTAAACTGGCTTTGTGGAAGAGGAAATTTTTAAATAAAGCAGGAAGATTAACTCTTATTAAAAGTTGTCTTTCTAGCTTACCAATTTATTTTTTATCTCTAATTCATTTGCCTGCGGCTGTAGAGATGAAACTCACTAGGATAATGAGAAATTTTTTATGGGATTCTACAGAGGATAAGAAAAAGATGTGTTGGGTATCTTGGAAGACAATATGCACTCCAAAATATAATGGTGGTCTAGGTGTGAAGAATTTGAAGTTTATTAATAAGGCTCTTTTGTCTAAATGGATATGGAGATATACTAGGAAGAAGGATGCTTTATGGAAGAGAATTGTTCAAGAGAAGTTCAAAGGAAACAAGGATTTGTTTTTCTTCCAGTTGACGATGCTTTGCCACAAGAAAGAGGTTTCCGGAAAAATATTATGAAGTCTAGAAATATGATTTTGGAGGGTTGTGTTTTGCAGGTAAACAATGGTAGATCTGTGATATTTTGGTTGGATAATTGGTGCACTACTGGTCCTTTGAAAAATAGATTTCCAGCTGCATTCAAGGCTTGTAAGGATAAGAATGCTTCTATTTATGAAATGATAAACAATGGCAGATTGCAATGTAATACAAGAAGGACTATGACTGAGGTGGAGTTACTTGAATGGAATCTTCTGCGTAATGAACTTCGGCCTATTCCAGATTTTGCTGAAGAGGAGGATGTTATTTCTTTTCATGGAGATTATTCTGTAAAGAAAGTTTATGAACATCAGCTGGAGGATGATAATGTTTGTGAGTTTCAAAAGCATGTGTGGAAGGAACACATTCCTAATAAGGTTAGTTTCTTACTTTGGGAAACTTTTCAAAGTTCTCTTCCTACTCTTTCAATGCTCAGTCATAGGTAAATGTGGCTTCTGAATCATGCTACTTATGCTAGCAAGAGGTCGAGACATCAGATCATTTATTTCTCCATTGTAAGTTCGCATATGCTGTCTGGATGGGATTTAAGAAATCCTTTAAAGTAGATCGGGTTATGCCGGCTACTATGTTAGGCTTGTTTGAGTTTTGGTCTAACTGTAAACTTAAGGGAAGATGTCATGATATTTGGGAGAAGATACATTATGTGTTTGTTTGGCTTAAAAGAAACTTTCAAGGATGTTGATGAAAACTCTATTTTACTAGGTGGTGCGCCCGTGCTTTGCAGGGCTCAAATTCATTATCCCGAATAAAAACTAAACTGCACTAATTATAGGAGGATCAAACTACGACAACTGAGTTTTTGTAAGGGACTTTTGAGAACAAAAGTATCCTCCACTACCAGTGAGCCATTTCACGTTGACAACTTATTAGTATGATATGTTTCCATGGCTCAACAATACATAAGGTTCATACAAACAAAGACATCAACATGTATATAATAAAACATGGCAAGTACATCAACATGTATATAATAGCCAGTAAGAAAAAGTATACATCAGTAAGCAAAGTATACATAATTTGTAAAGTACAAACCAGGGATAGCCTAGTTCTGCTCTTAAGGGTCATCTTCGTGTAAAAGTTGAACCCTCTAATCTTGACCACTACATGAGACCACTAAACTCATTTTTAACCGGGTTGAAACATTCCCTCGAGCTTATGATATCTTGAAGATCGCTCCCTTTTAATATCCACAGTTAGCCCATAAACAGACTTCCTGCAGTTTTTCCAGCATGTCCATGAACAAATAAATCAAGCATAGTACGAATAGATGTTATGTCGTGACTTTGCATTTCCATAGGTTGTCTTCCGAGAAAGAAACTGTTAGCCCTGAACAAACGAATTCTGCAAAACCATGTGCTAATCTTTCTTGGAAGGTATCTACTGTAATGTGCGTGTAAGGATAAGTTTCAAAACACCAGTTTCTTTGCCCACTAACATAGTAGTTCATAATGAAATACAAAAGTATTTGTTGTATATAGAATGTAGTAAATATGAAAACATAAAAGTAGGTCAGTGGAAGAGGATAAAATAGCACCATGCACGAATAGAGAACCACATCATCATCTCTATTAGCAGGTTATAATAAAAGCTAATGAAAATACTTTCCATTTAATACCCATCCCTAACTTGTTGAATAAATAAATGTTGTATGCATCATCCTTCATGTTACCAATCTATTCCATATGGAGTTTGTTCTATTTAAAGCTTCCAGACAGGGATCCTCTATTTCATACTAAATGCATGTTTAATATGAACTACAAAGAAGACATACGCTTTACTAATATGTGGGGACCCGTAATTCTAAGTTTTACCATCTCATTAGAAATTGCAAGCTATTCCATAGCCTGTACATACCTTTAAGCACCTCAGTCCCATGATTCTAACCCCTACACATGCAATACCCTCTCCTATAACTCGTGGCTTTGGCTATGGAAGTCTGCAATAGTGAAACTTATATATGATATTGTATATCTAATCATGATGCAAGATGAGATATAGTCAGCAGTGATCCATGTTAGCTTTTTAAAACCACATTTTGGATAAGTCACTTTGAATATTTAGAACATATTATAAGCATAGTTTAATCATAAGACTCTACAACATATTTGGTTTGCCGGATATAGTCGGTCAAGACACCAAGTTCCTTGTTAATTTAGCTGTGAGGTAAATTATCACAATGAGCAGGACCAAGCAAGTTCGCATCCTAACCAAAGCTTACCAGGGATGAATTTTATTTTGGGTCATCACTGCTTTCGCAAGTTGAGTTTTCAACTGCCAATTAATGTCATCTGAAAGCTAAAACATAACCTTCCATCACCATCAAACTGAATGGAATATGAGAATGTAAACAAAAGATTCCTAAAATAAAAATTCCAGTACGAAAGTTAGGGGATATTTAGACTTCTTTTATACCTGTTTTAAGAGAACCATTACTTTTCCGAGTGGAAATAATGACATCGCATGAAGAATTGCCACCAGTTAAAGCATCAAAGATTCCTAAAATTATTGGTATGAACCACTGATGTAAAAAACGCGAAAAGTGAGACTAAAATTAGATATACTTCGCGGGAAGATCAACTCCAACCATTTCGTTTCTCGTAAAAGAAGAGAATTTTTACTGGAGCCATTTTTACCAATCTCATAATTGCATAAATGAAAAATTAGAAGGAAAAAAAACTATACAAAGAAAAATTAAGGGAGGTCATATCTTTATTATGTAGTATACTAGGTCTTAACCCATGCCGTAACGGCACCGGCATAATTTTTATTTAGTTATGAATTTTCCGACATATGAATATCAAATATAATATGTATTAATATCAAGTTTACCCTTCTTATCGTTGCAAAAGTAAAGGGAAACCCGATAGATATTTTTATTCTTCACTTCACATCCTTTCTAGCGTTTTCCGACTTGACATCCTCCCATACTATGTCTCTCCTTTTTCGAGTTGTATCCTCAAGCCAACAATGAAATTATATCTAAACTAATTTTTACATATTTTTTCCCAAAATAAATAAATATTGGTTGATATGTTTTTTAGTTTAAAAAGATATCTTATCGATCTTTTGAAATGATATTACCTTTTTGCATCTTTCTTATATATAGTGAATGGTGTTAGGATGTTCATGGAAAATAGGAACCTGCTATGGGCCCGGCAACATAGCACCGATCATGTCCCAACTTGGCCACCTTGGGATATGAGGTGTGTGGTTTTAATCTAAAAGACCTCAGCGCTACGTAAGGAGATTCCCAAGTTTATTAAGCTCAACATGTACTCCTCTTTCTTCCATGTGGGACTATCCCTAGATATAATTAAGTGGTTTATCGTGCCACATACTCCAACAATATCCACCTTGACGATATTAAACTACTTCACCAGTCCAATCAGACTTCTCCATATGATTACTATTTGTATATGCTACCCATCAATCAAGATTATTGTCACTATGCGCCTTACAATCCTACTTCACCTTGAGTTAATGAGAAGGAAAGCACCAACTCCAGCTTGAGCATTTCCTTGCCCACATAGAACCCTACTACTTGAGAGTTAATGTGTGAGACACTAACTCCACCTTGAGCGCCAGTTCATCCTTGAGCATTGCCTTTCCGATCTAGAACCATGGTCCACCTGAGTTAATGAGTGAGACACTAACTCCACCTTGAGCGCCAGTTCAACTTTGGGCCTTGCCTTCTTCACCTTGAGTCTGATTTCACTTGCGCCCTAAACCGGGTGACATCCACAACCACTTCAACGTTCGAACAGTAGCCTCAACCACGGGTTTTGATACCAATTGTTAAGATCTTCATGGACCATCAGACGCTACTCAGGTCCCAACCACATAACACGAAACCCCACTTGACCACCTTGGGATAAGAGGTGTGGGGTTTTTAACTAAAAAGCTTCGGTGCTATGTATGGGCAGATGTGCAGTCTCCCAGCTGAGACCACATCACATCTCATATACCTCTGATGGAGAAATTCTCTCAGAGAAGATGTAGATGTGCAGTCTTCCAGCTGAGACCACGGTACATCTCATATTGTATAGAATCGAAAGATTGGGCGACAACGTCTTCGGGATGCGACCAGTTTTCCCCGACTATACAAGAGGAACATGACACTCCAGTAAGTTCATATTGCTCAAACCCTCAGATGATTAATGTTCCTAGGCAGGAAGCCCTCCTAGTACAGAGCCATTGATTAATTATCTGAAATCATCTGAATATCCATCAATATTCTACGAACCATCGTCTGAATATCCAACAATATTCTACGAACCATCGTATGAATATCCAGCAATATTCTACGAGCCATATTTAATTGTCAGAATATCCAGAAATATTCTACGATTCTCCGTTATATTTCGTCACTTCAATTCATGGTTCTTCCCAGCAGAATGCCATGGGTTAGTGGAAAATATTCAACGAAACAGGCATCTGAGCATCGAATAAGCCCTGACAAAAATGGTGCAAGTGTAATTAGCAAATAATGCACAGACCAGCATTTTGAATGCACGAACGAGCATTTCAAAAAATATGAACGAACGAGGAACCTATGCAAAATAGGAAGGAAAAATAACAGTAATAAATTATTAGCAAAAGCGACAGGGGACTAGGTTCACCAGCCGGCCCAGTCATGCTGTGACCAGTCCCGCACCTAATTTTATATTTTATCATATTTTTATTGTTTTCCTGATTTTATGAAAATCCTCTCGTTCGAGCAAATTTTCTTTATTTCAAAGAAAATATCTGAATCACATGATTTCATCTATGTTATAAAAATACATGCACTTTGACTCCTTGATCAAAGAGTCATAGAACGGACAGGATTGGCCGAAAAGGGTCATCTCGCAGTCTTTATCGTTCGGATTTCGTTTGACTTGGACGGCTGGGAATGATAGGTTGTGTTTTTTTTTCAAATCCTAAAATTCACGAAACCCGGGCCACACTGATTAAACTGTTTTCTTATTTCCACTCTTGGTTCTATGAGAAGGCTAGCCCTAGGAGTTTTTCTTCTTAATTTTATCGTGATTTCTCGAGGTGATCACCACCACCATCTCCTTCTTCATCTTCTTGCATTGAATCTCCACCATCTTCCAGTTTGCATCAACAACAAATTACCCACCAACACAATACGACGAACAATGAAATTGATAGTTTCTAATTTATTTAGGCGATTTTTCCTACACAACGAAAACCTTATGTGAAGATTACCCACCAGTACACGTCTTAAACATAACCTAAACCTAATTGTCTTCTCCTATCTTCCCTCCTAATGATAAAACTCTTAAAAACCCTACTATGAGAAATCGGCGACATATACAACCTGCTCCTACACCGTTATTAACAACAGATGAAGCTATCATAATCGCTATTTGCGTACAAAAACAATCACAAGTAAAAGCAAACTACCAAGGAATCTATTATCTATCAGTCAAGCTTATTTATGAATCCAAACTTCATAACTTCACTCGGCTTTGTTGTTCATATTCTTTGTAAATGGTATTCTTTTTATATACAATGGGATTTAGATGAAAACGTAAGGTTATCTAGATTGCGAATGGTAACAGAAGACGGACATTGATGGCTACCCATTGCTCCAGCATATAAATTGCTTATCTCCAAAACCTAATTCTCTTCCCTGATATCATGATTTTTATTATTAATTTTTTATATATAGATTTTCTGACAGCCTTAATTTTACACATCCTTCTTCTTATCTTACAACAGAAAAACTAGGAAAACGAAGCACAAGAAGTTGTAATTCCATAGGAAGGGAGGAATTGACTATGACAAACTAAGCCATAAATTTTTTCGGCGCATGTATTTCTACACCTGATCTTCTTCTTTGCTCATAGGTACTTAATCTCAGTTCCCTATTTGCGATTTAATTTAAGATTTCAGAGCTTTAATTTGTTTTTGTTTTTACCCATTAGTCAATTTGTGAGTTAAATAATTTGAGCCTTCAATTGATTGTATATATATTAGCTTTCATTTTGGTTGAGGTTCTTTATGTGCGTTCACTGTTATGCAGTGATTGGGTCAAGCATTGAATGAATTTCTTCCTAGGAGGGTGAGTTTTATATGTTCATTGTAAGTATGACATCACATTTTTTTTATGGTAACTATGTTTGAAGATTGACTGACTATATCGATGACTTGGAATGCTTTTTAGTCCTGTGCATATAATTTCCCCCTGATGGCATGTATGTGGTAAACTTACTAGACGCAGCGAATCAGAATAAGAGTCGTCCCCTGATGCTGATTTAGAAGCAATCTGATGGGTATTCTGAGAGTGACTTAAAGGTTGCTCTTTTTCACTTTGTTTCAAACACAAGTAGTAGTTATCGCCATCCATGCATAAAATGACGGAGCACATACGAGAACTTTTGGAAAAGGAAAAGAAGGTAGAATCAAATTTCTTAGAATGCAAGACATGGGTTAAACCTTTTTATCTGAACTATTTATGTTCTTTATATGCTGTTGTCACCATCTTTTTATGTGTTTTTCTTCTATTAGGTAAGTTTGTTTCGTTCCACAACTTTTGCTGATTTACTTTTTTTTACAGGAGAAATGATTAGAGAACAAGCCATTTCATGAATTGCATGTAGATGCAGAAATCCGTTCCCTAAATATGGAGATGGAGGATTTCAAATTCGCTCATGAGCAGGTATTTTTTTCAGCTGTCTTCAAGAATTCTACTGTTATTGTTTTAATCCCGGTTTCACCTGTATAATTAACCTAAGAAAGTGTTAAATAGCTGATAAAGAAAAGCGTATTATCTTAATTAACCTAAAAAACATCTTAGTAGTTTTACAAACTACACGTTATGGGTATGTTTTGGATGGTAAGACTCTACAAAGATGATTGCTTAACCATAATCGAGATGGTGAAATGATCAATATTTAACCGAGATGATTTTATAATTATGGCTCTATTGAAACCTTCCGTGGAAAATCGGGAGTAGCATACTGGTGTTTGGTTACTCCAAAATGTTTTTCATCTCAATTTTAGAATACAAATGATGATCTATCTTCTATTACCTTATGGTTTACCATAAGCTAGCTAGGTTTCCTCGGCGTATTTGGCATTATATTTGTAGGAATAGATGCTGAATATTAACTCGAATTGAGATCTGAGAGGTTACTAGGAAGATAGCAGCGCATATTAAGAGTTGAGTTGCCGAAGAATTCAATTGTGTTGTTAACTTCTGAACTTTTACCAACTTTTACCAAATTTTAGTTTTTATTTTTAAGAATTCAATTATTTGCTTGAAATTGAGTTCAAGGTGAAGAAATTTGGGAAAGTGAGTACATTGTATAAATTACTGGGAGTCTGGGATAAACTAGAGGAGGTAGAGAAATAAAATAAACTTTAGTGGTGTAGTGAATAGATAAATTGGTTTATTACTTTATTTATACTTTTTTTGGTTTCTTGATTTTATATAGGTAAGGGTCCGATAGAAATCAAGACACCTAGATAGTGTACGTAGATGTACTAATGCATCATACTAGATGATGTTTGCATACTTTTTTAATCTTCCTGAGTGGTGCTAACTTCTTTGATGCTGTAACGTCCACTGCATAGTTAGGTTTCCTAAACATAATGATGTAATAATTGAATTAGGTCTAGCAGGATCAAGCCCAAGGAAAAGACAATAATATGCAAATGCTCAACAGTGGAATTGATACGATAAAGAAATATTTTTTGTATCACTGCACTCAGACACTTCACAAATATTGGACACACTACCGCCATAAATATCCATCACCAACTGTCTATGATGTAAAAAGTGCCCCTTTGATTTTCTCATTGAGATAGAGAAGAGTGACAAATACTTTGTGAGAAAGAAGCATGAATGAGTCAAAATTTCAACATCCAGTTCTGTCACTATAAGTTTCTTTTGTGATAATATGGTGTTTTAAAATGGAGGCGAGATCGATTGCGGATGATATCACTATCTCAGTACTTTCTATCTAATAAAAAAATACCCTAATCTTTTTTCCTAAAACCATTATCAACTACCGCTTCTTTTGCTCTCTTATTTTATTCTACTCTTTCTCATGATTGTTTTTCCTCAAAATTATGGTTTGGATTATTTTGTTATTTTTTCAGGTAATTTTCTTATTATCTTGAGATGATTCTCTCAAATTGTTGAATTTGAAGTCATGGCGTAAGAGGTGCATCCAGCAGGTATTCTACTTCGAAGGATTGTAAAGGACAGGAGGGAGTTCTATGGCTTTGGTAATGTTGAATTCAGATTCTACTGATTTTTTTTTACAAGTTTTCGATAACTTTTCTAATAAGCCTTAATCTTTTTCTCAATATACAAAACCCTAATCATCCTCACATTTACTTTCCTGATTTATTTCTCATAACCGTAATAGACTACTGCCTCTTTTCCTCTCCCAATTGTAATCTACTACTGCCTTTATCCATTCCAATTAACTAAGTCTACTTTTATGTGTGTGTGTGCGTGTCAGAGATTAATATTGGTTGGTAACTAATCTTTATGCATCAAATCAATTAAACAATGTATTTTTATTCTAATGTTTTACAATATTGAGTTTAGAGCATGATAACACACTTTGTTAATTAAATAGAGTATATGACATTACCAGTAGTGGTACATTTCCATAACAAAGTCTCTTTGTTTTTGGTTATCTTAGCGGCGATGGTGGTCGAGGTGGTTATGGTGATAATGGGGACGTCCGAAAACACAAAGATGGTGGATCTGGGTCGAAAAGACATCCACAATAGGGGAAACCGTTTGCAGTGTGTACATACAAAATCTCACTTTCCTGCCAATTTTATTTACTAAGAAACAACTTTGGAAACACTGATATAGAAGGTGAGGAGAATATCCATGTAGCCGCAAAATGTTGAATTCAATTACTTTTAATTGAATATCAAGTAATTGTTTTTTTCGTAGTTATTTCATTATTTTAGTACTTAATGAGAAGGAGGTGGGGAATTATGTAGCATTCCCGATGCCAATACTTAATAGTGCCAAACAGTAATTATGCGTCAATTTTCAAATGCTTACGGAAGATTGGAAACAGATTGGCCTTTTGTCTATGTAGGTTCTATCATATGTGTTATATACTCTTCAATCTCTACATTTTGAGCACAAATTATAATATAGAGAAAATGATCGAGGTACATCAACTTATCTACGTGCAACTTATCTCCTTCAATCTAGACGAACCCCCCCACCACCATGTCCATTGTTTTTTCAGAATCTAGGGTTTGGTCCATGTCCGTCGAATTTTCAGAATCTAGGGTTTGGTTTTGGGAAGTGTAGCTGAGACTGTGTCTGAATCGGTAAGAATTGGAATGACTGAATGGGTTAATCGAAGATGGGGTTTTGAGAGTTCTTGGATGATGATAAGAGTTGGGTTGATATCGATTTGCAACCAGATGAAAAAATCAATTGAGAAAAAATATTCCAGGTTCAAATATTTATCTATTTTTTTCCCTATCAATTTCAATTTTCGATTTCAGAGTTACTTATACATTCAAAAATCATATGTTTTATAGGTTTGTCGTAGTGAAGATACCATTATTATTATGCATCTTCGAAGGTTTTTAATGGTTATATATTGATGTCTAATAAACAAAGGTAGTCTTCTTTGTAATTCAATTCTGTAACATACTACTCAATATCGACACATTATTATGCATAATCTTACTGAACATTCGGTAACATACTACTCAATACCATTATTGTTAGTCTTTCCAGATTTTGATATCTGTAATTTGAAGCCACCTTGATCCTACTGTATTCTTGACATCGGTATGATATTCAAACTCCTTCCTTCCTTATTTGATATATCAAATTGTTATATTTCCAATTGTGCTTATTGAAGTTTGCCAATTTTGGGACGTACAGTACAATAAATTTTGCGAAATCTAGAGATGATAAGGAGTCAAATTTCATTGATAGTCTGGGTCTCAGGAAGATAGGAATAGCTACTGCATGTTCCAAGTTGGACCTCATTGTAGAAAATTTTCTGTAGCAAGGGATCCTGAGGTGAGTAATACCCAGTACAATGTTTAGAAGAAGGCATTTTTAATTTCATGCTTGATTACCTTCCTGCAACGTGAATGTGAATTTGACTCCAAAATCTTGATTGAATAGTTGTTTCTTTCGGATTAAAAGCACTGCCAGTTTTAATCTTCGCGAGTATAATTGAAAATAGAGGTTTACAATAACGTAGTCAGATTTCATTGGCCGGGTTAGTTGCTCAATTGCATGTTGGTTGAATTTTAGCTTAAGTTTTATCCTTGAACACATGCTTGGCTCAGCCATAAAATTGATTCAGTATTCTATGGGTTTGTGTATTTATTGATGTTCTCCTTAGTTTGAAACGGGAATAATGGGTTTTCAACTATTAACAAGCAGGTGAAAAACCACGATCATTGTAGTTATCTTGCCTTTTCACCAGAATTTAGAGGATGCGAGGTACAAGATTGATGATTTTTCGTAATATCTCATACTTTTTGGTGATTTTAGCACTATGTCTTAATGGCTATCAGTTCAACTCTAATTAACGTATATTGGTAGACCTCTTGCGAAAGGTGATCGGGATAGGATAGACCATCTAAAGTACAATGAATAAAGTGAATAAACATGAGACATTAGTGAAGAGAAACATGAATGTGCTTAAAATTTTCTTTGGGAAAAAAACTGATATCGAGTTCGGTTCTGCAGGGACTATAGCATCTGAATTATCTCCCATGAAAAAATTAGAAATGAAAAGAACTTTTAGGGCGGTGTGAGACTTATTGAACTCAACATGGTATGTAAATTATCAGGTTGTGAAGGATTAATAATTTGGTTTGCAACTGTCACAAGTATCCTATTGAACGTCTTAATGCCACAACTATTTGTTTTTATTTGCTAATGTCAAGCCAAACATATAGATTTAGTTTCTGTCTTTACTAACCTACACAAATATTGCACAAATGTCTCTTTTCACTTCCTTGGTCCTTCTAATGAAAGTGTGGAGCTGTTTTAGGAATCCAATTAATGTTTTTGTCTATTTTAGAAATGCTACGCTAATTTTAGGCCTCTTGAAAATATTCAAACATGTCTAACTGGCTTAAAACATTGTTCACATGTTTTCGTGTTGTTTCATGATGTCTCTAAATTCTACGTTAGTTGCAACTTAATGTGGTGGTTGTCTCTGGGATAAAGATGATCGTCGGATTGGGCAATCCTGCGGCTTGGAAAGACTGGCAGCGAGAGTAATTCGGGGCCGTCGATTTGGGCGAGGTATATTTTCGAACGTTGGATTCCCTAGCTTTCCCGATTTGACTCTATTACCTTAGACGGAAAAAAGAAGAAGAAACAGGCTATATCTTTTCTGACTGCCACCGTTCTTCTAAAACTGCATGCAAACCGTTTTCTCGATTATATCTTTTGAGTTCTCGAGCTTACCATTCCATTGATAGGTCAATGAACTTTCTCTGAGTAATTTCATTGAAGCAAAGCTATTGGGATAACACGTTGATGTTTTAGGTAACCCTAATCTTTCTGTATGCAATCTAAAGAGAAGCTATAAAATTCATAGCAAGAAACTCAATCTCCGTTAACCCTAAAAATCAAAAAAAAGAAGAAGCTCTCTTATGCCTAATAAGATATGTAAAGGTTGTTGCAATCTGGGGACGTCTTATGTTTAGGAAGAATTGGAGGTTCATGGGTTTATCAAATTTTAGGGATATAGTTAAACTTAAACCCTGAAAGTAGATCAGGATAGGATATATTTTTTTTTCATCTCCGATATAGTTCTCTGAATTTAATTCTATTGATTAGGATTTGTTGATTTTTCTACAGAGTCGATGTAGAATCAGAAAGATGAGCCTCCGTTTTGGAATAAATTTCAGTAATGGATCTTATCAATGTATATACTGTAGAAAATAGTTACTAGGGGTATACATCCGCATACCCTTATTCAAATTAATTTTGGATATATACATCCGTTCGTTCATCACTAGCGTTCAACGTTTCCTTATTTTCCTAACTGCGAACAATTAAAAGACGGTCTCTTAATTCAAAATGTTTTCCTTTGCTAGCTATAAATATATAGGGTTTTGATGATTTAATACTTCTTAATTCGACAAGCACAAGTCAAACTGATAAAGCTGCAATTCCTAATTTATCATAAGAGGCTTCAGTATTATTGATGTTGCAAAGGTTGCAGTTGAAAAAATGTGCCTCGGAGTTGTTTCATGTGCAGAGATATTATATGCAAGAGATTCAGTAGATATGGTAACTAATTAACTAATTTATTAACAAAAATGAAAAGACTGATCCATACGCAAAGTCTAAATATTATTATTTTTTAAACAAAAAACTAATATATACAGATTAAAGGACCATGGTGGAATATATCAACAAGGCGAAGAGATGGGTGAGTATCCACTATTGAATATGATTTTATACATCTATCAGTGTCACTCAATTGAAGGCATCATTTGCATCGAAGGGGTTGAATGAAACAGACCTTGCAGTCTTATCAGGTAAATACACATAAATTTATGAATAAGTTGGCGGATACTTAGGCAGCTGATATTAGGAAGTCATTGATGAAAAAGTATTTTATAACACAATATAAGCATACTTGATTCAACCAGGTCGAAACACTTCCTTTAAGGTTAAAGTTGTAAAATGATCGAAGTCATAGTTGATGTGCAATATATAACAACCTTTTAAAGAAAAATGATCGAAGACATAATTTGGTGTTCATTTTAAGCTTGAATGAATGGATTCTCATGTAAATTCCATTGGTAAAAAAAAAAATTATCGGCTTAGAAGGATTCTACGGAGAAACATCAAGAGCAATAAAATCCTGGTGGGTATCAGGTAGGAACTCATCAATAAAATCCTGGTGGTATTGATTTTTCCATAATTCATTAATAATCTTTAGCATACACACTCTAAATATTTGTATGGAAATTATCATACATAAAACAGCTTGAGCGGGTACATTTCATGGACATGCGGATTTCTCACAAGTTAATGTAGCTAAAGTGGTTAGAGTTGCTCACATTTTATTTTTTCCGTAACACGTTATCGGTCCCCAACGATAAGGACATCTCTCAACTGAGAATTAAGGAACTTAACACGCACATGATGCCCAAAATGTCATGCGGAATTTATTAAAATCATGGAAAGTCCAGTTTACAACTCTTACCAGAGATAATTTTCAATATAGTGTTCAATAAAATCTAAACCTAAGCAAGAATTTGAGGTGTTTGGTGACCTCGGACAGAATAAATGGACTCTTTTATGATGGGTATGACACAATATTTATCGAGAATCCATCAATTGCTCTTCTTCTCATATGTTTTAGTTGTTGCTGAGCTAAAAAATGCATTTGATGGTTCATTTAACTCAGAAGAATCACTGAAAGAACTTGGACAATTAGCTGATACTTTTGGTTTAACAATTGCCATTATTTCCTTTTATATTTCTCATAAACTTGGTAAATACAGATGCCTGCAGTGTCAGTTACGTTTGAAATTTCACAGTGTTACCTAGATATGAAATTAATTGATCACATATTTCAACGGGGTGATGCATCTTAACCTAGCCAATGCAGCTAACTTTTTAGATATTTCATAGGTGGTATAGTTGCTGGTGCTAACCCTGTTCAAGTTACCGTGGTATTGAAGTTAAATCTTAGGACCAAACAAGTTATACACGACATTTGTTACCAGTGTGTGGATATTGGTACCAGTTTAATGGACATGGATCTGTTCAATTATGAGGAAAGGTCAATTTTATTGTTGCTTTTTGAATTGTACATTATTTATCATAAGCATGAATCTTTTGGCTTAATTAAATGGGTTTTTTTTTCTCCTTCAACGCAGGCATGTCCTATAGAATGAATGGGAAAAGGAAGTATGATTTTATTTTGGTAGCTTATATCAGGGTCTAAGAATTTGCGATGGAAACAATGGGCATAAGCACAAGTTGTATTAACAGTAAATCAGTAAATTAAAATTGAATCAGTGAACTATTGATTTTTCACAAGTCCTTCATGTTTCATCCTTCAGTGAACTATTAATTTGCAGTTCGTAGGTTTTAACCCCCGTGGTTGTGTAGATTAAATTTACAAAGTTGATTCTTGAAACTAGAAATATATATCAGTACTTGAAGACTCAATCAGGGTATCGAGCCTCTTTAGATTTCCTAATTGGTGTTAGTCTCCATAGATTGCATGGAGATTACATGAAATAACCAAATAGTTTGCAGAAGAGTTAGCAAGGGAACGAGCTGCTAGAAAAACATTAGAAGACTTGAGTAAAAAAATGCAACAAGTTTTGGATTAGCAGACAAGTTATATTTGTGGTATACTATGAGTTTGGTGGATAATATCCGAACACGGTTTCTTAAACTAGAAGCTGCCTTTTTTTTATTATATTTGTTAATTATCTTGATTGTTCTATCTGATTCATATGTGATAATTTATTGTCGGGATTTCAGTTTGATACTTAAAGTGATGTCGTTATGACTTGCATCATTTGACCTATAATGCAGTAATAAGATGATAAAAAGGACAAGAAATTAAAAGAGTATGAAGTTGATTTTATTCGTATCTTGACGGATAACTTGAAGTAAGTCCGACTTTATGATTCATGGTATTCTTTATTTACGAAAACATTAGGATATAGATTATATGAAAAATTCTGTACGTACACGGCGGTGTTGAAAATTCGATCATAGCTACTGAATTATCCATCTACTTTATGACTTTTTCCATAAATAGTCATGGATGTATGCAGGTACACTTCATTATCTCTTTGGAAATTCTTCTTGGTTGTAGATGATTCAGATTAGCAACATATATTTGGAAGACACAGTTCACAATCTTATTCCTCAAAACTGGAATGGATTGTGTGTAGTGTGTACCAATTAAAAGTCCAACCTACAAATTGGCTTTTGTGTGTCCTGACACATTGGTATAGACAATTGTATGAATGATCAAATGAGGTATCCAATTAATCTCCATATACAGTAATTATGTGTGTCTTTTAGGCAATAATTTTGAACTCTATGCCGACGTTTTTACGTATACACCGCATTATACTCAGTGCTCCTTCTGATTTGTAGGTTCATAATAATGATGAAGTGAAGGCTTTGTTCAATTAAGTGTAGGGATAAGTTGAATCTTTAATTTTCATAATGTGAGGCCATCCTCAGCATTCCTTTTCATCTGTATTTAACTACAAAGTTTGAGGATTAAAATGTTTTCTGCTTTAGTATTATGGTTCCATTAATTAGAGTCGACATTTAGAAATCCAGTTAATTTGAAATCAACATGAACATTTTGCAACTCTGCCAATCGTGATTGTAGTGTTCAGAGATGGCATAACAGGGTACATATTTGATTTGATTTTGGTGGGTTCTCTCTAATTAAATCTGTTATATTTAATGGAATATTATCATCATTTGTATTAAATGTCTTCTATTTTGTGCTCGAAATATCATCGAGGAAGGCCTAATTATAGTATCAAGCTCGAGCAGGCAGCTCAAGGCTTGCGAAATCTATGAAATATGTTGGAGATGCTACTCTGAAGTATATGTTTATGCATATATAATAGGGACACCAAGGAGTAATATCTCTATGAGCTCAACCGGAGGTTACAGGTTTGTCATGTTAGTTTATAAATAATATTTGACATAATTACTAAATTATTATTGTAAATCAAACAAAGCTTTTGGTTGGAATCCTAACAACAAGCTGAGCTCCAATTCCTCAACATCTGCATAGAGATATCTTAACATTGGTTTCTTCTTATGAACACCACTAACAAATATTTGGGTTTGTCAGTATGATTTGTCTACAATTAATTCTCTTTCTCAGGTAGTTTTTTTCTTGATGCCTTGGAAATCTCCTTCTCATTATTGTTTGACAGCAACAACGAGCTTGAGTAAATTAGCTTTCCCTTGAGTTAGTTAGCTCGACCATACTTATCTTAATAACTAAAGTGTTTTTTGTTTGTTTAGTTTATTCAACCTGATTATCTAGACATGTCAGGGAATCAATATTGTGTCGCTTTGGTGAGTATCATATAGCCTAATCATGTCTTTACACTTAGGTTAGTTATCTAAAACGATGGTAGTTCAACATATATTATTCTCATTTTGTTTTGGTTTAATGATATGAAAATACCTTTTGTTGAGATTTTTCTACTTACTTGGAACTTACAAGGGTCCAAATTGTTGACATTTTCTTGGAAAAATAAGGTTCCTAAGTGGGGGTTTAATCAACTTTCAGGAGCTCTAATCTCTACTTTCCGAAAGTGAAAATGCTGCTCAAGACTTTTTTTTCTTCTGTAGACGACTGCTTAGGTTTACTGAGTAAGCTGAAGGTAATCTCTCTTATTACTATCCCTTTATGTCTATGAATAATTTTCACTTAACTGTCATTTATTAATTCCAATTTACATTAGGAAATGGTATTTGTTGTCTTAGCTCAAATGGCAGAGAACATGGTTCTCGATCATGTAGACGTGGGTTCGACTCCCACAGTTGGCATTGTTATTATTCGAGTAGGTGAAAACCTTACATGCTTCCAATTTCTGATGACAATATTAGCTTAGCCTTAGCTCGAAGTGCAATACATGCATAAATTTTAGATTTTAAGAACAGTGTCCTACATCATCATGGACATAATTCATGACTTTAACTTGAGTTGCACCAGTAAAGAAGGAACACTAGAAATCCTAGCATTAGAAAAAATAGAATCGTTTCCTTGTGGGTTTTGACAATGAACTGCAAAGATCATAATCCCAGCCCAGAAATGTCCAATAAAATCAAATTCTCTTAAATGAGAAACTTAACTCCATAATCTTTAATGGCAAGAAGAAAGTTACTGTACATTACAAACTTGAAAATGAACCGCAAAGATCATAATCCCAGCCCAGAAATGTCCAATAAAATCTAATTCTCTTGAATGAGAAACTTAACTCCATAATCTTTAATAGAGCGAAGAAATTTATTGTACATTACAAACATGAAGGAAAGAAAAATCTAACCAACTGCATATAACAATTCAAACATAGAATCTTTCGTCTATGGATGATTGAGTCAAGCGGTTCCAAGGTTTCCATTCCTATTTCTTGGGCAAAACCAAAAACTTATAAGAGTTCTTACCATTCTTCCAAAAAGAATGTTGTTGCTATTGGTTACTCCAAAATAATTGAAGGAGCCACGACTGGGACTGTAGGCCCCAACTAATTTGACTCTGACTAATAAAATAATTGTAGGCTATAGTCCAGGTTAATTTGACTCGACTAATAAAATATCAGGATACCAAGATCTATAGTTTATCGTGACTAAGTTTCCTAATATAATTAAATTTTCCTAATCCACCACCGGTTACCATAACATAGTTTCCTAAACACCGCCCTAATCATTATCGGACGATTAAAATTTTGTGTGAGCATACTGACCGGTTGACCAATTTTGATCATACCTGCAAGACATTGGGATCTTCCTTATAGGATCGACCCACTAGATTTCAACCTAATCACGGCTAAATTTAAAGCGGGGATTATATTTGGCTCTAGAAATTCTAATCCTCGCCCGGGGTCATACGTCCCGGCTATTATGACATCATTACCTAAATACCGTCTGACTCATTATCGAACGACTAAAATTTTGTGCGAGGATACTGACGGCTGAGTTTGATCAGGCCAGCAAGATATCGGGATCTTCCTTATAGGTTCCACCATCTAGATTTCAACCTAATCACGGCTAATTTTAAAGTGGGGACTATATTTCACTCTAGAAATTCTAATCCGCGATCGGGGACCACGGCCCCGGGTACTTTGACATGATTACCTAAACACTGCCCTAATCATTACCTAGCATATTGTACTTTCAAAGTATATTAGCAGCAATTTAATCTTTCATCAAGTTGACCCAATTTGAGCACTTCTGTGTTGTATCATTCTCTAAATATGTTGAAATATGTTTGGTAGAGAAAAAATATATCTCATTTGTTGCATCATTACATTCTAAACTAAACTAAGTTGCTTCTTGAATAGTCTTCCTATTTTCAATGGGATCATCCGATTGTGGCGCGCCGGTCATTGTGATTCAGTTGTCCACGTATTTGAACATGTGTAAATTTATGTCGTAGTTTAGCAGTCAAAAAAATATGGTGCTACTTTTTTTTCTTGGCACTTACTTCTACTTGAATTCATTGACTCATACCTCCAGATTGATCAATACTCTTAGAGGCATTGGTAGTTGCCAATGCAAGTGCACCTATTGCAAGGGATAATGGTCTGTTAGGTAAAAAAAAAAAATCCA
Organism: Papaver bracteatum; assembly: GCA_023529315.1. Classification (NCBI taxonomy): domain Eukaryota; kingdom Viridiplantae; phylum Streptophyta; class Magnoliopsida; order Ranunculales; family Papaveraceae; genus Papaver; species Papaver bracteatum. The sequence goes on along the minus strand of JAJJWX010000526.1, from coordinate 1,374,712 downwards.
ATTTTCGAAACATGTCTTGGTTAATTAGAAACGGACCACTAACCTCGAAATTCGATTACAAACGCTCCAGTAATGATAACAATTATTGGAGTATTGATGAAATTAAATCAAGTGATTGATTATTATTTTTGGTGGAAATGAGTGCCTAAATGCAGACTCATTCGATTAATACTAATATTATTAGGTGTTTAATAATGTTATAAAATTATGAGTATACCCTGGAATGAGAAATAAATAAATTTTTTAAACTGACACTAATATGGGAGGTGCGGCCCCGGTGATACCTAGTCAAAAAATAATAAAATTAGGGAAAGGTGTATTTTCTCACACTAATATGGGAGGTTGCGGCCGATCCCACACCTCATGTCCCCATTATTTGTTATTTCTCTTAAATTATGAAAATTCCTTGATTTCATGTATTTTATATAAAATTACCTAATTTCATGTATTTTTATCACATGATTTTATCAAACATGGTAAAATTAGGAAACATTCCATGGGACCGATCCCTTGAATTCTTCCTTAATTTTACTCCCGGGATGTTTTCACCTCCCGAAAGAGCTTAAAACCTAAATATTCACGCATTAGGAGATAGGAAATTCTTTTCCGTGCAGAATGGAGGGGTGGACCATCAAAATCCGCGTTCGTATGAGAATTATACATCGATTCTACTAAAGGGCGCTAATTAGGGTTTCAACCTAGACGGTCCCGCGTGTCCATTGTTTTATTATTATTTGGCATTTTATTTCATGATTTCATGAAAACTCCTTGGTTTTCAACAAATCTCCTTGATTTTATGAAAATTATCTAAAATCATCAAAATTTTAGTAAAATTGGGAAGAGTGGCTTGGGACCCGCGCCCATTGGCCGGCCGGCCATGTCGTGGCCATTGCCGGTCCCACACTCCCATTCCCTATTTTATATTTATTTATGTCTCTCATCTTATGGAAGTTCCCTAATTTCATCAAAACTCTCTAGTTTCATGGAATTTCCCTCAAATCATAGAAAATACATAAAATTACATAAAACTGGGAAGAGCATGTGGGACCGTGTTTGTCAAACGGCCGGTCATGGCCTAGACGTGGCCGGTCCCACACCTTGTAATTCCATGTTTCATTTATTATTTTCATCATCTCATGTATTTTTCCCAGTTTCAACAAAACCATGGATTTTGCATATTTTCTCAAATGTTGCTCAAATGTGCACCAGAAAATATCAAAATTCTCAGGACTGAAGCACGAATACCATGGTGACACGTGCACATCCCCTTGACCGACCAAGGGTGGCCCTAAGGCTTGCAAACAGTTGGTCCCGCATGTTTCAATAATTTTAACCTAATTTTCTTAGTTGCTCATATTAGGTTCAAACTTTTTCCAAGCAATTGGGAGTTTGCTCAAACGACAAACAATTGGTCTCATGGCCACCAAGATCCGGTTCCCAAAATCTCTTGGTCGGTACCTATCTCTCATATCTAGGTTTTATCATCTAATATTGAACCCAGCACTAATTCAGTAAATGATGAAACCAACATTTAATTATTCTTTCACCAACTGGTCTCAGGAGACTTTCGTATTTTTGCTCATTCGAGCATTTGGGAGATATATGGTGAACCCATCATCCCATATAGCCGGTCCCTGTGTCATTCTATATTGATTTGCAATAAATCATCACTTTCATAAAATTAGGGTTTTGAATCCAGAGCTCTGCAGAACGTGATTCTGAGCAGATTCAAACACTCTGATAATTTTATATTGATTCCATGACTAACATTTTTATTTATTTTGCTCGACTCAGTAGTCAGTAAATTAAATTAATATTTTATTCGGTCCTTCTACCAATAAATTCATCAAACGAGCAATATTTTCTCGAACTGGCAATATTTGCTCGAACCGGCAATATTCGCTCAGACTAGCAATATTTTCTCGGATCAAAGAATATTGGTTCAACTATTAATATTCGACAATTAAGCAACACAATTTGCTCCTTTTTGGTTACAATGGTACCTCGTCTCAGCAGACATACATGAGTTTCAGAACATTTGCTAAAACGTGTTCAACTCAGCACTACATGGACTCATCGTCCCACAAAGTCAGCAACTGACTCCACAATCACGAGATTTCAATCGTGTCACATAGGGAGATATTAACTAGGGTTTTTTTTCTGGAGTTCTACGACACGTGTGTTCATCCACGATGAGAATGTGAGCAAGTCGTGCAATCAGTTGGAAGAATCAGCAAAGTAGTGGGTGAAAAATTAACCAAGTCTCCGCACGATGAATAACAGGTTTAACACGATTTCCCACTTTCCCACTCTTTGATTCCAGCAACTGTCACACTTCATGGGATCATGATGTTTTCAACTACGGCATTATAAAATGTCTCTGAATCCTGATTGAAATAAGAAAATTGAACAAGATTCGAACATTCAAACGACATTCTCCTAAACGAGCAATTTCTCATCAAAGTTCATATAGACAATCTGTCGTCTACACGAACTCACATAAATCACTCTCAATCAGGCAAAATTCAATCATTTAGAGTATTCTCACGCTGAATTCACAACACACCTACTATCTTAGATCACCATTGATCTCACATATTTCTCAGCTTCCCTCCTACAGATCAACCTATCCTCTTTTGTGACCGAATTGACTCTGGAACGACCATTGTTCTTGGTTTAGGTAGGGGTCTTACAGATTGATCTCTCGAACTAAAAGCACTCCCTTCTTGCAGTGCATCTGTGTGAGATTCAACATTTTGGTCGGTTCAAGGAGTCTCCACATGGTCGTCTCTTCAATTCCGTAAAAACTAGCAAATCGTTTTTCCCCATCTACAGATTAGAGACAACAGTGGGAGTTTAATCTCTCGGTTGCAGTCTCACGATTTCACAAGGATGGTCGATCTTAGGAATAACTCAACCACTCCATATCCCAACTAGAATCGCTCGAACGGTAATGTCCCTCACTTTCCTTCGAACAATTCTGGTTATAATGAATTATCATATTTTACAACTCCATTTATCCTCGTTGAACCAATCAACGGAGAAACCCCAAGGTGGGATTAATTAGCACAGAAACAAGAAGACTTGTCAAGGAACATGGACCGGCTGAAGAGGGAGATCGATAGCCTGTTCACTTGTCTGGTACACGTGACAAGGATTTTAGGATCAGATATGGTGGAACCTCCAAGTCTCTCGACTGATGATCCTTCTCAGACTAACAGTTTCACCACGTATGAGAAACCAGTGGAACATGAGGTTACACATCTGATTGAAAATTTATGTGAACTCCTACAATTCTCCAAGGATCAACGTGCAGACACGTTTACTTCTCTCAGCCATATATCATCTGACATGCAAATAACTTCACCAACCCCAGCGGTTGAAGAAGTATCTTTGATGTCTGGACATACCATCGACAACATCACCTTTGGAGAAGAAGATCGCATGGAAGACGAAGGACACAACCGGGCGCTATATGTGACTGGTTTCATCAAAGGCTCCGAATTTAGAAAGGCTCTCATCGACACCGGTGCTTCCACGAACATTGTCACTATGAATACCTTAGGATGGCCAGATTCCCACAAGGTAAAATCATTCTCCATCTCATTCTAATGACAGGATTTGAAGGAAGCCAAAGTCATACATATGGATATGCGTACATAGATTTGAGAGTGGGCCCAATTCAGTCGAAAGTGAAATTTCACGTGATCGAGCAAGAACCTGACTATCACATGATACTTGGACGACCATGGCTCCATGACAACAAGGTGGTTCCCTCAACCTACCACCAATGCATGAAGGCCTTACTCAATAACAAAACCATTCGCATAACTGCTTCAGCATCTCCTTACGCTCTCGCCTATGATGCTGAGTTCATTGAATCCCAGAGGAGTGTCCCTGAACATCCTAAGAAAATCTACACTACTCCACTTCCAAGTTGGAAGACGATCGAAGCACCTGTTGCGGACGCATCATCATCTCCTTCAGAGGTAGGACTGGTCAGGTCACCTACTACACCAGTCAAACGGCGAAAAGATAAAATCACAATCCCGGGATCCAATTTTATGACCACTCATGATGCAGAAGGGTTATTTACTGGCGACATAAAGATTAGAAATTAACAGGGGAGGTTGATCAAGATTCTCCCCGTACTGATGAGTTGTGTTAGAACAAACATGAGGAGGAAGTTCAGGAAGCTCCATAGCAGTTGCAAGATGACACGAATTCTATTACTGATGACCTTAAAACAGTTAACATTGACACAGATGAAGGCCCAAGACCAATCTTGATCAGTTCTGCGCTATCACCGAAAGAATGTAAGGCCTGGTGGAATTACTGAAGGAGTACCGAGATATATTCACCTGGACGTACAAAGAAATGCCTGGTCTGGATGACAAGCTAGTCACTCACCATCTACACATCATCCCCGGCTCCAAAACTATCAAACAACCAGCTAGGAAGTTCAGGTATGAAGTCGAGGAGCAAATCAATATCGAAATTCAAAAATTACTGGTAACAGGATTCATCAAACCTATTCATCACCCAACATGGCTGTCCAATGTTATTCCAGTTAAAAAGAAAAATGGCCAAATCAAATGTTGTGTGGATTTCAGAAACTTGAATAAATGCTGCCCGAAGGATGACTTTCCTTTACCCAAAATTGATATGCTCATTGACGCGACCAGCGGCCATGGTATGTTCTCATTCATAGATGGTTATAGCGGGTACAACCAAATCAAGATGCTTGAACACGATGCTGCCAAGACCGCGTTCCGTACTCCCATTGGGAATTTTCATTACACTGTGATGCCATTTGGATTGAAGAATGCAGGTGCCACCTACCAACGTGCCATGACAATAATAATTCATGATATGATGCACAATCAAGTAGAAGATTATGTCGACGATATCGTGGTGAAATCGAAAGCTCGAGCATCCCACTTAGAAGTTCTAAGACAAGTCTTCGAAAGATGCAGAGAATACAAGTTGAAGATGAACCCTCTAAAATGCGCTTTTGGGGTTTCTTCTGGAAAGTTTTTGAGATTCTTGGTCACCGCCGAAGGAATCAAAGTCGATACAGACAAAGAAAAGTCGATATCCACCATGCCTTCTCCACGCACTGTGAAGGAACTAAAGAGCTTCATGGGTAAAGTGAATTATATCAGACGCTTCATACCAGGATTGGATCAACTTATCGCTTCATTTACTCCGCTGCTAAAGAAAGGAGCAAGTTTTACCTGGACGGACGTTCAACGGGAAGCATTTTAAAAGATACAACAAATACTTTTGTCACCTACAATCATGAGGTCTCCAGTGCAGGGACGACCGTTGATACTGTACACGGCTTCTAGTGACATCGCCATAGGAGCACTGCTAGCCCAAGAAGATGAAGAAGGCGTCGAACATACAATTTATTATTATAGCCGAACCATGAAGGATGCTCTACTCAGATACCCGAAAGCTGAAAGAACGTGCCTGGCGTTAGCTCATGCGATACAGAGATTCAGACATTATTTACTATCCAACAAAGTTGTGCTTGTATCCAAGGCTGATCCCATAAAGTTTCTACTCTCAAAGCCTGCCCTGATAGGAAGACCTGCCAAATGGCTGTTGCAGATGTCGGAATTCGACATAGTATGTGTCTCCCCTAAAGCAATCAAGGGTCAGGAAGTGGCAGATTTGCTGGCTGCCTTTCCAGGAGATGATTCCACAACATTGCAAGATGATGTACCAGGAGAACTTCCCGAAATCTCAGTCATCAAAGAAGAAACATGGTTGTTGTACTTTGATGGATCCGCCACTCCTATCAATGATACTGGAGGAGCGAGCATAATCTTTGTCTCGCCATCGGGGGAAGTATTCTCACATTCATTCAAGTTAGATTTCTACTGTACAAATAATTCAGCAGAATATAAGGCTTTATTACTAGGATTATCCTTAGCTAAACAGGCAGGGGAAATGCATCTGGAGATCAGAGGAGATTCAAAGTTGTTGGTCAATCAGATGAATGGGATATATTCTCTCAAGGAGATAACGCTCACTCCGTTCAGGGATGAATCACAACGAATTCTGACTCGTTTTTCCGATGCGACCATCATCCATACCGGCTGGACCAACAATAGACATGCTGATTGTTTAGCAACTCTTGCCTCCAAGTTACAATTCAAAGGGTCAGACAAAGCTATCATAGTGCAGAGACGAGCTGTGTCATCCACGTGGATTAATCAAACTGAAGCTACTCCAGAAAGTGATTGGAGATCACCTATTATTCGAGAGCTAAACAGTTCAATTATAGAAGGAACAGTCAGCCTCAAAGAATTGAAGAACTTCTTCCTACTCCATGGAGCGTTGTATCATCGCAAACCCTATGCTTCTCTGTCACGATGCCTTGGAGATGAAGAATCCAGAGAAAAACTCGAAAGTTTACATCAAGAAGTATGTGTCCAGACTCTAGTAATAACACTTTACAAAAGACTTCAAAGGCTAGGATATTACTGTCCCTCCATGGAAACTCAATCAAGATCTCTACAAGGAGCTTGTCCTGAATGTTAGACGCCGCCTCACCATTTGAAGGTCCTGACACTCCATCGTACTGGGGACTAGAGACAACCTTACATCGAATACTTTCGAGACAACAAGTCCCCACCGGAAAAGAAAGATGCAATCAAGCTCATACAAAGATCTAAGAGATTTGTCTTTCTTGATGGAATCTTATACCGCAAGAGTTTCGGGAGAGACTTGTTGAGATGTCTAGCCGGAGATGAAGTTCTGATGGTTCTAAAGGAAACACACGAAGGATAACATCAAGGGAAATAGAAGTTATTTCTCCAAATTCATGAGAAATATTACTGGCCAACTATGGAGGATGATGCAGCCGCCTATGTTCAGAAGTGTCACCTATGCCAAGTTCACGGTAATCTTATTCATACCCGCTGTCTTCCACTACATTTTGTGAATAGTCCATGGCATTTCTATAGCTGGGGACTTGATATCATCGGGAAGATCAATCCAGCATCCTCAAAGAAGCATGAATACATCATCACAGCTACCGAGTATTTTACCAAGTGGGTTGAAGCAATCCCACTCAGAGGTACTACGGAAGTAACTGTTGCAGCCTTCATCAAGGAACACATTATATGTAAATTCGGCGTTCCTAAGCATATCATCATAGATAATGGAACTCCTTTTTCCAATAAGTATGTTGAGAAGTTACTCAAGGAATATGGGATCAAACAAATCTTCTCCACACCATATTATCCCCAAGGGAACGGACAAGCGGAGAGCACCAACAAAACTTTGATCTGAATTATCAGTCGAACGATTCATGACAATCCAATATCATGGCATGATCAACTGCCCATAGCCTTGTGGGCTTACAGAACTGCACCAAGGAGTTCAATCGGAATGTCACCTTATTCGTTCGTCTATGGGTCTGATGCTATACTCCCGGCTGAGATAAAAGTTCATTCAGCAAAAATTGCAGCAGCCAGCGGAATACAGTGGAATGAAGCTGAAGTGTCCAAGTCAAGAGTTGCAGAACTAGACATGCTCGAATCAAGGAGGACCAAGGTAAAAAAATATGTAGAAGCCTACAAACAGAGGATATCCAGAGCCTACAACAAGATGGTAAAATCTCAAACTTTCCAAGTAGGAGATTTGGTATTAAATATGGCGAAGCACATTCAACAAGATATGTCCGCTCCCAAATTCTCTCCTAAATAGGAAGGACCGTATGTTATCACCAAGGCAGTATCTAGCGGATACTACAAAATTTTAGCAATCAATGGAGGAAGAGAATGAAATATTATCAACGATAAATGGCTAAAAGCCTATTATGCTTGATCAACAGCAGATAATTAATCTGTCATTCAAATACATCTCAAATGTAAAGAGCATGCAAAAGGCTCATTTTTTCACCAAACACTCATCAATTGAACAAATTTCTAGACTATTCTGCCTCATTAGAAACCTACTTCTCAATTATCCTGATTACTCGGAGCAAACCATCCAACAATGGATAATCCCTATAAGAGACTATGTCAAGTTTCTTCTGAAAAATTCTAGTCTTTGTCCTCAAATCCTCAACATCTTTCTCAACCCTTGCCGATTCCAAAGCTAGAATCTTCTCATCCTCCAATATAGCGGTAGTCATAGAAATTGCATCAGCAGCCTCCGCCGCCTTATGAATCTTGATTATCTCAAGCCGACGGCGGAGCCAACCTATATTGAATAGCAATATCTCACATTTGTAAATCATTTCATCCCACCTGTGCAGTTCCTGATTCTTGACGTCCCGCACGTGCATTTGGTTCATCTCTTCAATGATTGGAAGAAACCCTACAACTGTGGTTAAGAGAGATGGTGGGAAACCTTTCCATACTTCCATAGTAGCAATATGTCCATACTTCTTCCAGATCTTAGCATACAGAGGCACATGACACTTGGGAATGACGGATCCACCAACCGTTTCATTATCTGGAAAAGTATTGATCAAAGGAGCTTCAAACAAGAGTCCATCCATTGGGTATTCACGAGCATGAACACTAGCTTCCGCCTCCACAGATTCTGCAGAGTCTTTGCATACCAGATCACTACTATCTTCAACCTCAACCACGGTCACAGACTTTCCGCTCCTTCTCCTTCTGGCGTCAACAAAGACACGAACATCCGCCTGAGATGGTATGGGAAATATTTAACTTCTCCAAATTAGACGTAGGGAAATTTCAAGAAGTTATAGAATTAATTATAGATGATCCAGCCTCAACATGAGCTGACCTGTACCGGGCAGGGGTTCTAACAGTCCGCTTAGGTCTTGGGTTGTGAGAGGAAGAATTCTTCTGGTTATTATGTATCAAATCGATCCCTTGTAGTCAATAACCTCGATCAAGCAAAGTCAGAAAAGATGAATAACTTACTGAGATAGGTGTTGCTACTCCATGCTCCGACTGAAGTCCATTCTGAGAAGAGGTATTATCACTAGACATTGCGTAAGAGGTATGGCGATTGAAATTTCTTCTGATAAAACTAACCTAAATATGGAGAAGTGATTGCGCAAGTGATAAATCCTAAATCTTGAAAATATATACAAGATACGTCAGACACTTATCTCTGAATAAGTTGAGAGTTTTGCTGAAACCCTAGATGTTGAATGAAGTCAAACTGGAGATGCGGAGTGAAATTAGTACACTGGGGACTGACCGGAGTCAGTCATGATCAGCAAGGCACATGGCCTCATATGCTATACGGTTATGATTGGGTATTTCCTTGAAATGAAGAGTCACAAGAGTTAAGGGAGACTACAATGGGTTCGGCATGGAAGTTGCTTGATTCAACCAAGAAGAACTGATATTAATAAAATCTCTCATTCAGAAGGAAAATCTAACTACATCAATAAAATTGTTTGAATGAAGACATCTTCTACGAAAATTAAAAGTATCCAAATACTAAAAGGGAAAAGAGAATCAAAAGTGAAGATACTCGTCGGATTCATCATCATTGTCCTTCTCGGAGTCATCATCAGAATCCTCGTCTTCAGAGTCACTGTAAGAATTGTTACTGACGGCTGGACGAGCATAAAAATCATCATCATCCGAATCACAATCTTCTTGGATTCAGCTCCAATTTGCTTCATGGATTTCTGGTACTCTTTTTTACATCGATCAGACCAAATATTATGTTGTGGTACCTCCCGTACATCTTCTTCAGAATCATCAGCATCAGAGTCAGCGGGCCTCCCGTCCAAGAATTGACGTTTCTCTTCAACTCTTTGTGATTTGCGCCGAACTCTATCGTTGTCACGTTGATGGGCTTCTTTTGAATCATCTTCAGCTTTCCTTTTCCTGAGTTCAGCGAAGGTGACTCTTCGTTCATTCAAAGGGATGCTAGGTTTTGTTCCTTCATTACAAGTTTCCCTGGCTCTCGATTTAGCTATAGAAGCTTTGGAGGCTTCGTCAGAAGAACTGCTGCTTGAAGTCGGCATTTTTCTAAAAATTAGGAACACGGAATTATCAACATGATAAGTTTATCGTCAAAATGGTAATTCTTAACTCTTACCTCTGTCAATTTCACTAAATAACAGTGATTGCGCCGTAGGAATTACCACACGAAATTAGTTCGTTTCTTGAAACCTGTAGTAACGAACGAAACTTCATTAGTTCACAAAAATAATTTTCTCATAAAATCATAGACATAATTTTCATAATGTGAACATTCACACAACTGAACTTTGAAGTTTACAACAAGACATTATTTCATCATAAATAAGTTATCTAGTTTCGAAGGTTACTCAAAACCCGCGCCTTGATTTTACCAAAACAATAATTAATGCGATTTATTCACGTAAATTTTCAAAAATTTATTTAATGATAACAAATCCATGTGAATAACATAAGTCATCATATCCCACATTATATGTCACAGTTGCATGTACATAAAAAAAATCTATTTTCCTTCGTATTAGCCTTTTCTTTTAAAAACAAAGGTTTATGCTAGTTTTGTGAAAGCTCACACTTCTTGTGATAAAATACTAATTCTCATGAAATCTCATACATAAGGTTTTATCATTGAATACAAGTTATATACATATAATATGTCACGGCTACATATTTATAAAAAATCTATTTCCTTCGTATTAGCATTTTCTTTTAAAAACGAAGGTTTATGCTAGTTTTGCGAAAACTCACACCTCTTGTGATAAAATACTAATTCTCATGAAAGCTCATACGTAAAGTTTTATCACTGGACATAAGTTTATGTGCATAAAAAAAAAAATCCTCGAATGAACCCTATTTTCTAAAACGAGGTTTACTTCGGTTTATGAAAGCTCACAACTCTTAACATAAAGTTTTGTTTCCCATGAAAGCTCATAAACAAAATTTTACCACTGGACACATGTATATTTTCAAATAAAAATCTCTCATAAATCAGGGATTTATTATTAATTTCAAAACTAATGATTGAACGAACATACGTTTAATAAAATAAGGTTTCTTCTACAAAACTCACATTAACATACACACATGTATAAGATTTCAACATAATTAAAGCATGAGAAACTCATGAAATCAGCAACTCTGAAGAAAAAAAAAACTTACGAGCGCTGGTCGGCGCCGGCCGGAAGTTGGTCGGACGATGCTATATCCGGTCGGCAGCTGGTGATGCTCTGGCGAAAAATCCTCCTGGTTTCTGCTGCTACTACGATGTGAGGAAGGAGGTGATGATGGTGGTCGGACATGTGGGGGAAATAAAAAAAAAAAGGGATTAATTCCTTTTATACCTAATTTTATTTCCAAAACCTAATTCCTTAAGGATTTCCTTTTTGGGCCCGTCCCGTGAATCATAAACCAACCAAAATTCCACCATCGAATCAGCGGTTCAACACAAATTTATGTTCACTAGATGACGCCCTATTATTCCAATGAGGTTTCCGTTCAGACCGTGGTTTGCTCATTCAGTCGAAATCTGGTAACATCTTATCTTATAACTAAGTTCAATTACTTATTTCTATTTATGCTTGGAAAATCACCATTCAATGCTGACTGAGGAACATGACTGTTCCTCACTAAGCAGGGGACTTAATGTAGATGGTGGATTTTCGACAAAGGGTAGAATTGTAAAACTATACTCCAGATTCGGCAATGGGATGAGTATTGAGGCTCATGTCTCTCGATTAAAGCATGAAAGCTCATGCCACAAATCTATGACTTTGAAGGCTGTCTCTCAGAGTACATGAAGATGTGTAGTCTCCCAACTAAAACCACAGAACATCTCATAAACCTCTGATGGAGAAAGTTTCTCAGAGAAGATGCAGATGTGCAGTCTCCCAGCTGAGACCACGGCACATCTCATAAACCTCTGATGGAGAAAGTCTCTCAGAGAAGATGCAGATGTGCAGTCTCCCAGCTGAGACCACGACACATCTCATATACCTCTGATGGAGAAAGTCTTTCAGAGAAGATGCAGATGTGCAGTCTCCCAGCTGAGACCACGGCACATCTCATACTGTATAGAATCGAAATATTATGTGACAACATATTCGGGATGCGACCAGTTTTCCCCGACTATACAAGATGAATATGATACTCCACCAAGTTCATATTGCTCAAACCCTCAAATGATTAATGCTCCTAAGAAGGAAGCCCTCCTAGTACAGAGCCATTGATTATTATCTGAAATCATCTGAATATCCAGCAATATTCTACGAACCATCGTCTGAATATCCAGCAATATTCTACGAGCCATCTTTAATTGTCAGAATATCCAGCAATATTCTACGATTCTCCGTTATATTTCGTCACTTCAATTCGTGGTTCTTCCCAGCAGAATGCAATGAGTTAGTGGTAAATATTCAACGAAATAGGCATCTGAGCATCGAATAAGCCCTGACAAAAATGGTGCAAGTGTAATTAGCAAATAATGCACAGACCAGCATTTTGAATGCACGAACGAGCATCTCAAAAAATATGAACGAACGAGGAACCTATGCAAAATAAGAAGGAAAAATAACAGTAATAAAATATTAGCAAAAGCGACAGGGGACTGGGTTCACCAGCCGGTCAGTCATGCTGTGACCAGTCCCGCGCCTAATTTTATATTTTATCATATTTTTATTGTTTTCCTGATTTTATGAAAATCCTCTCGTTCGAGCAAATTTTCTTTATTTCAAAGAAATTATCTGAATCACATGATTTCATCAAAAAATAATTAAATTAGGGAAAGGTGTCATGGGACCGCCAGCCGGCCGGTCATGCTTTGGCCGTGGCCGGTCCCACACCTCATGTCCCCATTATTTTGTTATTTCTCTTAAATTATGAAAATTCATTGATTTCATGTATTTTCTCTAAAATTACCTAATTTCATGTATTTTTATATCACATGATTTTATCAAACATGGTAGAATTAGGAAAAATACCATGGGACCGATCCCTTGAATTCTTCCTGAATTTTACTCCCGGGCTGTTTTCATTTCCCGAAAGAGCTTAAAACCTAACTATTCCCTCGTTGGGAGATAAGAAATTCTTTTCCGTGCAGAATAGAGGGGCGGACCATCAAAATCCGAGTCCGTATGAGAATTCCACATCGATTCTACTAAAGGGCGCTAATTAGGGTTTCAACCTAGCTGGTCCCACGTGTCCATTGTTTTATTATTATTTGGCATTTTATTTCATGATTTCATGAAAATTCCCTGATTTCAACAAAACTCCTTGGTTTTCAACAAATCTCCTTGATTTTATGAAAATTATCTAAAATCATCAAAATTTAGTAAAATTGGGAAGAGTGGCTTAGGACCCACGCCCATTGGCCGGCTGGCCATGCCGTGGTCATTGCCGGTCCCACACTCCCATTCCCTATTTTATATTTATTTATGTCTCTCATCTTATGGAAGTTCCCTATTTTCAACAAAACTCTCTAGTTTCATGGAATTTCCATCAAATCATAGAAAATACATAAAACTGGGAAGAGCATGTGGGACCGTGTTTGTCAACCGGCCGGTCATGCCCTAGCCGTGGACGGTCCCACACCTTGTAATTCCCTGTTTCATTTATTATTTTCATCATTTCATGTATTTTTCCTAGTTTCAGTAAAACCATGGATTTTGCATATTTTCTCAAATGTTGCTCAAATGTGCACCAGAAAATATCAAAATTCACAGGACTGAAGCGCGAATACCATGGTGACACGGGCACATCCCCTTGACCTACCAAGGGTGACCCTAAGGCTTGAAACAGCTGATCCCGCATGTTTCAATAATTTTAACCTAATTTGCTCAGTTGCTCATATTAGGTTCAAACTTTTTCTAAGCAATTGGGAATTTGCTCAAACGACCAACAATTGGTCCCGTGACCACCAAGAACCGGTCCCCAAGATCTCTTGGTCGGTCCTTATCTATCATATCTAGGTTTTATCATCTAATACTGAACCCAGCAGTAATTCAGTAAATGATGAAACCGACATTTAATTATTCTTTCACCAACTGGTCTCAGGAGACTTTGGTATTTTTTCTCATTCGAGCATTTGGGAGATATATGGTGAACCCATAATCCCATATAGCTGGTCCATGTATCATTCTATATTGATTTGCAATAAATCATCACTTTGATAAAATTAGGGTTTTGAATATAGAGCTCCGCAGAACGTGATTATGAGCAGATTCAAACACTCTGATAATTTTATGTTTATTCCATTATTAACATTTTTATTTATTTTGCTCGACTCAGCAGTCAGTAAATTAAATTAATATTTTATTCGGTCCTGCTACCAATAAATTCATCAAACGAGCAATATTTGCTCGAACTGGCAATATTTGATCGGATCAAAGAATATTGGTTCAACTATTAATATTCGACAATTCAGCAACACAGTTTGCTCATTTTTGGTTACAATGGTACCTCATCTCAGCAGACATACATGAGTTTCGGACAATTTGCTAAAACGTGTTCAACTCGGCACTATATGGACTCATCGTCCCACAAAGTCAGCAACTGACTCCACAATCACGAGATTTCAATCGTGTCACATGGGGGGATATTAACTAGGGTTTTGGTATGGCGGTCTACGACACGTGTGTTCATCCACGATGAGAATGTGAGCAAGTCGTGCAATCAGTTGGAAGAATCAGCAAAGTAGTGGGTGAAAAATTAACCAAGTCTCCGCACGATGAATAACAGGTTTAACACGATTTCCCACTTTCCCACTCTCTAATTCCAGCAACTGTCACACTTCATGGGATGATGGTGTTTTCAACTCCGGCATTATAAAATGTCTCTGAATCCTGATTGAAACAAGAACATTGAACAAGATTCGAACAATTCGAACATTCAAACAACATTCGCCTAAACGAGCAATTTCTCATCAAAGTTCATACAGACAATCTTTCGTCTACACGAACTCACAGAAATCACTCTCAATCAGGAAAAATTTAATCATTCAGAGGATTCTCACGCTGAATTCACAACACACCTACTATCTCAGATCACCATTGATCTCACACATTTCTCAGCTTCCCTCATACAGATCAACCTATCCTCTCTTGTGACCAAATTGACTCTGGAACGGCCATTGTTCTTGGTTTAGGCCGGGGTCTTAAAAATTAATCTCTCGAACTAAAAGCACTCCATTCTTGTAGTGCATCTGTGTGAGGTTCAACATTTCGCTCGGTTCAAGGAGTCTCCACATGGTCGGCTCTTTAATTCCGTAAAACCCAGCAAATCGTTTTCTCCCATATGCATTATTGAAAAACCCATTGATTATGGGATCGTTATATTCCTCCAGATCTTCAAAAATATCAGTTAACTCACTAAGTTCTCTTTTTAGTCCACACATGGTGTTCTTTGTTAGAGACAACATACGTTCATAGTGAGTTATCTTTTCTAAAAATAAAATGATTTGAGATTTTAAATTATTTCTTTTGTAGATGAAATACTTCACCATACCTCTAGAGTTATTATCAAAATGATAATAGACAAGAGAAAGTTATAAGAAGAACCCTCTTCATTATTTGTGGATCTCTCCTTCTTCTTCCTTGAGGAAATGATTCCTTCACAAAGATACACATTAACTGCTTCAACTGCATCCCTTTTTGTGGTACCTCTAGTTAAAAGAGCCATCAAACCATATCTTTCAAGATAAGAGAAGTGAAGGGCATTTTGATCACAAATGAATATAAATAGACCTACGGATAGCCAAACCCTAGAAGAACTTTGAACAAGTCTATGGTTCATCATCCATTATCTATTTTGACAAGAAGATATGTTATTATCATAAATAAAATAAGAAATTAATAATTATACAAAACTTGAGCAACCTTGATGCAATCCTCATTTTCTCAAGTTAAAGATGAGGATGCAGACGTCACTAGTATTAGATAATGACGGAGTGAGCCGAATGCTCACGTCTTTTATCACATAGTGACTTATCAAGGTTTGTTGTATAAACAGATTTCTTACCTTGTCTGAATCTGGTTCTTTTAGATTTCTTTCTGTCTTTTGGAGTACCTTGTTGATTTCCCAAGGCCAGATTCATTATTTTCATGTCATTTTGAATTTTGGCAATCTTTTTGTTGTTCCTTTTGAATTTCCAACACTTACTTTGAACATGATTTGCATTTCCACAAAATGAACAAATTAAGGAAGATTTATTGTCTTGCTTAATTGCCTCTTGTTTATCACAATATTTATTATCAATTGTTCCAAAATAGGATGGAACAAAAGAGTTGATTGTACTCATAGTCTTGCTTTTAAACCCTAAACTATTTGTGTTTCCAAAAGACTTCTGACCGAATAACATTACCGAGATTCTGTCAGAACTTCCAGATAACCTTTGCAGGTCACACTTGGGAGTATTAATCTCTTTTTCCTTCAGAGATAGGGTCCTGGTGAATTCATCATTAAGATAATCTATCTCAAGATTTTTCACCTGAAGTGATGATCCAAGTTTCTCCAACGAAGCCTTTAGTTGGAGATTTTCTTGGTGAATTTATTCACACTTATATAATAATTCAAAAATCTCAGGGTCAGACTCAAACTTTGAATCAGAATTCGAGTAGGAGGAAGTTTTCGTTGTGAGAGCTGAAAGTTCATTGCACACATCGAAAGTATGCAAGATATTAAGAACCTGAGATGATTTTTCTTGTATTGAATAATCTGAAGCATTAACCAGAGATGTACGTTTCTCACATATTTTCTTATTTTTAGAATATCCTTGATCTTTTGTGTAATCAGTGATTTATCAAAATTAACATGATTGGAACAACATTCATCATCCATAGACAAGTTAGAATATTCATTTGTATTGGTCACATCATTGAACGCAGATGTTATAACTGTGTTCAGATCAAGATCAAGTAATTTTAACTTTCCAACAAGACTATTTTTGGAAAGCGTATCAAGGTTATTTCCTTAAACGATAGCATATTTCTTAGAATTGTTGTAGGATCAGAATATCGCCACAATAATATTCTTACGAAATTATTAACAACATTTCTGTGAGTTCTTCAACAACACTCTGCGGGCGTCGCAGAATAATTCAAAGAATGACATAATAGACAATGACAGCATAAAACATGAGAAAGATGTGAAGATTTTGTAGTTGGAGAGAATGCTCGCGAGAACAAAGAAGGAAATGAAGATTTTGTGGTTATAAAAGAGTCTTGCGAGAACGATAGCAGATCTCGCGAGCACGATAGCAGATCTCGCGAGCACGATAGCAGATCTCGCGAGCACGATGGCAGAGCTCGCAAGCACGATAGCAGAGCCTGCAAGGAGCATAGCAGAAGTCCTA
Organism: Papaver bracteatum; assembly: GCA_023529315.1. Lineage (NCBI taxonomy): Eukaryota > Viridiplantae > Streptophyta > Magnoliopsida > Ranunculales > Papaveraceae > Papaver > Papaver bracteatum. Next base: position 1,357,435 of record JAJJWX010000526.1, on the reverse strand, counting down.
AAATATGGGAAATATGAGTTGAATGTGAGCTGTCATCCACCATGAGGATACCGATATAAAGAGAAGAGCAGGAGAGAGAAAAGGGAACACAATTTTTAGGAGAGAGAGAGATATTTTGAAGAGAGATTTTTAGAGAGAGAATGTATTTTTCTTTATCATCTTCTTCCCCAAAACCAGATTTAGAACTCCATTAATGGAGGCCATCAATGTAAAATCAAATGTAAATTTTAACAATCATAGTGAAGAATCATGGATGCAGATCAAATTGATCGAACCATGTAAAAAATCTTGGTGTCCGTTTATAATTTTAGCAATTTTACTACCATTTTTATATATAGATCTAGAAATTAATATCAAGATATGATAAGGGGTGTGTTGTAGGATTTCCTGCAACTACATTTTAGCGCTAGAAATAGGGACCTGCTTGTTGGATTGAAGAAAATTCAGAGAAATTAGCAAGTGTTGGTGATGAATTCAACGGGATCTATGACATACAAGGGAAAATATGGGAGTTCTAGTGATTTCCTACACTTTCAGACAACGAATAACACCAATAGTTAAAAGAAGACAAATGGGAATAGATTGGAAGATGACCCCTCTCATGAAATTAAAAGAGTATTCACCGACATTTAGCATCAGAAGGACAAATTCTTCTCTTATCACTCTATTATTGCTCTTAATATTTAGATCTAATGATTTACAACAAAATTTTGGGCAAAATTTCATATACGATTATACTTTGTTTTTCAGAAAAATTCATATTTCTTTTGAATTTTCAAATCAAAATAAATTTTGAGGGTAGATTCAAAAACAGTAGACCATATTCTATAAAACCATTTAATCAATATTGGGAATCATTAAATTTTAAAATTAGATTGAATCTGTGAATTTTACAAAATCAAGATGATAATCTTCCATATTATGATGACCATTTCAAAAAATAAGAATATAAATGCGTGTTTAACTAGATGAGTTGATTAATCATTTGCGGCATGTATTCTCTGAGTAAAAGTTACTAATGGCAAGGAAATTCTACAGGAAAGTAAAGCATCTAAACATGGACTCTGTAGTGGTACACGTGCAACAGGATTACACCAACAGCAAGGACCATAACAACGTAAATAGAGGAGACTCTGCGAGCAAAGTAATAGCACCAAATAGAAAATTCTCAAATGAAGTACAAACTGTCAACCACAGACTCACTGCAGAACTATAGCCCCAACATCCACCAACCATGAATCTCAGTTTCTCCTGCGAACGTCTTCGCAAACTCAGCTTGAAAAAACTATATTGCTCCTGCTAATAATCTCAGAGGACAAGAAGTTAACAGACAGACAAGCGGAAGTACTGGCGAAGTTATTGGCGAGTATATGTACTGACGATTATATGAAAGAAAAGCTCCAAAGATTTGCAGCACCAAGAGATATTCAACAAAAAAATTTCATCACATCTTCATAAGGATGAAAGGGAAAAGAGTATGCAAAGTAAATATTTTTCATATCTGTTACTTCGTAGCAGCAAGTCAACGACCGCAGGTTTGAGTACGGACGAAACACAGGAGAAGAGAAATGAAGTCCCAAGTAAAAGAAGCTAACATGCGAAGAATATCAATTCCTGCGAAGTGTATAGTTCTTGAGAAATTAAGCCAACTTGCGAAATACACCAACTAATTTGCGAATATTAAAAGAGGAGTAGCACAAAAATCTTAGCGAAGAGCAAGTCTCGAATATAGCAGAAAATGTAAATTCACGAAGGAACAGTTTCTTAGAATACTAGCAAGCTTTCACTTGAAGATTTATTCCCACTAATATATAATGAGTGATGCTGCGATGAAAGGAAGAATATGAAGTCAGCAAACTAGCGAAGCAGAAAGGGAAAGAATAGCGTCATGAGAAAAAATATCACTGGTTGTGAAATGATACGTGAAAAATAGATTTTATGAAACTTACATCGTCAACATTAAATGATGCGAAGACATTTTCCAACGTCACTTACTCCTTTATGACGGGAGGAGATTCTGATCGTGCAAACAAAGAAATAAATGATGTGGAGTCCAAAGGCTATGCAATGAATTGCAAATTAATAAGTTCAAATAGTAGATATCGCGAGCACGATGGCAGATCTCGCGAGCACGATAGCATAGCTCGCGAGCACGATAGCAGAGCCTGCAAGAAGCATAGCAGAGGTCCTAATATATGGGAAATATGAGTTGAATGTGAGCTGTCATCCACCATGAGGATACCTATATAAAGAGAAGAGCATGACAGAGAAAAGGGGACAAAAATTTTAGGAGAGAGAGAGATATTTTGCAGAGATATTTTTAGAGAGAGAATGTATTTTTCTTTATCATCTTCTTCCCCAAAACCAGATTTAGAACTCCATTAATGAAGGCTATCAATGTAAAATCAAATGTAAATTTTAACAATCATAGTGAAGAATCATGGATGTAGATCAAATTGATCGAACCATGTAAAAAAATCTTGGTGTCCATTTATAATTTTATCAATGTTACCACCATTTTTATATATAGATCTAGAAACTAATATCAAGATATGATAAGGGGTGTGTTGTAGGATTTCCTGCAACTACAATCGTATCTAGATAGCAATGATCTAAGAATTGTCATCACAATGTCCTTTTCAGGAATAGTCTTGCCCAATGTAAAAGAGGCATTAACAATTTCAGACACTTTGTGATTAAACTCATCAATGAATCTTCATCTGCCATACGAAGGTTTTCCCAATCAGAATTTAGGTTTTGAAGCCTAGATTCTTTTTCACAGGTATTCCCTTCAAATACGGTTTCTAAGATATCCCAAGCATCTTTAGACCGAGTGCACGTAGTCACATGGTGCTGAAGATCTGGGGTAATGGCATGGATGATTGCATTCAATCCGTCAGAATTTTGTTTTGCAGTAAGAATCTCGACAACATCATAATCACCGATATCCTTTGGAACAATTATATCACCTACTGTAACAACCGGAGAAAGATAGCCATTAAAAATATAAATCCATGATTGAAAATCACGCACTTGAAGAAAGGCACACATATCAATTTTTCACAATAAATAATTCGAGCCATCGAAGACTAGCGGTATTTTATAGAGATAACACTTATGTCCATAGAGTCAGATCGCTATAAACACAGACTTGTAAGGTCTTAAATGTGTTTGCCTGCTATAATACCAACTGAAAAAGCGGGGTTATAACAACCACACCCAATATTTCGCTTAGCAATCTGTATGTACAAACTCCAATATACTTTTAAGAGAATCAACTAGACAGTCAGACTCAATCTTAAGAAAAGTATATCCTATATATCAATTTCTCAATTCAATCCGCAATCAAACAAATAGGAATTTGTGAGCCCGATTGAATATAGGAAATAACTTGGATGGTATCAAAAACCGATATCCAAGTGCTATCAATTTAATCAACAATCAAATGTTGGATTCATAATTGATTGAACTTACACACAACCCGTGATATTTCAATTATATAAACAAATATAATAGAAATAACACAAACACCAGAAATTTGGATAACGAGGAAACCGCAAATGCAGAAAAAACCCGGGACCTGGTCTAGATTTGAACACCACATTGTATTAAGCCACTACAGATACTAGCCTACTCCAAGTTAACTTCGGACTAGAATGTAGTTGAGCCCCAACCAATCTCACACTGATCAAGGTACAGTTTCACTCCTTACGTTTCTGAATCCCAGCAAAACTCTATGCACTTGATTCCCTTAGATGATCTCACCCACAACTAAGAGTTGCTACGACCCAAAGTTGAAGACTTGATAAACAAATATGTTTCACACAGAAAAGTCAATTATATAGATAAATCTGTCTCCCACAGATAAACCTATGAGTTTTATTCCGTTTTTTGTTAAATCAAGGTGAATATGAATGAATTTATATACCGGACTTATATTCCCAAAGAACATCCTAGAAATATCAATCACCTCACAATAATCTTAATCGTATGGTAGCGAAACAAGATATTATGGAACCACAAACGATGAGACAAATATGTTTGTGACTACTTTTTATCTTGCCTATCGGAGAATAAATCTCGAGAAAATCTTAGATAAGAAAGTACTCAATCATGATAGAAAACAACAAGACCAAAACACGCAACTACAGAGAAAATAGTTGGGTTTGGCTTCACAATCCCTATGAAGTCTTCAAGTCATTAACCTACAGGGTTTCGTGAAAAACCTAAGGTTAAAGGAGAATCGACTCTAGTCGCAACTAGTATCACACAAGAGGCGTGGGGATTAGGTTTCCCAGTTGCTAGAGTTCTCCTTTATATAGTCTTTAAATCAGGGTTTGCAATCTAAGTTACCTTGGTAACAAAGCATTCAATATTCACCATTTGATGAAAACCTGATTAAATTCATGTTAATATCTTTCAACCGTTAGATCAAACTTAGCTTGTCACACACAAATGAAAAGTGAATTCATTTCGATATGAGTAACCGTACCTAAACGTGTGCACCTTTGTTGGCTCAACAATAGTTAACTGAAGTTATCCATATGAACACTTTCATATCAACCTTATTAACTTAACCATAACTAGTTCAAAGGACTCAAATGAAACTAGTTCTAAAGTTGTTCAATTATTTATATTCTCATAGAAGTATACAAGACACAATTGAAGCAAAATCGATTATGATTACTCGAATCAATTCATGAACATTATAGTAACGGTATGCAAAAGATTGCATTCCTTAATATATAAATGTATTAGTTCATGAACAAACCGATTTTAGAACATAACCCACTCAAGTATGCAAACGGGTATGCATACCTAAATGGCCGGACTAAGTTTGGATTTGCCAGTACGCGAACTGGTATGCATACCACAAACTCATTTAAAGTCCCGGAACTTGAACATCATGCCAGTACGCGTACCAGTATACATACTTGGATCCCGGACCTTGACTCAACCAAACATTACGCATACGGATATGCATACCATGGTTCCCAGACTTGGATTACACATATGCAAGTAGGGACGGAGACATGATTTATCTACAAGGGGGGCGAAGCTAAAATAATTTAACATAAACAAATACAACAATAGAAAGCTACTTAACTTGTAGTAATTTAGAAAATGTTACACGGTGTTTTTTATGTACGAAATCGATAAAAGAATCAATTGAAAATTTCCTACCAATTTTTTTTTCCACAACCAAATGGTCTCTAAAGAATTCGTTATTCATTTTGTTGCAAAGACTAGTTTTAATAATTGCTATCGTCTAAACCACTCTGTGGCAAAATAAATGTGTAGGATAGTACTTTGTATAGATTCTAACATTTCCAGGTACACCTCCATCAGAATCATCTCTATCCCCATCCATCCAGTACGCAACAATTTAATATTTTTCTGTACCTATAATAAGTTGGATTAGTTACTGACGATTTCAAGCAGTACAAAAACAAAAGCGAGATACTAAAAAGTGGAGGGGAACGAGTAAGGCCTTATTAGAATCACAAATCACAACCACCGTTCAAAATCCAAATCCAGAGGATGAGTGGTACTCAAGTAAAACCAAATGTCATAGGGCGTGTGCGTTTCATATCTCTAATGTTTAAGTAAAACCAAATGTATTAGTATTACTAATGAACTTATACTTCACAGAAACTATAATTTTTATACATCAATTAACTATAAACCATAGATCTTAAATATAAAATAAAAACATATTTAGCTCACAATGTGAAATCAAAATTCAATTGATTAACACTAAATTGATAAAAACAATTAGAAAAAAAATATACCTTCAATACGATCACTTTCGTCATCTCGTCCGATGAAGATTTTAAAACCGCATGAATTATATGTTAATCTCTTGTTCTCTTAATCAATTTATTTCTCAACTCTTCACTGCGATACATACATATATATATATTTACCGAATCCTTAAAACAGAGAAACTAAAAAAAAAAGTGTTTAATAACCATAACTTTAGTAAACCATAACTCCAATACGTGTTTAGGTTAGAAAGTGGTAACAAGATTTGGGCAATCCACTCCCCATGATAAATCATCGCTAAAATTTTGCTAACAAACTTGGAAAAAATATCTCTTTAATTTATTCACAATTATTTTAGGGTAGGGGGGGGGGGGGATGATATTGATTATTCTTCCTAAACATAAGGAAATGAACTATACTTAATCAAGTTTTGCGAAAATTCAGGGGAGGCGGGAGCCACCCCTATATTACACATAGCTCCGTCCTTGTATGCAAGTATGCATACTGTGCTTAAATCCAATTGTTCGAAACTCTCATTTCAACTATTGAAACATTCTAAGAAGGCGACAATAGCTGTGTCACACAAACTATTAGCTTCAAAGAAATTTTCAAGTGATCGAATAATCAATATTAAACATTCCAAGTCTACATCAAATGATTGTCTCATACAAATCATGTAAGATGTTACCAGGAGATTTTCACATGATCATCTTTTGACTTTCGTCAAGAATATAAGATGAACTTGGTTAAAGCGAAAGCTTACCAACACATATTTCGAGAAATATGTAAGCGAGTTAAACTCAACTCGAAATATCAAATGTGTATAATTGAAGTCTATATAGCTATACGACTTTTGTCTCAAATAGGAGATAGAGTGGATAGACTTTTGAGTGATAGATGAGTTCAAGTATCCACATACCTTTTGTTAATTAAGTTCCACAATCTTTCCTTAGTAGTTATTCATCTTCAATTGATGAATGCCGTGAAGTTTAATGCTCAACTACACTTTCTATCCTAATTCGAGACTTAGCTATAAGTAGACTAGAAATCAAGACTTATAGTTTTGATAACTAAACTTGACAACAAGCTTGAGATAACAATGCTTGCGAGTTCGATTTGGTGGTATAATAGAGTTCTCCTATAGAGTTACAGCAAATTCCTTGCTTCCAGTATATTTCGTTAAATTAGGAAAGTCTTTAGCCAAATGAAAAAAAACCCTTTACACTTGAAATACTGAGGAAGATATTCATCATCTTCTTATTGATCCTTTTTGTTCTTGGCTGGAACTCGATCATGAGGGAGAGAAGATCGATGAACATCTTTAACAAATTTCTTATTCATTTTCTTTAAGAGATGTCGAAACTGTCTGGTAATCAGTGATAGGTTCCGGTTATCATGAAATGGTTGAGTTTCTTGGTGAAACTGAGTCAATTACTGGACTTGGTCTAGGAACTGGCGAAAGTGGAATCATATCACCATATTTGTTCATAGATTCTTGGTCAATGTTTATTCTACATCGTCATCAGAATCATCTGCAATCAATTAATCAGAATCATCTAACAATCTATTTTTTTCCACAGGAGATTTCGGAAATTTTTTAGCTTTAAAAACGCTTCCTTTAGCTTGAATAGATTGTGATTCATGATCAAATATATTTAACTTCCCAACAAGTATGCTTCGTGAGAGAGTTGAAAGATCATTTGCCTATATTATTGCATGTTTTTTAGATTTGTATCTAGATGGCAATGATTTGAGAATTTTGCATAGTATATCTTTTTCAGAAATAGTCTTTCGAAGAGAGAAAGAAGCATTAACTATCTTAGAGAGTTTAACATGAAACTCTTCAAAAGTATCATTGTCATCCATTCGAAGGTTTTCCCAATCAGAGGTGAGAGTTTGAAGTCTAGCTTCCTTTTCTGATGTGTTACCTTTGAATACGATCTGAAGATTATCCCAAATCATGTAAGATGTTATCAGGAGATTTTCACATGATCATCTTTTGACTTTCGTCAAGAATATAAGATGAACTTGGTTAAAGCGAAAGCTTACCAACACATATTTCGAGAAATATGTAAGCGAGTTAAACTCAACTCGAAATATCAAATGTGTATAATTGAAGTCTATATAGCTATACGACTTTTGTCTCAAATAGGAGATAGAGTGGATAGACTTTTGAGTGATAGATGAGTTCAAGTATCCACATACCTTTTGTTAATTAAGTTCCAAAATCTTGCCTTAGTAGTTATTCATCTTCAATTGATGAATGCCGTGAAGTTTAATGCTCAACTACACTTTCTATCCTAATTCGAGACTTAGATATAAGTAGACTAGAAATCAAGACTTATAGTTTTGATAACTAAACTTGACAACAAGCTTGAGATAACAATGCTTGTGAGTTCGACCGAGCAGTGGTCTAATAGAGTTCTCCTATAGAGTTACAGCAAATTCCTTGCTTCCAATATATTTCGTTAAATTAGGAAAGTCTTTAGCCAAATGAAAAAAAACCATTTACACTTGAAATACTGAGGAAGATATTCATCATCTTCTTCTTGATCCTTTTTGTTCTTGGCTGGAACTCGATCACGAGGGAGAGAAGATCGATGAACATCTTTAACAAATTTCTTATTCATTTTCTTTAAGAGATGTCGAAACTGTCTGGTAATCAGTGATAGGTTCCGGTTATCATGAAATGGTTGAGTTTCTTGGTGAAACTGAGTCAATTATTGGACTTGGTCTAGGAACTGGCGAAAGTGGAATCATATCACCATATTTGTTCATAGCTTCTTGGTCAATGTTTATTCTACATCGTCATCAGAATCATCTGCAATCAATTAATCAGAATCATCTAACAATCTATTTTTTTCCACAGGAGATTTCCGAATTTTTTTAGCTTTAAAAACGATTCCTTTAGCTTGAATATATTGTGATTCATGATCAAATATATTTAACTTCCCAACAAGTATGCTTCGTGAGAGAGTTGAAAGATCATTTGCCTATATTATTGCATTTTTTTTAAATTTGTATCTAGATGGCAATGATCTGAGAATTTTGCATACTATATCTTTTTCAGAAATAGTCTTTCGAAGAGAGAAAGAAGCATTAACTATCTTAGAGAGTTTAACATGAAACTCTTCAAAAGAATCATTTCATCCATTCGAAGGTTTTCCCAATCAGAGGTGAGAGTTTGAAGTCTATCTTCCTTTTCTGATGTGTTACCTTTGAATACGATCTGAAGATTATCCCAAATCATGTAAGATGTTACCAGGAGATTTTCACATGATCATCTTTTGACTTTCGTCAAGAATATAAGATGAACTTGGTTAAAGCGAAAGCTTACCAACACATATTTCGAGAAATATGTAAGCGAGTTAAACTCAACTCGAAATATCAAATGTGTATAATTGAAGTCTATATAGCTATACGACTTTTGTCTCAAATAGGAGATAGAGTGGATAGACTTTTGAGTGATAGATGAGTTCAAGTATCCACATACCTTTTGTTAATTAAGTTCCACAATCTTGCCTTAGTATTTATTCATCTTCAATTGATGAATGCCGTGAAGTTTAATGCTCAACTACACTTTCTATCCTAATTCGAGACTTAGCTATAAGTAGACTAGAAATCAAGACTTATAGTTTTGATAACTAAACTTGACAACAAGCTTGAGATAACAATGCTTGCGAGTTCGACCGAGCAGTGGTCTAATAGAGTTCTCCTATAGAGTTACAGCAAATTCCTTGCTTCCAGTATATTTCGTTAAATTAGGAAAGTCTTTAGCCAAATGAAAAAAAACCCTTTACACTTGAAATACTGTGGAAGATATTCATCATCTTCTTCTTGATCCTTTTTGTTCTTGGCTGGAACTCGATCATGAGGGAGAGAAGATCGATGAACATCTTTAACAAATTTCTTATTCATTTTCTTTAAGAGATGTCGAAACTGTCTGGTAATCAGTGATAGGTTCCGGTTATCATGAAATGGTTGATTTTCTTGGTGAAACTGAGTCAATTACTGGACTTGGTCTAGGAACTGGCGAAAGTGGAATCATATCACCATATTTGTTCATAGATTCTTGGTCAATGTTTATTCTACATCGTCATCAGAATCATCTGCAATCAATTAATCAGAATCATCTAACAATCTATTTTTTTCCACAGGAGATTTCGGAAATTTTTTAGCTTTAAAAACGATTCCTTTAGCTTGAATAGATTGTGATTCATGATCAAATATATTTAACTTCCCAACAAGTATGCTTCGTGAGAGAGTTGAAAGATCATTTGCCTATATTATTGCATGTTTTTTAGATTTGTATCTAGATGGCAATGATCTGAGAATTTTGCATACTATATCTTTTTCATAAATAGTCTTTCGAAGAGAGAAAGAAGCATTAACTATCTTAGAGAGTTTAACATGAAACTCTTCAAAAGTATCATTGTCATCCATTCGAAGGGTTTCCCAATCAGAGGTGAGAGTTTGAAGTCTAGCTTCCTTTTCTGATGTGTTACCTTTGAATACGATCTGAAGATTATCCCAAGGTTCCTTTGAAGTTTGGCATGTGGATACATGATGTTGCAAATCACGGCTTACAACATGTATAATAGCATTCAAACCATCTGAATTTTGTTTAGCAGATGCCTTTTCTTCCCCTGTATAATCTACTAAGCGTTTAAACTCAGTTTCCGAATCTTCAATTTTCGGGCAATTATATCCATCAACGACTAATATACAAGTATTAAAATCGCGTGATTGAAGAAAATATCTCATAATAGATTTCCACCATAGATAGTTTGTTCCGTCAAACCTTGGAGATACGTTAACTGAAATCGATTCATGAGAACTCGAGTTCATTTATTATAGGTTGGATCACACCAAACAAATATTGTTAGATCTTTTCGTGTTTGCCTGCTCTGATACCAATTGAAAAGACAAGGTTATCCAAATACACCACAATATTTTTGTTTCAACCTATAAGTCCTCTACAGAACGTGATCGTATATGGACGGAGTCGAGACAAAATGACTATTCGGTTCACACTTCGTGGGGTTGCCTATGGATACGAGATCGAGACAATACAATAACAAAGTGTGATACTTGATAATAGGTTCGGTAATAACCAAACTCTACATGTCACTATGAAGTATTGTGGAGTTAGCATATATGTGTATTTTATTTTATTATAATAAACAATTATAATGCGGAAATCAAAGTAAAAGACACTGCAAGATTTTGTTAACGAGGAAACCACAAATGCAGAAAAACCCTGGGACCTAGTCCAGTTTTGAATACTCTTATAATTAAGAGGCTATACAAAATCTAATACCAACTTCGTATAGTTGAGAACAAGCAGACTACCCATAGCTACTTAGTTCCCTCAGTATCCCTACGCCTTCAGCTTCTAGAGTCACATACATGAATAACAAGTTCTTTGGATCGTATTCCAAACATCAAAGGAAGAATCTGTTTGGTAACCATTCTAATCAATCTTACTACAAGATTTAGATGAGTCATTGACAATGGATCTTATGTTTAATATAATAAACTCCTTTGTCTGGTTGGATCAATCTAACTTTAACTACCGAAATAGTCAGGTATAGATTCACACTCAATCAAAATAAATCTCAAAGAGAAATATAGGGAATGCCGATATAGCACAACTAATCAATCATATATTTCAAAGATAAACTGATTCTAGTTGGATCTCATCTGATCAAGGTTTGTGCACACAATTCACAAGATACGAAAATTATTAAGAAATATTCTTCGTCTTCAAATCTTCTTTTATCTTCAAAACCTGCACAACACCACTTGAATCTCTTGTGATCAATCACTCATAGAATAGAGTGATCTATTAATAATGGATTATCACAGGATGTCTTTAGATCTAACAACAGTTCTAAAGATCCCGTCGATACTATGATCTAGTTTGAGTGAATCTTATATCAGAAGAGAAGATTCTCAAGCATAAACAAACTAGGTGCAATCAAAGTTTCAACAACCTCTAGTCAATCAAATCAATCGAAATCTAATAACACTATAATTATCTAGTTTCCCCGCCAATGGTACTCGTAGAGCTTCTTGATCCCACAAAAGTCTTTAAACGAGCGGTCGTAAGAGATTTCCTCCGAATAGACGGATCCACTAGAAACAACAAGAAATTAAGTTTGCCTGGCTCTTTGGATAGTTTGCTAGAAATGAAAACTTAGGTATTTATAGACCAAGGATGTTTGGACACCAAGGATTTCCGAAACCGAAGATATTCTCAAGATATGCAATGAATGGAAAAATTCGGTTTTCGTAATTCTAATAAATGCTTGTCCAATATTTCCGAAATCTCCAATAAGTAAATGCACATTATTAATTTTTATTTTCTAGAGCTATGCATTAATTGATGGTAATTAAAGCATATAAAATCAAAAACCTTAATTGAAAGATTCTTAATTTATTTCGGCACATGATCACCTTGAGTACCAAGGAATCTTTGAACAATAAATGATAAGAGTTATTGCTCGTGTTGAAAGTATGTTGATATCTTTTCACTGCAAATCCTTATTTCATATTTACATGGATTTGCATTATTGGAATCGGTTATATTACACTTCGAAACAATTTAATAATTGGTTTTCCTGTATTGCAAGACTACTATGTGATTGATCATATCAAATAACATACATGGGTTCAATCGGTTATACCAATCACTAGGATCGGTTATACCTAAGTATGAAATTATTTGTGATCGGTCACACCAGTCACTAGGATCGGTCACACCAGTTACCAGGACCGACTAAACAAATTATAAGGATCAATCACACAACACTTATGATCGGTCACACCAATTACTAGGATCGGTCACACCAATTACAAGGATCGATCATACCATCATATGGTGATTACTTAGGATCGGTTACACCAATTATCAAAACCTATCATACCAAATCATAAGTCTAGGCATTTTGATTAGTTATACCAAGATACATAACTTGAGTTAAGATCGATTCTACTATCTCACACATATTGTTTATCCAAATATTTTCAATGAATAGCCGGACCAATAAGCCTATTGATTTCTTTTTCGATTCACAAAACAAGTTCATGAATGTACTTTCTTTATACAAATATAAAACATTGTTTCCTAGGATGAAATCTTCACCATAACCCATTCACATATTCATAACACTATATACAAGATTATGTCGATGTCATATCTACAAGTTCAAAAGATAAGCGTTATACTTCGTAGCCAAATTTCTTAATACTATTATGATCGTGTCACATTACTAGAGTATCATATACAATATGTACAGTATATACAACTTCTCGGTTATGTTTTCAATATAGCACGACTTGAAAGATACGTTAGGAATGAAACAGTTCAAGTCAATATTACTAACCTCAAGAGGAATGATGATGTCGTCATTGTAGTTCGTTACTTCTTCGCATTCTTCAGGTCTTCAGAGTAATACTTGTATATCTCAACATTCTTAGACTTTCTAGTCTAAGCTAAACAAAGTTGACTCTAGTATTTAATCAAGCGACTCTATATGAGTTTTGATACTAAAATATGACAACCAAACTTGACATACCAACGCTTGGTGAGTTCAACTGAACTATGCTCTTACATTGATTGTTTTTTCTTCTTCAAATTTTCTCAATGTTATCATCACCTTGGATTAGCCGATCCGGATCACAAATAAGCAGCACATATAATATACAAAAAGGAATGGTTTCCTGAAATAGTGTATAGTTACTCACAAAATGCTTTACAGTTTACACCGTTTTAGAAAAAAAAACATATACTTCGCTAGCACCTTAAATTTTTTGTCCGAGGCTCATCAATCTGCTAGCACCTTAAAAAATTTGGTCAACTCTTATAATAATAATAATAATAATAATAATATAAATAAAAGTGCATACATTTTCATTTATTCCAGTGCTGAGTCCCAAATGTTTTCTTGTTGTCAACTGAGTAAGAAAACGAATTATGTGTTGTTCAACTGTAGGCAAAGTTTCATATATATAAATTACATAAAAGGTAAACTAACACAATTATTTAGTTTAACTGATTTTTAGACATCAATTCGTCTAGCATCAAAAGAAATAATTGGAATTGATAACTACCATACACATCTTCATTTGTAAGAAAGATTTGAAATACCTTGGTATTTTCCGGCTATAGTAAAATACGATGTGAAATCAAAAATATTTGTGTCATTAAGGGGGAATATTCTGAAATGACAAAAATAAATTGATTGTTAAAATCTTAATGACATCAAAATCAAAACAAAATTCTTTAAAGTATAAGGTAGCCATGATAGTTAGTCCAATAAACTAATTTCGAATCAAACAATAACAAAAGTAAAAGTCCATCCAATTCAATTTTCTACTAACCTCTTACTGGCCTTGAAATTCTACCTGTAACTTACAATAAAGATGTACCAAAATCAAAACAGAAGTCTTCAGAATGGACATAAAGATAGTTTGGACCGACTGCTTCATTTTGATGTAAACATTCCAATGAGTGATTTAGATTAGACTAAACTGATTTAGCGAACGGAAAGTCTACCATCAAAGATTTATACCTAACACAAATAGTAAAAAATTGACCCTCTTAAGAAATGGTTTTATGCTCATCAAAAATAGATGGGTGGGAAGTGGAATAATCTTTTCTATTATAGATTTTGATTTCCATTGGAAGTGCAATGGTTTCCCTCTCATATCAAATGGATGGGTGGCAGGGGTTTTGTGTTATATATTTTTCATTTCCATTGGCATTGTGCAGTGGCAGGTACCTTTGTCAAGTATCAATATTATGAAAACATTTGATGACCAAGTTTGTAAAAAAATAACAGAAACATTAGGGAACATTCGAACTACTCGGGTACCTTTTTCTGATATCGATCTATCACTTCTGGAAGGTCCGAGGTTCAAGTACAGTTTCATTGCAATTATTGATAAACGAAAGTGCTCATTATAGTTTTTGACAAACGGAAGTGCTTTCCTGGACACACATAGGGAGCAAAGAGTTATATTTTCGACACCCATCACCAGTATCAGCATAAAAGAATGTGTACCTTGGTATTGTTTTACATAGGCACCCACCATAATAACCCCCATAGTTACCAGATATGTATAGAGGGAATAAGAAAATCAAGTAGAAGGTCTTCATTAAACCCAAATTAATGGCATAAAACAGAAAGACGTCTATAGAAGATGATTTCATTAACATGGTCGGTTGCATTTTGAGTGATTCAGATTAAACGTATTTAGCAACATAGGCCTACCAATAACAAAATATGTTTAAATCTTATGATACATAGATCATAGTGTCAGAAAACCGAATAAGAAATATAAATTAATTATATATTTTGACCAAAGGAACCTTTTCCCTCAACTCTTTTGCTGCCTGTTGGAGTTTGCAGTGGTGTTCTTGAAGCCTAACAAATAGACTTGAGAGTAAAATTTTGTCATCGGAAGTATATGAAGTTTCAAGTGGAGAAACTAAAGCATATCCAAAGGAACTATTATTCATACTATAATATGATATAAATATTGCTAAGTTGTACCTTTCTTTCTCTTCTTATTCTTAGTCTTCTAAATTAAATGAGTACCTTTATAAGAAAACAATTTTACCTCTCTTCTTGTACCTTTCTTTTCCATCTAATAGTTGTATCTATCACCCTATTCAGTAGAAAATAACCAAAGAACAAAAGGATAAGAAACCATTTAGGATTTTTTTGTCAAACAACTAGCATACAACGTTAAATTACAGCTGTAACGCTTGTGTAATATTGATATAAACTTAAAAGCACAACAAAAAGATAGTGGAAAATAAACAATATAAGGAATAAGGATGTAGACTTCAAATTTATGTTTAAAGAATCTGTGCAATTTAATCGATGCCCATATGCACCTGAAAGAAAGAACAATAGTATTTTTTTTACAGACAACTACTTTTGCAGATGTTGGTGGATTTATGCTTTGTGTTGTATATATGCAGTAAAAAGAGACATAGAGAAATTAGGGGGAGTGTACCTAAAATAACTTGATTTCCTTATGCAAAAACGAAATCCAACCATGAAGTTCACTAAATCTTTTTAAAATAAAAATATCCAAAATTAAAAGATAATAATTGAGTTCCTAAAGAGAACAAGTAAATTGGGGAAAGAAAATAATAAGAACCCTAATTTAAGATACCTGGGATTATACTGGGTCGATCAGAGATTCTTGTCTGTTTAATTCCATTGACCTGGGATTATAATGGATCGTTTGGACAGATTCTTCGTGCGTAAGGTATAATCCCATTCTTTGCAAAGAAAAAAACAATCTGTGTGTGAGTTTAAGGCTGGGCTTCAATTGCATTGATCGACACCGAAATGAAACAGTTGTCTTGTGCTTTTCTTCCCAGATTAAGTATTTTATAAACCATTGTTGGATTAGGTCTTAAAATCAGGGTTCATTCTCGGCCACGATTTGTCTTTTGGACTTTCAGAGCAATGGGAGCCTTCGATCACCTTAAAACACTTATCCATACCCATCGAATTGGGCAAAAGAATTGTTTTGTAAGATAGACTAGGAGATTACTCGTGCCTTAACATCCCGGGTTTTTGTTTGTTGTCAGTAACAGGGATCTTTGAATTTTCTTCTTGCACATAGATAACCTTAATGTTTAGATAGGCATCAAAGATTTGAATATGTTGCATGTTGGTAGTTTATCTCTTCGCCATTTAATAAAAATTGTAATACCATGATTAAATGGTCGGAATCGATTCTGGATTATACCATCATTTTTCCATATTACATATACAGAAATTGGATATCGTTGCGGTTTATGGCTCTTTCTCTTCGCGATATACTTGTAATTGATATCTTTATTTGTATTAGGGTGTTGATTATCTTGTATTTTGATGTTTTTTTTATTCTTGTAAGCGATCATGTAATCACGATTTTGATATGAATAAATTGAAATTGTTGATTGTCCAAAAAAAAAAAAAAATTTTTTTGTAATAAATCAATTTATAAGCTAAATTTGAAGTTGTAACGACGTATGTAAAAATTACATATTATTTTTAACTACAGTTCATTTCTTCATGAGTGCCTAAAACACCATTATTTTTATACCACAGAAAAATGAAATAAAAATTTCACCACATTGCATAGGAGCCGGCCTAACTCCTTTTCTAGCGTACATTACTTTCAAAAAAGTACTCTAGTAAAATGGGAAGTTGTGGCAAGGGGTTATCACTCGGGTGGAATCAACATGCTTAACATCGGTAATCCACTCAAAGAAATCGCTACAGTCATTTCTGGTATGATTATGGTTAGGAAACTACTCAAGAGGGGAGTGGTTACGGTTAACTTTATTGAATCAAAGAGGAATTTGGAAGACCCATTCACAAAAGGTCTACCAAATTCAGTTGCTTCAATAAAATGTAATGAAATGGGACTAAGGTCTGTGAAGGAAGGTTGATCTCCCATAGCAGAAACCCAACCTATGTTTTGAAAAGGATAAACAAGGTTCAATGTGGTACCAACAAGTTATGGTGTAGATTATGGAGCACTAACATAAAACTTCCCATTTCAAGTTAGTGCTGGTTTTTCTGCAAGAAAATAGGATGGATGTAAATCCTTAATGAGTCTGTGATTAGTAAAAGGTGTCTCGCAGAAACACCTTCGAGACTTACCTATATGAGTATGGAAATGTGGGCCGTTTCCTAAGAGAAGAAGACCATTCTCTAAAGAAGACTCATGAATAAGGATATAAGCACAAGGCCTTTATAGTGCTTGGCTACAGAACACATGATTTATGGAATCAATATGTGTGGAGACTCCGGTTTTATCATAAGGGATACTTGGTTCAAGACTAGTTTCACCATAGAATCTCGATAAGGCTTTGAGTTTCTTACACTAAGTGAATGTTCAAACCCAGAAGGTACCTATCATTTATGTATTGGTTTCAACGATGATGCTTAGTCTCAATCGTGCTAGAACTACGTTGGCTTGATCCCACTCGGGTACGTGGCGATCACTTGGTGATGCATCTGCTCGATTTAAAAGTTTTTTAACTTTGTTTTATGGTTTTTGAAAATAGGGGGAGAATGTTGGAATATTTTCAATTGCGCTGGAATATTTTGATACGTAACTGTTTGGACAGTTAGAAAACGTTTCCAGAAAATTCTAAATTCAACAGACACCATTAATGTCTGTTGATGAAGGGACCTGACGTTTCGTGAAGAAAAACTTGTCTGTTTCCAACAGACGTGAAAACCTCTATAAGTAGCATCTCCCAGAGTCGTTTTCATAATCAATCGAAAATCTCTTCTGTTTTTCCTTCTTAAACAAAGCATCATCAGAATCTGTTTTACATGTGTTCTTGATTGGGTCAAGGGGTGCAAACCTTGAATCCAATTTCCGGTTGTAGGGCTTTCATTGTATCCTGAAGGCAGTATTTCACATACCTGTTGCAATCGCCAATTCGTTGGGAGGGTAGAAATATTTGTCTAAAAGAAATCATCCAGAGCCTTGAAAGTTTTAGAGTACAACCAAAATCTGTTTCTGTTTTCATCTCCATTGCAGCCTAGTAGTTTCCAACAGATTAGGCTAGGTTTACATTGAGTTTTACGGTTAAATATTACATTGATTTTTGAAGCTGCTCTCATTAATTTGCAAAGTAATGCATGGAGTATTAAGGGAGCAGAAGTCGAATTTGTTTCTACACAGTTAGATCAGGGCACAAAAGTGGGAAGCATTCTCAGCCATGATTTTTCTTGTACTCTTTTTTTCACTTTCAAAGGATTATGAACTGCCGATCGCCTTAAAATGCTCATCCGAAATCGTCGGATTCAAAAAAAAAAAAATACATTTTTTATAAGATAGTATATGGCCAAATCTAAAATGTAAAATGCTCAAACCAAATACAACCATGTTACTTGTCAATCTAAACGCGCATCAACTTTTGAATCTGACACTAAATCCACGTCTCTGTTACGCTAATAATTTGATGGGATCTAGTTCTTTATGAGAATCAATCAATTGGGTTTGAAGAGGGTTGTGAAAAGCTGCAGAAATGAGTAAGGAAACAGTGGAAGCTATCTGCAATAAAATATCCTTTGATCTAATCATCGTGGTACCATTACCAACTCTATATATGATTTTCCTTTAATTTAAATCTTCAGTGACTATTTCAAAGTTTAGGTTTGAGGAAAAAAAAATTGGATTTCTTTTCGTTGGTATGCACGATAGACATTTGTTAAAATGTGCCATCGATTATCAGGTGGTTTGATAAATCAACTGTTAAACTGATTTTGAAAGTTCTGTCGAGAGAAACGAAACAATTTAGAATTATCTGGGTATACAAAAACAATATGGAGAGACAAAGAGGGCAAAATACTCTATCTAGACAGAAATTTTTTCAATGTTTCCATGGAAGTGTTAGGAAATTCAAAAGGAATTAGATTGGAGGAACGAAAGTGCAGAGGGTTTTGTTCCTGGATTCATTTTTCAGTTGAAATGGCATATTGGTTGGTAGATATAATGCAAGAATCAGTGGAGTTGAACTGCAACAGACAAAGATGGCCAAGAAGGGAGGGTGAAGCATCTTTTTTAGGAAAAGTAAAGGAAAATGAAGCAGGCAGATATTTCAGAATTTCTAGAGTTAGGAGAGGTGATGATCCAAAGTCTTACGCTCTGTGTGTTCCATTTGGTGATGATGGTTACTACTTAGGTATTCTATGTAAGGAGATTCTGAAGATTTTACAGGTGAATAATTTGTACAGGAGGATAGCTAAGATTCTTCCTACGACATCTGATTTCAAAGCTACTCTTCCAAGGAAGGTAATGAAAGAAGGTTTATACAGAGGCTTGATTAAGGTGGAGGGTTTAGTTCAATGGCCAATAATAGCTAGGGAGGTGTTGAGGCAGATGAATTGGGAGTCATTTCTGGATATGGAAATTATTGATGCACAGTCTTCTCAAATGGACTTGATACAAAACTATTGGCGGGATCTATGGAAGCCCAAGAAGATTTTAATAGACAACGTAGTGGTCACCTTATCACAGATGGCTGTGCTCACGGATAAAAGAAAAAATCCGGAAGTTTCCTTAATGGAACAAGAGGTGATAATACCAATTCAGGCGATGTCGAGATTTGGTCAATGGTTGAAGATTAGGGGAATTCCACATCAATTTTGGAATTATAACTTATTCAAGTCCATTGGCAATTCCCTGGGAGGTTTCATGGATGTGGCAGATAGCACTTTAAGGAAGGAAAGTTTAAATTTTTTCAAGGTAAAAGTCAAGGGAGATTTCTCGGATATCCCGGCGATATTGATGGTGGAAGATGGTGAACAGAATTGGGCGGTTTCGATAGAATGGGATTACAAGTATAATCCTAAAAAGAAGGCTACATTAGAGGAGTTTAATAGACTATTGATTGAATTTGAAATTAATTCAAACTAAAAAAAAGTCACTCCAGCTTTTACTGGGGCCAAGTCAGTTCGTGTTGATTCTAAATCAGATGGGATGATTTTGGAGAATCGAGTGGGTGCGACTAACGATTTTTCTACCAGCCAAGCTGCAAACGAAACTTCTTTCAGCCAGTCCTCAATTTCAGGAAGGTCGGCACAAAAGATAGGACCAACAAAATATTTGTCTCCAGGTGCGAACAAGCGGTTGGGAGGGGATCTTGTTCAACCTGTGGGATGGGATAAGGTCGTTAATTTGGAGAATACTGGAGGGAGAGTTTCTCAATTTAACTCCATTATTCACACTAACAATCAGTTTCAACTTTTGGATGTGAATAGAGGTGAAGGAGAAAGAGAAGTACCCATTACATCTAGGTTGGAATGGATTGACAGTGTTTTGGCGGCTGAGGCACTTGGTCCAAGGGATGTTGTTGGAGGTGTGGTAGGTGTTCCCAAGCATTCTGAGAATCATGAGTTATCAACGGGTCATGAGTACACGGCACAAAACAACAGTTCTGGTGTTGGTAACATCGATGTTGGTGCTGAGACTCATTATTTGAGGTTATCTGCAGGTGATAAGGTTTTTTCCTCAGCAGAGGCTGACGACCTTCAAATTGTGCTACATGAGTCAGAAGAGAATGCCTTGGTTGCTAACCAAAAAGAACTCTTTCAGATTAAAGAAAATTAGATTGTGATTCAGTTGGGGAATTTGCAGAATATTGATATTGATTCTAATGAAGTAATCTTTTCTACATCAAAGATGGTTGTTGAACTTTGCTGCAACCTTGGAGGAATTGCGAACAAACATGAGAAGAGGGTTAAAGAGGTAGTTGATGAGATTTTATTCAAGTACAGGGATAGATACAAAGCCCTTGCGGAAGGGAGACAAGTGCAAGATAGTTGTGATTCTTTTAACTCAATTGAGTCATAGGAAAAGGAAGAAGAAGGAGATGAGGTGAATTCAAGGGAGCTATGTATTGTTAATGGGAACTAAATTGATTAGTTGCAATATCAGAGGGTTAAATGCTTATAGCAAACAGATTGCGATGAGAGATTTAATTATGGAGCATAAATGTTTGGTCTGTGCAATTCAAGAGACAAAATTGGTGAACATGTCTAGATGGTTCATAAGGAAACTTTGGTTTGATTCTGAGTTTCGGTGGGAATTCAATCCTTCTCAAGGTATTGCAGGGAACATCGGAGGGCTGATTACAATCTGGGATAACTCTTTATTATAATTGTTAGATAAGAGACTGGGGGTTAATTCAATCTCTTGTTTATTCCATTTTCGAAGTAATGGGTTTAAATTCATTCACACAAATTTGTACTCTCCTTGTGACTACAGTTTGCATGAATCTTTTTGGAGGGACCTAGCGGAAGTCAGACAATGGTCAGCTGTGCCATGGTGTATTGCAGGTGACGTAAACACGGTAAGAAGTTATATGGAGATAAAAAGGATTGGAGGCGATACTAGAAATATGAGTCTTCTAAATGAGTTCATTTTGGACTAGGAATTGATCGATTTGCCGCTAAATGGCGGTGCATGTACTTGGAGCAATAAGCACGATGAACCGTTACTTTGCCGTCTAGACAGATTCTTGGGGTGTACGGCTTTTGATGAAAAGTTTGTTAGCGCGACGCAAACGGTGTTGGTTAGAACAGTGTCGGATTATAACCCATTGTTGTTAGACTTACATCCTGGAATCAAATCAAACTCAAGCTTTAAGATAGAGAACCATTGGCTAAAACACCCAGATTTTGTTAGGAAGGTGGAGATATGGTGGAATTCTATGGTTTTTATTGGCTCGCCTGATTACATTTTGTTTATGAAGCTTCAGAATCTGAATTTTTTATGGAATACTATGGTTTTTATCAAACAATGGAGCAGGGAAGTTTTTGGAAATGTGAGGAAGGAGGAAGATACTTTAATAGAGAATATAAAGCTTTTAATTTCAGCAGAAGAGTTGACAAACTTGTCTCATGATCAGTTACAAGACCGTGCTAATTTGATGGTGAAACTGGATACTGTTAAGGTGACTAGGGCGAGGATGACGTACCAAAGGGCGAAAGTAAAAGGATTCAGAGAGGGGGACAAAAATACTAAATATTTTCATCAAATCGCAAACGCTAAAAGGAGAATAAATTGCATAACAAAGTTGGAGGTGGAAGGGGTTGATGTATTTAATCAGGAGGTGATTAAGAAGGAACTACAACAATATTACACAACTCTCTTTACGGCTAAGGATCCTGTTTCTCCCACTCTTGATAATCTGACTTTTAAAAACATTGATGCAGCTCAACAGGATTGGTTGGAGCGACCTTTTGAAGAGGATGAAGTGATGGGTGATATAAAAAATTATGGTGCTAACAAATCACCAGGCCCAGATGGGTATAACATGGAGTTCTTTAAAGCTTGTTGGGGTTTTTTGCGGGTAGAAGTTATGGCGGCTGTTAAGGAATTTCACAATAAGGAAAGACTGGATTGGAGGTTGAATATGGCGTCCATGAAATTAATCCCTAAGAAAGAAGACTCGCCTACGGTTAAAGATTTTAGACCTTTGAGTCTAATTAGCAGTTTTTATAAGATAATCTCCAAGCTCCTTGCGGAGAGGATCAAGACTGTAATGTCTAGTTTGATATCTAATGCTCAAGGTGCTTTCATTAAGAACAAACAAATTTTGGATAGTATTCTTATAGCTAATGAGTGTATTGATAGCAGAATAAGGCAGCACGAACCGGGAATTTTATGTAAGATGGACATGGAGAAGGCATTTGACAATGTTAATTGGCCATCACTTTTCATTATCTTGAAGAAAAATGGATATGGAATGAAGTGGATTAGCTGGATTAGGTGGTGCGTAACAAGTTCTCAATTCTCTATTTTAGTGAATGGAAAAGCTACAAAAATAATAAGACCTTCGAAAGGAGTGAGACAAGGTGACCCGTTGTCACCATTTCTATTCCTTCTAGTAGTTGAAGTTATGTCTATGCTTCTTAATGAAGCAGTGGCAGACAATAGGATTGGTGGTTTTCAGGTAACGGAAGGAGGAACGGTGGTGTCGCATTTGCAGTTTGCGGATGACACATTAATAATGATAAACGCCACAAGGCTAGAAGTGAGGAGGCTTTTGGTGATTTTGCTTCTCTTTGAGGTGCTGACGGGTTTGAAGCTGAATTTAGAGAAGATCTCGATGACAAGTATAGGGGCTGATGATTTAGTGGAGGAGTTAGCGATGGAGTTAGGCTGTAAAAATGATCCATTACCTATTACTTATTTAGGTATGCCTATCGGAGCTTGCAAGAGATGTAGTTGCGGATTATCTCACAACTACACCCTCATTAGAATCCATTAAAATGATTCCTAAACCTAATTAATTTGATATGAAACTAAGAATTAAGGTACTAAAATTATAAAGAGACACAAATATTTTTACGTGGTTCGATCAATGTGATATACATCCACGGTGCTTCACTAGTGATTGTATGTGATTACATGATTTTACAATTGAGACTCCATTAATGAATATTTGGAGCTCTAGAATTTTGGGGAAGAAGATGATAAAGAAAATAAATCCCTCTCTAAAATTTTCTCTCTCCTCCTAAAATCATCCCCTCTCTCAAAATGTGTCTCTCCCCTTCCTCTCATGCCTAAATGGCTATTTATATGATTTTACACATTGGATAACAACTAATCTTTCCCTTAACTTCGGATCAAAGAATCATCATACGAACCTTCGCAAATTTACTTCACGAACTTCCTTTACTCGTAAAACGTTCTTCGTGATTTCTTTATCTTCGCAAAATATTCTATACTCGCAAAAATGTATTTTCTCTCCATAATTTCGTAAGTTATCATTTGCAGTGATATTCTGCTCCTACATCTTGCCTCTTTTTTCTTGAATATTGCTTGAAGAGCGATCTTTAAGAAAAAATCCGTTGTTGTAGTAATCTTTGATCTTTGTTGATGAAGGAACGAGCGAAAGAATACTAGTCTTGAAAAGTATATACTTGCCTCTATTCTTTTGCGAAGTCCCGGAATGTTGCGAAGTAAATAAGAAGTATCAACCATTGAAGTATAAGAAGTATGAAGTATCCTTGAAGAAGTATAAGAAGTACTTAATCCTCGAAATATATAAGAAGTATGAAGTATCCTTAAGAAGTACTTAATCCTCTAAATGTAAGAAATATTGCGAACCCATCATGCGAACTCTCACTCCATGTTATTTGCCTCATGCTATGCTGTAATGCAAATAAAAATTTAGATTAGTATTCAACATTTCTTTTATCAAAATTTCTTATTTTTTATTTATATGCTACTTCAAAATCTTTTTGTTTGTTTTGATTTCCTTTGTATTATCTATTTCATCTCTCTTGACAAATATTTTTCCATGGAAATGATCCTAATAGGTACCCCCTCATATGACGCTTTTGAGGTGCTTTGCCTTTTACGAGTATACGCCATAAAGGTTTGCCACTACTACTCTCCATGTCGAATATCATATCATTGGAAATAAAGTAAATTTTTCAAGAGAAATATATAAATTGATTTGTGCGAGATGTTTTTCTCGGTTTCTTTTGTAATTGTGAAATCTTGAGATCTTTGTAATTGTATAATCTTTGTAATTGTGTGATTGAATCGCTTTTTGTAAATCAAATCAAAAATCTTTTATTTTTTGTAAGTAAAATGTTTAAGGAAAGAGGTACTTAGCTTTCAGGTGAGTCGCAAAAACAAGTGTGAGAAGTGAGACTTGAACCCTTGACTTGCTTCTTGGATTTTCTCGTGACATACCAACTGTTCTAACTCTCTCTCTGTGGAGTGTTTCTGTGAAATAATCACCTATTTTTTCTTGCGAAGTACTCTTGCGAAATTATCAAAGACCATGCGAAGTAAACATTTGCACGAAGTAAACAAATATCTGCGAAGTATTCATGCTGCGAATATTCGCAAGATGAACATTTGCGAAGGAAACGTTTACGATATAATGTTTTTGAAGTGTTGGTGCTGCGAACGTTCGCAAGGTAAACATTTGCGAGGCAAAAATTTTGTGCGAATGGTGAGATTTGAACCCGCGTCTTCACGTTTGTTGATTACACCCATGACCATCTGTTCTATCGTTAAGTTGTGATAGAAAGTCCTCAATCAGCGAACTTACTATGATCTTCTTCTTAGCAATTATACTTCATTCGTGAAAAAATATTAAAAATGTTGCGAGTAGAGAAACTTGAACACGCGATGCTGAATTCCCTAGATTTGCTCATGACCATCTGTGATGGCTGCTGTTTGCGTTGAGGTTGTGAGATTCATACAAGTTATTCTCTTTTAATCGCTCTGTGTATATCAAAAATCTGCGAAAAAAGGATTCGTGTATGGGGAGATTCGAACATGCGATGTTAAGCTTCTCTTCTTCGTAGCTGACCACTTGTGCTAACTTCTTTTTGCAAAATAATGAAGTAATATTGCGAACTAATTCTTTGTTCTCTGTAAAAAAGAAGAAAATTATGCTCGCAAACAAATTCGAACTTGCGACCTCTCTGTTATTCATTAACACCTGAACCAATTTCACGAATTCCTGTTTGTGACAAAATTCACAATTTCTGCATCTTATCTTCATCTCCTGAACATGTAAATCTTCAACTAAAACTTCCACTTTCCCCTTGAATTTCACCGCAACAACTAATCTTTTCTCTTATTCTTTTCATATCTTTGAATTGTTGATGATGTTTACTCCCTGAAAGTGTATCTTCTTCCATGAGATTTCCATTTTTGAACCTAAAATTTGTAGATCTAGAAAAATGTGAACAATAACTAATCTTCATGAAAATTTATTGAACCAACAAGTTACAGGAAGGATAAATCCTTTACTCTTCCCCTCCTTCTAGCGCCAATTATGTAGTTGCGGATTATCTCACAACTACACCCTCATTAGAATCCATTAAAATGATTCCTAAACCTAATTAATTTGATATGAAACTAAGAATTAAGGTACTAAAATTATAAAGAGACACAAAGATTTTTACGTGGTTCGATCAATGTGATCTACATCCACGGTGCTTCACTAGTGATTGTATGTGATTACATGATTTTACAATTGAGACTCCATTAATGAATATTTGGAGCTCTAGAATTTTGGGGAAGAAGATGATAAAGAAAATAAATCCCTCTCTAAAATTTTCTCTCTCCTCCTAAAATCATCCCCTCTCTCAAAATGTGTCTCTCCCCTTCCTATCATGCCTAAATGGCTATTTATATGATTTTACACATTGGATAACAACTAATCTTTCCCTTAACTTCGGATCAAAGAATCATCATACGAACCTTCGCAAATTTACTTCACGAACTTCCTTTACTCGTAAAACGTTCTTCGTGATTTTTTTATCTTCGCAAAATATTCTATACTCGCAAAAATGTATTTTCTCTCCATAATTTCGTAAGTTATCATTTGCTGTGATATTCCGCTCCTACAAGAGAAGTGCTGCAATTTGGGATGTGGTGATCAGGAGGATGAAGAAGAAGCTGGCGCATTGGAAGAGGAAGTTTCTCAACGAAGCAGGTAGAGTAACTTTAATCAAAAGTTCTTTACAAAGCATTGCCACCTATTTTCTATCTATGTATTACCTTCCCGTCTCGGTGGAGAACAAGTTAAACAGTATAATGCGTAAATTCTTATGGGGGGAGGATGATGAAACTAAGAAGATGAGCTGGGTGTCTTGGAAGAGAATTTGCAAGTCAAGAAGAAAAGGGGGTTTAGGTATAAAAAAATTTGAGAAGGATTAACATATCTTTATTGGCAAAATGGCATGGGAGATATTGCAAGGAAAAAACGGCCTGGTGGAGGAATACAATGAGTGAGAAGAAGAATTCAGATGCGGCTTTTTTAGTTCCTGTAACGCCCCGATTTTCCAAACCCGGAGTGCTACTTGGAAACCATAGCCGAGGCCCGACTACTAAGCCCAAGCTCATTAAATAATTTATTCAGGCTTATTTAGTTTATGTTCATGTTACCATTTCTGTCGCAGCGGAAAACTTAGAAATTCATTTCGGAAGATCTAACCGTTGATTTTAACGTAAATTTTTAAGTCACTAGAAAACAAAACGCATTTTGGTTCTCAAATAAAATATTAACACCATTCAGGTCTTAAGATTAATTTAATAAGTAGCAATTTCAACACCATATTGTAAAACCGAAAACATACCAAGGTAGATTCCTAGAATTTTACAGCGTTTCCAACTATGAATTTTCACGTCTTAAAAAAAAGATTAAGCATAAAGGACTAATTAAAGCTTCAAAAATAGTTATCTAGCTTCACTACAATTAATCTAACTTGATATTAACAAATATCAATAAAGACTCATCAAAATTATTAAGCACTCATAGTCATGGCTAATTTATAAACAACTCATAAGATAACAAAACCATATTTTTATGACTCTACGTGCTGGACCGCTAAGCGCCTGCCTACGTACCCAAAAGGATCAAGCACGACTGTAGTTCATCAGACGATGCACCAAATGCACAATCAACAATTTTAAGATGATCAAATCATTAAGGTTAAACTTACCCAAGACACTTATTCGACCCATTTAAAATAATCAAATTAATCAACTGAAGAAAAGAGAACCAAATTAATCAACTGCTCGCCCCAGGGAGCCAACACATGGAAACACCACATCCATAAACAATAATTAAATTCAATCAATCCGCTCGCCTTAGGGAGCCAACATATGGAAACACCACATCCATAAACAATAATAAATTCAATCAATCCTCCCACCCCAGGGAGCCCCACGTGGGTTTAGGAAACAAAAACCGTTCCCAAGGATATCTCGTATCCCGTCAGAAAATATAATACAACAATAAATTCAATCAATCCTCCCACCCCATGGAGCCCCATGTGGGTTTAGGAAACAAAAACCGTTTCCAAGGATATCTCGTATCCCGTCATAAATAATTTTTAAGAATCACAATCTATGGACCGCAGCCCAACATTCATAATCATGCTCACAACATCGATTATCATTCATATATATTAATGAAAACATGCAAACATAAATTTAATTTAAATAAACTTAAATAAGAAGATTTTTGATTGTGTTGCGCCTACCTCAATCGCAAGCAAATAATCATACGGAAGAACAATACCAAACGAACTAGCAATTCCCTTTTTGTTGGAACCATAATCCAAAGCTGAATAATATTGAAGTCTTTTTCTCCCTAGAACATTTCTTTCATCTATTTTACTATGTAATAATTATCTCCTAATATCTGTATCTAACCCCAATAACACCACTAATAAGTTATCATTACACAAAACATCATCATTACATAAAACATTATCATTACATAAAACTTTTTCTTTAACTTTTTCTTTTCCCACATAAAACAAGATCATAAATACATTAAAGTATTAAATCTTAGAGCTGGGCATAAGCTCAAAATCAATAAGTTCATTCAAACCAAGAGTTTGCAAGAAAATACCGTTTTAAACCACTTACTCAAAGATATTACCATGGGCTTCGTTTCAAAACAAAATGCGATAAATCTTACCATTTTAGAAACCGGAGAATACCTCCTTTCACACAAAAATCATTAACAAAGCGATGAAAATCAAATAGTTTAAATAACAAGAGAAGTAGGCATAAAACAACCGTAGAACATTTCTGAAATTCAGATTGTATAGTTTGTGTTAAAAAAATTGTTTAGACTTCATTACACAACCAAAATGAGTGATTCTTATCTCATTTTAAAGAAGAGAGAATAAGGTATTATATAAAAAATATGACCAAAAACAATAAATTCCTTAACAGGTCTAATTCACCTCAGTAAAACCTTTCAGTGCAAATAGCTTCAGAAAACCTACAGTTTTGAGAGTCCAAACTTAAAAATTCACACAAAATTCATTGCTCAACCAAATGCATTGGTTCTTGGATCATTTTAAAGATTAAAAGATAAGATTTCATGTAAAAATGTTAGGTAAAAATTGATGAGTTTTAAATATGTTTGAAAGTACCTAAGAAAATCTGCACAGAAATTACATTTTCAGAGATTGCAGTTTCGACAGTGTACATTCAAAAATTCGTATAAAAATCATTACACAATGAAATTCAGAAGTTTTGGTACCATTAGAAATCTAAGAAACTCAACTTTAACATAAAAATTATAAACATAGGTGATAATATACATAACTATGTTTAAATCTCTCAACCAAAACGGACAGAAGTGATATCCTTCAGAAAATTCAGTTTTGATGGTCTGTAATCAAAAATTCGTGCAAATATCATTACACAATGGAATTTAGCAAACTTGGTCTTGTTGAAAAGAAGAAAGACTCTACTTTGAAATAAAAATAATAACCAGAAGAAATCAAGTATCAATCTGATCTAAAAAGTCTCAAATAAACAAGACAGTTACCAAGTTCTTCAGAAATTACAGTTTTGGAAGTCTATAATCAAAAATTCGTGTAGAAATCATTACACAATGGAATTTAGCAAACTTAGTCTTGTTGGAAATATGAAAGACTCTAATTTGACATAAAAATTATAACCAAAAGATATCAGGTATAAATAGGATCTGAAAATTCTCAAATAAACAGGACAGTGACAAAGTTCTTCATAGATTATAATTTTGGAAGTCTATACTCAAAAATTCACCCAGACTTCATTACTCAACGGAATCAGTTGATTCTTGGCTAGTTTTAAAGAAGAGAAGGACCTTTTTTCCATAAAAAATATAAGTAAAAATAAGAGACACAGAAACTGGGTGATAATCTAACCATAAAACAGGACAGAAAACTGTTTCAGAACTCCTTGAATTGCTTCTAAATTGAATTTCAAGAGAAAGTAAAGATCAATTCCAATAAATTGAGAGTAGCCATGGATTATTCAAAGTAATGAAATTAAATTCAAATCAGTTTTAAAGAAGAGTTTTACCCTTATCTTTTGTGTAGCAAACAGATCCAAATCAAGCCAATCGATCAAACGACGTAACTAAGCTTCAAATTTAAGTTTTGTGATAATTTCTTTTGTTTTCTGTTTTTCGAAAAAGAATTGTAGAGTGAAACCAAGATATGGTTTTTGAAACAAAAATCAGAAGAAAATGTTTATAAGAGAAAGTAAAAGGTCCAAAATTCCCTTCTTTCAATTTGAACTCGACACATACACAAGGCGCGTGTCATTTTGCGGAAATTCTAGTATAAACAACTCTATTAACGTTTGTGCATACTACGGGCAGGCTCACACAAAGAGAAATATAATTTCTCTGGCAAAATCCAAGTGTTTCTCAACCAAAACACAACAACAACTAGATTTAACACTCCACATTATGTTAGTTCTAATCTTCCAATCCAAATGGATTGGGTTCGCACCCTAATATTTTATAAAAATAACGTGGGTATTACAGTTCCCATGCAGACTACATAACCAATGGGTCATAGTACATGGTACAGTAACCTGCAGACAAATAAAGATTTTTATTATGCGGTGAATCTTCGAGTTCAGAATGGGAAGACGGTTAGGTTCTGACATGATTGGTGGATCGATAAAAGAGCTCTAAAAGATAAATATCCTAGACTTTATAGGATCGGCAAACAGAAGAATGACTCGATAGCTAATATGAAAAATAGGGCTTGGAATTTTGTCTTTTCCAGGGGTCTTAATGCAGCTGAGAGCATTGATTTACTGGAGATCAAGTATGATATGAGAAACGTTAATCTGGTGCAGGAGTTGGAGGACGAGATTGATGGGGTGTGCACTGCTAAGGCTTTATATACCAAGTTGGAAGAGACAGATGATGATTGGGAGTTTGCGAATGTAGCTCACAGCAAGCTGGCGCCTCCTAAGGTGGTTTTCCTTTTATGGGCTGCACTGCATGACTCTGTTCCTACTAGAGGAATGCTGCAACACAGACGTGTGACAGTGAGTTCTAGTTTATGCATGTACTGCGACAGAGAAGACGAATCCCTTGATCACCTGTTCTTACACTGCATCAAGGTGAAGGAGTTATGTGATTATTTCATGGAGTCTGCGCAGGTGAATTGGGTTATCAATGCCAATTTAGCTACTTGCTTACAGAGCTGGAATTTACAGGGAGCTTCAAATAAAATTAAGACGGTTTGACATCTAATTCCCTATGCACTTTGCTGGGAGATATGGCTGGAGAGAAACGGCAGGGTACATGGTAGAAGACCTAAATCTAAAGACGAGTTGATTTATGCGGTGAAACTAGACATTATCATGTGGAGTTCTAGCACGGAAATCTTCAAGAATTACTCTTCAACTCAATTGTTGTTCCAATGGGAAGATATAATGGCTATGAGATAATTCCCTGTTTATTATTGTTAGTGGTTTCGGAGTAAAGCTCCTCTTTGTATATTCTCTGTAAATCTCTTTTCTCTTTCAATATATCATTTTTCTTTCAAAAAAAAAAAACTTTTGAATCTGACCAAAAACAGTTAAAGAACACTGATAACTGTTCTGCTTTACCGGCAATGTACCCAAATGTTACCTACGATTGTATATCCTACGGTTAATCTCTGAAATCCCTGAAACATAAGGTACAAAATACACGCTAAAGAACTTAAAAGCAACTAAGTAAGCGTGCTTGAAAATTCAATCAAGGAAGCAAGCGCTTACTTAAGCCTCAGTAGAGTAGATTCCTGCCAGCAGTTTCTATACCCGCAAACCTGCACACGAAGATAGGCAGTCTTAATTAAATAATTGAGTTTATCCTTTAAAACACATTTACCCTATAAATATGAAGAAGAGAAACTGTAAGGTGAAAATCTGCTGAAAAGAAAAGTAAAAGTAATTTAAGAGAGGACAACAACCACTATACGGTATATGGAATACGTCATTGTATTAGATATATTAGAGTAAGAACAAAATGCAGTGACAAAGCTCGTCTTTATGACAATCATAAACTTCAAGGATAAAGAAACGAACGATGATGAATTTACGGCCCTATCATAATGTGGGTTGCTGGTTACCTTCTCTATCACAATAGAGATACATATATACTCACCTGGATTGAATATGATAAGCTTAGTCAAAAAAATGACGCTAAAGCAAACAATGAAGATTTGGCGCTTCTTCAACCTAAAATGATTGGCAACATGAAAAAGTCGACCCTTCTATGCGTCTTGCCACCCCTTCAATGGCTCGAGGGTAAGAGATGAATTATTCATATACGAAAGAAACAATTGGAATAAATTAAAAATAAGAGTACCAAATAAAATAAAAATGATTGTTTTAATAGTAGAAGATAAGAAAATATCGGGAGTGCTACAGCTACACTTCCTCCACTCCCTTTCTCCACTCCTTTTCTCCATTATGTGTCATCGTTCTTAGTCCTTGATCTTTGGATTGAGATTAGCAGGGAGTCCTATTATTATTGGGTTAACCAACAGATGCTTGACACATATGCGAGGGAAAATATTGGGGGACACTAGTGGGGGAAGGGAAGCATTTTCGAGAAAATATCATACTCCCTCTATTCCACTTTAGTTGATGTTTTAGGAGTTTACACGTAAATTAAGAAATAGAGAGAGATATAAAAGTTTTTTATGTATACCTTTGAGAAAAATCTTCAAACATTAATTGCTATTAGTGTAATTGAAAATAAATTTATGGTTCCAGGACAAAATGTTAGGGTAATGTTTGTAGTTTTGTGGGAAAATATAAAAACTATCAAGTAATGTGGAACAAAAAAATAACCCTAATCACTCGTCTAAAGTGGAACGGAGGAAGTATGACATCTGGTTGGGTCTTTGGTTTTTGTTTCCGATTGATAATTGACAACACATGATTTTTCATGACTTTTGGTTATTCTAATGATATATCTCATCCAAACACTAGCACCAAGAAAAGTTCACTTTGTGGTGGTGGAGATACACCAAGCTCTATAGGTCTGTAGCTCATCATAATAGCTAGCCTAAACTTGGTTTAAAATCAAGGTTGAAAAGATAATAATTTTGGATCCAAATAATTTGAGAATTTAAAGTAGATTGTTTACGGTGGATTTAATAGATTCATAATATTAAGCAGACTATGACAAAGTAATGTGCAGCTTAATATACTCAGGGGCGGACGCAATGTAGTGCAAGGGTGTGCAATTGCACACCCTTGAATGTCAAATATCTCTAATGAGACTTGGTTTTGCAAGCCCAAATGAAGGGTCAATTGATTTTTGCACCCCTAAAATTCAAGGAGTCCAACCGTATCCTCCCACATGGAGTTTATCTACCTGAACGTAATTCACTCTTGTCAATTAGCTCAATTTCTTATCAATTTCACTTATTTCATTTCCATGATTATGGGCTATGTGAGAATGCATTTTATGTCTTTGGTTGGAATTCTTAATTGAATTTCGAAGTTTTATACGATGGAACGATCGTGTGTTTTGCGGATGACAAAACTAGAAGTATCTTGAGAAATTTTTTTCGTCTTTGGTAAGAACCCACAGTATGTTCATTTTTTGTTGCGGCATGGACAGTGACACTAGTTATACTCGCACAAAGTCGCCGATCTTTGTATCTGTACACCAAATGAAGCATATATCCCATCCAAGACCTCTTGTTGTTGAGCTTGCACTTTGTGTGTAGTAATTTAACTGCTATCAACCTCTATTAGGTGGCTGCAATGTAAATTTTGATGTACTACGGAATTTCGTCTCTTGTTATTTCATTTTGTAGTTGTTTTTCTTGCACCCCCTCAGTTGAAATTCTGGCTCCGCCCCTGAATATACTGGGGATTATTTCAAAAAAAAAAAAATCATATGCTGGGTGAATGTATTTTGGAGAAGAATAAAAAAAAAGACTAAGAAGTACTACATCTAGACGATAACTTCGATTTATGGGACTAACTCATACAGACCTAGAAGAGTAGTTACAAACCGATGAGGCTTGACAGCTCGCCAAAACATGAAGATTGCATCTCCATCGTATAATTTTATGCAGCCTTCTTCCAAAGGTATATGTACAAAGAGAGTTTTCCATCTTACTTATCGTTTCTAAGTTGTGAAAGTAAGATATGTACGTTTCCATGGCAGCACACTGCAAAACACGTCTAAGACTTAAAAGGTAACTGTTAGAGCACTGCTCGGTCGAACTTGCAAGCATTGCTATCTTAAGATTGTTTGTCAAGTTTAGTTGATCAAAAGTATATCTTGATTTCTAGTATACTTATAGTTATATCTCGGATTAGGGTAGAAGTGTGTAGTTGATCTTTAGACTTCACAACGTTCACCAATTGAAGAAGCAGATCTACTGAAGAGCTTATAGGAACTTCGACGACAAAAGGTATGTGAAGACTGAAACTTATCTATCACTCAAAAGTCTATTCAATTATATATACTAATAAGACTAAGTCGTATATATATATAGACTTTGTGTTATACACATTTGAAATTTCGAGTCGAGTTTATTATATAACTCTCGAAATACGAGATTAAAGCTTAGAATGCTTCATCATATACTTGAAAACTTTAGTGGTAAACAATTCTTTGTTGGAAACTAAATATTGTGTCAAGATGATCATGTGAAAATTACCTTGAACATCTTACATGATTTGTGTGAGACAATCATTTGATGTCAACTTGGAACGTTTCGTATTGATTAAATAATCATTTGAAAAGTACTTGAAGCTATTGGTATCTGTAAGATTACCAGTGTTGTCTTCTAAGGATGTTTCAAATCAATTAATGATAGGTTTAAAACTGCTATCAATGTCTAGATACAGCACAATATGCATACCCAGTATGCGAACCGTGAAATACTAGTTGGGTTCAGAACTCTTTTTTGCGCATTGTGTTTGCGATCATGTTTACCTGTTGGGTCTGGAACTATTGTTTGCGAACTTTGTTTGTGAACAACAAGACTAGGTAAGGTCCGGAACTATAGTTTGCGAACTCAGTGGGTAGGTTCTAAATCGGCAGTTGACAAGGTGTTCGCATACTTTATATGCAAATAATTTGTTTATACACATGAACTCAGGTTCGTTTGCGAACTAAAGTACCTTAATGTCAATGCCTTTAAGGTATGCGAACTCGGTTTGAAAACCGTGGCATTATGTTCATGAATTGGTTCTTGTATAAGTACTTTGTACACTTACAAACCAAGCCAAATATGTTTCAAATGCTTCATGGATATTTCTATGAGATAGTGAACATTTGAAAAACTTTCTTAAAAACACATTTAGATACATTTGATTATCTAACATGATTGATTGATTATCGGATTGAGTCTAGAAGTGTTAGATGAATATAGCTAAGATAAAAGTGTTTATATGGCTACTTCGGTTAACTGTTATTGATCCAACTTGTTATACACGTTTAGGTACGGTTCATCCATATCTAAATATAGGTATATTTTATTTGTGTGTATGAAGCTAAACCATCTAACGATGGAGATTGATTACTTATTTTCTAAGCAAACTTAGCTTGAATCTTAACTCAGGAGTTCATCTAACGATGGATATTAATTGCTTTGTTACTAAGCTATCTTAGTGTAGATGGTGGATTTTCGACAAAGGCTAAAATTGTAAACCCATAATTATACTAACTTTTGATGCAGCAATCAGACGTGAGTATTAAGACACGGGTCTCTCATCGAACCTCTGACTGAGAATACTGTCTCTCAGAGTACATGCATATATGTAGTCTCTCGGCTAGACAACGGCATATCTCATGAATACTGAACACTTCAGTAATTATTTCTATATAGAATCACAAGATGGACGGCTCCTAGACATCTTGCTCTGCTAGTATAGAGCGATAACGTTTTCAGGATACAAACAACGAGTTTACCCTGACCATATAAAGGATATGAAGCTCCAGCAAGCTCATATCGGGATAATTATGCTCCTAGACAGCTTGCTCTGCTAGTATAGAGCCACAAGTTAATTATTCCTAAGTTCTTGGATTCATCCATTGAATTTCCGAAAATATTCAAATATTTTCGCAGTATTTCATTACTGCAAACCATGGTTCTTCCCAGCAGAATTCTATGGGTTAGTTATAAACATTCAACACACGACGTCTGAGCTACCTCTGAGTAAGCCCCGATTTAAATGGTACAAGTGTATTCAACGACGATGCACTAACAATCACTGTACGAACAAGTATTCCAAAAGACGACGAGACGATGAACCTATGCAAAATAGAAAGGAAAATAATAAAAAAAATAAAAATTGACCAAAGCGCTGGGAGCATGGGCCCACTGACTGGACGGACGTGCCGTGGTCAATCCCACTCCAGTTTTATATTTTTATCATATTTTTTGTTATTTTCCTTGAGTTTATGAAAATCCTTTCACTTGAACAAATATCCTTCGTTTTGGGGAAACTCCTCAATTTCATGGTGTTTCCTTCACACCAAGGAAATAATATAAAATTAGGGAAAATATGGTAGATCCGTGATCATTGGCCAACCGGCCACGACTTGATCCCAACCGGCCCCACACCTCATGGTTCCTCATTATTTTGCTATTATTTCCCTGATTTCATGAAAACTCCTTAATCTCATGATACTTCTTTGATCCCATGAAAAACAATATAAAATTAAGAAAACCCGTGGGACCGGGCCATAGCCGGCCGGTCATGCCCTAACTGGCCCCACATGTTTTATTTTATTATTACTATATTTTTCATGTTTCCTTAATCCCATGAAAACTCTTGATTTCATGATATTTCCTTCAAATTATGGAAAATACACAAAATACATACATAAAATTAAGGAAACTTGTTGGACCAGGCCCAAGCTGGCCGGTCATTCCCTAGTCGGTCCCAAAAACCCATTATTTTATTATTATTTTTATGTTTCCTTGATTTTATGAAATTCCTTGATTTCATGACATTTCCTTCAAATTATGAAAATCCTTTCAAATCATGAAATAATACATAAAATAAAAGAAAACTCACGGGACCATGACTTTGCCGGCTAACCATGCTCAAGCCGGTCCCACATGCCTTTATTTTATTATTATTAATATTTTTGTTTCCTTCCTCTCATGGAAACTCTTTGATTTCAACAAACTCCTTGGTTTTATCATATTTCCTTAAAATCATGAAAAATATTATAAAAAATAGGAAAACATTGTGGGACGGGCTCCTTGGCCGTCCAGCCTTTCCTTGGCCATGACCGTTCCTACATTTCATGATTCCTTCATTTTTTATTATTTTCCTTCATCTCATGAAGGTTTTGACGGTTTTATCAAAAATCTCCGATTTATTCATATTTTCTCAAATGGATGCTCAATTGCACGCCAGAAAATATAAAAATTCTCAGAACTGAGATACGAAGACTTTGACGACGTGAGCATGTTAACTTGACCGACTAGGGTTGGATCCTTGGCTCGCAATGAGCCGGTCCCGTGTATTTTCACGGTTCGACCTAATTTACGCAATTGCATGTATTAGGTCCAAAACTCTTCCAAACAACTTGGAACTTCATGAAACGATCATCATTTGATCTCTTGACCACCCAGGGCCAGTTTCATGACCCCTTGGTCGGTCCCTCATCTCTTCATAATTAATTAGGTTTTATTACCTAAGGCTCAGATGAGCATTTTTCGAATAAACGATTAAACCAACATTTGATCATTCTTTCATCAAAAAATCACCAATTCTTCAAGAGGCCTTGGTATTTTCTCACACAAGCATATGGGAGATGTATGGTCGACCCACGGTCCCATGAAGCCGTCCCTCCTTCATTCCATGGTTAATTTTCAAATAAACCATCAATTGATCAGATTAGGGTTTCTGAGTCCAAGGACCATAATTCCAGATTCAAACACTAATAATTTTATGACGATCTCATGATCAGTATTCTTATTAATTATACTCGGTTCAACTACCAATATTTTAATTAATGTTTTATTTTGGTCACGCTACCAATAATTCATCAGATGAGCAATACTTGCTCAGATCAAGCAATATTGATTCAACTATCAATAATCAACAAATCAGAGCAATACTTGCTCGCCTCAGCTATCAACGTGAGAATCATGCCCACGTTCAATTCATGAGTTTCATAACATTTTACAAAATCATGTTCAACTCAGTAAATACATGGACTCATCGTCCCATTAAAACATGAAGTCAACAACTGACTAAACTAACCACGAGACGTCAATATTGTCACTTGGGGGGATATCAACTAGGGTTTTGGTCTGGCGGTCTACGGCACGTGTGTTCAAACACACGATGGAATGTGGGAAAGTCATGCAATTAGTTGAAGGAATTAACAAAGTAGTGGATGGAAAATCAACCAAGTCTCCGCACGATGAGCAACTGGTTTCAAACACGATTTCCAATTCCCCACTCTTTGATTCCATAAACTGTCACACTTCATGGGATCATGGTGTCTACAGTTCCAGAAATATAAATAAGTCTCAGAATCATGATTGAAATACGAACTAGAGGAACAAGAAAAACAACGACAACAACAACAAGAATCTCACGTCTCACTGACAATACGAGATCAACAACTCATCAATTGAGCAATTACTCTCAACTGAGCAATTTCAATCATTCAGAACTTATCATATTCAGAATTCACAACACACCTACAATCTCAGATCACCATTGATCTCACGCATTTCTCATCTTCCCTCCTACTGATCAACACATTATCTCTTGTGACCGAATTTACTCTAGAATGACCATTGTCTTGGTTTAGGCCGGATTACTACAGAGTGATCTCTCGAATTAGAAGCACCCCCTTTGCAGCGGTACAACTGTGTGAGGTTAAACATTTTGCTCGGTTCAAGGAGTCTCCTCTGTACGGTCGTCTCCTAATTCCTTAA
Source organism: Papaver bracteatum (assembly GCA_023529315.1). NCBI lineage: Eukaryota > Viridiplantae > Streptophyta > Magnoliopsida > Ranunculales > Papaveraceae > Papaver > Papaver bracteatum. The sequence goes on along the minus strand of JAJJWX010000526.1, from coordinate 1,318,418 downwards.
AAACCAGCAAATCATTTTTCCCCATCTACAGATTGGCGACCACAGTGGGAGATTAATCTCTCGGTTGCAATCTCTCATTTTCACAAGATGGTTGGTCTTAGGTCAGGATCGGTTATAAATCCTAACACTAATATCGCTAGCACCAGCAATAATGAAAACATCCCGGAAACTTTTCCGACCACTAACACTGATGGTGGTGACATTACTCCTCCTCATGCCCACGTGGAAGATCATCCTTTGTTCGGCCAACACCCTGAAGAAGTCAGAGGAAGTCCAACACCTACCATTGCTGATATTATCAAAGCGCAAGAGACTCTTGCAAAAAATCAGATGGATATGACTGCAGCACAACATAAATTATTTGACCATCTAAAGACTCTTACTGACAAATTGTCCGAGAAAACTCAAGAAAAAGGGAAAGATAAGGAAAAGTCCCCAGATGTTGCTGATCCCGAGGTAATTCCAATTCATACAGTGGATGACGACGAAACCAACAAAGTTCTGGGAAATTCATCAACAAAGGAATCATCAAACTTCATCACCCGGGAATACTTGGAGCGTCTTCTGGAGAATCATGGAAAAGACAAGACATCACATGTCCATCGTCACCAACCCCCTTATCCTGCTGCGACACAGAGGATTCCCATTCCTAAAGGTTATGTTTCTCCAACTTTCACTCTGTATGATGGGACCGGCAATGCTCGAGAACACGTCTCTCGCTTCCTCGAAGCCTTAGGAGAACATGAACATAATCATGTTGTTCGTCTCAAGGAATTTTCAAAATCTCTGAAAGGCAGGGCATACACTTGGTACAACAACATTGCACCCGGAACTATCAAAAATTGGGGAGAAATGATTAACGCCTTCTATAGGAAGTACTTCTTTGTGTCAGAGCAAGTCACTCTCTCTGATCTTGGAAGGATGTTTCAGAAAGTAAGTGAAAATCCCAATGACTATGTGAAAATATTCAGAGTCCAAGCCATTAATTTTCATGATCCAAATGTCACTGAGCAACAACTGGTAGATTTGTGCATCAATGGCATGCTCCCGGTATACAGATCCCTACTAGAGAATCTCTGATTCCAGACTTTATCAGAACTCCACGAAGCCGCGAAAAGGTCATCAACTACTGCAGCTGCTCTGTTAGAAAGAGCAAATTCTACAAAGACTGAAGAAGCACGAGATACTCCTGGGAGAAGATGTCTGATCAACAAGCAGTACAACCTGCAGCCTTTCATAAATGTTGTCACGGAAGGGAGCAAACGGAAAGCTGAGCCGCAGCGCAAGCATACTTCTTCCACCCCTTCAAAGGCACAAAAAAAGGATAACGTGCAAACTTTTCCTCAGCATACAGAGGATCCAGAAGCACCTGAATTTCCTTGCTCCATTGAAGAAGTCATCGAATTGCTATAGGCCTGGATTCAAGATGGTGCAATCAAATTACCATATGTCAAAAAGGAGCCAACCGAAGAGGCCATGGAAAATCCTCGGTACTGTCGCTTCTATAGGTTTGTCAGCCATCCCACAAGTGATTGCAAGACTTTGAAACGCATATTCAGAGAAAAGGTTGAGTCAAGAGAACTTAATCTTGGAGCTGAAGGAGCGCACAGATATCCTCTCCCTGTCAGGACTTTCTCTATTTCTAAAGTACCTGTCAAGGAAGCAGTTCAGTCATTGATAGAACATGTCTACGAATTTCTCTATCTGTCAAAAGCGCAAAGGGGAGACATGTTTATGGCTTTAAATCACATAGTTTCCTGGAAATGCCTGCTGATTATAGATGTACCTCCTGAACCTTCAGCCACTGACAAAGAAATATATGACTGGGGACTGCTCACCACAGTGCACATTAAAGGAAATGAATTCAAAAGGACATTTGTTGATGTTGGTACTACTGTCAACATCATCCCTTTGAAAATTCTTAGGGCTACCGGTATTACTCGACAAGAGGCTACTCACGCTCCCATAGCAATCAGAGATCATGAAGGTATTTCTAGAGATGCATATGGCTTCATCACTCTCAAAGTTACAGAAAGTTTGGTCTGCACTGAGACCAAATTTTACATAATCCGGGAAGACCCTGGATATGACATGATCCTTGGAAGGACTTGGATCCATACTGGAAGGCTAACCTTAACGCCTTCAGCACACTCTATTACTGACAGAGATTCTGAGTCGGAAGAAGAAGCGGAGGACGCCCCACCATTTGAGCATCTGAAGGAAGTTGAAACCTTGATGGGACTTGCGCAAGAATCCGGAGAGAGTCCACGTGCCTTTGTCAAAAGGTTTCGATCTCAGGCAAGTCTTATTCCTATTCATGCTCCAATATTATCAATGTTCAAATATGCTACTTTGGTCCAGGGACTTCTCCCCACAACCAATTTAGCAATTGCAAAATGCTATGAGTGGATCATCTCGCCACAACAATATTTCACTCAATGGTTGAGTCCATAATGTCCTCAAGTTGATCATCCAATCAGGTGATTCATTGTGGAAGATGTGGCCAAGCATGACAAGCATTACGAGGGATACTCCCACCTGCGCGAGTGTCCACCTGTGCCACAATCGTGGAGCCGCACCACACAAAGAATTCCGAATCAACAAAAGATATTCAAGGCACGAATGACCAAACCCAACAAATTCTGTGAAGGGAACTTAGTTCTCAAAGCAGCCCAGCGCAACCTTCACTAGTCAAAGAAAAGGTATGTTATTTTCACATGAATCCTTAATTGCATCCATCTTTTTACGAAGCCACTTCACATTGAAACCAAGTCTTTCAGAATTCTCCAAGTTGAACTCTCAATCAAAGAGTACATATGGAGTCACAGTATTCCTGGCCCTAGTGCATATATCATTTACAACATGCAAGATAACACTTTCCTATATTGTTAAAGAAGAAGCACGCATTGGGTCTCTAGTAACAATGATGTGACCAAATTTCTTCCATATTTTCTCATACAAATTGGCATATCCAATGGGAACGCCAAATCCACCAACTAGTCTGTGGTATGGGAGTGATGCATCGAACAGAGGATCAAAATCAAATCCCGCACTTGGGTATTCATGCACAATTATACTTTTTTCAATTACTGGAGCAACTTCTACAATCAGGGAAACAATTTCTTCAGTATCTTCTGCTAGTGTCTTGGATTCTTCTATCACTGAAGCAGCGACAATCTGGGTCTCTATGACTTCATCAGAAATACTTTCCTGGCCTTGAAGTGCAGAGATAGTTTCCTCCTTATCAATAACCTCGGGGTCGCTCGTTTTGTCATTTTGGGTTCCTTCATTCTCAACTTCGGTATTTTGCACCTAATACGAAGATTACATGAGATTAGGATCATCCAAGAATGAAACCAAAAGAAATCATGAACTATAGAATACAATTGTTCTAACATCATCAAGGTTCTTTCATTATACATGCTAGATGTCAGCAAGTAACGTGAAAGTCACAAAAAACACGTTTTACGACAACCTCGCCTGAGAAGATTGTACACTTCCCTGTACGAAACGACGAACTGGGAGCAATTGGTGAAGAATCAAGGGTTGATTTATATACCATTCTCTTTGTACGGGTGTTACCTATAACATGTCAAAATTTCATAGCAATCAGATGAACGAGAAAAATGATGTGGTCGAAACTCGGGACTACACGACAGCTGAAAATTTCCTGAAAGTCTCCTGGATGTTTACTGTTTTGTCTATTTCGGCCCCTGAACGTGCTCAAAACTTAAAAATCTTTTTTTATAAAGTTTGGAAATTTCCAGGGCTTAAGGATGCATATGCGGATCATGAAAATCTGACATCAGACGAAGATTCAACGACGTTTTTCCTAAAATACTGAGTTCTGAATTTTCTGGTGACTATTTTCGTCGAAACTTGTCATATGTTCACATAAATTCTCATTCATTCACTCATATATCAGAAAATATATACTTCTATGGATAAAATACAAGAGGAATACTTACTTGGGTGGTCTCCGAAGCGTTCAAGGAATCATAATTGCTCGCACCAACGTCGACAACTCCATTACCTTCGTTTGGTTTTGAACTCTGGGAGTTTTCTTTATCGCCATCCTTCGAGCGAGCATCACTAACACTCTCTACTTCCATGGAGACATTCTCCTGTACATATTCTCGACAATTAGTATTTTATTCACAAAACATCATAATCCGTTATATGAAGGAATACTTACTTCAGCTTCTTCTTCAACACCCGAGTCAGGAACCGTCTGCCCAGTAGTAGAGAACTGAAAACCGTCAATACTCGATGGAGTAAAATTCTGCAACAAAATAACAAAGTGGGTTTTTAGATCCTAATTATACGGATGAGAAGAAGTCATGATGCAAGAGATATCGATAACTCACCAAATAAATCACTGGGGACTTTATGGTGTTAGGTAACATTTTATAATTCTTACTTATGCCTTCTCCGCCGTGAACGATTGCTTCAATTTCTGAGAGGTATACATCAATTCGTGGTCTTACATTACGGCGGCCCTGTGAAAAAGAGAAATTTCGATTCAATGATCAAAACACAATCATTACAACCCTATGAAGACTTCAGAAGATACTTACTGGTGAACATCCTGGAGACGTTTTTCGTTTATCACTACCAGGGAAATGCTTCAATCTTGGTCGAGTAGCAATCATCTCAAGGGAAGAAGGCTCCTTCACTAAAGTTTGCACATCTCTCATGAAATCAAGTAAACGCTTGAGATGTTGATCCCAAAAATCTATGTAACCCGGAGTTACATACGTGACTCTATCATAGCTAGGGAACCAGAATTCACTTCCTTCCACATGTATACGGTCCAGGCGAGTCATGAGCTGTTCAACTGAAGGTTTTCTTCTTCAAAGAGTCGGAACACACTGATCCATACCTATTTTCCGAGCCGCCCTATCAATATTGTATTCTTCCACTAAGAATTTACTATGCATTATGGATATCAGATGACTGGGAGTACAACTCAGCATAAAATCTCTCTCGCCATCGTCCAAGTCGGCACCAGATTTCAAAAATCATGCTCTCTTCGTCATTAAAAGTTTTCAACTGAGAGATGTAAGAGGGAACTGATACCCATGGGTGGAAATTGAATTCAGATTCACGATCCAGGACATCAATAAAGCGAATCTTGAGCCGTGGTTGCTTTGTGGACCAACACATGATCCTGGCATTAGCCTTCTCAGAGAAGACATGGCGAGCATCGGTATTCAATCCTTGCAAGACAGTCCGTGGAATGAGCGCATAACTCTTGAAACTCTCCCACATCAAATCTTTAAGAAATATTGTGTTGGCATAAAATTCAATTTTTATAAAACCATTTGAGTCGCTGGAGTCTATAATCAAGGAGTCCAAGTTAGAATACAGAGAACCCAAGAATAAGCTTCCTATTGGGAGTTTCTCAACCTGAGCCATCTTAATTGCGAAAGGAATCATGAATGGCTTTAACAAGTTCCCAGCATCCTCAAATACATCTCTGGACAACCATAAACACAAGAAAGCAGCGATGGATAACGTACTGTCAACTGGCCAATCAGGACGAGTATCTCTTGGCTAACAGTGTATTAGCCAATGAGCATAACAACATTTGCTGCCAGATGCCTTATTTATCTCCTCCATTGTGGTTGTCAAGACGTTGGAGATTGCATTTTCCTCTGAAAAAAGATTTTCCCGGTCCCATGCGTTTTCTAATTTTATGTATTATTTCATGATTTAAAGGAATTTTCATAATTTGAAGGAAATATCATGAATTCAAGGAATTCCATGGGACCAAAGAAACATGAAAAATATAATAATAATAATAATAATAATAATAATAATAATAATAATAATAATAATAATAATAATAATAAAATGGGACGTGTGGGGCCAGCTAGGGCTTGACCGGCCAGCTAGGGCTCGGTCACACGGGTTTCCCTAATTTTATATTATTTTTCATGGGATCAAGGAAATATCATGAGATTAAGGAGTTTTCATGAAATTAGGGAAATAATAATAAAATAATGAGGAACCATGAGGTGTGGGGCCGGATGGGATCAAGGCATGGCCGGTTGGCCAATGATCACCGCTCTACCATATTTCCTTAATTTTATATTATTTCTTTGGTGTGAGGGAAACACCATGAAACTAAGGAGTTTCCTCAAAACGAAAGATATTTGTTCAAGTGAAAGGATTTTCATGAACTCAAGGAAAATAATAAAAAATATGATAAAAATATGAAACTGGCGTGTGATTGACCACGTCACGTCCGGCCGGTCAGTGGCCCCATGCTCCCAGTGCCTTGGTCAATTTTTAATTATTTATTATTTTCCTTCATATTTTGCATAGGTTTATCGTCTCGTCGTATTTTGAAATTCTTGTTCGTACGGTGATTGTTAGTGCATCATCGTCGAGTACACTTGTACCATTTGAGTCGGGACTTACTCGAAGGTAGCTCATATGCCCGTGTGTTGAATATTTATTACTAACCCATGGAATTCTGCTGGGAAGAACCATAGATTGAAGTAACGAAATATTACTAAAGTATTTGAATACTTTTCAGAAAATATTTGAATATTTTCAGAAATTCAGTGGATGAATCCAGGAATTTCAAGAATAATTAAATGATGAGCTTCATATCCTTTATATAGTCAGGGAAAACTGTTGTTTGTATCCTGAAGATGTTATCGCTCTATACTAGCAGAGCAAGCAGTCTATGAGCCATCAATCTCGTGATTCTATATAGAAATAATTACTGAAATGTTCAGTATTCATGAGATATGTTGTTGTCTAGCCGACAGACTACATATCTGCATGCACTCTGAGAGACAGTATTCTCAGTCATAGGTTCGATGAGAGACCCGTGTTTCAATACTCACATTTGATTACTGGATCAGAAGTTCGTATAATTATGGGTTTACGATTTTAGACTTTGTTGAAAATCCACCATCTATATTAAGTCCCCTGCTTAGTGAGAAAATCCGTGTTCCTCAGTCAGCATTGAATGGTGATTTTCCGGTCATAAAAAATATAAGTAATTGAACTTAGTCGTAAATTAAGACGTTACCGGATTTCGATAGTACGAGCATACTATGACTTGAATGAAAATCCCAGTGACATGATAGAGTGTCGCTTGGTGAGCGTGAATTGGTGTTGAACCGCTGATTTGGATGATGGGACCTTAGTCGTTTAGGATTCGCGGGCCGGGCCCGATAAGGAAATCCTTAGGAAATTAGGTTTTGGAAATAAAATTTGATATAAAAGGAATTGTTCCCCTTTTTTTTTTTTTTTTTTTTTCCCACGACCAGCACCTTCATCATATCTTCATTACCTTCACGCCATTATAAGGAAGAGAGGAGAAAAAAAAAATCGGAGCGCCACCGCCCACTGTCGCCGTCTGATCACCCGTCTGGTGAGTTTCCAGCCGGCACCGACCAGGTGCGATTTTTTTTTTTTTTTGATGTTTGCTGATATTCATGAGTTCTATGAGTTGTTTATATCTTGATCATGATAAAGTTATACACATGTGCATATAATAGCGTAGGTTTCGTCGAAAACCCTCATTTTGAAAACGTATGTTCGTTTGATTGTTAGTTTTTGAAAACTAATAATAATCCCTGATTTAAGAGATTTTTTTTATATGAATATTTAGGTCCAGTGATAAAACTAAGTTTATGAGCTTTCATGTGCATGAAATTTTTATCATGAAAAGGTGAATTTTCACAAAACCGAAATAAACCTTCGTTTTAAAGAATGACGATGATACGAAGAAAGCGTTTTTCTTCTTTATACATATATATATTTATATATATGAACTTGAGTTCAGTGATAAAATTTTGTTTATGATCTTTCATATAAATCAAAACTTTATCTTATAATGTGTATGTTTTCACAAAATTGGAATAAACCTTCGTTTCAAAGACGTATGACGATACGAAGGAAAAGATTTTATTTTTATAAAACCATGGTCTATTCATGGATTTTTATGAAATCATGGAGTGTCCACAAATTTTATTTTTTCGTGAGCCTTGCTCACGTCAAAGAATATTTTTTTTATTTACGTGAGTAAATCGCGTTTTTTTTTTTTATATATATGCAAATATATATTATTTTCTTTAAAATCAAAACTTTGAGTTTTGTGTGGTATTACTTAGAAGTAAACAATTATTTATGATGAAATAATTTTTTGGTTTCCATGATTTCGTGGTGAATGTTCACACTGTAGAAATATTCATGATTTTATGAAAAATTTGAGTTTTTTGAACGTCTTTTGTAGGTTCGAAGAGACGAACGATTTTGGAGTGTTAACTCTAGCATTACTATTACTACTGTTAGTGGAAGCATAAAAGGTAAGAGTTAAGAGTTACCGGTTTGTAGATGCTTGCATGAGCATTTTTCCAATTATTTCATTCCGCTGATGTTTGTATGATGTACTGAAGCGGAGCATTGTGTGCATGTTACAGCTACTTTGCAAGATGTATGATTCACAAACCAATGATGCTTCCATATATGATATGTGTGTGGACAATGATGCTTCCATATAAGGGTCACACATAGACGATGATGCTTCTAGGGATGATTCATGCATAGAAGAGACTTCCATTGGAGAACATGAAACTCTTGGAATTAAGAACGTTCCGAACATAGAGGATACATTCTTTATGGACCAAGAGCCTGAGAAGCGCCTCAAAACTCTAGCATTTTGTCTTCTAATAAACCCTAGAGAGGTTACTCAGAAGACGTTGGTGACTCCTCAGGGAGCTATTCGGTTCTTCCTTGAGAAAGGATATTTTTCTGCATCAATGATTGAGTTCAAGCTTTCTCGACGACCCTTGGAAAAGTTTTCTGGTTGGTCGAGGTACATGCTGTGTTTTCCTCGAGTTCGAGCCAAGTTGCATGACACACGAGTAATACGAGATATTCAAGCTTCTGGAGATTTGTTCATCTTCCATGATGCGCGAGATATTGTAGCTTTACTTGCTCGATGGTCTATTCCAACTCACTCTTTCATATGCAGATGGGGAGAATTTACCATTACTTTAGAAGACGTGGTTGCTTTGTTGCATCCTCCAATCATAGGCAATCTTCCTGAAAATCTTTCTTCAGAGGAAAATGTAATCTCTAACATATTGACAACCACAATTGAGGATATTAATAAGGCATATGGCATCAAAGGTTGTTATGCTCATTGGCTGATACACTGGTGGCCAAGAGATATTCGTCCAGATTGTCCAGTTGATGGTACATTATCCATCGCTGCTTTCTTGTGTTTATGGCTGTCCAGAGATGTATTTGAGGATGCTGGAAAATTGTTGAAGCCATTCATGATTCCTTTTGTGATTAAGATGGCTCAGGGTGAGCAACTTCCAATAGGTAGCTTGTTCTTGGGCTCACTATATTCTAATTTGGACTCCTTGATTATAAACTCCAGTGTCTCGAATGGTTTTATGAAGATTGAATGTTATGCCAACACAATGTTTCTTCAAGCTTTGATGTGGGAGCATTTTAAGAATTAGGCACCCATTCCACGGACTATCTTTCAAGGATTGAATACTGATGCTCGCTATGTCTTCTCTGAGAAGGCTAATTCCAGAATCATGCGCTGGTCGACAAAGCAACCTCGACTCAAAACCCGCTTCGTCGATGTCTTGGATTGTGAATCTGAGTTCAACTTCCACCCATGGGTATCAGTTCCCTCTTATATATCTCAATTGAAAACCTTTAATGATGAAGAGAGTATGACTTTGAAATCTGGTGATGATTTGGATGACGGCGAGATATCCTTCATGTTGAGTTGCACTCCAGGTCATCTGGTATCCATAATTCACGGCGAATTCTTGGTGGAAGAATATAATATTTATAGGGAAGCTCGACAAATGGGTATGGATCAGTGTGTTCCGAATTTTTGAAGAAGAAAGCCTTCAGTTAAATAGATCATAACTCGTCTGGACCGTACGCATGTGGAAGGAAGTGAATTCTGGTTCCCCAGTTCTGATAGAGTCACGTATGTAACTCCGGGTTACATGAAATTTTGGGATCATCAAGCATTTACTTGATTTCCTGAGAGATTTTCAACCTTTAATGAAAGATCGTCCTTCTCCTGAGATGATTTCTACTAGACCAAGATTGAAGCATTTTCCTAGTAGTGACAAACGGAAAGCATCTCTAGGGTGTTCACGAGTAAGTATTTTTTGTAGAGTCTTCATAATACCAGGATAATTGTGTTCTGAGTATTACATCAAAATTTCTTCACAGGATGGTCGTAATGTAAGACCATGAGTCGATATAAACCTCTTAGAAACTGAAGTGACTATTCATGGTGGAGAGGGCAGGAATAAGAATTATAAGATGTTACCAAACACCATAAAGTCCCCAATGATTTTTTTGGTGAGTTATCGATGTCTCTTACATCATGACTTATTCTCATCCGTATAATTAAGATCTGAAAACCCACTTTGTCATTCCGTTGTAGGATTTTACTCCATTGAGTATTGACGGTCTTCAGTTCTCTGCTGCTGGGCAGACGGTTTCTGGCTTGGGTGTTGAAGAAGAAGCTGAAGTAAGTATTTCTCCATGTAGAAAATTATGATGCTTGGTAAACAAAATGCTAATTTTTGAAAATATATCTAGGATGATGCTTCCATGCACATGGAGAATTCTGGTGACGCTCGCTCGAAGGATGGCGGTGAAGAAAACTCCCAGAGTTCAAAACCAAACGAAGGTAATGGAGTTGTCGACGTTGGTGCGAGCAATTCTGATTCCTTGAACACTTCGGAGACCACCCAAGTAAGTATTTCTCTTGTATTTTATCCATAAAAGTATAAACTTGCAGATCTATGAGTGAATGAATGAGAATGTATGTGAACATATGACAAGTTTTGCCCAAAAAATTCAGAACTCAGTATTTTAGGAAAAACGATGTAGAATCTTCGTCTGATGTCAGATTTTCATGATCCGCATATGCATCCTTAAGCCCAGGAAATTTCCAAGCTTTAAAAAAGAAGCTTTTTAAGTTTTGTGTATGTTCAAGGGTCGAAATATAGAAGACAGTAAACATCCAGGAGACTTTCAGGAAATTTTCAGCTGTCGTGTAGTCCTAAGTTTCAACCACATCTTTTTGCTCATTCATCCGATTGCTATGAAATTTTAACATGTTGAAGGTAACACCCATACGAAGAGAATGATATATAATTAACCCTCGATTCTTAAACAATTGCTCCCAGTTCGTCGTTTCGTACAGGGCAATGTAAAATCTTCTCAGGCGAGCTTGTTGTAAAACGTGTTTTTTGTGACTTTCACGTTATTTGCTGACATCTAGCATGTATAATGAAATATTTTGATGATTTTATACCACTTGTATGCTGTAGTTCATGATTTCTTTTGGTTTCATGCTTGGATGGTCCTAATCTCATGTAATCTTTGTATTAGCTCGAAAGGAACTGAGTCGCTAGTAGAAGAGGCTGAAGAAAATATTGTTGCAGAAGTTTCTCCAATAATTAAAAACCGTATAATTATGCATGAATACCCAAGCATGGGAGTTTCTTTTGATTCTCCGTTCGATGCATCACTCCTATACCACAGACTAGTTGGTGGATTTGGCGTACCCATTGGATATGCCAATTTGTATGAGAAAATATGGAAGAAATTTGGTCACATCATCGTTACTATAGACCCAAAGCGTGCTTATTCTTTAACAATATAGGTAAGTGTTATCTTGAATGTTGTAAATTATATATGCACTAGGGCCAGGAATACTGTGACTCCAGATGTACTCTTTGATTGAGAGTTCAAATTGGAGAATTCTGAAAGACTTGGCTTCAATGTGAAGTGGCTTCGTAAGAAGATGGATGCTATTAAGGATTCATGTGAAAATAACATACCATTTCCCAATGATGCTATGATGGAGAAGGAAGACAAGATCGCCAGGCTGACTGAAAAGCTGAATAAGGAGAAGGAAGCTTTGCAGGCTTTGAAGGATGCAGAGGCGCAAAAATATTTCTTCGCTGATTTTCTTTGATTTATTTTCCATAATCTCTCGATCTTCTGAACTTCTGAGAGATGTGGGGTTTTATTTGGGTTTTGATATTATGGTTTTGGATTGGTACATGGTTAAGGATTTTATTTTGGATTCTATAGAGATTTTCTTTTAAGAAATATGAACTGAATTTTGATAATTGCAGAATTCGAATATTGATTGCAAATATTGCAAACATTTTGGAGGAATTGAAATACAATGAAAGAAAATCCTAAATTTCCAAATCCAAACGTCATGAATGCTTAGATGCCCAATACCTCAAATGTCAAATAACTTCAGACAAACGCCTTAATCCAATTCTCATGAATTACGAGTAGGGTTCGTCCATCTGTGTTGATCAACTTATAATATCCTCCAGTTATGGACTTAGCAACCATGAATGGCCCTTACCAATTGGAGTTCCTTGCCGAGTGAAGGTTACGCTGGACTGCTTTGAGAACTAAGTCCCCTTCACAAAATTTATTGGGTTTGGTCGTCCGTACCTTGAATATCTTTTGTTGATTCGGAATTCTTTGTATGGTGCGGCTCCAAGATTGTGGCACATGTGGACACTCGCGCAGGAAGGAGTATCCCTCGTAATGCTTGTCATGCTTGGCTACATCTTCCACAATGAATCGCCTGATTGGATGATCAACTTGAGGACATTCTGGACTCAACCATTGGGTGAAATATTCCTGTGGCGAGATGATCCACTCATAGTATTTTGCAATTGCTAAATTGGTTGTGGGGAGAAGTCCCTGGACCAAAGTAGCATATTTGAACATTAATAATATTGGATCATGGAGAGGAATAAGACTTTCCTGAGATCTAAACCTTTTGACAAAGGCACGTGGACTCTCTCCGGGTTCTTGCGCAAGTCCTATCAAGGTTTCAACTTCCTTCAGATGATCAAATGGTGGGGTGTCCTCCGCTTCTTCTTCCGACTCAGAGTCTCTGTCAATAATAGAGTGTGCTGAAGGCATTAAGGTTAGCCTTCAAGTATGGATCCAAGTCCTTCCAAGGATCATGTCATATCCAGGGTCTTCCCGGATTATGTAAATTTTGGTCTCAGTGCAGACCAAACTTTCTGTAAATTTGAGAGTGATGAAGCCATATGCATCTCTGGAAATCCCTTCATGATCTCTGATTGCTATGGGAGCGTGAGTAGCCTCTTGTCGAGTAATATCAGCATCCCTAAGAGTTTTCAAAGGTATGATGTTGACAGCAGTACCAACATCAACAAATTCCCTTTTGAATTCATTTCCTTTAATGTGCACTGTGGTGAGCAGTCCCCAGTCATACATTTATTTGTCAGTGGGTTCAGGAGGTACATTTGGAATCAGTAGGCGTTTCCCGGAAAATATGTGATTCAAAGCCGTAAACATGTCTCCCCTTTGCGCTTTCGACATATAGAGCAATTCGCAGACATGCTCTATCAATGACTGAACTGTTTTCTTGACTAATGCTTCAGAAATAGAGAAAGTCCTGACAAGGAGAGAATCTTTGTGCACTCCTTCGGCTCCAAAATTAAGTTCTCCTAACTCAACCTTTCTTCTAAATATGCCTTTCAAAGTCGTGCAATCACTTGTGAGGTGGCTGAAAAACCTATGGAAGTGACAGTACCGAGGATTTTCCATGGCCTCTTCGGTTGGTTCCTTCTTGACATATGGCAATTTGATTTCACCATCTTGAATCCGTGCCTCTAGCAATTCGATGACGTTTTCAATGGAGCAAGGAAAGTCAGGTGCTTCTGGGTCCTCTGTATGCTGAGGAGAACTTTGCACGTTATCCTTCTTTTGTGCCTTTGAAGGGGTGGAAGAAGTATGCTTGAGATGTGGCTCAGATTTCCATTTTCCCCATTCCGTGATAGCATTTGTGGAAGGTTGCAGGTTGTACTACTTGTTGATCAGATGTCTGCTCCCTCGAGTATCTCGTGCTTCTTCAGTCTTTGTAGATTTTGTTCTTTCTAACATAGCAGGTGCAGTGGTTCCCGACCTCTTCGCGGCTTCGTGGAGCTCTGAGAAAGTCTGGAATCAGAGATTCTCCAGTAGGGCCCTGTAGACTGGGAGCATGCCATTGATGTACAAATCTACCAGTTGTTGCTCCGTGACATTTGAATCATGACAATCCAGGGCTTGGACTCTGAATCTTTTCACATAGTCATTGGGATTTTAACTGACTTTCTGAAACATCCTCCTAAGATCAGAGAGAATGACTTGCTCTGACATAAAAAAGTACTTCCTATAGAAGGAGTTAATCATTTCTCCCCAATTGTTGATAGTTCCAGGTGCAATGTTGTTGTACCAAGTGTATGCCCTGCCTTTAAGAGATTTTGAAAATTCCTTTAGACGAACAACATGGTTATGCTCATATTCTCCTAAGGCTTCAAGGAAGCGAGAGACGTGTTCTCGAGCATTGCCGGTCCTATCATACATAGTAAAATTTGGAGAAACGTAACCTTTAGGAATGGAAATCCTATGCGTCGCAGTATGATAAGGGGGTTGGTGACGATGGACATGTGGTGTCTTGTCTTTTCCACGATTCTCCAGAAGACGCTCCAAGTCTTCCCGGGACATGAAGTTTGATGATTCCTTCGTTTACGAATTTCCCACAGCTTTGTTGGTTTCGTCGTCATCCACTGTGTGAATTGGAATTACCTCAGGATCAGCAACGTCTGAGGACTTTTCATTCTTTTTCCCTTTTTCTTGAGTTTTCTCTGATAATTTGTCAGTAAGAGTCTTCAGATGGTCAAATAATTTATGATGTGCTGCAGCCATATCCATCTGATTCTTTGTAAGAGTCTCTTGCGCTTTGATAAGATCAGCAATGGTAGGTGGTGGACTTCCTCTGACTTCTTCAGGGTGTCGGCCGAACATGGGATGACCTTCCATGTTGGCGTGAGGAGGAGTAATGTCACCACTGTCAGTGTTAGTGGCCGGAATAGTTTCTGGGATGTTTTCATTGTTGCTGGTGCTAGCAATATTTGCGTTAGGATTTGTAACTGATCCTGACCTAAGACCAACCATCTTGTGAAAATGAGGGATTGAAACCGAGAGAATGATCTCCCACTGTGGTCGCCAATCTGTAGATGGGGCAAAACGATTTGCTGGTTTTTAAGGAATTGAGGAGACGACCGTACGGAGGATACTCCTTGAACCGAGCGAAATGTTTAACCTCACACATATGCACTGCAAGAAGGGAGTGCTTTGAATTCGAGAGATCAATCATTAGTACTCTGGCCTAAACCAAGACAATTTCCGTTCCAGAGTAAATTCAATTACAAGAGAGGATGGGTCGATCTTTAGGAGGGAAGCTGAGAAATGTGTGGAATCAATGGTAATCAAAGATTGTAAGTGTGTTGTGAATTCTGAATATGATAAGTTCTGAATGATTGAAATTGCTCAGTTGAGAGTAATTGCTCAATTGATGAGTTGATGATCTCGTATTGTCTGTGAGACGTGAGATCGTTGTTGTTCTTGTCGTTGTTTTTTCAATCATGACTCGGAGACTTATTTATATTGCTGGAATCGTAGACACCATGATCCTATAAAGTGTGACAGTTTATGGAATCAAAGAGTGGGGAAGTGAAAATCGTGTTTGAAACCAGTTACTCATCGTGCGGAGACTTGGTTGATTTTCCATCCACTACTTTGTTAACTCCTTCAACTGATTACACAACTTGATCAAATTCCATCGTGTGTTTGAACACACGTGTCGTTGACCGTCAGACCAAAACCCTAGTTGATATCCCCCAAGTGACACGATTGACGTCTCGTGGTTAGTTTAGTCAGTTGTTGACTTCATGATTTAATGAGACAATGAGTCCATGTATTTACTGAGTTGAACATGATTTTGTAAAATGTTCTAAAACTCATGAATTAAACGTGGACATGATTCTCACGTTGATAGTTGAGGCGAGCAAGTATTACTCTGATTTGTTGAATATTGATAGTTGGACCAATATTCCTTGATTTGAGCAAGTATTGCTCATCTAATGAATCATTGGTGCCGTGACCAAAATAAAGCATTAATTAAAACACTGGTAGTTGAACCGAGCATAATTAATAAGAATTCTGATCATGAGATCATCGTAAAATTATTAGTGTTCGAATATGGAATTATGATCCTTGGACTCAGAAACCCTAATTTGATCAATTAATGACCAATTCATGGTTAATTGAAAATTAACTACGGAATGAAGGAGAACCGGCTTCACGGGACCGTTGGTCGACCATTTAGCTCCCACATGCTTGTGTGAGCAAACTCCAAGGACTCTTGAAGAGTTTGTGATTTGTTGATGAAAGAATGATCAAATGCTGGTTTAATCATCTATTCGAAAAATGCTCGGCTGAACCTTAGGTGATAAAACCTAATTAATTATGAAGAAGTGAAGGATCGACCAAGGGGTTATGAAATCGTACCTTTATGTTTACATGATCCAATATTGATCGTTCCATGAAAATCCCAAAATTATTTGGAAGAGTTTTGGACCTAATACGTGCAATTGCGCAAATTAAGTCAAACTGTGAAAATACACGGGACCGGCTCATTGCAAGCCAAGGAGCCATCCCTGGCCGGTCAAGGTAACATGATCACATCTTCAAAGTGTTCGTATCTCAGTTCTGAGAATTTTGATATTTTCTGGCGTGCAGTTGAGCTTCCATTTGAGAAAATATGAAGAAATCCGGGATTTTTTGATAAAACCGTCAAAACTTCATGAGATGAAGGAAAATAATAAAAAAATGAGGGAATCATGAAGTGTGGGACCGGTCATGGCCAAGGAATGGCCAGACGTCCAAAGGGCCCAATCCCACATGTTTTCCCAATTTTTATAATATTTTCATGATTTTAGGGAAATATGATAAAACCAAGGAATTTTCTAAAACTAAGGAGTTTTTGTTAAAATCAAAGAGTTTTGTTAAAATCAAGGAGTTTCCATGAGATGAGGAAAACATGAAAAGTAATAACAATAAAATAAGGGGCGTGTGGTACCGGTTTGAGCATGGTTGGCCGGCTAGGGCCCGGTCCCGTGTGTTTTTCCCTAATTTTATGTATTATTTCATGATTTAAAGGAATTTTCATAATTTGAAGGAAATATCATGAAATCAAGGAATTCCATGGGACCAAGGAAACATGAAAAATATAATAATAATAAAATAGGATGTGTGGGCTAGCTAGGGCCCGGTCACACGGGTTTCCCTAATTTTATATTATTTTTCATGGGATCAAGGAAATATCATGAGATTAAGGAGTTTTCATGAAATTAGGGAAATAATAATAAAATAATGAGGAGCCATGAGGTGTGGGGTCGGCTGGGATCAAGGCATGGCCAGTTGGCCAATGATCACGACTCTACCATATTTCCTTAATTTTATATTATTTCTTTGGTGTGAGGGAAACACCATGAAACTGAGGAGTTCCCTCAAAACAAAAGATATTTTTTCAAGTGAAAGGATTTTCATGAACTCAAGGAAAATAATAAAAAATATGAAACTGGCATGGGATTGACCACGGCACGTCCGGCCGGTCAGTGGGCCCATGCTCCCAGCTCCTTGGGTAATTTTTAATTATTTATTATTTTCCTTCCTATTTTGCATAGGTTCATCGTCTCGTCGTATTTTGAAATTCTTGTTCGTACGTTGATTGTTAGTGCATCATCGTCGAGTACACTTGTACCATTTGAGTCGGGGCTTACTCGAAGGTAGCTCGGATGCCTGTGTGTTGAATATTTATTACTAACCCATGGAATTCTGCTAGGAAGAACCATAGATTGAAGCAACGAAATATTACTAAAGTATTTGAATACTTTTCAGAAAATATTTGAATATTTTCAGAAATTCAGTGGATGAATCCAGGAATTTCAAGAATAATTAAATGATGGCTCTATACTAGTAGAGCAAGCTGTGTAGGAGCATTAATTATTCTGATATAAGGTTGTTGGAGCTTCATATCCTTTATATAGTCAGGGAAAACTGTTGTTTGTATCCTTAAGACGTTATCGCTCTATACTAGCAGAGCAAGCTGTCTAGGAGCCATCAATCTCGTGATTCCATATAGAAATAATTACTTAAGTGTTTAGTATTCATGAGATATGTTTTTGTCCAGCCGATAGACTACATATCTGCATGCACTCTGAGAGACAGTATTTTCAGTCAGAGGTTCGATGAGAGACCCGTGTCTCAATACTCACATCTGATTGCTGGATCAGAAGTTCGTATAATTATGGGTTTACGATTTTAGCCTTTGTCTAAAATCCACCATCTACACTAGGATAAAATCCTCACCTCATACCCATACATAATCACAATAGCATTCAAACGATTATGTCGATGTCTTGTCTACAAAGTTTAATGGTTAAGCAATAAACCTCGTATTGTATTCCTTAATACTATGTCTAACTAGAGTGTTCATGCTTAGCAGTTTTCTTTTCAATATGCACGCCTTGAAAGATACTTTAGGGAATGAAACAGTTCAAGTCAAATATCACTAACCTCAAGTGGAAGGATGATATTGTCGTTGTAGCTCCTTGCATCTTCACTTCTTCAAGTCTTCACAATACTTGTAATGTCTCATATCCTAATACTTTCGATCTAACCTATACGAAGTTGACTCTTGTACATAATCAAGAGATTCTTTAAATGAGTCTTGATTCACTCAAATATGACAACCAAACTTGACATACCAACGCTTGGTGGGTTCAACCGAGCAATGCTCTAACACAAGGGTTCATGGATTTTTTTGATTCCAATGAGAATGTGGCCAGTCATAGATGCCAGTGAACCATCTCTTTGATGGCTAACCAGGGTTCAATGAATTTACAAGGGTCGTTGGCAGTGGCCAAAACTTGATAAGAAATTGAGATACGATTAATACAAATCCGTATAAGATAGTTTGGCCGATAAGTCAGGGCAGGAGAGGTTGGTTGCCGTGCATATTAGGATGGTGCTGCCGCCAGTGATGTTTTTTATTGGATGACTGAGATTGATATTGAATTTGGAAGTCGAGAAAACAAAGGAGTTGGGTCTCTACAGAGATTGTAGAACAAGAAAACAGAAAGCTATAAAAGAAGACCTAGAAAATCCACCACCACCATCATCTCCCCCATCTGCATTCCATCTCATATCATCTTCATCACCACCTCACCTGTATACACCCTTCACAGCATACATCCACCATCACCTACAGTTGCTTATTATCTCCAAAAAGCCACCACCAGCACTTTATACCATTAAATCCACATCCATTTGCATACTACCAGTTGTAAGGGGACATCACCACTAACATAATTCAGTCACCAATCTGCATCACCAATGCCTTGTGAATATCACCAGCAGCTTAAGGAGTTTATGCGTTGTTCACGGTCCATACCACCAACTCATATCACCAGCGCCACAATCCAGTCCGTATAATCCAGAAAAGAGAAGTGGAGAACCTGGACCTGATCTTTACTTGTTATTACTAGCAGCAAGTAGATCTAGCACATCATAGAAGGAGTCCACCAACACTTTGGTTTGTTGTTGTGGTTTGAATTCGAAAATCTTTGGTTTTAAAGCTTTTTCTTTCTCTGAATTTTATTATTATGAACTCCATGTGTAGCCAAACTCTTGTTTGGTGGGGGATAATTCGAATCTACCTGACTTGTCTTTGATATTTTATCAAGTTGATCTTTCTTCTTATATTGTTTTATTGTTTGTCCTCTATGACGATTATGACCATAGATTATTTGCAGGGTATTTAAAAGGCCAATTAGATATATTGTTTGCAATACTAATGCTAGATTTTAGAGCCGTAATCTGTAATTGTTATGGTAATTCAATCACAAGTAGCAAAACATCAACATTGCAATGGAATTTTGTGGATTTTGATGTGTATTTGACAACCCTAAATTAACATGTCGAACTTACGAGCATGTGATTAGGATCAATTCGACTCATAGAACATATCGGTTAGTTAAGTTACACTAGAGAGCTTATTCAAAGTGGCTTGATTGACTAGACACAAGTAGAGAACTTATTCTACGAAGTGACTTTGGAGTTTAATAGACTTGTTGAACTTATAACTTGTCTAGGATTGTTAGTAAACGTATTTTGAAGAAGATTCATGTTCACTAGTGGAGAAAGACCCCTAATCATTCTCATCCTCATTGTTCACATTCATATTTGTTTTGTAGTTTTTGCATCATTCATATTTTCAGAAATTAAATCGACAACTTTAGATCAATTCTCCCTTAGGAACTAACTTGCTAATTATTGTGCTACTTGTTAGTGTAAGAAGAGTAAGGAATATATTTTTTGGGAGTTTGACACCTCATCAAGAAGCGATAAAAGGAAGCAATGAGAGAGCATACCATGATAAGTAACTATCTAGTACTACGATTTCAACATGTTTGATTGGAATACGGGGGAATCAGCTTAGATCCATAGAAATGAAAGCATGAAAGAGATCTCAACCCCTAGTTGTCCAGGTAAAGACAACCACAATGTGTTTTGCTACATAGACGATCATAATCGAGGATGAAACACAAAATTTTATTTATCTTATGTACGAACAGAGTTATGTCAACATGATTATGCTGTAGGGATGTCAATGAGTATGGTTTTTCCTGATTTTCAGGAGAACAATCTCCATTTACAGTAATCGGGTATGGTCCCTAATGCCTTCGGAACCATGTCAGAAATTGGTGGAACCGGAACTACATCCGGTAAAATATTTCTGTCCCTTTTAGGACAATATCCGTATGGCATTTAGAAAACAGATAAATCTCTTCTCAAACATCATTTATCCTTTTCATTTTTATTTAAATTTAATGCACTTTTACATATAATTCTTGTCATTCTTTATTAATATCATAATTAAAGACTAAATTTAAGTACAAAACTAAAAATTACAAAATATATAAAACTTTTTTTAAGTATATCAGAATAAAGTAAAAGAAAATAGTCTGGATACCTGGAGCCTGGAGAGTAATACCCAGTAGAATCGAAATTTTATCGTCTTTGGACGACTCTACCCCTCAGCTACCAAATTTTCTAGTGGGCCATTATTAGGACCCAAACCGGACCATAATCACTTGTTTTGGTTCCAAATAACTGGGTATGCATCAACAACTTAACATTTTTTTTTTTTGGTAAGTCAATTTTTTTATTGAATAGCAAAAGATTACAACAAATTAACCAGAAAAGAGATCATAATATCCCTTAAACTTAAGAACTATCTGAATCTGTAATAAGATACATTAGGAAATTCTAAAGAGTTTAAAAAATACGGGTTTTCATCATAAGTTAACCCTTCTCCATGTCTTAGAAAACATCCACTTTTAGCCATAGCGTCCGCAGAAAAATTATTTTTCGCTTTCCTAAAGAACCATGTTTTAGGATATACAAGAAAAAAATTGGGCATATTAAATAAGGAAAAAAGCAGGTCATTATATAGTAATCTTAAAAGCCCCTTATCCATATATTTTGCTTAATCTCAAAACTGTCCATGTTCATATTTTTTTTATTTTTTATTTTTAATATTCATAATAATAACGATTACAACTTAGAAAGACTATCATATGATAAGGAATTGGTCGGAAGCCTAGCAACAAGCTGAGCTCCAACACCTTTTTGAATAGCTACATAACCTATGAAAAAGAAATTCTCCGACCCGAACATTAGAATCGTGGCTAGCCATATAATTGCGCAAGCGCTTCAAAAATTCTATGGTATCATTTTCCAACTCCCCTATGGTGGTAAAAGCCAATGTCCCAAAACCAAAAACCAAAACCATGAGACGTGCACTTCTCTAAATATTTATAAATATAGTCCCGGCAGGGCTCGAACCCGCGACCTTTGGCTCATAAGACCAACACTCTAACCAACTGAGCTACATGTTGGTTATTTTAATTGTTTTTTTTTATTTACAACACACTAGGTTCGACATACAAGTTCTCAGCCGAATTTCTGGGCATTTTGTACGTATGAGGAACAATGAGCAGTTCGGCTGATAAATTTTCAGCCGAGCCTAGGTGTTTAGAAAACATAAATACCTAGATTCCGTTGACAAGTTATCAGCCGAACGTCACTTTGTAACTTTCGAACTTTGGTTCGACTGATTTGAGCAAAAAATAGGACAACCGAACTTAGTGTTGTTCTTTATAAAGCGAAGTTCGGCTATCATTTTTGTGTTTAATTATCAGCCGAACTGTTCATCAACACCTTCAGAATGCAAAAAAAAAAGTTCGGCTGATAATTCGTTTTAATTATCATCCAAACTTAATTCCGTAACTACCGAAAAATTCCATTATTTTCTATTAAACCTCAATCTATAATCAACAAAAAATAAAATAAGTTACGAGTTTGTGGGAGATACTTTTAATTGTACATTTCAGATGGTATAGAGGGAAGAAAATAAAAGAACATTTTTTTAAAAAACAATTAAATTTTTTAAAATTTATATTGTTTTAAAAATAAAGGGTAACTAAGTAAATTACCTATCCTAGGATATCCCTTATCATCCCACCCTAGTTAGTTTAATATTTTTGTATGCGTTGAAATTTTCTCGTATTCCCTAAAACACTGTTCTTCCAAAATCTTAGCATCCAAGTATGATCCAAAAATCTTTACCCCTCCTACTACGTCATCTCATAAATAACCAAAACCCCACTCATAGCATACCCACCTTACTGCCCCATCAAACAAAA
This sequence comes from Papaver bracteatum, assembly GCA_023529315.1. Lineage (NCBI taxonomy): Eukaryota > Viridiplantae > Streptophyta > Magnoliopsida > Ranunculales > Papaveraceae > Papaver > Papaver bracteatum. The sequence goes on along the minus strand of JAJJWX010000526.1, from coordinate 1,295,739 downwards.
ATCTCCCTACTCCTCAAAATAAAAGCTCCTGGCCTATCTGCTCCCTTTTTTCGTCCTTATGGATAGCCAGGAACCACGCAGTCTATCGCCAACAAATTCCGAATCCGATAAATATAAAGCAGATGGCCATCAAAATCCAGCAGGAATACACCTGGGCTAAAAACCACCTACCGCCAGTACTACCTGGGATGCAACCTTATCCAAACTCAGGAAGAACAACTATTTTCATGGGATGACTCAAACCCCACTTAGATTGGATCAAAATTAACACGGACGGAACAACAAGGGGATATCCCGGAATAACGGGAGTAGGTATTATATGCTGAAACAAGGGGGTCGGAACAATCTTAGCAATAACACAACCACTAGGTATCACCACTGCACTTACAATGGAAACTTGGGCCATGCAATGTTTCTAGGAAGGCGACAGAACGGGGTTAGCCAAAAGTTCAATTTAAAACAGACTCGGGCAACTTAACCAAATTTCTAACCTTGGAAGCCGATGCTCCATGGTATATTTCTATTCATATTGCATAAATCAAGTATAGATTTATCCAAATTCAGCATTATACCATTATCCACATCTACAGAGAAGGAAATCAAGCAACGAACAGTCTGGTAAATCGAGCGACAGATGATTGCTCTATGAGGAAGCTCACAACAACAGTTTGGGACAATGTAATTCCCCCACCTATAAGTTGTATTATTATAGAAGATTCAACGGGCATAACATTCCCATATATAATCTTAGTTTAACTTAATGCATGTTTCAAGAGGGGGGGGAAAAATATCTTAACATAGCTTTATTAACCTAGCTTTGGAGTCGATTTGCTATCTAGATTCAAGGGATGTAAAGAAAGGACACTTAACTTTACAAAAGCTTTACACAATTGGGTAATGCTTCTTCCAACTTTTTTTCCCTTTGGAGATATCAAATGCACATGCTCTGCCTAGGGCTACACATCGGTCGGTCGGTTCGGTTTTCAGTCAAAACTGCCGACCAAACTATATATTGTCCGGTTTTTACTTTTCAAACCGTCACCAAAATGTTCAATGTACGGTTCGGTTTGTAACCGATCCGACTCGGTTCGGTGTTTCACGGTTTATCTACGGTTTTTAACCGATCCAAAAAATATAGTACTGAAGTTTGTAACTTTTTCACTTTCACAACACATATATAGATGATAGATCTACAAAATAATGAATTCAGGAAACAATCAAACACAAGATTCAATTGATACGAAATCTAAACACCACTATAAAAACAAAACAACAGCAACATAAAACAATTTTGATCACTGATTTTGTATGAAACCAGATTATTCGCAGTACTAACGCTTCTTCCCCTTTTGTTCATCTTCTTCAAATGTAATCTCTTCTTCAACAATAACCCAACAATACTTCCCACGAAATCTAATATAAACCTATATTTGATGATTAATAGAATAATTACATAAAATCAATAGAGTAAAAAAAACCCAAATTAGAAAAATCTAGGGTTACAATTTTTTAAATTTGTACGAAGAAAATCAAAATTGGAGAAAAAAAGAAAGATAAAATAATACAGCATACTGATTCATACCAAGTAGAAAATAAAACTTCCTTGATTTGAGCATAAATGCTTCACATAAATCTTTTTTTGAACACATCATGTGATTCATATGTGAATGTTAATTAAAAATAATAATAAGAAGAACAACAACAACAAGAAGAATAAAGAAGAATAAGAAGGAAGATGAGGTATATGTGGGGATGATAGTTTTGTTCTTGGTGAATTAGTGATGAGGGCTGCGGTTGGAGAAGAAAAGAAAACAGAAGAAAAGAAAAGACTGAAAAGTTTTGTTCTTAAACTAATGCTTAGGGTTTTAGAAGATATAGGTTATTAATGAATGGTGGTGATCTAACTGGATCTACGGTTATGAAGTACCGGTCGGTTCGGTCGGTTTTCATCCTCAAACTGTTGACCGAACCGAAGAACCTACGGTTATGAGATCTCAAACTGCCACCTACGGTTGGATAAACGGTTCGGATCGGTTCAGTTAAAAAATGACCAGTTTTGTCTCAGTTTTTCAGTCCCATTTGGTTCTTGTGCAGCCCTAGCTCTGCCTGCACTTGGGTCCTTTCTTTTGAGCCCACCATAAGCGAACATTAGTCTTCCATCCCAAAAAAAAGAAAATATTACTTTCAAAACTTAACGATGTGAGTGGGGTTTTGAAATTCAGTTTTTTGGTTGAATAGCCCTTGGATTTCAATTCCTGAGTCTAAAAGACAAGCATAATATGCTATGGTTAAAATAACCAAGATTCCAAAAGATAATGTTTAGATATCCGAATTTGGATATTCTTCCCAAACAATAAAAAAAGTTTGTTTGTAACTGACCTTTATGCCCTTAAATATCAGTGTCGCCATAAACAGGGAAGCTTTGATTTTGAGATGTAGACCTTAAGCAAACAAGCTCCAATTTTTTGATAAAATTGGCGATCGATTTACAAACAAACTCTCTTCTAAACTTCTCTAATATTAGCTCAAATCGAAATGGTAAGCTTGACTCTGATATTTTGAACTTATTTTGTTTTCTTAGATCCAATCAAAACTTGTTTTTTTTCCAATTTTTGATTTTGTTTTTCTTTGATTTTAAGTTCCTTAATTTAATCTCAAACCAGTGGTCGTCCCACAGTACAAGAGGTTGCTCTGTTTTGATTTATGTTAGTTGATTTTGTACCGATCTCATGGTGATGACAACTTAATGATGTGGTGCTACAAGAGGAATGAAAAGAGTGGGTGGGCATTTGGTCGGTTAGAGATGGGATACAAATTAACTGTCAAAACGATCTTTGTGTGGCCTTTTGCTTAATTTTCCCGATTGCAATACAAAGTGAGTATGGGTCCGTCCAAATGATGTTTACTTTTTTTTTTTTTTTTTTGAGTTTTTGAATTGACTTGTAGTTATATTAAGAACAAGTGAGGTATCATCGTTTGTTTTAGCATGAATTGAGTAGAAGAAAAAGTTTTTGGAATCTGCGAAGGATTAAGATGGCAAGGATAGACGACTGTTTTTATTGAATTTGAATAAAATGCATGGAAAAGGCTAAATTAGACACAGCTTCAGGTCCTAGCTCTACCACCACATGTTCGTAAAAATGTCGCAACAAAACTACATGAATATCTGGAGCTAATAGGCATCACAATTTTTTTGATGAAACCAGTTGATTCTTGATGATAATGGGTTTACAAGAAGTATTCCATCTAGTTTAAGTAATTTGAATTGGATTTTGTCATTGAGTAATTTGTTAATTGTAGAGATTTTGTTATTGAGTATGTGGTAGCATTTTGGATTTGCTTCAGAACTGTTCGTTAAACATTGCATGCTTAAACATTGCATGCTTGTTAGTTTATCTAAACTTACTTGCAAGATGTGCTAGATTTATACACGAAATATACAAGATGCATCTGAGTGCATAATGTATATTCTGAAAGAAAAATAGTTTTGTCCTAGTTGCACCCGAGTGCACAATGTATATTTTTTTGAAGTTTGTCTTGTTCGTCTTATTTTTCTACCTTACGATTCGTTTTTGGTTGATGTTTTTTAATAGTGAATGTAATGGTGGTAATTGCGGTGGTTTTGTTGTTTGAGATCAGGAACTAATATTTTAGGTTGTATATAATATATTGAAGGTGATTACTAGGATAAACCTAGATTTATCCATGAAATACACAAGGTGCGCTTGGGTGCATAATGTATATTTTTAACGGGAAATAAGTTTTGACTGGTTGCACCCGAGTGCATAATATGTATTTTTTTTATTCTTATATGAAAAAATGTTTTGATCAGGTTGCATCAGGGTGCATGGTTCATATTCTTATAGAAAATAAATTTTGACCAGGTTACACGTGGGTGCATAATATATATTCTTATGTAAATAAATTTTGTCCATGTTGCACCTGGGTGCATATTGCATATTTTTATATGAAGTGAATTTTGACTAAGTTCACCTAGGTGCATAATGTATTATCGGTCTGGTTTCGATTTTTTTTTTCTTTTTCGAATTTCATATCAACAATGGATCTTGTTTTGTAGATATTTTCGAGCCTTTTCCAAACATATAAAGTTTATTGAAATCCGACTTATATTTCGGAAGTTACGGCGTTTCTTGTGATTAATTTTAAATTGAAAAAAGAAAATAAATAGGAGAGAGAAAAAGATACGATAAATAATAAAATTTAAAATAAAGGTTATATTAGACTAAATTTTTCTATGTCTTTTTCACCCGGACCTATATTTTACAAGTCCATTCCTCCCGCACTTTATGAATTTTGGACACATGAACCATTTTCCGAATTGAAATTTAGCTGGCGATGATCACATCCCGAATGAAAAACCGTCAACCAAACATTAATTAATAAAACCGTTACATTCGTCGCGTGGTTAAGCTGTCTACTCTAGAATGAAAAATATGCTGGTATCGTACGATTAATCAATGCAATTATATCCAACTTAATAAAACTATGCAATAATCAACGATTGGTTACTACTCAATGTTCGCTATCAATGTTTTTGGTACGTTAAAGTGGCATGGCTCCATAATCTAGTACTACTGCAGTGACATCCCCATTGCGCATCATAATCTAGTAGTACTTCTTTCACTCGGGTCACTGATACCGTTGAGCTATCGATCTTGAGTCAGATAAGGCTTACCAAAAAGTAAGTTCATTTAGGAGTGGTTTTACTTTGAATCCTATTATTGGGCTCTAGGAGGGAGAGGTTTTGGGGACTAAAATGCTATGTGGAACCCAAAAATAAATAGGGGGACTCAAGTGTATATGAAAAAGTTAAAAAAAACCCTTACATAAATTTCACTATTCATTAAAAAAAAAAAAAACTAAATCTATAATCTTCTCCTTCTCCTCTCATTTACAAATCATGATGAAGATCATTAAAAAAATTAGTAAATATATTATTTTTTAACCATCATTCTCTTTTCATTCATAAATTGTGATAAAGATGATGATCATTATTCTATCATGATGAGAATGATGATCATAAAGAAAACCCAAAATTATCATCTTCCCTTTCTCCTTTTCATGCATAGACCATAATAAAGATGTTGATCATCGTAAAAAGAAAAAACTAAGAAAACCCACCATTTATTTTTACTTTTAAATGGTTAAAAAATATGATTCTATGAATTTCAGGTTAAAAAAAATATTTCTGAATGTGTTTACGGCTAGGAGTTCTTAGATTATCATCCGAAAGTATATGTTTCGGCTTGGTTTTCCAATCGAAATTAGTTTTCTATTTTTTTTTGTTTCCAAAACCAGTTACGGCTGGGAAAACCCAGCCGAAACAGGTTCTAAAAACAAAAAACAAAAAAATGATTTCGGCTAGGAGTTCTTTATTTCCCCGCCGTAAATAAAAAATATGTCTTGGAACACTATCATTTCCCAACCGTTTTTGCATTTTACGGTTGGGTCGACAAATTATCTCACCAATAAGTGTTTATTTGCGGTTTGAAATTTGATGTTTTCCCAAATTAAACTTCTAAAAGAACCCAGATTTTTAATTGATGTTTCAGCTTGTCGCTAGGCCGACAACTAGTTACCTGTAGTCCGTTTGTATTCTTCTCTTTGAAAACAATAATACAATTAATTAAATTATTGATGTTTTCCGATTTGAATAAACAAAATCCTCTACATATAAGGTTATCATGGATAATTTAAGGATATGCTTTACCAAATTAGATGGTTGATTTTCAAAAATGTAAAAAAAAAAAATCCTCAAAATTCTCCTACTTAATCAAAAAAAAAAATTGATGAAAAAAAGTTTTTGATTTTCATAAAATTAGTGCAAGGATTAATCCTAATTCATACACTAATCATAATTAAATTACTTAATCACCCTAATTAATACTAATTCAATCGAGGATATGTTAGGCATTAGAAAATAAAAGAATAAGGATCTATTGGATTTGTTATTTCATGACCTTAAAATAGCCCCCAAAACTTCTCCCTCCTAGAGCCCCAATAATATGATTCTTTACTTTTCCTCGAAGATGCCTGCCTGCATCTTCTGTGTTCAGTGGTACTACAATGAATTACAAATTTTTGTTTGGTTTTCTATTTGACATTATTGTCATCAACAGACATCACCATATGTTATTAAATAAAAAAATGGACCAACCCATTCCTAATTGGATTCTTAGCTGCTCGCCTGTCATTGATGATTATCGAACAAAACAAACAACACACCCATTGTTTTTATGGAAAGATTGAAAAACTCAAATGAAAAAGAAAACAACGTGTAGTTATCTTTCTGTCTCAACCTAATGATAATTGTTTTTCTCTCGGATTTGTTAACAGTGTTCCTAATAGTTAATACTGCATGATTACGAATGCCGAACCACCGATTAAAGGACCGATAGTTTCTTTTTCAACAATTAGGAATGTATAAGTTACTGTACAGTTTAATTTTGCTGCCATAATTGGGCCGACCGAGCCGGTGGCGGAGCCGGACTTTGTGAACGAGGGGACTAAGAATTTTTTTTTACAAAATATGTGCACTAGGTGGGCTAATTTTTAAAACTAAGTGGACTAAATGTAAAATCTGCTATAAATTTAAGGGCTATTTTATGGTTTTGGTGATTTTATGGGTGTGAGCACGAAAATCGCGTAGGCATCGACGTGTTCACAACCAATCTTCGCATGGTGCTGAATGCATGCATTAAGGTATGAATATGGTAAGAGATGCATGGACAAATGTTGATTCATTGATTCCAAACCCCGCGGGTTTGTCATGATCTCCTCAACAACCGTAAAGATAGATCTAAGAAATACATACGCATATAAGGATAGATAAATACGAAATGTAAAAGAGACAAGGATTTATGTGGTTCAGCTCTAAGGCCTACATCCACAGGTCTGGGGGGTATTCACTATGTGGTAAATGATTACAAGAACAGTCGAAATACTTTGGGGGATACATGGAACCCGAAGGTTGATGCTCATACTTACTTCTCACTAATTTCTCTCTCTTATCCTCTAGTTCTCCCCTCCCCATCCTCCTCCCCTTGTATTAGGAGGGGATATATATATAGCTTGTCCAAGGGGGACCACAGGAAAAGAGCTGTTGTAGTCTTATCTTCTTGTGTTCTGTGCATAGTCCGCGGACCTCTTTATCATTCCGCGCCTTCTATGGTTCCTACGCCCATTGCGCTGGCCCATCCTCGTTCTTGTCATCGGTCAATTGACACGTGCCCTTCGCGCCAGGCGGTGTCAGTCTTCCCTTGTCACGTTTGTGTCAGTTGGACTTTCCCTAGCCGTTGATTATATCTCGCCTCGTGATGAGAAAAAGTGCAGCAGAGTAGTTCTTTGGCGTTATGCGGGGGCATCTTCCTTGGATGCTCCTCCATCTTAGACGGTTGAACTCGACAGATGGCACGCCATCTAGATCCTTCGGGTACCCTTATGTGTCATCCACCTTTAATACATGGCCTACACGTGGGCGTGCTAGTACACGTGGTGAGGGAGATAAATATGTGTACCTACAATTTGCCCCTCTTCTTGTGACTGGGTGCCAGCCATAGTTGGAAGAATAAACGTGTGGTACGTTTTTATCTCTCCCCTCATAACTTCTCCTAAAAAGGAGTTATCGGCATTAATTGTGCACGTTTACCATGTCCGGCCATAACTGCCCCTTGGATAACGGGCGGATTCTTTTGGTCCTATAAAAGAGAAGAGGACGAGGGAATGTGAATTAAATTCACATTCCCTGTTTATTCTCTGCCCCACTTTCTTCTCTATCTTCTTAACTTCTTCTGCAGCCATTACCGCTGCTGCTGCTGCTGTCGCCGTCGCTGCTACTGTTGCCGTTTACTGCTGCTATTTCCATCGCTGTTGCTGTTGCGCTTAATCACTGAAGTTCAGGTAGGATTTTTCTTCTAGCTTATTCGCCATTTTTTTCCCTGTTGAGTTCTTGATTTTCTGGTGATGAATCATGATGGGTTTTAATCCCATGCTTATCCTGGAATTTGAAAGTTGTTGCTGCTGAGCCGTGTGTTTTACCGGCTAGGTTTTGATTCTCTTTTCCTTCTTTTGAGTTTGTGTAATAGTTTGAGAGCTTAAGTGGCCGTGGATGAAACCTAGGGTTTTCTTCACATTCGCTGCTGTTCTTGAGATTTTCTTGTTTTTCGATCTTCCTTGACCCTGACTTGCTCTTCTATTTGTGTTTGTGTCCGCAGATATGTCCGATCGTCCGCGGGTTCCCTATCAAACTCCTCCGCCGAGTCCTCATAGATCTCCTCGGAGAGATGCCAATTTTAGGGGTGGAATTTCGCCTCCTCCTAATCAAGTTAATCCTAGGTATAAACGAACGTCCTCGTCCTCTGGTCAGAGTCCTTCGTTCAAAAGAGGTGATCCGCCGCAGGGGTCCAGACGCGCCGCGAATCGTCCTAGAGATGAGTCTCCTAGCAAACAGCAGAATCCGCGTACTGAACTTCTAGATGTGCAGCCTCTCCGTTCCATGCCTCCTCCTCGGAATAATCTTCCCCCGCCTTCATCTGCGCCTAGCTTGGGAAAGTCATCTAAAACTCAGCCTCCGAAGAGGAATTCTGGGGAGACAGAATCTTTGGGAGATGTAGGTCCTCCTAAAAAGAAGGTAGCGGGCTCTGCGGAAGATCCTACGGGAGACGCTTACGAGGATGATTCTACGGTTACATTTCGTCCTTTACCTTTGGGTAACAAGAAGTTTACTTTCAAACACATCGATCTTGAAGCCTTCAAAGTGAAGCATGGTCTTCAGCACTTCCAAGTACGCTTTCATGCCCCTGATAAAGATATAACCTATGAGATGGTCACTAATTATCAGTACGATGCCTTTCATCTATTGACGACCGTGGGTGCTTTCGAAGCTGGTTTGATGTTGCCTTTGTATAAAGCTGGTGATGATTTCTACTACCGGGTCTTGTCTAGCCGTGATACTGCTAAGAAAAGTCGTAATCGTGGGGTGCAGCAGTTGACGGGAAATTATCTTCGTCATCTCCGAGAGTGCTACCTTCGTAGCAAAGGGCAAACGATGATGACCTGTTATACTCCCAACTTAGAAGAGGATAAAGGGTGGTATACTCCTGAAAATTTCAACAAGTCCTTCGGGGATTATGTCAATAGGAAGACACATAAGCCGTGGTCTGTGAATCTGCGGAATATTGCTCCTGTTAAGGGGGAAATTCGCCTTTTGAGCGAAGTAAGTGATTCCAAGATGGTGAGGATTCCTGGTGCTGAAGGTCTTCCTATTCCTGCTGATGAGAGAATCAAGCGTGATTGTATGCGTGTCGTAACCACAACAAATTAATTAATGTTTCACTACCTAATTAATAAATAATATAGGGTAGTCAAGATCGATCCCACGAGGAGCAAGAGATTTATTAGTTGTAAAATTGTCACAAAAGGAGGGTATTGGTTGTAAAACTTATAAAGCAAAAGAAATAAACAAAGTGATTAAAAGTGTAAGTTGAAATCAATGAGAGAGAATAGATCAAGGAATCCTTCTTCGCTGCAAAACAATGATTAAAGTTATGTTCTTTTCCACTTGTTATTAGTCATAGATTATCACCAACCGTAGGATAGCAGGTTAAACTTAGCTAACCCCAAAATTCCTTATTTCACCGAGTAACAAGTCCGCTTAGTTATCAGATTCTATTCAAAAGAACCACCTTGAGGTTCGCTTACAAGATGTAATTCCCCGAACGCATTAAGATTTATGAACTTAGGTTTATTACTAGTAGTTAGACTCGGTTCGCTTGGTCCACTTTCTAGCGTTGTTTTCACTCACGATTGCTCCACGGAATCCCTCCGCAAGGTCTTGTGTTTTCTACTTATGTAAAGAGTCAAGAAACTATTACGTATTCCCTAACTTTCACTAGCTTTAGATTAAATTAAAAAATTAATTTAGCGTGCACTCCAAACAACCTATCAATCAACCATAAACATTAATGTTAGTAAAAACAATCGATAATCATATGAAAAACTTCAAAGTAGAATTGAAACAAAATTCAAACCATATGTTAAGAACTAGGAATTCATCCTCAATCAATAAGAAAATTAGCTACTCATAATTTGGAGTTCACACAATAATAATAATAATTAAGGAAGAAAGAAAAACTTATTGAAAAGATGATGGTTGCTCCTTCCTCCAATCCTTGTGCACTTTTAAATCCTTCTCCAAAGTAGATGTGTGTAAAAAGTTGTAGAGAACTCCTCTATTTATAGGCTTCAATACTCTCCATATCTTTGTAGGAAAAGAATCCTCATTCCAAAAGAACACCACTTTCCCAATTTGAGCCATAATCCAATTTCTAGTCCAATTCTCCAATACTTCTAAGTTTTCATCCAATTCCCACTTCTAAGTCTTCACACACATGAGAGAAGTCCATACAAAATTCTGTATTTTTTCTCACCGGAAAACTGTGTTTTTGACCGGAATTCGTCGCCGCCGGCAACCTGAAAATTCCTCCCGGTAAGGGAATATTCCGTCCAAGATTCTGTTACAGTTAGGTCAAACTAACGGTCTTAGTTAGTCAACTAGGTCAAGCTCCGAGTCAGTCACAAAGTTATAACCCATTCGGCTAGCTAACTCGGCTGACTGATTTTGGTTGGCTATCTTACTCCTGCTAAGTGCTATGCACGGCCAAGATGGCCGTGCCTTCTCTGCCACCCATCCATTATGGATGTTCACTGCAACCTTCCCTGTAATTCATTCAGTTCAGTGACTCCATAACCTTCCATCTGAGATGCCTTCCATAACTAACTCAACCTGCACTTCGACATCAGTTGCACCAATTCTCCTCTATGAGCTCACAGCAGCACAACCCACCATAGCTCAACCATATACACCTGCAAAATCAAGATTGCTTCCACTGCACCGCACATGCTCTATACCATTACAGCTCTACAACAGCATCAGTGCACCCATACATTCAACACAACTGCAACACATTTCAAGTCCACCACTTCACAGCAACACAAACTCCAGTCACTGCGTTCAGACCACCAAGTATTTTATGCATTGACACACTTCAACCATTAATCATATTACAGTAGCAAGAATTCAGCATTCAACCAATTTCTTCCAATCTCTCCCTGTATCTCCCATTTACTTGAGCAATGGCAACAGCTCCTTTCTTGGCTTCAAATCTGAGTTGCACAGCAACTCCATTTCAGTCCTTCCAATTAAAGCTTCAACTCATCAACTTGAATTCATCACCACTGCCACATGAGCCACAGCTCAGCCAAAGCAGCATCACAGGCTTCAACGCCTCAGTATACCTCTCTCGTGAACAACATTGCACTGCGCATCAGAGTAAAGACATCTCAACCAAAGATCAGTCATCTGATACTAAGTTCTCACTAACTTCCTCATTGCAGCCAACCACCAATGCCCTAAATCAATTTATCTGAGCCACGAACCCATCTCCGATTCATCTTCTCTGAGCTTTTGAGCATCATCTTCTTATCACCTCGAAACCCATCACAATTCACAGCAGCAAACCCTTGAATCACATCCAATCGATCTTCTCAGCTTCAGAATCTCTGCCTGAATTCGAACCCATTTTTCTTCTTTCACTGCTCAGCCTCATATCCCGTGATATTCATCGTCTCTCATATGATTCTGCAACTGAGACTTCACCATTAATCAATTTGGTCAAAAACCCATCTTCTGATTCATCGACAGACCAACAATCACGAAACCCTATCTTCGATTTATCGATCTACTTCGGCTCTTGAACTTCGATTTCTCTCTGAGCTCCATATCTTCATCTGAACTGCTCCCACCAACTCTGTCTGCTTAACAGCTTCACTTCTGTATCAATTCTTCCGTCAAATCATTATCGACCTCTTGGATTCACAGCTCTGTTGCTCTCTCAAGAATTAAATTTCTTCTCGATTTCTGACGCAGCCGCTGTCTGTGTTTCTTCTCAATTTCAGGTAAGAAATGATTGAGAGGGTCTCTCGATTTTAGGTTTAGGTCAATTAGGGGTGGGTCTGGATCCTAGTTCGGGTCATGGGTGTCGGTATATGGGTCAGATGGATTCAGACACCCACCATTAAAACCACCCCAGTTTGGGTGCTTTGATAATTACACCCATTGATAGTTTATAAGGGATACCCTGGATGGTAACCCCTTAACCATAGCTAGTTTGCGTTTAGAATACCTCCGAGAAGAGTTGCCCCTTAACCATTACCGGGCTCCAGATAGTGCTCGCCTTATGAAATGACAATTATGCCCTTTTTGCCCAATTTTGGTGATTTCTCCTTCTTTTCTTCCGTGCGACTCCAAAGTACCTAATAACTCAAAAACACGCGTAAAATACATAATTTACTAGAAAAATAGCAAATAAAGCATAAACTCTTAGATAGTAAATTAGGTGTATTCTACACCTATCAGTGATCATGACTACGAGTGGTCTTCCACTGTTCTCGAAGTGGTTGGTCCGTGGGCCTATGGTTGGGTCCCCGGAGCCCATGGTTGGCAGCCTACTGTTGACAGTTCCTACCGCGAAGCCTCTCCTTCTCGTTATGCCCATTACTGCCCTTGGCAGATGAATTTCGAAGGTATGGATTTTTCTTACAGTCGTGATATTGATGACGCGGATGACGAGGATATCTCCGACGCTAACCTTCCTCCACAGAATGCTAATATTTCTAAGGTGTGTTTGTTTTCTTTGTATATATGCCCCTTCCTTTTCTTAAGTAATTGTTGATTATGCCAAGGAAAGGAGATACCCACGGCTCTTTATTATTATGTCTCGTAGGTGCCTAGAAATAAAAAGATTAATCCCAAGCAATCGTCAAATTCTCCCACCGAAGATTCTACGCACTTTGAGGATGTGAACAGTCCAGTGAATGTTGATGAGGATGTTTCCGATGAGGAAGAGCGGATTGAGACTTCTCCACCCTTTCAAGAAGGAAATAGTGTTGGTGGCACTGATGGGGGCATCGGTGGAGTTGATGGTGATCAGGAAACTGGTGGTGGTGTTGTTGATGAGGCCGCTGGTGATAAGGCCGCTGGTAGAGCTAAGTCGAGTGGCACCGCGGATATGTAGGTTGGTCTGCGGCAGACTGTCGTAGACAAGGGCAAGGGAGTTGCTCTTGAGGTTAGTAGCGGGAAGGACGGGGGTGATTACGGTGAGTTCTCTTTTGGTAAGGTTTTGTCCGGGGAGTAATCTTTTGATATGGCCGCAGCCATGGGGCTTGTCTCGGATTTCAATCTGCTTCCCCCTGGCGATGACTGGGATATCCTTAAAGGTAGCCGCGTGGGTGGATCAATACTCGGACCAGATCCTGCGGTTTTAGTGGTTCATCCCGAGGGTTTTGTTGGCGCTTCCTCCGCTGTTGGTGGGGCTTCGGTGCAAGGAAAGGCTGGTGCTTCACTTGATGGGAAGTCCGCAGATTCCCCCTCCGATGATTTCTCGCAATCCTTGATTGCGGAAGGCGATGATGTTATTTTGGGTTGGCTTAAAGAGAAGGACTTGCTTGTTGTGCCGCATCCTGCCCCTGTAATTGAAGGAGAAAAGAGTTCGGATTCCTTTACTCGTCAGCATATGGAGCTAATCCCAGAGGAGGTGGTAGATGAGAAATGGGACAAGAATATTGTTGCCAGCGGGATTGATCTTGTGGTGAATCCACCCTCTACTGTTGCTGGTATGATGGCCATCGCTGATGGTTACCAGTACGGTTATCCTCAACAGCGGTTATTGGAGGTTTATCCTGTTTTTTCTAATCTTGATTTTACTTAGATGTGTCATGTGAACTGACTTCCCTTTTTGATTCATAGATGATGAGGAGTGAGTATTGTAACCATAATCTTTACCGGCTCTTCAAGGCCAAGTCTCTTAAGTTAGAAGCGAAACTTCGCCATCGTGAAGGGATGCTTTCGAGCGTTGAAGCCGCGGTCTCTGATAAAGATGAGGAAATAGCAGAGCTGAAGGACCTTCTTAAGTGCAAGGAACGCCAGGGCGCGGAAGAAGAGAGGCTGCGCTCTGATCTAGCTTCGGTTATGGGCAAGCTGGAGATGGTTGAGAAAAATTCTTTGTCTATCTCAGGTTTGTATCTCCTCTCTCTTGCCTATTAGATGTCCCATATATGTGCTGAGTTATCTTCTTCTTCCCTTCTCCCGCTGTACCATCTTCAGTGGGTGGAATCCCTGAGATGATGTGGCTTCGGGGTGAGAGAGTTCGTCAAAAGGGTCGTATCGCTGAGTTAGTTAAAAAACTCAAGAGCGAATCAGCGAAATGGAATGCCCGCGCGGATGTCCATAATGCTATGGACGAAGAATGGCGTAAGAAAAAGTTTTGCTTGGTAGATCTGCAAAATCAAAACAACCATGATCGTCATTTATTCAACGAGGCTCTTTTATGGACTCGGGATAACCTTGAGAAAGCCCGCGGACAGATTTCCGCTTTAGAAGCTAAGCTTAATGATATGGAAGAGGAGCTGCGGCAAGCGCGTTCTTCTCATCCCTCTTATGTGCGGGCTTATATGCAACGCCTTGCTAAGGAGAGAGATGACGCTAGGGCAGAATATGGCTCTCTTAGTAGCGCGTTATCCGCATCTCGAGCTGATGTGGCTCGACAGGTTGAGTATGAGAAAATCTTAGTGGTGACTATGCACCATCTTAACAAGGGATTGGAATCGAAGAATGATGAGGTTAACCGATATCATCATTCAAACTCAATGCTTCAAGATGACCTAAGCACGAGTCAGCACGCTCATAATCTTCTGCAGGTAGATTATGATAGGTTGTCAAATGAATATGATTATGCCGCAGAAGCAAGGGATTCCGCGGTTAACCATTGCGAAGGTATATGTCTTTGTCATCGAGTGTGATGTGTCTTATTTGTCGTGACTCACTGTCCTCTTATAATATCCGCAGAGCTCCAAGGACAGCTTCGGGCTACGAATGAGAAGGTTACCGAAGCTCATGCTAAGGTAGTTCAATTGGAAGGCCAGGTCAGCTACCATCGGGGTCTGGCTTTGTCTCAAGAGGAAGCGATGAAGCAAGCTACTGAAAAAGCGGAGCATCTTTCCATTTCCCTAAATCAAGCTGAGATGAAGAGCATAGCTATAGGCTTTGTGGATCGTAAGCAGTTAGCGGAGGAGATTAACAGGACTCTTGGTGAGATTGAGTTGGATCTCAAGAAGACCCATGGAATAAGCAAGAGTTATACTCGACGTCCTGTGCCCACGCTCCCTTCAGGCTCCTCCGGCCCCTCATCTGGTGGTAGTGTTCCTTCGTCATTAAAGGAGAAACCAGCGGATGGTGCTCCTTCTCAGTAGATCATATCTAGTATGTTGGGGATTGATCTCAGTTGCTTAATCTTCTTGGCATTTTTGCTACTTTTCTTGCTAGGTTCGTAATCAACTGCTGTGTAATAGATCAAACTTTAGCGTCCAAATCTGAACTCGTATTTTGTTGAATTCACATATATTTGTTTTATAGATCAAGTTAATATATTAAGTAATTCCGTAGATTTTGTAATTAAGTAGTTACGTAGATTTTGTAATCCACGGAATTAGTTTTGTAATCCACGGGATCGGTTTTGCAATCGACGGATCTTGATTTATAGAATTTGAGAAAGTGTAGTGTTCATGCAATTCCATAGGTTGGCATCCCCGGAATTGTCTTGTGACTTGTCAACCCGTTCAGCTAATTCCTGGGATAGAGGATTACTGAACGGTGGGGGTCTAGCCGGAGTTAAGGGTATCGCGGCTTATAACATTGCTTGGATATCTCGTTCCATGGGAAGTCACCCCCTGGTCGTACACTTATAGACACTTATGGGGGAGTTCCGAGAGATTTCATATGTATGCTTTGTTCGGGTTGTTTCCGGTATATTGCAATGGGTATGGTCCACGCTTTGTGCGGGACATTCCCCTTATTAAAGTATAATGCAGGTTTTTAATAATAGTAACTGCACAAGGATTTACGTGGTTCAGCCCTAAGGCCTATGTCCACGGGGTAACAATAGCATTGACATTTTATTAAGATGTGGAATGGTTTTCAATGTACATTAATATTTTGTTCTTTTGTTGATTTCCTTATGTACGGATGGGTATGTGAGTGGTATATGAGTATTTAGTAGATTGAGTAAATTGAAATGCGTATGGGTATATACATGTGTCTCATATGGTATTGGTTATGGGTATTGAGCAAATCGAAACGCGTATGGGTAATGAGTATAATTATGACACCTGAAGATGAAGGTTTGTATTGATTGAAAAGTTGAGGCGTGCTACTCCTCCATCAGAGATAAAAACATGCGGACTTGTAAGTCAATTTTCTTCTTCTGAAATGCATACGAAGGTGATATATAACGGGTAGTATGGCTTGAGATATTTGGCGTTCCACGGATGCATGAGTATTTCCCCTTTCAAATTACGCAGATAGTAGGAGCCATTTCCTGCGACGTCGTGTATTACGTAGGGTCCTCCCCAAGTTGGTGCTAATTTTCCCCATTTCTTTTCTCGCTGGTATTGGGGAATGGTTCTTAACACATACTTCCCTTCTACAAAATTCCTAAGTCTCATGTTTTTGTTATATTCTCTGGCTAGCCTGCGCTGGTAGTTTTCCATTCTTTGCAATGCAGCCTCTCTCCTTTCTTCGAGATCGTCAAGCTTCTCTAGCATCATGTCCGTGGTGAGGTTCTTCTCCCATGCTTCTGTCTTTGTTGTTGGTAGTAGAATTTCCGTGGGGATTACTGCTTCCACTCCGTACGTGAGTAAAAATGGAGATTCTCCAGTAGCCGATCTTCTAGTTATTCTGTATGCCCACAAGACGTTATGTAATTGCTCGCACCATCGCCCCTTGTACTCATCTAGCTGTTTTTTGAGGATAAGTGCCAAAGTTTTGTTTGTAGCTTCAGCTTGTCCATTGCTCTGCGGGTATATAGGTGTGGAATTGTTTTTTCGAATTTTGAAGGTGTCGAACAGCAAGTCGATATTCTTTCCTTGCAGCTGTTTACCATTGTCAGAGACTATTTTTGCGGGGATGCCAAATCGGCAAATGATGTTTTAAAAAATAAAAGTAAAGACGTCTGAATCACGAATTCTTGCCATTGCCTTGGCTTCTACCCATTTGCTTAAGTAATCCGTTGCCACTATTAGGAATATCCTCTTCCCGGTTCCCGATAAAAGCGGCCCACTATGTCGATGCCCCATCTTGCAAAGGGCCACGGACTATCCACAGATTTCAACTTTGTGGCTGGGGCATGGATTCGCTTGCCTAATTTTTGACATTCCTCACACCTTTGCGCCATTCTGGCCGTGTCTCGGATCATGGTTTTCCAGTATTAGCCCTGCGTCTTTGCCTTATCCGCAAGTGATCTCATTCCGCTGTGATTCCCCGCGTCTCCTCTATGGATGTCTTTCAGGATGTCATGCCCCTCGGATCGGGACAGGCAGCGACGAAGTGGCCCGAGGAATGATTTTCTGTATAAGATTATGTCTCTCAGTTCGTACATCCCTGCTTTGGATTGTAGCTTCCTAGCCTGTTTGGTGTCCTGGGGTAGTTTCCCTTCCTGGAGGAAAGAATGGAGACTCTCCAATCTTATTCCCGACTGTAATCGTCGTCCTCATTTGCTTGTTGCATGATGTCATCGTCTTGGAAGTCGTCGAATATGAGCTCTCATATATCCTCGTCAGAGATATCTTCCTCCGTAGATTTGCGTTGGCTAGTCGCACACATCTCTTGAAGCTTGATGGATGGTTCGTACACTCTTGTTACCTTGATTGCTTTGACATCCTCGTTTTTGAGCATGGCTGATATATAGGCCAAGGCATCTGCGTGCCTGAGCTCCTTCCTACGTAGATGTCGGAACTTGATTTTTGGTATTTGGGAAACCAACGTTTGCACCAAAGCCATGTATGCCATTAGTGTCTCGTCGTATACGTTGTATTCGTAGCCTATCTGTCGGATGATTAGTTGTGAGTCACTTGTCAATCGTACTTCTTGTATCCCCATCTCGATTATCAAATGGAGAGCGTGGACCACTCCTTCGTATTCTACGATGTTATTTGTGTGGCCTTCAAATTCCAATCTGAATGCGTGCACGACCCTATCCCCTGTAGGTGTGGTGATAACGATGCCTATCCCTGCGCCTTCTCTATTTTTGGATCCGTCTACGAAGACCTCCAATTGCCGTGGGTTCATTGGTTCAAGAATATTATTTGGCTCCTTTTGCTTTTCGGTATCTGGGGTGCCCGCGGCTCTCCATCCTTGTACGCGCACTTCTTCTTCGTTATCCAAAGGTAGGTCTACTAGGAAGTCCGCCAGCACTTGGGATTTCTGAGAGTGTTGAAGCTCATAGTGGACGTTGAATTGGTCGAGGTATGTGCTCCATTTTGCTATGCGTCCTACCTTTCCTTCCCCTTTGAGGATGGATTCTAATGGTGCTCGACATGGGATACGTATGTCATGCGTCAAGAAGTACGTCCTCAGCTTCACGGTAGACCATACAATGGCTAAAATTAGTTGTTCGATTCTTGTGTAGTTTTTTTCCGCGGATTTCAGGGTTTTGCTGACATAGTAGATTGGATGTTCCTCCTTAGTATGGGTCCTGACAAGTACTGCGCTTACCGCATCATCTGTTGCTGCGATGTATAATGCCAATACTTCGTCAGGATCCGGTTTCTGAAGGATAGGGATCTCCGCTAGGTACTGTTTGATGCATAGGAAGGCTTCTTCGCATTCTGCAGTCCAATCAAACTTCGTTCCCTTCTTTAGTATGTTGAAAAAGAGCTTGCATTTGTCCGAGGATCTCGAGATGAACCTTCCCAAAGCTGATATGGATCCATTGAGCCTTTGTACTTCTTTCAGGTTCTTTGGGGATGGCATGTCTACTATGGCTAGGATTCTTGTGGGATCTACCTCAATGCCCCTTTTTGTCACCAGGTATCCGAGGAATTTTCCAGATGTTACTCCGAAGGTGCACTTCTCCGGATTTACCTTCATGTTGTGCTTTCTCATAGATTCGAAGATGTCCCTCGGGTCTTGGTGATGGTTCTTCTTGAGTCTGCTCTTTACGAGCATATCATCAACGTAGACCTCTAAGGTTCCACCAATCCATGGTTTAAAAATAGCATCGACCATCCTTTGGTATGTTTCTCCCGCATTTCGGAGTCCGAAAGGAATCCTTACGTAGCAATAGAGGCCGTGGGGTGTGTAAAATGCCGTATGTTGCTGATCTTCTTCTGCTAAAAATAGTTGGTTGTACCCGGCATATCCGTCCATGAATGATAGCTCTTCGTATCCTTCTACTGTGTCGACTAGTTGATCAATGCTGGGTAGTGGGTAACTGTCCTTGGGGCATGCTTTGTTCAAGTTGGTGAAGTCGATGCAGATTCTGACCCCGCCATTCTTCTTTGGTACAATCACCATGTTAGAGATCCAAGTAGGATATTTGACTTCTTTTATGAAACCAGCCTCCAACAGCTTTCGTAGCTCCGTTTCCATTGCTTTGTGATACTCCGTGGCCACCTTTTGCACCTTTTGTCTTACCGGGGGTGTGCCAGGTTTAATGCGCAGCTCATGTTGTACGATCTTCGGATCTATTCCGGGAATGTCAGATAGTTTCCACGCGAAGACGTTCGCGTACTCCTTAAGCAGTTTTACCAGAGAGGCTTCGCGTTCTTCATCCATTAGAGTTCCTATTTTGATCTTCTTTGGGCTTTCCTCTGTCCCGATGTTAACTTCCTTCACCGCCTCCAAGGGTGTGAATGTGGGTTTTGGTTCCCCAAGGTGAGGAACTTTCTTTAATTGCTATTTGGCAGATTCGGGTTGTTTGTTCGCAAGAGCGTCCTGGTTAGCAGTTGATGTTGATGCTTTCGAATTTCCTATGGAGTGCTCCTTGGATAAGCTTTTCCCTGAGATTTCTTCCAGGTATTCATTGATGGCCTTGTCCTTTGATATTGCTTTGTTTCGAGCCCTGCGGGTTCTTCTTTTCTCGCATTTTTCATTGTTGAGTTGCATTTTCATTGCCTGCCATTCCTTTGCGGAAGCTTGATCACCCTTGATCTCCATTACTCCTAGGGGGGTAGGAAACCTAAGGCATTGATGGTAGGTGGATGCGACTCCCTTAAGCTTGTGGACCCATCTCCGTCCAATAATGGCATTGTAGGGTGAAGGCGCGTCTACCACACTGAAACGAGTGTCAACTTTCATGGGGCCTGCATCCACCTGCAAAACAATATCTCCGAGAGGCTTCGTAGCCGTACCATTGAACCCATGTATGGCGTGGTGCGAGGTCGAGAGCTGTTCGTCATTAAGCTCCATACGTTTGAAGGTATCGTAAAACAGGACATTTACGGAGCTCCCTCCATCGATGAGGATTTTATTTATGTTGCATCCTGCAATTGGCAAGGTGAGGATCAAAGGATCGTTGTGGTCTTCCATGTCATCCTCAATGTCCTCGATTTCGAAGGTTAGGGGTGCGTCCATCCATTCTTCATGATCTTCCACTTCTTTTCCATCTAAATTGTAAATCTCACAATAGTCTTCAAATTATTTCCTCAATCTTTTCCCTATCTGTGCAGTTAGGGTTGGCTCTTTTCTTTCTGAGCAGGATATGGTATTCATTGTGTGGTTGCCTTCTGGTAATTGGACCTATTTGCTGCGTTTGGCTCTGTCTTCCGTTCCATACTTTTCTATATATCCCTTGAGATCCCCTGCATCTATCAACTTTTGTATCACTATCTTGAGATTTTTGCACTTTTCTGTTGGGTTCCCGTTGAAGCAGTGGAAATCACAGTATTCTTTGGACTTCTCCGAAGACGGTGGTTGATTCCCCTTAGACCAAGGCCAGTCTAAGTTTTCGCGGTCCTTGATCTCCTTTAAGATGCGTGAGTAGCTGGTATTGATCTTCGTGTAGACTTGGTCTTCGAACCTTCTACCACTCCTTTTGTGGTCATATTTTTGGTCCCTTTGGTGTCCTCTTGATCCGCTTGCTTGTTCCACGGAATTGGTCCGTGGAGGTCGTTGAGCCTGCGCTCTCGGTTTCTCCCGTTGAATTTCTTCCAACCTTGCATGTTTTTCGATGGTTATCCTCAAATCTTCCTCTGTGGCGGGGATGATACCATGGATTTCGACAAATAATGGGCTCATTCTGTCTAGTCCCCATTTGTAATAGTTAATACTCACCACGGGGTCCACATGTCCTATGGATTGACATATCTTGTGCCACCTGTCTGTGTATTCTCGAATGGACTCCTTGTACTTGATTGCAAGCGAGAAGAGCTTGTCCATTCCTGTGTTCACAACCTTGTTATACATGTAGGTGGCCAAGAATTTTTCGGTGAGTTGATCATAAGAATCAATGGACCCTGGCCTGAGGTTATCAAACCAGGATAGCGCGGATCCTTTTAGGATTGAAGGGAAGTATCTGCATAGTATAGCTTCATCGTATTCCCATATGGCCATTACCCTGTTGTAATATCGTAGATGGGCGGCGGGATCCGCGGACCCATCATAATACTCGAAGGATGGGACCGGACATTTCTGCGGAATGGTAGCCGTAGCCAACTGCCGCGCTAGCGGGGTAGTGCTAGCCTCTTTCATAACCTGTTCTAGTCTTCCACCTCCTTGCCTGGTCTTGATTTGGTTGATCTCTGCTAGCATCTCTGCACGAATACTCTCCATTGCCGAATAGTGCTCGTCCTGAATGGAATCTTCCATCTCCTCGTAGGTTGTGGTAACGTGGCCTCCTCTTCATCGTAGTAGTCTGAAGTCTCCGGATGATAATCTGGGTCAGACCTCCTGCTGTTACGCGCACTTCTTTGAGGTATTCCCCTTTGCTGGTTAGCCTCGCCCTGCTGATTTAATAGCTCCGCGCTTTGGATGATCTTTTCTTTCAATTGCTGGTTCTCTTGGGCTAATAAGGCCACCGCGTCCGCGTATGTCTTCTGATTCCTTTTTAGCTCTTCCAGTTCCGCCAATATTTGCGCAGACTGGCTTGATTCTTGATTTGGCGTTCCTGTTTGTAATTGAGCTTGTCCCTCGGGGGCTGCGGTACTGACTCCTTCCACCAGCTGTACAACTGGTTCGATCATTCTGTGGTATCCTGCTTGCAGTTGTGCATTTTTTTCATTGGTCGATGGCATCCCGTAAGGAGGGTCCTGAATTACTGAGCCCACTGCTGCTTCTCGGGGCTCAGTGGGTCTGATTGTAGTTGTCACTTTGGAGACGGCCGCTTGAGAAGCTACTACACTAGGTGTAGCAGCTTTTGCCGCCGCAGCTGATGAGTGCCAAATATTGCATATTCATACACCTTTTCATTGGCACTTAACTCATCTTTCGCGCTTCAAAGTCATATATTATCCCAAATTCTGCATTCTTACCATCTTCAAGAATAAATATTTGTATTAATTAATTTTGTGTTTTTAAGTACTAAATAAATCTTGGAAGAATTGAGAAGACAAAAGAGAAGAAAGTTGGAAGCGTTGCAACCCGCTCGCGCATTAGTGGCAACCTGTTTACAAATTCATGGGATTAAACAAACCCATGATCCAAAACCCAAGACCCAAATCCATTTCCACCTCACCCCCATTGGATTCTTTCCAAAACATCCACCTCACCCCCATTGGATTCTTTCCAAAACATCCACCTCACCCCCATTGTATTCCATTCTATCCATCAATTAAGAAAACATGTTTTGTTTAATTGTTAAGTGGTTGCTACAGTGAAATTCGGATCCCAAGTGTGAGAGAATTTTTGTGTATAAATAGAGAGGGTTGTTGTGTTGAAAACTCATCCAAGAATAGCTTGTTCATATTAGTTTATCAAATTTCAATTTTGTTGTAATGTTCTTCATGTTCTAATTTCATTTACTAGGGTTTAGATGAAGCCCTAATCTCATTGGTATGTATTCATATCTTGTATCTTGTTCTTGAAAGTTTAGAATTGTTTAAAGATATAATTTAATCCAAGTTTTTCAACATCTTGCTCTCACAATGTATGCCATGTATCCATTGTAGTTAGAATATCTCTATGTTGATTATGCTACAACTCATGCTTAACCAATATTGATCTTTAGATTAGTTGTGCTTAATTAGACAATTAATGCTTTGGAGAAATACTTTAGTTGTGATTAAATTATCCATTGGAGAAACACCTTAGTTATACGGTAGACTTGAATCTACTATAAGGACAAGAATAATATTACAAGTTGAATGCATATCATAGGTTATTGGTGGATTTGAATACCCTAGTATCCATATTATCATTGTTTACATATCTTGTTATTTGCATCTTTTACTTTTATTATTTCAGTCACTTGAAAATCATATCGTCGTATCGACAAAATCAAACCCCTTTTGGTTAATCTCTGAATCAGGATTTAGAATCAACTTCTACACTCTCCAAGTCTCTGTGGTTCGACCTGTGCTTGCCCTGTGTTGCTTGTCGACACTGTGCACTTGCAGTATACACAATAGTAGGTATCTTTCCGAGCCTACCAAGTTTTTGGCGCCGTTGCCGGGGACTCGGTAGTGGTGTAGTTCATTTTTCATCTCCTGTCACTATTCATTTTTCATCTCCTGTCACTGTTCACATATTACTGTTCAATATCATTATAGCATAATCACTGTAGCAGCGCAACTATTCACAGTCAATTTTACCCTTATTTTTGTTATTTTTTTTTTAATTTTTGCTTTTGCTTTAACACTTCGAAACCCTAACTACCTCTTTTGAGCTCAACAGGTGCCAGAGTAGCTGTTGTAAAGGCGAAGCGAAAGGAAGCGAAAGAAGTTTTTATTTTAAATTAAAAAAAAAAAGTTTATTTTATTTATTTTTAGATTGTATTAGGATTCCTCTACTCTTGTAATTTTCTTTTTCTTTTGCACTTTGAACTTGGACATTCTTTTTTTATTTTTATTTTTATTTTTAAACCCTACGGAAGGGTATTATTAAATATCAACTGTTTGCAGAGAAGGACGGTGATTACAATATCACCTCGGCCCCTCGGGTTCGTTCATGACATATGAGTCGTGGCCCGAGTCGACAACAACGGTTCATCCCCCGTCTGGAACGGGAGGTAAGTTTGTCGAAACACTTGCGAATCCCTTGTTAGCGAGTTACTGTATTCCTTCGTTTGCATATATGTTGAGGAATTGAATACGGCCGCTTTATTTTCCTAGTAAAGGGAAAGGACTGGCCATACAAGATAAGGGTTCGGATTTCATCACCGTTCTCTTCTTGCCCTCCTTAGGAAAACAATACCTAACGTGAACCTAAGCATTAAAATTTGAAATAAAACGAGACCTATAAGGTAACGAGCTTAGTAGGAGAGTCGTTCGAAAAATATTGGTTACTCTCTAAGCATACTTCGAAGTTCATGACGGTTTCTGTAAATTGAATGCGTGATCTGCGCCGCCTTGGAATGCGGTGAGGCCTTGGGTATCAAAGCTCATGCAGCTTCCCTCGCCTCTATTCAATTTACTTAAACTCGGATTGATTCCAGAGGAGTTTGCTCAGATTGTAACGAATTCCATTTCGAAGGATTAGAAGCTGGTCTAGAAAACAATCTAAGTGGAACCATCATGCTTTTTGTTTGCTAGAAATCAGTAGGTTTTCTGTGGTAGAGTCAGCATTGTTTGCGATTGCATAGAACTTCCCTTCCGTTTATGATTTTTCTTCTTTTATTTTGTTTTTCTAATGTATGCCCGAGGTAATTAGAGAACGGGCTTGGAAAAAAAAAAAACAATAATGAAAAAAAAAATATTGGTATGTTTTCAGTGTGTACATCTCAATCTCTGCAACAAGCCTAGTGCTAGTTAGAGATCATGTCAGGATTCTGGTCTGCAGGTGGGGATGGAAACAAATCCATCAGAGAGCTTGCTTACGGGCATGCTTCACATTATGAAACTCCAACATACCATGATGTCACTAGTTAAAGGGATTATTATGGAAATTTTCACAGTCCTGAGCATCAATACATGAACCCTAGTAACTACTCACACATGTATCATCCACCACAGGGTGAAAATGAACATCTTTACAGTGCCCAACTCTCACAATCATCACTTTTGGACCAGTTAGAAGCTAGAACTGCAGCTTTAGAAGTGCAAATGCATGAATCTGTCGCATATAATTCTTCTAGGCAATCTGAAATCTATGCTTGTACCTTATGTGGAGGCTTAGGCCATCCTGATGAGAATTGCTATATTTTGCATGATTTTAGGCAATCTAGAGAATATCATGAAAATCCAAAATATGAAATGCCAACAGATTACAAAGCTGATAGTCATTGGGACCATAATCAACCTTTCGAAGGTTGCGATCAGTATTTTATAGACCCTGCACACTTGTATCATCCACCACAGTGGGAAGTTGAACAATTTTGTACTTCTCAATCTGTGGAGGAAAATCTCAGACTCATCGAACAAAATAATGCTAGGAGTGTATTGCATGATAAACCATATAGCATTAATTATGAATTTCCTACTGTTGAAGACTCTCATTCCATTGAACAACTTAATGCATTATTAAAAATGAATTTGATTCATTTACAAAATATAGGAAAGGAGGAATTTCATGATGAAATATTTGTTTGTCCTAATGAAATAAAATGTGAAAATAGTATGCCTAGTCTTACTTGTGTAGATGATGTTGCATATGAACCTGTTTTAAATGAAGGGACTAGAAATACTACGATTTTAAATAAGGAAATGCATTTCTGTGATGATGATGATGTTATGTTAGAAGAATATGTTTTTACTGAAAATATTGTCGAACCTTTGAGTTCAGAGACATTAGGATTCTCTGCCTCGACCTTAATGAATGATGTTTTCTCTAGTGTTACATATACATGTGATGTTGATACTGATCTTGAGCCTGTGCAATTGTCCCGTGAACAAGAGCATGACACATTTCTTGTGTATGACTTAGAAAATATTGAATCTCCTATCGACACCAATGATACTATACATGAAAATAACTTTGATGTGTCTGATTCTATGTCTAAGTCACAGTGTGAAGTTTCTTGTGATATTCCTATGCATGAAACTGAAGTTCTAGGGGATGATTGTGAACTGGGGATTATTGATTTGTTTTATGAGCATGAGCATGATGTTGTACTTGTGTCTGACATATGTAGTGTTGAATCTCCAGTCAACACTAATGATCTTATGCATGAAAACATAATTGACGTGTCTGATTCTCTGCCTGGGTCACATTGTGATGTCTCTTTGGATTTGTCTATGCATGAGAATAAAACTTTGGATGAGCATGATACTTATTTGGGTCTTGATGGATTGTTCTATGAATGTGAGCATGTTGCGACACTGGCAAATGATTTAGGAGTTATAGATGCGCCTAATAATGATGTGCCTACCTCCCTGCCCATGTCACAAACTAGTAATCTTGCACCCAACCTAGATTTGGTTTGTAAAATTATTGTTAAACCTACTTTTCTAAGAGTACCTAATCTAGGATTGGAACTGTGTGCCTCTCAAGTCCTCTTGGACTATTTTGCAGTTAAATATAATACCTTTGATGAGCCACAATTAGAGTTCACTCATGTCTCTCCATCCATCCCTGACAAAATCCACTTTGAACTAGATCTTGTGCATGTTGCACCCCTGAAATTGTTAGATTTTGTACCCAAAAGTATATCTATTGAAAAATCTAGGTTTGGGGGTAACTCATTCACATATGCAGTCTCACTTGCATTGCTGTCCTGTTATAATTGTGTAAGGATGTTGATGTTTCCACACTACGTCTTTTGGGTTGATCCTCAACTTTTTAGATTATTGGTACATGGTGAGTCATCATTGTATAATCTAGTAGGTAAAATTTTGAATCTTGTTGATATATTTGTGTGCTAACCAAACTTTTTGTCTTGCTCTCATATTTTTTGCTTTCAAAGCATTCATTCAATTATGGTTAGCACCACCCTTTTTGGCATCTGGTAATCTCTTTCCTTTGAATCTGTTTTGTTCTCATGTTTTGTTGTTTCTGTTCTTTTGAAACATTGAGGACAATGTTAGATTTAGGTTTGGGGGAGTATTTGCATATCGTCTTCTATGACCAGCTGTGGAGCGGGTCTTTTGTAGAGTGTTTTCTATGACCAGCTGTGTAGCGGGTCTTTTGTAGGATCATTTGCAGTCTTTTGCATTTTTTATGACCAGCTGTGTAGCGGGTCTTTTGTAGGATCTTTTGTAGTCTTTTGCATTTTTTTTGTTGTCTTCTATGAACAGCTGTGGAGCGGGTCTTTTGTAGTGTGTTATCTGATGACCAGCTGTGTAGCGGGTCTTTTGTAGGATCATTTGCAGTCTTTTGCATTTTTTATGACCAGCTGTGTAGTGGGTCTTTTGTAGGATCTTTTGTAGTCTTTTGCATTTTTTTTGTTGTCTTCTATGACCAGCTGTGGAGCGGGTCTTTTGTAGTGTGTTATCTGATGACCAGCTGTGTAGCGGGTCTTAAAAAAAAAAAAAAAAAAAAAATTTGGTTACAAATTTTCATAGTTCTACGAAATTCCGAAGTTCATCATCTACAGTTGAAGACCGAAGACGAAGACATTTCTATGTATGCTCTGAAATTGGAGAAGGTTTTGTGGGTACATCTTTGGTAGGCCCTCACGAGACTACAACTCGTCCACTAGGGACACCTAGGGGTTTAAAGGCTTAGTGCATACGCTAAATGCATTCGAGAGACCAGCGACAGTGGTATAGTTAGGATTTCTGGATTTCTGTTTCACTTGAGGACAAGTAAAATTCAGGTTTGGGGGTATTTGATGAGTGCCAAATATTGCATATTCATACACCTTTTCATTGGCACTTAACTCATCTTTCGCGCTTCAAAGTCATATATTATCCCAAATTCTGCATTCTTACCATCTTCAAGAATAAATATTTGTATTAATTAATTTTGTGTTTTTAAGTACTAAATAAAGCTTGGAAGAATTGAGAAGACAAAAGAGAAGAAAGTTGGAAGCGTTGCAACCCGCTCGCAATCGGTGGCAACCTGTTTACAAATTCATGGGATTAAACAAACCCATGATCCAAAACCCAAGACCCAAATCCATTTCCACCTCACCCCCATTGGATTCTTTCCAAAACATCCACCTCACCCCCATTGGATTCTTTCCAAAACATCCACCTCACCCCCATTGTATTCCATTCTATCCATCAATTAAGAAAACATGTTTTGTTTAATTGTTGAGTGGTTGCTACTGATGAAATTCGGATCCCAAGTGTGAGAGAATTTTTGTGTATAAATAGAGAGGGTTGTTGTGTTGAAAACTCATCCAAGAATAGCTTGTTCATATTAGTTTATCAAATTTCAATTTTGTTGTAATGTTCTTCATGTTCTAATTTCATTTACTAGGGTTTAGATGAAGCCCTAATCTCATTGGTATGTATTCATATCTTGTATCTTGTTCTTGAAAGTTTAGAATTGTTTAAAGATATAATTTAATCCAAGTTTTTCAACATCTTGCTCTCACAATGTATGCCATGTATCCATTGTAGTTAGAATATCTCTATGTTGATTATGCTACAACTCATGCTTAACCAAATATTGATCTTTAGATTAGTTGTGTTTAATTAGACAATTAATGCTTTGGAGAAATACTTTAGTTGTGATTAAATTATCCATTGGAGAAACACCTTAGTTATACGGTAGACTTGAATCTACTATAAGGACAAGAATAATATTACAAGTTGAATGCATATCATAGGTTATTGGTGGATTTGAATACCCTAGTATCCATATTATCATTGTTTACATATCTTGTTATTTGCATCTTTTACTTTTATTATTTCAGTCACTTGAAAATCATATCGTCGTATCGACAAAATCAAACCCCTTTTGGTTAATCTCTGAATCAGGATTTAGAATCAACTTCTACACTCTCCAAGTCTCTGTGGTTCGACCTATGCTTTCCCTGTGTTGCTTGTCGACACTGTGCACTTGAAGTATAAACAATAGTAGGTATCTTTCTGAGCTTACCAGCAGCCTTCTGTGCTTCCATTGCATTGATGCCCGCCTCTAAAAGTAATGTGCCTTCCGCTCCATTCTGCGTCCTGTACCCGGCTGTGAGTCTTTCGCCCGTCTGTTTGCTCCTTGTTACTATTGGCATAGTCCTAGGCACATCTTTTGAAGCTACCTTTGCCTTCCCTATATCTTTGTTCTTTTCCATCGTAATATTCTGCAGAGAGAGCATGGAGGTAAACCGAGACAAAAAAGGTCCACGGGTTAGCTGTTAGTTCACGACATCCATAAGCTTGATTTCTAGTGGTAAAGAGTGTATTCAAACTACTGGTTTTGCAAATAATATGAAAGACACATGTGGATGCGCAGAATTAATTAGGATAAGG
This sequence comes from Papaver bracteatum, assembly GCA_023529315.1. Lineage (NCBI taxonomy): Eukaryota > Viridiplantae > Streptophyta > Magnoliopsida > Ranunculales > Papaveraceae > Papaver > Papaver bracteatum. The sequence goes on along the minus strand of JAJJWX010000526.1, from coordinate 1,266,381 downwards.
TCCATGGGTTGTTATAAAACTCGGATTTATTGGTAGAAAATATGTATGAACTATTAGTTAAAATATAGATCCGTCGGTTAGAGGTTATAAAACACCCAGATCTGTTGGTAGAAAATACATTGGTCATAAATATGTGCGAAAAATAGCCCAAAACGCAGATCTGCTAGTTAAAAGTCGTAAAAGGCCCAGATCTGTCAGTATAAAATACAAAGAATATAGATGTGTGCGAAAAATGAGTTTAAACACAGATCTGTCTATGTTCTAAGTAAAATTTCTGATGGAGAGGCTATAAAATCACAGGAAAAGATAAATCTTTTTACCGGGACAAGAGTCCCTGTTTCTAGCGCCAAATTGTGAGCACGAAAATCACGTAGGCATCGACGTGTTCACAACCAATCTTCGCATGGTGCTGAATGCATGCATTAAGGTATGAATATGGTAAGAGATGCATGGACAGATGTTGATTCATTGATTCCAAACCCCGCGGGTTTGTCATGATCTCCTCAACAACCGTAAAGATAGATCTAAGAAATACATACGCATATAAGGATAGATAAATACGAAATGTAAAAGAGACAAGGATTTATGTGGTCCAGGTCTAAGGCCTACATCCACAGGTCTGGGGGGTATTCACTATGTGGTAAATGATTACAAGAACAGTCGAAATACTTTGGGGGATACATGGAACCCGAAGGTTGATGCTCATACTTACTTCTCACTAATTTCTATCTCTTATCCTCTAGTTCTCCCCTCCCCATCCTCCTCCCCTTGTATTAGGAGGGGATATATATATAGCTTGTCCAAGGGGGACCACAGGAAAAGAGCTGTTGTAGTCTTATCTTCTTGTGTTCTGTGCATAGTCCGCGGACCTCTTTATCATTCCGTGCCTTCTATGGTTCCTACGCCCATTGCGCTGGCCCATCCTCGTTCTTGTCATCGGTCAATTGACACTTGCCCTTCGCGCCAGGCGGTGTCAGTCTTCCCTTGTCACGTCTGTGTCAGTTGGACTTTCCCTAGCCATTGATTATATCTCGCCTCGTGATGAGAAAAAGTGCAGCAAAGTAGTTCTTTGGCGTTATGCGGGGGCATCTTCCTTGGATGCTCCTCCATCTTCGACGGTTGAACTCGACAGATGGCACACCATCTAGATCCTTCGGGTACCCTTATGTTTCATCCACCTTTAAGACATGGCCTCCACATGGGCGTGCTAGTACACGTGGTGAGGGAGATAAATATGTGTACCTACAATGGGGGGCTAGATCCAGGGTTAGTCAACCCTTGGCTCCGCCTTTGGACCGAGCGATACGAGGGAGACCCTATATATGGTGACTTTGTGTCAATTTGAAGGGTAACATTTTTTTCTCTCCAATTAGACACAAAAGATTGGATTTGGTTCAACGATGAAAGGAGGACACAACCCCTCTAAATCAATTTTTTTCTTTCTGTTTTAGACATTTTTGTAAATAAAGGGAAAATAGCTATTAGACATTTTTGTAAATAAACCGAAAATGAAGAGTAATAAGGTATTAGACATTTTTGTAAATAAACCAAAGAAGATGGGAAACTAGATATATGTGCCAAATTTTATTATACATCCTTATGTAACCTATTTCTTTAGGGGTATAATTGACAATCAAACTTTAATATAGCATATATCTAAAAATACGTGTCTTAGAATTTTACAAATTTTATCTCGTTGGAAAGGTTTTAAAAAAATCTACACAATGAGTAGATTTGTTACGAAAAATTAGCGTTTTTATGAAAAATTCGAAGGTATTTATCATTTTAGGCATAATTTGAAAATAAATGTATATCCATCGTGCAAACTGCCACAAAGAATGCATAATATTTATGTAACCATATTTTGGTTTTGTGCATCAACTAATTTTCCTTTGTAACTAGTAAAACGATGTACTCTATCCGTTTCAAGAAAAATGATACTTCACTTTAGGAATAAATTTCCTTTTACAGTCCAATCGTAGCAGTGTTTCCTTTTTTCTTTGGCCTACCCTTCCACCGTGACAGCAGTCATCTAGTTTACTCAAAGTTGAATGAATTTTGTTGTCATCAAATGAATAAATGTCCTAGTAGTTAGCAATCATTTATGGGGTATTGAATGTTACCGCTTTATCTACTCGCCTTAAACTCACATATGCATAGTAAAAGAAAACCAACGCTTTAGTTTAGTCGGCTGTAGTCAGGGGTGGAGCCAGAACTTTGTTGTTTGGATGATAAATACAACCAATGAATAATAATAACATTGTATATTATGGCGGCTTTAGGACGTCCGAAATTTTTTAGTACTTTTTTCAAATATTTGCTGCATAATATACATTTAAGATACTGCACTAGTTGCAAATGCTTTGAAATTTGACGCAATCACTTGTATTATCTAGGCATGTTTAAATAACTTGTCAAATTTTGGGAGGACAAATATGCAAAATCCATAATTTCCAAGCCTAATTTGGAAACTTCGAAAATTCTAGGGAGGACAACTGTCCTCCCTGGTCCCCGTTCAGCTCCGCCCCTGGCTGCAGCTGCATCTACAGACATAATTGCCGAACTTTCAGCAATAACTGTACCAACCCAAGATTCTCTCTATTTTTCATTTTTGACACCAGAAAAGAAAGAAGAAGAGAACAGTGGTTCGATATTTACCATAAGGTTCGATATTTATCGTAAAAAACCTCCGAAAAGATCTCATGAACTCCCTTTGGACCATTATTTAAACTTTATAAGCACGCTTTAAGAGTGTTATCGTGCATTCAGTTTCATGGTTTTTTCCAGAGAGAATGCGTTCGACCTGTACACCTCGTTTGGTTGGAAGAATTGGATTCATAGGAATTCAATTATGGGGTAATCCAATTCTTGGAATTGAATTCCATGGAATTGGATTCAATTCCAAAAAATTAGCGTTTGGTTGAGGTAATCCAATTTCTTTTGTTTTTACCTTGGAATCCAATTCCATTGCACTACTAACCAATGCAATGGAAATCAATTATTTTGGGGGGAATTGGATTCCTAGGAATCAAAATTCTCAATTACATGGAGTTGGTTTGGACCGTTTGGTTCAAGAAATCGGTCACATTCCCCTTGAATTGGATTACCAGGAATCCAATTCCTTGAACCAAACGCGCTGGTAGATTATTTAGCATGGGATAAATTTTTAAATGCTAGGTCTCTCATCTGTCAGAGGCACACACCATAGTATTGAACCACGGTCAGTTTAGCATTTCTATGTTAAAATTATCTTAAGATACACTGTGTCTTACGGAGCCGCAAACACATACCCACCCCCTCACCGGACAAACCACCTCCTACAGTAACATTTCATCCCCATTATTCTCTTTTGAAGCATTTTTTTTTTTTGATAAAGCCCATTGACTTGAAAGTTAAAGTCTTTAACCATTAAATAATTATTCCTCATATGCCTCCAAAGACTTTGTACATAAGCGCAATTCCTATGGGATGAACAAACCTAGAGTTTGTTCATTTTGATCCCACTATGGGATGAACAAATCTAGAAAATGGATGTTCAGATGAACAGAACTGTTCATTTGAACACTGAGACAATCCAGTAGGCGCGCGTCTGGTGAAATGGCGCGCGCCATGACTAATAACTCGGGCGACATCAGAGCTGACGCCAGAGATTTGCACCAAAGCGCGCGTTTTGTACGCTGACGCTGGCAACTTCAGCGCAGACTCCAGCGTCTCCCTAGATGGCGCCAACAGCTCCATCTGAACGGATGCAAAACCTGCTGATCCAACGGCTACAGTTTTTGAATTATATAAATATTCATACTTTTAACTCTAAATTCACACATTCTACTTTCAACTCAAAATTCCTACTCTAAATTCACTCTCCAAAATTCCTCCTACAGTTCGTGTTGGATTCTCACAACAAGAGGATTTAGCTATTTATAGAGCCTTTGTTTTTCACACACAAGAAGATGAAATGCATAATGTACCCGATTCGATGTTCACTTGCTGGGAAAAATGTTATAGAATGTTCACCACTGAAAATGGGAACATCCGTGGGCGTGGTTCTAACGAATTGGTCAATCGTTTTAGTGTAATTAGAACGAAAGTATTGGAGTTTGTCGCCCAACTAATGTTGAATCACCAAAATAAGCTGAACGGTGAATCCGAACACGAAGTGTTGCCCAGAACTCTAGCGATGTGGCCAGAATCTCACCGCGGTCGTCCTTTCGCCTTCCATGCTTGTTTCAACATTCTTAGGGTGCTCAACAGATACAATCCCTACATCAACCTAGGAATTCCACCACCCGCTGAGAATTGACGCATATGTATTACATTGTTTTAATTTAATGTATTTCTTTTATTCTCATGTATGATGTGGTTGTTCAATGCAGTATGTTTTTATTTATGATATTGATGGTTTTAGATAATCGTAATAACACCTAATAAACAACAAATTAAATAACATAATACCATAATGATATTGACGGGAAACCCAGGAAACCGAGATGCTCGTCAATTGCGTGCTCGTTTTCAGCGTATTAGGCTTGCAGTCCATAAAATGTAATGGAAATTTATCGAGAAAAGTTCATCGATGTAACTGAAGAAGAAGTGATCCAAATAGCTCTTGATGATTGGGAGGAAGCTCACGGTAAGACTTTTCGTTTCGAAGCGTGTTTCAGAATTCTAAAAGATGGCCCATCTCAAGTACATCATTACTGCACTCGAGTGCCGCTGCCAGAATTTACAATAAAATAAGATGTTTCTCTAGTTCGATGTTGGTTACATCGTATGGCGAGACCAATGAACCATGACCATTTCTGGGAAAGAGTATTGGGACATTTTGTATTTTCGCGGAACGAAGCAATAAGAAACAGTAAGTGCCTAGAACTAAGAATTGCATTCATCAGTAATGAAATCAAACATTATACGGAAATATTGTGGATGGTTCATCGTAGCAATTCTAGATTATCCAACGAAGAACTGAAAACCATCGCTCTGACCAAGTTTACCAAAGAAAGCGGGAGAGAGTTTAGGCATTTTGAATGCTATGAACTTTACAGAGAGAATATGGCTGGATTTGATGTAGTTTGATGTTTTTGTTGTGGTTTGTTAAAATGTAGTTTGATGTTATTTGCAAGTTTAAATAAATGGTAATAAATTTCACGTAATTTAAAGTGGAAATCTATTTTAAAATATAAACATTTTCATTCATTGATATTACTGCCAATTTTACAAGATATAATCTTCGACAATATTAAAAACTTTAATAAAAATCAAGTACATGTTTAGGCCTCCTGTTTATCTTCATTTGACGTATTTTCCATTCAACGCGCTCTTTGACTGTTTCACCTTTGTTTTTGAATTTTTGGTTGTTAAGTTTCAAAACAAGAGCTTTTCTTTGCCTTTTACCAGAACATTTTCTTGGAGCAACTTCTAAAACTTGCACTTCCCTTTTACAATTTTCAATCTTTCTAAAACTCCCACATATATTAGAAACAACAGCTTCAAGTTTTGCATCGCAAAAAAGTGTGATCGCTTTTTCAGCCATTTTTATAACAGAAATACAGGTGAATTTTGGTGTACTGAATTGTTCGAAGATTACGGCAATTTATAGAGGGAAAGGTGAAATTATAAATTTTAAACTACCCGTTGGCTCCACCAGTGAAAACTCCGGCGACATTGACTGTGACTCGGGCGACAGCCTTCCTGTCGCCAGTGATTTCCCACTTGACGCCAGAGTTTTTCTTCTAAGCGCCACCATTTTCCTAAATGACGTGCGCCTAGTTGGATGACGCCCAATGTTTTCCCATAGTGGAAAACCCACTTTGGCCATCCACCTGGCTGAACAGAATTTTATGTTTGGTCATTGCCATAGGAACTGCTCTAAAAACCTAAGAGAACCCTATATCCTAGCATTTTTATGGGTGAATCCAAACGAATTATGGACGACACAAAAAGGCAAAAAAAGGTCACCCAAACGTAAAATGTAGCCATCCCTTATCTCCCATTTTTTATGGCCAAACTACCCTTTACAATCGGTAGATAACTTTACAATCGGGAAGTTAATCCACAATCGGGAGTCAATTAGTTTATATAACTTCCGAATATAAAGTATCCCCAAAATAAAATCGTCTATATTTTGAATTTTGATTATCCTATAATCGGTAGTAAATAAAGTTATCTTGACTCCCGATTAAAGTAGACATTTGGCTAAAATGCTACCATAATCTGTAGTGAATTTAGGTTATTTAACTCCCGAATATAGAGTAGCCCCAAAATGAGATTTTTCAAAAATTCTATATATTTTGAATTTTCATTATCCTATAATCGGTAGTAAATAAATTTAAAAACCCCATTAAAGTAGACCTTTTTGCAAAACTCTCTATTTTAATTTAGCAAAATGAAGGTATCCCATCCATTATACATTGCTACCATAATCGTTCATACGGAATTAAGGTTATTTAACTCTCGAATATAGAGTAGCCCCAAAATGAGATATTTGAAAGTAAATAAAATAAACAAAAACTCTCTATTTTTTTGAATTTAGGTTGAGCCTATAATCGGTAGTAAATGAAGGTATCGACTTCCGACACACACTCACGGAATTATACATTGGACTAACAAATCAATCTAGTTGTACTCTTTCAATCATGAATGAAATCCTAGCATAATCGGTATCCTCAATCAAATTAGTCAAGATAGTTCATATAACTAAGTGCTCTATATGTCAATGTGTGAATATAGAGTTGTGCCAAAATGAGATTTTGCAAAAATCCTCTATTTTTCTAATTTGGTTGAGCCTATAATCGTTCTATCAGTCAAAATAGTTCATATAACTACCGAATATAGAGTTGCCCCAAAAATGAGATTTTGCAATCGATAAATAAAAAAAAAACTAAACTACCGATTATGAAGGGACATATAAGTATTTTCAACTTATTTTTTCTCTTTTTGTGTCTCAAGCTTTGTTGCTCCACGTCCCTAATTCTTTTGCAAGACGCCCCTAACGCATACAAGTACACCTCTGCTAATTACACCCTTTTGATAATTTATATGATACCCAAAAAAAGCCCTTAGCCACAAATGGTCATTGCTTAGTACTTCCAAATTTGAATTTAGAAATGACCTTTTTGCCCCTTTTTAGCTCAAATTGATCAAATCAAACTAAAACTCACAACTTTCAAAGCGTTCACAGATTCCCAAGCATCCTAAGAGTTATGAAGACATAGAGTTTTCCGCATGCTAGTAATGAGAAGTTAGAAATACTAAAGAACATATTCTCATCCTTAAATGTTGAGTGAGAAATAACCACACCATAACGAGAGAACACGTGTTTGAGAAACGATCAATAAGCATTTCGCCCCGACTAGTTATCTTGACTCATCATAATTCTCTTCTAAGATAGATTATGGACTTAATGAAATGATTAAAGTAGACCTTTGGCAAAAACGCTACCATAATCGGTACGGAATTAAGGTTATTTAACTCTCGAATATAGAGTAGCCCCAAAATGAGATTTTGCAAAAACTCTCTATTTTTTGAATTTAGGTTGAGCCTATAATCGGTAGTAAATGAAGGTATCCTGACTTCCGATTATACATTGGACCTCTTTACCGAAATCCTAGCATAATCGGTAGTCAAGATAGTTCATATAACTACTGAATATAGAGTTGTGCCAAAATGAGATTTTGCAAAAATCCTCTATTTTTCTAATTTGGTTGAGCCTATAATCGACAGTCAAAATAGTTCATATAACTACCGAATATAGAGTTGCCCCAAAAATGAGATTTTGCAATCGATAAATAAAAAAAAAAAACTAAACTACCGATTATGAAGGGACATATAAGTATTTTCAACTTATTTTCTCTTTTTGTGTCGTCCCTAATTCTTTTGCAGACGCCCCTAAAAATTCCAGGCACCATATCTAGTGAAAAGGGGATTTTTCTCTTCTTTTTACTATGAAAGAAAAAGGCAGACATAAACCAAAACAGTAGCAAAACCATCTTGGATTTAAAGAGTGGTTTAATACGAAACAACTAAAAGATAATCTTATCTTATCAAGAGTACAAAACAAAGCTAGGCTAAGTTTTCTTGTGTTAGTGGTGGTAAGGATTTGTCCAGACAAAGATAAATCAAGGGCTGTGGTTCCTCATACCACCCCTTACAACTCGCACGTGTGGCGTTCATTACAATGTCAAATATTATGAATGAAAAATGAATACTCAAGTCAAGATATGGAATTTCAAAAATTATATGAAAAATGAAAAATGAATACTCAAGTCAAGATATAATGGGGAGGTTCGAACTCATGACCTATTGTGTCATAAGAGTGGCCTCTAACCAGTGTTCCACCTTGGTTGGAATTGATAGAAAAGATAAATCAACAATGGTGGTTTTTTCAACTTAAATACCATAATTGCTTTATTAATTAGTGTTTCACTAATTACACATAATAAATAATCTATTCATTATATAGTGTTTTATTAATTAGTGTTTCACTAATTGCTCATAATAAATGACTAATCATTTTTTAATTATAAATGTTTTCTTAATTCATTATAATATTTATTTTTATTAATAAGTAATTTTGATAAATAATATCAATAGACATTTTCTGCGACAATGAGTAATAGAAGTGGTGGAGGCTGAAAGATTAGTGGTGGTTAAGGGCGGAGCCAAGCACAATTATATTTATTTTTGTTCTTTTATCGTAAAATGGGATACAAAGTCCATTTTTTACATGTATCCAACTTGCCAAGAATTTTTTCTCCCTCTCTCCTCAAAATCCTAGCTCTGCCCCTGGTTTGTGGTGGAAGATGTAGTGACGGTGAATGCTGGTGAGTAGTGATGGACAATATTAATTTTATGTTGTCGTTACAACATCGATAACATCAGAGTGTGGAAGATGTGGTCGGTTGTTTTTAACACTTTTGATAAAGAAAGGTACCATATATTTCAGGGATGATATCATACAAGACAATATTTTCATGATCTTAATTGGATCACCCAAATGGTACCTCTGTTATCTTTGGTACTATATCATATAAATCATGATTTTTTAATGTTAAATTAAAATTGATTGCAATACAAAAAGGAATATATACACGGAAAAAAATATGAAACTGATCAATTGACGAAATTTTGTCAATCTAAACCTTATACATGGCATTTATGATTGAAAATTAGAATTACGTCCAACAACCTCTATGGGATGGGAGGCAGTGATGGTGGCAGTGGTGGAGTCAAAAATTGACATTGAGGAGGCCTATTTTTTTAAAAAAAGAAACATGTAAACTTTGGTGGACTAAACCATAAATATATATGGACAAAGAACTATTTATAAAATAAATTAAAAAATTTATGTAGTTATTAAAAATTTAAGGGGTTAGAGCCAGGTTAGTCAATCCTTGGCTCCGCCACTAGGTGGTGGTGGATAAAAAAAAGTGGATTCATATGGTTTTATGGTGGTGGCGGGTATTGGTGAACAAAAACATATTATGTTAATTTCGTAACGCCACAAAATGTGTAACGTTATATTATAAATGTTAGAGCACTGCTCGTTCAAATTCGCATGCGTTGCTATCTCAAGCATGTTTGTTAATCTTAGTGATCAAAACTATAAAGTATTGATTTCTAGTCTACTATATCTAAGGTCTCGGACTAGGATAGAAAGTGTAGTTGATTTCAAGAACTCCATGGCGATCATCATACAAGACGAAGGACTACTCAAGGAACCAGTGGATCTTCATCGACTAAAAGGTATGTGGAGACTTGAACTTATCTATCACTCAAAATTCTATCTACTTTATCTCCTATCTTGAGACAAAAATCGTTTTACTACATAGACTAAGAATATGCACATGTGACATTTTGAGCTGAGTATATCTTGCTTATCTATTTTTCGAAATGGGTGTTGGTAAAGCTTTCGCTTTAGCCAAGTTCATCTTTGCCTAGTGACGAAAGTCATGTTATGTTTCAATCACTTTGGAAATCGCTCTGATGAAAAATAATTTGTGAATAACAACTATATAACACCCTTTGAGAATGTTTCAATGATTGAAATGAGAGTTAAGACTATATAACCATTGTGGGATATAAACATTGTTGTGGAAACACATATATGTATAAGTCCTTAGCACTTGAACCGAAGTTTGCAAACTTTGTTGATCAAGTGGAACCGGAACGTGGGAAGTCAACTCAGTCCGCAAACTGGCGTAAGTTCTCGAACCCGAGAATATATGCTGAAGTTAAAGCTTAGGTGAAGTCCGCGAACTGACGGAAGTTCTCGACCCGAGAAATTCTTCTGGAGTTTATTAACTTCAACCGGTTAGCTTGAGTCCGCGAACTCAGTCCGTGAACTCAAGAGGTTATGTATGAAAACGTTGTTCGTGAAATTATCTTAAATTACTAAGGAATGCTTTTGCAAACCATGGCTTTATAGTTCATGAAATGATTCGAGTGAATCACATCGTTTTTGATTCAATTGTGTCTTGTATAGTACATGAGATCTCATAGCAATTGAACAACTCTCTCACTAGTTCGTTTGAGTCATTTGGAATAGTTATGGTGAAGAAGAATATGGTTGATATGAAAGTTATCATTTGGCTAACCATTTGGTTGACTATTATTGAACCAACCATTGTACACGTTTGGGTACGGTTACACAAACCCAAAACGTCAAGTACATGTGTGTATGGCAAGCTAAGTTTTCGATCTAACAGTTGAGAGATATTAGCTTGTATCTAATCAGGTTGTCATCTAACGGTGAATATTGAATGCTTTGTTAGTAAGCTAACATTGATTGCAAACCCTGATTTGAAAGACTATATAAGGGAGAACTCTAGCAACTGGGAAACCTAATCCATACACATTCTGTGTGATACTAGTTTGCTAAAGCTATAGTTGATTCTCCTTTAACCTTTGGTTTTATTCTTCTAAAACCAGGTTAAAGACTTAAAGACTTCATTGGGATTGTGAAGCCAGACCGATAATACTTTTCTTGTAGTTGTGTGATTTGATCTTGCTGTTTCTATCGTACGAGTACAATTGTAATAATTGGCTTGAGGTTTCTATCTCCGATAGGCAAGATAAAAGTAGTCACAAATATCTTCGTCTTATTGTTTTTGATTCCTCAATAATCTTCTTCGCTGCGTCGATTAAGTTTATTGTGAGGTGATTGATGAAACTGAGCTGTTATTCGGGAATATAAGTCTGGTTTTATCGATTGGTTCCTGTTCACCTTGATTTATCAAAAGACGGAACAAAACTTGTAGGTTTATTCGTGGGAGATGAATTTATCTATTACCTGTAGAATTTTCTGTGTGAGACAGATTTGTTTATTAAAGTCTTCGACATTGAGTCGTAGCAACTCTTGGTTGTGGGTGAGATCAACTAAGGGAATCAAGTGCACAGTATGCTGCTGGGATCAGAGGCGTTGGAGCATAACTGTACCTTGGATCAGTGTGAGATTGGTTGGGTTCAACTACAGTCCAGACCGAAGTTAATTTGGAGTAGGCTAGTGTCCGTAGCGGCTTAATACAATATTTGTTTAATCTGGACTAGGTCCCGGGGTTTTTCTGCATTTGCGGTTTCCTCGTTAACAAAATTTCTGGTGTCTGTGTTATTTCTTTTCCGCATTATATTTTTATATAATTGAAATAATACAGGTTGTGCGTTGTTCAATCAATTAGAATATCCGACCATTTTGGTTGTTGATTTAAATTGATTGACACTTGGATATTGGTATTTGGTACCATCCAAGTTATCTCTCTTTGATTAGACTCTCGAATCATATTTGCTTGAGTAAATCAAATCGAGAGATTGAGATAATTACTTCTTGAGTATTTTCTGTTGATTGAGTCTAACTGTCTAGTTGATTCTCTAGAAAACAACTCGGAGTTGTCCATACAGATTGCTAATCGAAATATTGGGTGGTGTTGTTAGACCCCCGCTTTTTCAATAAAGTATATAACCTGGTTGATCATTCTAATGTTAAAATAAAATAGATAAAACACATGTCCATTTTAAAAAAATTGGTGCAATCAATTGACATGTTATGTAATAACTAAACGAACGACACGAATCAAGATCAGAACATATGAAATTATTTATTATCGATTTGTTTATGTAAAGAGTGGTCAGGAATTGACCTTGGCAAAGATAAATTTACCGCTGGGGTTTGTTCAACTTAACCATTTTTAAGCGTTTTATTAATTAGTGTCTCATTGATTGTTCATAATGATTAATTAAATTTCTATTATAAGGGTCCCTTTAATAATCTGACATAAATACATAATTTTATTAGTAAATAATTTTACTAAAAACTATATTAATTCTAACGGTGGTAGTGGAAGTAGGGTTAGTATAAGCGGTGGCGTGCGTTTGTGAATGATGGAGGCGGTAACATTACTATTGGTGGAAGAAATAGTGGCGGTGGATGGTTTTTATGGTGGTGGGTGTTGGTAATAGTAGTGTATAATAATAGTTTTTGCTTTTTAGTGAGTTTTATTCACCAAGTAAAAAAATAATCTTCACAAAACATGCAACATTGTATCGTGAAAGATGTAATTGGTTGTTTTTAGCACGATTGATAAGGACAAAAACCAAATATTTCGAGGAAGATACCGGAACGTATAAGACAATATGATCATGACTGTTCGATCACCCGTATTATATAAAGACAATTGGTGTACCTGCGTAAGAGAACATTATCGCTCTCTCAGGTACTATTACATTTTTTTCCTGAAAGACCATTAATGTCGAGTTGTTTCGCGATATCTACCTACAAAGACAACAACTTTCACTCAATTCTCGATATAAAACCTTATTGATCGGGAAAATGTATTTGCATTCTAAAATATTTGTTTGAAAATTATGTTTGTTCATCAAAGTCATCATAAAAAACTCTAAATCATAAATCTACATTTCGCCTCCGATGTTTATAGAATATTTTTTATATTTTACATTCTCAAATCATGCGACCTCTTGATGACAAATCAACAATATCAAATTACGGATCAATATGTATAGGTTTCATTCACTGTGTTAGAAGGTAGAGTAGACACAGATGTGTAGATCACACAAAGCAGAACATGACTGAGAATACTTCAATAATTTGGTCAAGAGATAAGGTCAAAAATTTAAGATTATCTTTCTATAGGACTAATTAGATCGGCTTCGATAGGAGCTGACTAAAATATGGATTAATAATAATTTTCGCGTAAGACAATTTCAAAACATAGTTTGGCTAATTCTGCCTATGTAAAGAGTGGTCAAGATTTGTCCTTCCTCAATTGCTATGTTATGTGAGAAGAAGGTGATATCTAAGATTGAGGTATAATTCAGATCTATTAGATTCATACCATTTACAACTGGATGCCTTGAAAAAAATTGACGTGTTGTTATTATTATTACAGGCAAGGGATACATTGACCACAGTTGCACAAATAGCTCACTTCGCAAATGATTGGTGTTGCATGTACTGTCTAGAATGCAACGAGGAATTTGAGGAAACAAGGCACCAGAAGCCGTGTCCGGAGTATTTTGGATATAGTAACTTAGACCCGATGTAATACTTATGTTCTTTTTTTTAAGTTTTTCCACAATCTATTTATTTAAGAAAAATGAACATTGAAAATACATAACATCAACAAAAATTAGACAGATTGCGTTTGAAAATAATGACTATTGATGGTCCGGAAATGGCAAAAGAAAGGAATTGTTGTAGAAGAATTATTGGGATATACAACGGATTACTTGATACGAATGAAAGAGGTATAACTATTTCGATTCTGAAATCACATAAAGTTCACAATAGAAGATGACATCAAGTTTAAAGTTAGTAACAAACATAATATGTCTAACTAAAATGTTAAAAACAAACAAGATATATAAACTTAGAAATCTGTGGGACTTGAAGAGGCCAATTTTGGAAACTACAACCTTAGAAAGCAACGATCCACAATACCATATTTTTTTTTTTAATAAATATTCAACGTAGAATATGTCAACTTTTGGTAAAGGATCTATTGACAACCTATTAATTTAAAATAGGATCAGGGAGTACAATATGTGTTCAAGGTTCTTTATGAGGTAATGTGTCGCCAGATTGTATTCCAAGTGAAGGTAGGAACATACGGAAGTGACAAAATGTCCAAGACTTTTGAAGTTACCAAAGCCTTCGTTAAGACGAATTGCTGGGCACAATACTTTGTTGAATATTTAATGGCAGAGGTTCGCATATATACAATCACTTCGAAAAGGTAATGGGTACACATTTTAAACATTGTCATCTAATGGGTGTTGAAAAATTACAGGAAAATCATATCACATTGGATAGTTTGTATCATTCGTTCGATGCAAAAAAATACTATTCTCTGCCGATTTGGAGGATCGACAACATGACCATGATAAATAAGTCAGCTGGAGCGAAATATGAGCATGTGGAAATTTTTTATGGACGACATTGATTAGTTGATTTCACTAAGATGAGCGATGCTGCCGACATATTTCCAAAAAATATTTAAACTTCCATGTTCATGTAGAGCATTATCTCATTATAAGCAATGAACCTAAATAAAAAAGTGTCTGGAAGTTAAGATTATATTTCTTTCGTTTGAGCAAATCTTCAGCGATAAAATATTAAAGGAAAAAACAAAGAAAAAAAAGAGAGGAAAATCCCAACTATTTTTATGACAAACACATATTAAATCATAAGGAGTTGATAAGTATTCGGGACACAAATTATACGATATATTAAAAATGAACCAACGGCACGGGTTAAGGGCTAGTATTAATATAAAGAAAATATATATATATATATATATATATATTTGGTAGGAGACCCCTTGAATTACTTAGTTGTCCCCATTTTTTAAATATTTACATAAATACCATTGTTTTAAAAATAGATCAATTTTTTTAAAAACTTAGTATCTTTTAAAATATACAGCGGATTTTTTTAAAATTTATATACTCCCTCCGTTCCATTTTAGATGATATTTTAGGGTTAAATTTTTGTTCCCTAATACTTGAAAGTTTTCATATTTTTTCCCAAAAAAATCCTTACATTTTGTCTTGGAACTATAAGTTTATTTTTAAATTCACTAATAACAATTAATGTTTGAAGACTTTTTTCAAGGGCATAGATGGAAAATCTTCATATCTCTCTCCATTTCTTAATCTGCGTGAAAACTCCAAAAACATCATCTAAAGTGGAACGGAGGGAGTATTTGAAAAACTCTTTTAATTATCTACGTAACGAGTACAAATAAGAATAATAAAATTTTGTTTTAGGGAAAAAATTTAATAACTTTCAAATTTAATGTTGTTGGATGAATAAAAATTCAAGCATGTGCATCACACATACGTCCTTACTAGTAATAATAAAAAGAAAACATATTTCAAAAAGAGATAGGATCCGTTGACACAGTTATATTGATATAATCTTCAAAGGTGTAGGATCCATTTTAGAGGCAGGCTCTTTCTTCAAAGGTGTAAGAATTTGATGAATATAAGTAGGCTTCTTATTCTTTTACTCATCACTACACACCTGCCTTCTTCTTCTTCTTCCAATTGTCAGTTTGGAAGTCTTCAGGCTTTTCTTATTTTATGTTAAATGCTTCCAAGAACACCTCTCTGGCACCAGATCTGTCTACCGTTCCATCTAGTCTTATATTTAGCTACTAGTCTCTATATCTTCTACATTACAAGTTCATCTTCATTTCGATCAGATTATATATTTCCGATTCTGCGTTATCACAAAAGATTGATTTTGTATAGTTCATTTGTTAAATATGATGCAAGACCCGATTGGAATTCCTAGTTGTTTTTCATATGGTGATAGATTCACGGATGATCCCGCTGCGGTAATGAGGTCAGGTCAGAGTGTCTTCATGTCTATATACCAAACAAAAGTCGCAGGTCAGTGTCGTCTGATAACCATTACATGGTGTAAGAATATGTTGCTTCACGGTCTGTCGATTTCTGTGGATGGACAGGACGGCGAAAATCATTACAGCTGCAAAGTTGAGGTAAAACCATGGTACTTCTGGAGGAAACAAGGGTCTAAAGGATTTCAAGTAGACGGTGAAGCAGTCGATATATTTTGGGACCTTAAAACAGCAAAATTCAATGGGGAAACGGAACCACAGTCAGATTTTTATGTTGCTATTGTTTGTCAAGATGAAGTTGTATTGCTTCTAGGTGATCAAAAGAAAGATGCATATAGAAAAACCGGTTGCCGGCCGGCACTTATCGAACCGATATTAGTTTCGAGGAAAGAGCACATATTTGGTAAGAAAAAATTCACAACAAGAGCTAAATTTCTTGAGAAAGGCAAGTCTCACGAAATATCTGTTGAGTGCAATAACAACAACAATTGTGGTAGCAATTTTGGTGGGTTTGATCCAGAAATGGAGATAAGAATAGATGGGAATCTAGCTCTTCATGTTAAACATCTTCATTGGAAATTTAGAGGTAATGAATCGATCTTTGTTAGTAAAGTAAGAGTAGAAATATACTGGGATGTTCATGACTGGTTATTCAGTCCTGGTTTAAGACGTGCATTGTTTGTATTCAAACCAATTTCATCATTGTCAACGTCTCCGTCATCGATATTATCTACTTCAACATCCTCATCATCTTCAACACCATCAGTATCATCAATAACATCAACACCATTGTCTTCATATCATCAAACAGAAGGTTATAATGGTAATGGGTCATCACTCGGGTACACCTTATTTCTATATGCTTGGAAAATTGAATGAGAAGTAAATTCATTTTGTAAGTGTGCTACTAAGTACATTTTTGTGTTGATATCAATATAAAGTTTAGTCCACCTCACTGTTGGAACTTCACTGTAGTGTCCAGTCCACCTCTAAAGAAAATTACACATCCACAATACGCTAAAGAAATAAAGACTTAGATATATTACTGCCGGTGTCCGAAAATGAAGATGAGGTTTTTGTGCTGCAAATACAGAGGAGGGGAGAATGAATTATTGGAGGAGGGGAAGTGATGAGCTAATCAGCTGTCCTGTCCAAGCTTGGTCCATTTATTCAATATCCGGAGCTAGTTGTAACTAAATTCCAACATATTTCATTAGAGCCAACTCAAACACACATGTGATGACCACATTGGCTTGTTTTTTTTTCCCTCTATCTCATGTACTACTATTATTTATTTTCTTATTATTTATAAATCAAAAGCTGGATACATATATATGTAGATATAATTATAAGTAAATGAACTGAATTTGGTACTACAAATTATGTAAGTTTGGTGGCTGAATTTGGTGGTGATGATTGATGAGTGCTATATTTGGTCTCGTAACTAAAAAAACTCTTCCTTGGTACATATGATTTCTTTTCTGTTTCTTCATTCTTTGTTAGTGCTTTTTTCTCCCTTCTCTTCTTTTTTACTGTTTTCTAAATTGCTTATTTTCAGTGTTGCGTTTGAACTCAACAAAAATGAAAAAACCAAAGTGCTGTGGCTTGCTTTAAGGGGTTGCATGTGGAGGCAAACATCCACTAAATCAGTCAATTTGTTTCCTTGGGATGTCATGTTGGATGTATCTATTCATTTGAGGTCTACTAGAGCTGGGGAATAAATCCGGTAAACTAAATGTAGTCCTTTTTCGGTAATCGTTATTTCGATATGACAGCTTGACTCAATGGCCCAATGGATAAGGCACTGGTCTACGAAACCAGAGATTTTGGGTTCGATCCCCAGTTGAGTCGTTTTTTTTTGTTTTCTGACAATTAATTACACTCATAATTTCATTCGCTCTAGCAAACTCATCTAACATCCTTAATCATCCGGTGATACATCTTTTGATTAAACCCCTAAGCGGCAAATAAACACGTGATCGACAGAAATAGTGCCAAGGGGAAATCTTATTCGCCAAACTTGCTTTAACTCTTCGGACCCAAACCAAACCATTTAGCTAAGAAGTGTTCGAGCTGGTGCTGTAATTAAGACAAAAATCAATTGGGTGTGAAGAATGACATAGAAGTTGTAGATTGTAGATAAGGATGAGGGTAAATCATACCTAGTTTCGGGGAAACCCTGACAGTCTTATTAACGTTTCTTGCATCATTTTCATTCTTGTTCGAAATCTGGGAAATGGTTGTTTTCGCTGAAACTCTTTTGTCTGTTATTTCTCCATTTTCATGGTCACCTAAAGCAAGGAAAATAAGGTGACATCTGGAAACAACAGAAATCAATGTACTTTAGCTTTGGTTGCAAACTTCTTAATACGATGTGACCATCAATAAAGAAGGGAAGTGCATTATTAATCAGACAACGCCATCTACAGTTTCTACTTTCTGTACACATCGAAAAAAGCAGGGAGAGTTCCATTACAGTTGTAGCACTACTAAAGAGATGAGAATTATTAGCATGAACCAACTGACTCTACCAGGTTCGCAAAATGGATAGCATTTCGTCATTCTTTCGACTCTACACTACACATCAAAATTCATCCTTTTACTTTAAAAACTACCAAGTTAACTGGTACACCATTAACAAAATAGAAGAGCAAGATGAAATAGATTCTAGAAGTTAGCTTACTCCTACTAGGAGACTTTCCATAATTTTGTCGCAGAGCTTCCAGGAAAGCAGTATCTCTCTGCTCTTGCATCACTTACAGAGAACATAATATCACTGTATAAGTTTACAGAAGCAAATAACTCTTTTGTAACAAATTAGAGGTATTGGGACAGAGAGAGAGATAAAAATGCATACATAGGTCGAAAAGAGCATTTCTGTAATTAGTGGAGGAACCAACCAACAACAACTGTACTGCCTCGGCATCTCTGTTAGTACAGTTGAACTCTTTTGCGTTCAACTGTACTAACAATGAGAGTATTGCTAGTATTCTTAATATGCAAGACCTGGACAGAATTCTAAAAGTCAGTGATCTTTTAGTGGATGGTAACTGGTCAATTGATGGCTTTCACATACAAAACTTTATTGATGCAGGAATAGATCTTAATAAGCTTCCTAATCCAGTGGAAGGGAGGGATGTCAGATTCTGAAAAGCGGAACAAAAGGGTAATTTTACTGTGAGTTCTGCTAGGAGTATTATTAGAGCTAGAATTGAGGTTTTTGAGGGTGCGTCTCTCCTTTGGAGGAAATGTATCCATCCTACTCTGGCTGCTCAGAATTGGAAGATCCTTCGTGGAGCTTGTGCTACTCAAGATAAGGTTCGTACCCGATTTAAAATCGAAATGCCTACTAAATGTGTTTTGTGTTGTGCTGCTGAGGAGTCTCTTGATCACATTCTGTGGGGCTGTAATTTTGCTATGAAAGCCTGGACATGGTTAGCTGAAGTTTTTGGGCTGATGCCGCATCATCGTCTTGTCACGGCTTACAAGGAAGCAAAGAACAAAAGTAGAATGGTGCAAGATTTGTGATTGCTGTCAATCTTGGTTATTAGAGCAGAGCTGTGGTATACGAGAAACAAGAAGGTTTTCGAAAATAGGAATCCTAATTGGCCCCTGTTTTACAAATGTGTGCTTAACCAAATTCAAGAATACTCGGTTCGTCTGAAAGGGAACATGAAGAACAGTTGTGAAGAAGTTAGAATTCTGGATTATTTTAGAGTTCATCATGGAAGGGTGAAGATTCAGGATGCTATAGAATGTGTCTGGGAACCTACAAGGCCTGGGGAGATTCTAATTTGTTGTGACGGCGCGGCAAAAGGAAACCGGTGAGGGCAGGTGCAGGGGTGGTGGCAAGAGATGCAACTTGTGCTATGCTAGGAGTTGTTTCGTTAGGGCTTGGTGTAACAACAAACTATTTAGCGGAGGTTTTTAGGATAATCATTGGGATGGAATGGGCGATAAAGTGGAGGATGAGGAGAGTGACAGTTCGTACTAACTCAGAAGCGGCTAAGATTGCTTTCACAAGCAACTCTATTCCTTGGTTAGCTGCTGAGCGTTGGAGAAACATAAAAAAAAAAATGAAAATATTAAATTTGAACACACGTTTAGAGAAACAAATTTTGCGGCTGATATTTTTGCGAAGAGGGGATGTTCTCAAGCAAATGAAGTTGGCATATATTATGTGGGTCGTCCATTTTTTGTTTCCAATATTGAATTTCCAAATGTGAAATATTTTCGTTTTAAATAGTGTGTAAGTTTTGGAGGTCACTGTGACCTCTTTGCTACCAACTTTTATGTATTTTTTCATTTTTTAATATATTTTTGACTTAACAAAAAAAAAAAAACAAGATTCCTGCAAGCTGAAAATTGAGTATGAATTTGAGCCTGTTAGAGCAAGTCTTATGGTGGAATCCATCCTATTCCAAGTGTGGAAAATTCATGGAATGTCAAGTCTAGTGGCTTCCAAGTTGGTGTTTTCCACACAAAATCCAAGCAAGGTTCCATGGTTTGGTGGAATGTTGCGTGGAATCCATCAAAAACGCTAATAACAATAGCGCTAAATGCCAATAAGAATGGCGCGGTAAAGGACAAGAAAGGCCAATATGAATGGCGCTGAACGCTAATCAAAATAGCGTAAGTCAAGCGCTAATAAGATTGGCGTTTTCCAAGCGCCATTAACATTAGCGTTTTGGTTAATAGCGTTTTGCGCTATTAACAATTGCGTTTCTATTTATTTATTTATTTTTCTTATACCATTCTCACATCACTCCTGTTTCTTTACTAAATTGAAAATAAAAAAACTTTAAAAATACAAAACAAAATTTATAAATTTGAAATAGGATTTAAATTAGCTAATTTTCATTTCATAGATTAAGTTACATGAATTAAAAAAATTTAAAAGCAACATTACATGGGTTGAAATAACTAATATTTAGAATTTAACATGATCCGATTTTCATTATCAAGCTTCATCATTTCTCAAATTTCACTTCATCATCGGTAAGATCACGATATTTAATTTCCGAAAGTGGGATGTCTCTTAAGAATTTGGTACACATGCTCAAATGCAAAATCTTTGTTGGTTTGTTCAGAATATAGAGTTTTAGCATGTGCCTCCTACAAAATAAATAAACATAATCTCTCATTTAGAAAATTAATGACTTAAAATATGTAGATAATTGAAAATAAGAGGTTCCATTGAATAATACTTACAACTTCTTCTAACGTCCATCCTCCTCCGGGCATATTTGCATAAATTGATTGTATGAAACCCATGTAAACTTTGGTTTGCTTTTTTTTTTTATCACCGACCACCTATTTTGAATACTTTGTCTTGTTCTTCCGTTTTCATTACCACCCGCTTCTTCTACAAAGGCTTGAAGTACCCTTTCCCAATAAATGTGGACTCCTTGATTTTGTTCAACAATCGGTTGGAGACTAATTCTCATCCAAGCTTTGGTGATTGCAACATCTTCATTTGTAGTGTATGCCATACTTGCACTTGATTGAAAGAAGGTTTGGAATTAAAAATATAAAATCAGGAGAGATAGGAAGCAAAGAAAATCTTGAGATTTTGGGATGGTTTTGATTTGTGTTGAAGAAGCCAATTTATAGATAAATTTGTATTTTAAAAATCTGACTATTGAAACGCTATTAAGAATAGCGTTAAGCGCCATTCTTAATGGCGCTTATTCTAAGCCA
The DNA here is from genome assembly GCA_023529315.1 of Papaver bracteatum. NCBI lineage: Eukaryota > Viridiplantae > Streptophyta > Magnoliopsida > Ranunculales > Papaveraceae > Papaver > Papaver bracteatum. The sequence goes on along the minus strand of JAJJWX010000526.1, from coordinate 1,244,809 downwards.
TTGATTAGAAGGAGCCATTGAGAATCCAATGGTGCAGATTAAAATGCAATTGATAATAGAGTTAAACGCCATTCTTATTTGCGCCAAACGCCAATCTTAATTGCGCTAATCAGAAAAAACATACTCAACTTCTCCTATCCTATACTTGGTTTTTTTTCTAGTCTCCCATTTTTTCCTCTTGAATGAAATTGAAGAAGATAAAATTGAACCAAATCAAATCAAAAGGAAGATAAAATTGAATGAAATTGAAATTTGATTGATACTAAAATACTTTAGTGACATTGATTCCACTACATCAAATTGAAAAAAAAAAAACATAATTGAAGCTACATAGTTTATTAAGCTACATGGTTTCATATATTGAAATGACGAACATTGCTAGTGTTAGGATAACCATAACCAAGTGTTCTAGGATGATAACCATGTTTTTCCAAAATCTTATTTTGTTTATCCAACATAAATTTATGCTTCCATTTCGGCAAGGTCTCAACCACCACAACCAACACTTCGAGTTCATGTTTCTCCAAAGCTAAATCCAAGGATTTATTTTTTGTCTCTGCAACGGTTAATAAATATTTTTCTTGTCCATCCAACCTTGCCATCTTCTTTGCATTCTCTTCACTAAAATGTTTCAAAATGCGGTCGGTTCCGTCGTTGATGGACGATAGCTCCGAAGCTTCCCTTTGTTGAGACCTTTTTCCCATTGGTCGATGAGGGCCATCCTCTTTATGCCATCTTGGGTCGCTTATTGCCGGAGCACTACTTGTTGAAGCATTAACACTAGGAGCCTCCGATTCATCTTCCTCATTTTGGGTAGGATCAACTTCTTCGGGATTGAATCCGGGAACATGGGCTTTGAAAATTTTGTAGACCTCTTCATTTATAAAAGGTTCTCCCTTGCTAATCTTACTATATTCCGATCTAGCTTTACTCTCCTACAAAAAACAAACAAAAACCCAAGTTAGAAATCCTTCAATAACATAAAATGATATACATTAAGAAATCTTAATAAAACTTACAAAGATCATCAATTCCGATTCCGCTTGCATTGTTACTATGCAAATTTCTTAAGATACCAACCCACTTTTTGACATCTTTTTTCAAGGTACCAAATCTATTTTGCAACTTATGAACAGTCCTATCATAGTTATTCCCAAAGATGCTTACATAGGTTTCGAATACCCGCTCCCAAAACTGGTTTGATCTTTGATCAACTCTGGCAATACCATCAAGTGTAATGCTTATCCAAGACTTGGTTATTGCAACATCTTCCACTGTAGCATATTTTGCCATGAATTTTGGTTAGAAAGGTCTAGAGTTTGAAAAGTTTTGTAATGAATTGCAATGAATTTTAAGAAGATGGGGAAAAAAATCTAGAGATTGAAAGGTTTTGGTCCTAGCTGAGAAGTGATCAATTTATAGGGAATATTTCGAATTCAAAAAAGTAGTCGTTGAAACGCAAATCTTTATGGCGTTTATTTGTGAGTCGTTGATTAGAAGGAGCCGTTAAAGATCTAATGGTTAGAAAATAAACACAATTCTTAATAGCGTTTGGCGCTATTAAGAATAGTGCCAAAGGCTATTCTTATTAGCGCTTTTCTTGAATAACATCCAGAACCTAAGCCAATTCCTCAAGTTCCACACTTAGTTTTTTTTTCTTCTCTTTTGAAAATCCATACTTAGTTTTTTTTTCTTCTCTTTTGAAAACAATGAAAACCATAAATAATACAAGGAAAATCTTAATGTTTCTTAATTTTAAAATCTAGAAATCATAGGATTGCAACCAAGTTGCTTACATACTGAAAGTTCATTCGAAATTTACCAAAAAAAGACTTAAGCTGTTATGGTGGGTAAACATCGGTAGGATCGAATTCACCATCCGAACCGTCAAGATTATCTGTTGGCGGAGGGGGAGATTCTGGTGGCATTTCACCATCTCTAAGACCTAGTCCATGTCGTATCCAAATGTGTTGAACAAGATCATTGCGGAGTTGGAGATATGCTTCATCATTCCTTAACTCGTGGTATGACCTCGGAATTCCAGTAACCTGCCGTATTGGTTCATTCACGACTCAACTATCTTTCTTAAATATCATAATTGCAACTTCACTAGACTATCTTTCTTAAATATGATAACAATTCCAAAAATCCAATAGATTGTTATTTTCACCACCACACATACATGCTCTCATCAACATGCTTATAGTATCGTCCTTCAACCACATCAATAGGATCATGGGAGGTAGCAAGGTCTTCCAAACGTTCACGTGGACTTCTTGGAATTGTTATGAATCCCCTTGTTTGCCTTAAAAACCATTCACCAAGATACATGATACTAGTAGCGCTTTCCGGATTATAGAAAGCCACTCTTTGATTGGAGATTTCACGGGCATGCATTATATCAGGATGATCTCTATACATACTAGTAGACCATGGTTGCCATTGCGTTCCAACAATTGTCCTCAACTTAATTTGTTGGCGAGATGCATGCATTATGAAGAGAGTGTTTGGAAGTACCCCTTTGAAACTTCACTAGACTATCTTTCTTAAATATCATAATTGCAGGCCATACATCAGTCGCTACACCTTCTTTGAGAAAAGGCGTCAAAGTACGAAAATATATGTAAAACCAATATTCTAAAACCATCGCCATTCCACACATGTTTTTTCCACCTCTAACAACCGCACTCATGCTACTATACAAGTGACTAAAACAAGCCGAACCCCAATCATAATTTCTAATCTCATTCAAATTACGCAAGAAAACGATCCAACCTTTGCTTGCTCGTGTAGTGGAACGTTCCAATAAAACTTTTGAAATCACCCATAATAAGAAGTATCGAGTCACAATCTCCCAATTATCATCATTAATTGGATTGTCCTTGATATAGGTTGCGAGGCAACTAATAGGAAAATCAGGTAAGTGCTTGTTGTAGTGTGCAAACCCATGCATAGGTCCAAAGTAGGTATTCTCTAGCTGTTGATTTTCTTTACTTTCCATTTACTTGTTGCGGCGTGTTCCAATCTTCTACGACCATTTACAATAGGAATTCCGGTTAAGTGAACAAAGTCTAAAGGAGTGAAACCAATTTAGAAGTTTGGGAAATAAAACGAATTGGTGCTATACCACCACCTCTCTATGATTGCATAAGCTAGTTGTTGATCAGCTCTCTTAATTCTAATTTCAAAAAATATAGCAAGGCCGGAATTTTAAAGAACTTGACTAGCACTTTCATGAACCACCACACATTTATGTAAATCCTCAAGGTCTTCTAGATTACTTCTAAACGTGATATCATGTTGTGTATCAAATGGGTCTATACTTGTATATATATGTTTCTCATCCGATTCTTTTGAACTCAAGATCATATACACATCCATAATCTATACAAAATCATCAAATAAAAACAATATAGTCATACAATTCACTTAAATTGTTTACATAAACTAAAACATGTATCAGGAAACACATACCACATTAAGATACAAGCAACAAAGTATAGCCCACAAACTTAGAATTCACATCACACATAACTAACAATGTAAAATCGTCAAAGCCCTAAATTCACATCACTTCTGCAACTTATACACAAGATCTACATTCATTATCTCATGGCAATTTCACAATGTTCATCATCTAAAAGACTAAAACCCTAAATTACACAATGTTCATCATCTAAAACCCTAAATTACATGTCAAATTCGTCATTGTTAGAATCAAAATTGTTATCATTCATCATACAATCGAGTATCAAGCATACAATCAACAATCATATCTTCTAAACCCTAAATTTTCATCAAATCATAATATAAACTCAAAATTACAATTCAACTAACCTTTATTTGGACTCTCAATCAAGTTGAGAAATTGAAGTATGCTTAGATTCCTTATATTGCAATGAACAAACCCTTTGAACCAGTTTCACCGATTTGAACCATCATTAGAGAACAGGGGAAGAAGAAGTTAGGTTTTCATTAGGTTTTCATTTTTTTTTTCCACGAACTGGATGGATGAACTGGGGAAGAGAAGGGTCGATGGCGTACTGGATAAAGAATTTAAGAAGCGCTATTAAGAATGGAGTTTTGTACTATTAAGAACGGCGCTAAACTCTAATAACAATAGCGTTAAACGCTATTAACAATAACATTTTGACCGTTGACTTGAGTCAAGCACAATTATTAATAGCGTTTTTAAGCGCTATTATTATTAGCGTTTTACGCTATTCTTATTCGAGTTATCCGTGTTCCACCATTAGACTTGCGCTTCCATCCATAGTTCCAAGTGCTGAGGTGGCATGGAAGATGGATGGATTCCACCATAAGACTTGCTCTTAGTATATATAGAATTGAAAGGAGGTATGACATTTTAAGTAATGTGAATCGGTGATTAAGCCTGTTCAAGACAGGAACTTGAACAAGATCATAGGCATCTTCGCAGTAATTATCTGTGAGAATTGTGCATTGAGATCCAACCTAAACATACAACAGCAGACATAGAGTAAGGAATAAGCCGCGTTGCCAAAATATCTCAAATTTTTTTTCATGACATTTATCCATCGGTTAAGAGAAATGAATATGAACCTCGCCATTAGCCCTAAGAACATCTTGCCCAATAACTACAATACTCAATTGCTTCCTCATTGTTAGAGTCTCCACATCGACCTAGTTCCAAATTCCACTAGAAAGCGTGAATATAGAACATAGCTTTACGCTTACCAATAATCCAATGCAATCAATTTCGGGGAAATTTACAAAGAGAAATTTCACCTCGTCGGAGAATAGTAAAGAAGTATCATCAATTCCAACATGGTGAACGAGCCAGGCAACTTGTTTTTTCTTCCACATATACTTCCTCTTCATATTCATTACAGGTACCACAACAACCTGTGAAGTTGCATCTCCTTCATCCGCATTACACTTAGAAGTATTCGCTAACAACCATGCATAACAAATAGTTGCAACCATCGAACTCGTACCTGCAATTTAAAAATATCCAAAAATGATTGTGTTGGCAATCTTGTATATAAACTGCAATAAAACAAACAGAGAAGAAGAGATATGCAAACCCAATTAGACGAAACCAAAGTCGAGGCAAGGATTATATCCTCTAGCCTTAAGACAGATTCACCCCGCACTGGTGCTTACGGATTATCGATGTTTGTCTCTCAGGATACAACGACTTTCTTCTCGATGTAGTAGCACTCCAAACTTCGAGAAACGGCGAACCAAAACTTTAGTGATGAACTCTCTTCATTGACAAAACTTAATCTCTAGTGAATGCAAGAAATCCTAGTTTTCTTATTGATCCTTTCCTAGCCTATATGTGCGGGTATTTATAGAAGATACTAATACCTATTCATTGAAAAATCGTGATGCTTCATGGAGTCGTTTTCTTTCCAAGGGTTTCATAAGAAAGGTTATGTCCTTTCACGTTTCTGATTTCCTTTTGTTTCCAAATTGAAATAACCCTAACTGATTGGACCAGAAACTTAATTGGGCAAAATCCAATTAACTCCAAAACCATACTCCATTAGGTATTTGATAAGGGGTTTTCCATTCATCTTAAAATTCTATTTGATTTTCCAACAATCGCCCACATGAATGAAAATTCATTGACTAACAATTTAAATGAAAATGCAGACATACACTAAAGAGAGTTCAAACGGAAATAAATTGCATGGGAATAGGTAGCTTTCGCCTTGAACCTTCCTTAGTGAATAGCTATCGGGATTACTACTGGGTCAGTGTGCCATAGGATTTGAACTGTCAGTTTTTAGTGTAAACCAAGACAATAACTATCACACAATTTATTTCCTCACCAAGTTGGTTCTCATGGTTGTGTTCATTTCGGCCCTGAACAATTCCTGGAATTCATGAAGCGCTTTTAGATGAACCTAGCCTATCAAAGGTTCTCACGGAAGCGGCCACACTTCTCATTTCACATAGGTGATTTCCTATTAAGAGTATCCTGCCATACCCTATTTGGAATTTCCAAATCTTAAGAATCATTAAAAGAAATGCTTATCCTTAACTACGCGACAGGCTGCACTGTTTCATCATATGAATAGGTAGAAACATATCTAGAGTTATGTTCCCCAGTGCTACTTGTGGATCGTTCTTAATTTCTGTTGTCCCGTTGAACCTAGATCTTGGGATCTCCAGTCAACTAGGTTGGGTTTCCCTTAATACGATTCGTTACCTGTAGGCTTTAAGACCATTCCCCTCGATGATGCAATTATAAGCTCTCTCTAGAATTATATCCTTTGTCGACTTGATATAATTCTCAAAAACTATTTCTTTTAGATGCGCGCATTTGAGAGCAATTGCGTTATGGTTCTATGTCGTCGATGATTTATCGAGACATACCATAATACCCAAACTATGTGTTATTTACAACATGCTATACTTTGGACATAAGTATATATATACAAGGAACTTTCAATGTCGCTCTACTTCTTCTCCGACTTTGCGTCCAAAGCTCGGGAGCCATCGTTGATCTCGCTATCAACATTGATTTCTTGACACTGCGATACTTCAACAATTAACACATAGTTTCCACTGATGACTTTAAATCATCCATATCTACGATTCACTGTACACAACTATGTCACCCTCGTATTAAAATAAAATTACTTTGAGTAATTTCAGGGAGGCACCATTTTGCATATCCAAATAATGGATTAAACCAAAGAGTTAACATTTAACTAATTGATCACTGATCATGGATTAAACCTTAATTAATCGTAGATCAAGTAATTAGTCACTCAACTCTGGATAGTGACAAAGACTACAACATACAACAAACTTTACAGTAAACCATTTCATTTTTGTGGCAGATATATCATTATAGATGCCAAACAAAAAACCAAACAGAAGTCAATAATGAACTTCCCATTTCTTAGCCTAATTCAATAATCTGGGATCATCACTCTTATAATCCCATCTGCATGCCCATTGAAAAGATCATGAATCATCAATGAACCTCAATGACTTTTCAGGTCATACAAAACCGTTCAAAATACTTCTTCCCCCACAATTCCGCGGTATTCCAAAATTTCACAATGAATATGGAACTCAACAATATTGGATGCTAATTCTTTCGAATTTATTCAACTGAATCAAGTGTTTCCCCTTTTGGATTATCTTGCCTACTGGCCACCACATGTACAGTAAGTGAGTGATCCAAAACTAATCAATCCAATTCTATATATTTCATGGTCTCCAACAAGACATACTGAAATAAATTTCAAATCCTTAATTAGCCAATCCATCTTTAGGTAGCTAATCCTTCTTAATTGTTTGTATCTGAAACAAAGTACTCTGATAAGAAAAGCAAACAGGTTCACCTTGCTGAACCATGCTTATAGCCTCCACACTATTATGCTTGGATATATGTTAAATGTAATACTTGCTCTGCAACCTTTTCTCACATGTCCACTATGCTTTTAATTATAAGCTTCTGAATAATAACATTATCCAAGGCCAAACGCAAGGATTATACCAGACCTACTATAGCCAAAACAAGTCCGTCCAGGCTATAGTACATATATCAGTGCATATATAATCATACTACCAACGGACCAAACAGCGATCTCAATTAAGAAAGATTGCATCCCATACGACGGTTATCCTTAATTTTCACAAATGAATTGGATTATCAGATCCAATTGAAATCGTTTTCCTTGATAACGATCTCACTTGGTAACCATCAGAGAGGCTGAAGAAATCTATATCCAACAAGGAGATATGCTCAAATCTCTACAGTTGTTTATAAACGCATCAGGTATCGTGCCATTCTTTCTTTCAAACAGCAAGTGATATGATCCACCACGGATTTTACACTGAGATTTAATCACGTTGAATCATTGACAACTTACGCCAATTTGTCCAAACAAGATTGCAACTTTTGTTTGAAATGAATGGACTTTATATGCCCTATAACAAGACATTACGTTCTTCAAAAATGAAAGCGTCATAGAACGAGTCTCTACACCATTTATGGGACTAGGGTATTTCCAACGATACCAAATATTGTGAAATTTACAAATTAACAGTTTTAATACCTAAGAGCGTCTGCAGCGGTGCAACTAAGAGTAAAGAGTAATAAAAAGACCAAATTTGGGTTTAGTCCGTTGAGTGACGCAGTGGGAGGAAGACTAAATTTTTGGTGGAGCGTAAACTATAACAACGCCTGGTGTGGGGCGTGAAGTATACGTGCGCTCGGCGTGGGGTGGAGGATATAAGTTCGCCTGGTGCGAAAACGTAAACAGAAAAGAAAAAAAAAAAACAATGGGGCGTTGGTATAAACCACGCCCCAAATTCTTATGAATTTTTTTGAGTGGGGCGTTGGTATAGTCCACGCCCCACAAAAAATTAGAAAAACAAAAAAAAAATGGGGCGGGGTATAAACCACGCCTGGTGTGGGGCGTAGAGTATACGTGCGCTCGGCGTGGGGCGTTAACTATATCTGCGCTCGGTGTGGGGCGTTAACTATATCTGCGCTCGGTGTGGGGCGTTAACTATATCCACGCTCGACTAAATTTGGGTTTTGGTCTTGGTCTTGGTCTGAAAATTTGGTATGGTCTGGGATTTAGTCTTTACTCCATCCCACTACGTCTCTGTTAAAGACCAAATTTTTACTCTTGGTCGTCTGCTGCAGACGCTCTAAGAGCGTCCACAATCACAGAACATACTAAAACTAAAACCATAACCAAATACTAAAATTATATGGGTTTGAGGGTGTTTCAACGCAGCGGTGGGAAGTAAAATTATACACGGGCGAAGGTACGCTTGAAAAGAAGAAAAAAAAAAAAAAGACGGGCGGACAACAAATCATGAGCCCCATTGGGGCGTACTTTCAAAGTGATCCCCATGGGGCGGAGATTCAAAGTGCGCCCCATGGGACGGACCTTAAAGCGATATTTGTTTTGCGCCTGGTTGGGGGATGGAGTTAGAAGTTACGCCCAATTTCAAAGCGTACATGGTATTTTACGCCTGCCATCAGGCGCACTTTGAAATTCCGCCCCACTATAATCAGTTTTAGTCGAGAGTCTCGACCAAATTTGGTCGAGATTTCACTCTCTCTCCAACTAAAACCCCAATATTTGTGAACTGCCACATGGATTTTGAGTAAATTTTTGTGAATCGCCATCTTTAGACCTAACTCAACTCCCTGCATTTCATGAGCTAAAACAGACATAGGTTTACTAGTGCCATGAGCAGCATCCACTACTTCTGCAGTATCATCTCTGAGCAGAGCACCAAAATTACCAACATCATCCTTTAAGGATCCATCAGAATTCAACATTACCTCACCAGGGTCTGGAAACAGCCAAGTGCACTGAATTACCTCAGGGTTAGTAAAAATACAGTCAACCTTCCATCTGTTTAAAAACCATCTAGCATGAGGGTTATTTTCAGCCTTATGAATTCTGGCAGCCATTTTGAATCTAATATCTTGCACAATAGACATACTTATCTGATCAGCAGAATTGAATTGAGCTTTAAAGATCCTTCCATTTCTTTCCCTCCAGATATGGTAGATAAAGCCAGTAAAAGCAAGTTTCTTTATAGAGCTCAGGCAAGAAGACCCTTTAAAATTATGACTATACCATTTGACTTCATCCTCCCAAGAGTTCAGGGGCTCTCTTATATAACCAATCTTTAGCATAAGACCTTGCCATATAGGTTGAGAAAAGCTACAAGAATGAAATATGTGATCTTCAGTCTCCACTGCCTCATTACAAAGAATACAGGAGGCATCTTTAATTATCCCCCAAGATAGTAATTTGTTTCTAGTCTTAAGTCTCTTTTGAACAGCTAACCAAGCTATAAAAGAGTGTCTAGGGATTTGACCAGAAAACAAAACCAAAGTGCACCAATCCAATTTAGGTTGTTCACCCTTTAGAGCAATATAAGTATCTTTCATTGAAAAAACTCCAGAAGAATTAGGTTTCCATATAATAAGATATTTTTCAGAAGTATTGAACTCAACAACTTTTAGTTGGTCCACAATCTCCTTATAAGAATCTGCTATAAGCTCAGGGAAATTCCATTGACCTTCACAGATGAAGTCGGAAACAGTAGAAGTTTCAGAAGAACCAATAATTTGTAAGAAATCAGCATCAGCCCAATCCACAAGTCTTCCTTTAGGATGCCAGCTATCATTAATAAAATTTGTTGTAGAACCATCTCCCAGCACAGTTCCTAAAAATTGTTTGGCTAAGTCTCTATGCTCTAGAATCCTCCTCCAACACCAAGAAGAATCTTGAGGGACAGCTAAGTTCCAAAAATTATTATCTTTTATAAGATTAGCCTTCACCCATTCAGTCCAAATAGTCTTCTTATCAGAAACTAAATCCCATATATGTCTCATATTAGCAATAGAATTAGTAACTTCTATATATCTAACTCCAAGGCCCCCGGTATCATATGATTTACATAGATTTTCCCATTTTATGGGGTTAAATTTCTTACTTATATCAGTACCACTCCACAAGAGTCTTTTGAATTTAGAATTTATCTCTTTTTGGGAAGAACAAAGCAAGATAACCAGAAATAAACCATTCCACTTAAGACTGATTTAATGAGTAAGAGTCTACCAGGGAAAGATAGGGATTTAGTTTTCCAGAACTGAATTCTAATGGTGATATTTCCCAGTAAAGGAAGACAATATTTATACGAGAGCCTAGTTGTTAAAATCGGAACACCCAAGTATTTAATCGGTAACTCACCCGGAGAGCAATCCAGCACTTGCAAGATTTGGTTCAAAACTGAGTCTTCAACTGCAGAATGGAATAGAGCTGTGTTTTGGTGATTGATTTGAAGTCCAGAACATTTACTGAAGCAATCCAGAGCACATTTTAGACTAGTAGCTTCTTTAACATTACCTTTGAAAAAAACAAGAACATCATCATCAAAACTGAGGTGAGTAAGGTTTGTTAATTTTCATCTTGGGTGAAACCCATATTGCTTAAGGTGAACTTGTTGCATTAAAGAGGAACTAAGAATCTCCATAACCATAACAAACAAGTAAGGAGAAATAGGAAAACCCTGCCTTAAACCCCTGGTAGCTCCAAAATAGCCATAAGGTGCACCATTGACCAGAATGGAAAATTTGGCAGTAGTGATACATTGTGTCACCCACTCAATAAACTTGGGAGGAAAACCCATTCTTTTCATCACTAGAAAAATAGCTTCCCAAGAGACAGTATCATAAGCCTTCCGTAAATCAATTTTAAGAGCACATCTAGCAGTACCCTGAATCCTGTGATAGTTTCTTACAATCTCATGAGCCACCATTATATTATCTTGAATAGCTCTCCCTGAAATGAAAGCAGATTGATTTAAGCTAATGATACCTAGGAGAACCTTTTTCATTCTAAGAGTGAGAATCTTGGTAATGCATTTGTAGATAACATTGCAACAAGATATAGGTCTGAAATCAGCAACAAGAGAAGGGTTTTCCTTTTTGGCCACCAAAGTAATGAAAGTACTATTCACTTCCTTCAGTAACTTAGAGCTATGAAAAAAATTCTGAATTGCAGCGACAAAAGCATCACCAACCACTTCCCAACTAGCTTTGAAGAAATGGCTTGAAAAACCATCAGGCCCTGGAGCCTTATTTGAGCCAATACAAGAAAGAGCAAAGACCACTTATTCTCTAGTAACATCCTTGATTAAATCAGACACTTCACTCTGTTGAATATAGCTGCTAAATCCAATGCCTGAAAACCACTCTTCTTTGACAGTACAATCCTCATGAGGGTTAAACAACTCAGAAAAATAAGTAATACATTCAGCAGCAATATCCTTATCCTCTTCCAATTTAACATTATCAACATTATAAAGGGATAATATATTATTTTTACTTCTTCTCACTTTTAAAGAATTATGAAAGAAGGAAGTATTCTGATCCCCAACATCCAGCCATTTAATCCTAGATTTTTGTTTAGATTCAGACTCCTCATACTTAATGAGCTTAGAGTATTCCTGCACATAATCTCTTTCCCTTCTAGCTAGATCAGAGTTTAGAGGATCATTTTGAAGCATACATTGAGCACAATCCATATCCTCTTTAGCTTTAAGCACACTATCTGAGAGTTTCTTAAACCTCACCTTTTTCCAAAGAATAATATCTTGTTTAACTCTTTTAATTTTAGAAACAAGTTGGAACATAGGATTACCTCTGATAAGAGTAGCCTAGGCCTGTTGAACTATTTGAACAAACTCAGGTTCTTCAGTAAGAAAGTTTAGAAATCTGAAAGGAGGTGGACCATGTCTTCGCTTCTCAAATATAGAAATAATGCATGGAGAATGATCAGAAACACCTGGGACCAAAAAATTCAGCAGTAGACAAAGTGAAATGATGAATCCAATCAGTATTAATTATAGCTCTATCAATCTTGGATCTGATAATTCTCCCATCCATTTGACAATTATGCCAAGTATAAAAACACCCAGAAAAGGAGAGATCAAGAAGCTGAGAAGTTTGAACACAATTCTAAAAATCAATAAAATGGTGAGCCAAAACCTCTGCACCACCAATCTTATCAGTGGGATGAAGGATGGACTTAAAATCCCCTAATACTAACCAAGGCTTGGTGTTGAACTTAGCAAAGGCTTCCAAAGAATTCCAAAGGTTTCATCTATTCATATAATAATTCTCTCCCCATAGACAAAAGTAACAATAAAATTTAGTTGAAAAGTAGTAGAAACTTCCAAGAAAATAGCTTGAGAGGAAATGTGGAGAACATAAACATTCATAACAGAAGTATCCCAACCAACCCAAATTCTGCCTCCATTAGTAACACAATCATTATCTAAAAAATTCCAAGAAGGATTAATATTATTACGAATTCTAACTTTATTACTATCTTGAACATGAGTTTCAAGAATCCCTAGCATAGATAGGGAGTTATTACTAATTAGTCTCTTTATTTCAATCTTCTTAACTGGGTCATTAAGACCTCTTATGTTCCAACTACCTAACTTAAACATTATTTAAATTTAGAAAGGGAAGAACCTCTAACATATTTCTTAAGATCTGCAGTCTTAGGGAGCAAAGTAGAAGTCACTGAGGTAGATTGCATTACCTTCTTTGGAAAATGTCCTCTAGCACCTAAATAATCATCACTGTTTGGAGAGGTGTCAACATCAAACATGAAGTTATCCTGAGAGTTTTCTTTATTAGAATCAGGAGCTTTTTGATTACTAACTTCATTTAATTTATCCAGCAAAATAAACTTATTCTTCATAAGAAGATCACCCTTCTCTCTCAACTGAATAATAGGAACTTCATTAAGAACAGGACTATTCAAATAAACATGCATAGTATTGCTGCTAAGGTCCATCATAGTAGGCTGGTTGTTAGCATTACTTTCAGTTGCCATTTCTTCTTCAGAAGTATAGGATCCTGTTTCAGTTGGGTCCCTTATTCTTTTGCCAGACTTAGAAATCCAACCCTCAACATTTATATTAGGATTACTCTTAGATGGAGTCTTATTATCCTTTTTATTTGTAGAAACCCATCCATCTGCATCCATAGTTGTGGTAGTCTTCTTTTGAACCCATTTTTGCACTACTTTTTGAGTAGGTTTTATTTGCTTAGGACAAGTAGACTGAGTATGACCAAAAACAACACAAGTAGACTGTGTCCTTACCCCCAAGAGTAAATGTAAAAGAATTAGGAAAATCACAATCAACATCTACTTCTACACAAATTCTAGCATAACTCATTTTGGTTTTGTGTAAAGTTTGAGTATCCATCATAAGAGGTTTACCTAGATAACTAGCAATCATGCTCAAGCCCTTGTTATTCCACATAAACAAAGGAACATTCCTAAAATTCATCCAAACAGGGAGGGATTTCAATTCAGCAATTTCCTGCTCAACCTTCCTAGACCAAGGTTTAATAATAAACAATTTATTTGAAATAAACATAGAACCCATCTCTAAAGCACGAGTTTTATCATCAGCACATTGAAAATCAAAGATGAACATACTTTCACCATGGATGGTCATTTGAAGATTACATTTAGGTTTCCAAGCTCGATTCACAGCATTACGAACCCAATTAAAAGGTAATCGTCTACCCACAAAAGCTCTAATAACTTTATCTTCACACTGACGAATATCCTTATCAAACACTTCATAAGGAATATCCATAGATTTCTTACCATCAAGAACATGATAAGAATAGAATTCCATTTCTGCAGAGATTACTGACTCCTTCTTCTTATCAAAGAGAGAAGCCCAAGCCGTCGGCGAACTAACAGAACCCGATTGGGGAAATTCTTCAAAACCCGGTGGAATAACTAGGTCAACCACCAAATAAGTACCAATAGATTGTGAAATACCACCATCCCCCATTGGATAAACCTCTAAAGTCAGGGAGGAGGCCACTAGAGGAAGAATAGCCAGAGAAGAGACCTGCATCTCCTCAGAGAAGACGCAGAGAAGAGAAAGAACGAAAACCTAAAATCGCCTCAAATCTCCCTTGACTAAGTCAGCGCTCAACGGCCCTTTTTTTGTGGCTTTGTTCGCATATATAATTTGCTACTACAGATTTGTATCCATATCCATATACAGTCAACCGGTTGTTAACATTTGGACAAATTAACCGTTGTTTGGTGAGTAATTCCTTGTGGTGGAGAGATTATATTTTCACCAGGAAAAATCATTTCCCAGTGTAATCATCAGTAACGATGATTAGTGACCAGTAAATCATGTTGGTTTCACCCATCAATAGAAGAACTCGCAGGGAACCCACAAAATGGCTTTGATATCCAACGCAGTAACTCAATAAAGGAAATTTAATCTTCACAAGAAAACTAGGTTAGATACTTATCTGTTTGAATGGCAGTTTCGGTATCAATAAGAATTTGGAATCTATGCACCACTCTCAGGAATCAGCATCACATGGCCGATCCATTTCCTAAATCCTGATTCCTACCGCTTAATTTCCTCAAGAGTTGTCTCCAATGCAACATAGAAACTCCATGGAAATAACTGTGTCGGCAGATATACGTAGTCTCATAGTTTTATCGGCACACATGTCTGCGCTCTATCAACCATTCTAGAGAATCACCAACAAACTTCACTTCTGCTATTACTGCCGTCATATGATGCGAGGCTTGGATTCCATCGGATTTAGTGCTTACTGTACTGTAAAATTTCCAAAAGTCAGTTTTATCAACAACAATAATAAAAAACACTGAAGAAACAAACCAACTAAAAATCAAACAGGAGATGTACAGCTTCCTCTCTTATATACGATTTGTTCCCGTACACTAAGGACGAAAATAAAAAGGTACAGTAAACTTTAGGTACTGTCAAATTTGTCAGTAATCTGTACTAATTATTTAGATGTCAGCCTTTAGACTTTTCTTAGCCAATAAAATTCAAAACTCTTTTAACCCACTAAAGTAGATAATTAAAATCAATGGATTTCAACTATCGGCTTGCAGATTACCGAAATTAAACCAACTCAAATTTCTGCCGACCTGTAGTGCCACTACACAAACCAAGTTGATTAGTACATTACAGTCAGAAACCGAAAAGAGGTCAATCAATTTGTGTTACAGTACACACAAGATAATAAAAAACAATAGTTTGTCTTAAGAATGTTGGCAATCTTGTATATAAACTGCAATAAAACAAACAGATAAGAAGAGATATGCAAACCCAATTAGACGAAACCAAAGTCGGGGCAAGGATTATATCCTCTAGCCTTAAGACAGATTCACCCCGCACTGGTGCTTACGGATTATCGATGTTCGTCTCCCAGGATACAACGACTTTCTTCTCGATGTAGTAGCACTCCAAACTTCGAGAAACGACGAACCAAAACTTTAGTGATGAACTCTCTTTATTGACAAAACTTAATCTCCAGTGAATGCAAGAAATCCTAGTTTTCTGATTGATCCTTTCCTAGCCTATATGTGCGGGTATTTATAGAAGATACTAATACCTATTCATTGAAACATCGTGATGCTTCATGGAGTCGTTTTCTTTCCAAGGGTTTCATAAGAAAGGTTATGTCCTTTCACGTTTCTGATTTCCTTTTTTTATCCAAATTGAAACAACCCTAACTGATTGGACCAGAAACTTAATTGGTCCAAATCCAATTAACTCCAAAACCATACCACATTAGGTATTTGATAAGGGATTTTCCATTCATCTTAAAATTCTATTTGATTTTCCAACAGATTGCCTGGGAAACAAGTCACTAGCAAATAAGGTCATTGGTTTAATATACTCAAGGAAACTCGACTGTTAGAAGATCCTGAGAATACAAATTTAGCCTGAGCATCACCACTATCCCCATTGGAAATCCTCGCAATGTTCGATCGTTGTTCCTCTAGAAATCCATTAAGGTCTCTAAACCCATGACGTTCGACAACCTCTTTAATATTCGAGTCAGGCCTTAATGAGAACTTATCAAGGGAACATGTGGACGAGGAAATGGATCTTCTATGGGTAGATTCTAAAAGATTTCTTGGTGGTGAAAGAAGTAATTGGATCTCGGGAAGAGCACATGTTGATGAAGAATTTGTCCGCCTGTGTACAGATTCGATAAGGTTTCTTGGTGGGGATAATACTTTGGGGGAACCAGGAACTGAGTTGTTACTTTTGAATGTTCTTCTTGATAAACTGGGTTTGGTACAAGTATAAGTAGTTGGAAAATTGTCACGGAATCGAGATTTACGAACGAGCGGTTGTCAAGGTGGTTTCGAGAGAATTGAACATGGTTGATCATTATCAGAGGATTCTTGCTATCGTTGTTGGTTGTGGTGGGGATTGAAAATGTTGGAAAACCATTGATGAACTGCTGAAGCAAGGGAGCCTTCGGCTGTTGGTTTTGATAATTCTATGGTTTGCTGTTGGTTTTGATAATTCTATGGTTTCTGATTTATTTCTACGGTGTCTTTCTGATTTCGACAGAATCTCACCACTAAAACTTTATACAGCTCTATGTCTGTTGTTGACAGATTAAAAAAAAAAAGTTACTCATTCTAGAAAACCAAAAATTATCTGCTATTCTAGTTCCAGGTGAATACTATTAAGGGAAAATTAAGAAAATGCCCATGAGGGGAAATCTAATTAAGAAAATGCCCATGTTTTTTTTTTTTTTGAAACTTAAGAAAATGCCCATGCCGTCACGTTTTCCGTTTGGCCCCACCAGCTTGGTAAAACTCGTTTTACTTAGTCAATATCTCATCACACGAGATGAGTTATTAGTGGGCGTAATGACCAATATACCCAGATAAGAACTAAAAGGAGAAGGTGAAGTCAGTTCCTTCATTCCCACTCATTTTTCTCCACCTCTCTATCTGTCTCTCTGAATCTGAAGAACACGAGTATGAGTGATTGAAATCGAAGATTTGTTCTTCGTACTTGTAATTAGGTTATTTAGATCTCTATTTCTATAAACGAGAAGATGAAGAGCAAAAAGGAGAAGGCGAAGTCGAAGTCGATTAAGCCGTAAGTTTTTTTCATAAACCCTAACTTTGTTTTCTTCTGTTTAGATCTGTTTCTGTTGTATTTGTTTATATTTGTTTGGTTTTATATTTTTGAAAAGGGAATCAAATCTATGATGGGTGATGTGAGAGTTTTATTTTTGTTTTTTTATTTAAAAACAAAATCAATAATCCCGACCAAAAAAATATAGTATCAGATTCTGTTTTTTAAATATTTTGCCCATTTTATATGTAATTAGGGTTTGAATTTGAAGATGTATGTTATTAATTAGGGATTTAATTTGGGTATTTGATTTAATTAGGGTTTCAATTTTTTGATTGGGGTTTGTAATTTGAGTTTTAATTTGTTGAATGTTGTAAGGAATTAAGGTTTTAGTTTGGAATTGCAGTTTTAATTTGAATTTGGTATTTCAATTAGACTAATTTGGGTAATTGTTGTTCTGTTGCACGGGATATGTTCATTATCCCTACAGAAACATCAGTGTGTATGTTCAGATTAGTAAGATGACAGTAGAATTCCCTCACATAGACAAATAAGAAATTGATTTGAAGAGATTTGAGAAAATGTTACATGCAAGGTTGGGTCTGGAAAAAGAAGAAATAGTGAACTTGTATTACATACCTGATGATCCATGTTCCCCTGAATCATTGTTAACAAATGATGACTTCTTTAAGTTCTGGGACACTTATGTATCTGATGAAGCTAATTTTATACATCTGAAACAAGGTCACTGTAATTGGGCTAGGGATTTTTTTGATCCCACTAGTTGTTGTGAGCATCTCAATAACAATTTTTTTGAATCTTTTAATTCAATTCTAGTGAACTGAGAGATAAACCTATAGTTATTCTTTGCATGTTGTATGGTGAGTTGGTGATGAAAATGTTTACAAAGAGAAGGGAACAATGTACAAAGTGGAAATCTGGAGATTTGGTTCCTAAAGATAAGGACCTTATCAAAAAAATGCTTTCCATTAGTGAAAAATTTCAGGTTCAAGCTAGTGTGGTTAGGGAGGTTTATTTGGTCACCAACAGGTCCACCAGAAAAATATTCACAGTGAATTTTATAGAGAAGAACTGCACTTGTTTGCAGTGGCAGTTTAGGGGATTCCCCTGTCAACATGTTGTGTCTGCATTGAAGACAATCTCACCAAATTAGGCTGAGTATGTATTATGTCTTGATCTTAGCATTTACTGTATCATTTACAATTTTTATTTCTCTTTTATTTTTACATTGATGTACCAGCAAACATTAAAGGAAAGATTCTAACAATATTATTTACATTTCTTTTGTCAGGTATTGCTCTCCTTACTATTCAGTGGATTATTATAGGACCACATATGCTCCAAAAGTTTATCCATTGGAAGAAATTTCTGACTATCCAGAGGTACTATTATATACTTTATGGGTTGTTGTGCATTTACTTTAAACTTTTACTTTATTTTCTATTTAAAATCAATTTAGGGTTTCATCAGTTCCCATCTCATGTCTTCTTTCTTCTCTGATCTTTTATTTTCTTTGTTTCTTGTTGCAGCCACCAATGGAAAACAAGATACTACACTCTCCCAGCCAAAGAAATCCTGGCAGACCTCATTCAAAGAGGAGAAGAAGTTATGATGAACCTCAAACTGAGAAGAAGAAAAGGAAGTGTACTTAGTGTGGATCTACAGAAGGTCACAACAAGAGAACTTTTAAAGGTGGTGATGTTGGTAAGAATCAAACTGGATATAGGCCAAGAACTGAGTGTGATGCTACAAACTTCACTTTCACAAACTCATATGCAGCTGAAACTAGCACTGCAAGGGGCAAAGCAAAAGAAGCAAGGAAAATCATCATATGTTGGTGAGACTTCTGCAAGAACATCCTCTTATGGAAAACCACCTCCAGTGCCAAACACTCAAAGATCTGCATCTACATGGCCTAGTAACACACAAAGTTTCAGTTAAGCTTTTGCAGGTATTGGATATGTGGCTCTAAATATTGCTACTGTTACATAGGCTAAGGGAAAGCAAAAAAAGAATGCAAAGAAAAAGTAATGTATGTGTCTATTATGCTTTTTTTTTTTATCTGTGATCCTTTCTTGTAGTGTTTGTCTTTTGTTTCAACTGCTTTTAGGTCTGAACTTGATTGTGGATGATAAAAAAAATATGGATTTGAAGTAACTAATTAATATTAATCAAAGTTTATTAGTTTAAAGTATTGTAGATTACATTGTAAGCTTTTTGTTAACTTCCTTACATATTTCTTTGACATGAATACTTGAATGCATAACACTTTCCCTTGCAGCAATGACTATGTGATCAGAAACTCATCTGAAATCTTCACAATCTGTGCAGGTAAGATAAGCTATGTTGAAGTTGTGATTATTCTTACATGATTTCAGTTTCATTTCTGATTTGCAGTGATCTTTGATGCATTGTAGATTGTGCAGTGGACATTTGTTGTAGGAGTGACCAGTTTCTCCACAAACACAACAACAAATCTTAAATGGAAGCTTGATATCAGCACATATGACTACATCAATGGCTAAAGAAAACCATTCAAAGTATGTGCAGGTAGGATTTGAGCACTTGAAGAACATTTCACCTTATGTTTCAGTTGTCTTTGATCTAAGTAATTTCCTTATGCCATTACAAGGTATATGTTTACACCTAGAATATATCCAAGGACAAACCTTTGATTCATGGCTTCCTACATCACAGATTGAACATAGATTTGGTTGGTTCTCTTCACTAGCCTTGATGTTGTTGTTGTTTCTACTACTACTACTAGGAGAATGTATCCGATTTTTTCTCATGACTATGTGTGTAGTTGGTTTATTTTTGATGATTTGGGTGAACTTGGGTCTGATCATTGGTTTTTATACAGGCTGAAAGAGAATATGAACGTTATAACAGGGGATTAAATCTGGGCCATTGATTGTTTACTACAAGATAGTGACACGTGTCAGCCGACCGTTACTGAAGTGTGCACGTGTAGATGACATGTTGACACTCATGACCCGAGTTCATGCTGAGTCTTAGTTCCAACTCGGGCCGATCCAGCTGATTTAAGTGTAAGACTAGAATATCGCTACATTTATTTTCTGCGAGATTAACAACACTTCATAGCAAGCATCACCGCAAGATTTTATATCAACATTTCACGAGTGTCACAAAAGCCTTCAAAAGAGAGACGTAATACCTGACGACTGAAGAAAACTTGAGAGAAGCATGTTAGTTCTGCGACGGTTATAAAACTTGCGAGATTTAACATTGTAACTATCGCGGTACAATCGCAGAATCAACCCGAAATAAGAGGAAAACTTAGCTGTCATCCACTATGTAACTACCCTATAAATATAGACCCAATGTGTCCATAAAAGGATGATGTATTTTTGAGAGTTAAAAAAATCTTGAGGAGAGAGAAACTTCAAGAGAATAGTTGTAATCTTGAATTCTTCCATTTCTGTAAACATTTCTGAAACCAAAATAATAAAGTGTCGTTTTTCATCTTCAATTATGAGTAGATTATAACAAAATCTTGACAAGGGTGTAGTGTGGGAAATCCTGCAACTACATTTTGGCGCCCGAAACAAGGAGAATCAAGCTAAAAAATCTCTAATTACAATTTGAAGATTTGAAAAAATTGTTAGAGTTGAAGAAATGGCTAGAAGAAGGAAAAATACATCAGAACCACCAACAACTGTGAGGAGGAGTAAAAGACTTGCAGGAGAAGAAACAAATGAATTAGGAGATTCTTCAAGGATAAGAACAAGAAGAAATAGAACAAGGATTGAAGGAGAAGATCAAATCCCACAACCTAATCAACAAGCACCGACACAAAATAGAAATGTGGATTATGATAGAGTGAGTGTGCATAATTGGAGATCGGATTCGATGGAAGATGTAGAAGATCAACAATTAAGAAATGGAAGAAGAGAAGAAAGAAATCAAGGAATGGTTGAAGGATTAATTCATGGAGGAGATGAAAATGAAACAGCAAATGATCCAAGAAAAAGAATACAAGAGGAAAGAAGATTAGAGGCGGAAGAGCGTGCAAATTTAACAAGACAAAATCACGAGTTAAGAATGGAGAATTTGAGATTACAAAATAGAAGATCAAGAAGTACTGTTAGATCGAATTCAAGATCAGTAAGGGAAGAATTAAGGCAAAATTCCCCAGTAAGAAATGCTAGAGGAAATATCCAAGAAGAAATGCTAAATCTAAATGAAGAGCAACGTCATATAGAAGAAGAGGTAGTAGAAAATCACCATGATCCGCGTGGTGAAAATTTGGATAATAGACTTAACAACAGAAATCAAGAAGGAAGAGACAACCAAAATGATAAAGATAATACAGAAGAAGGTAGGAGGATATTACATGGGTGAGAAATCTAGAGAAATCAAAGAATAATTGAAGAATAAATTGAGAGACATTATGCTGAACAAGTACGACTAGCTCGCGAGAGAGAAAGATTGATGGCAAAAGTAGAAGAACAAGAATTTCAAGAGGCATTACGACAAAATAACCATGAAAATCGATAAAGGAGACGGACGCAAAATCGCCATAATAATAATATTCAGGAAGAATATGATAGAATACAAAGGAGAATAGAAAGACAGCGAAGAGAAATGATGAGAAATAAAGAAATTCGCAGAGAAGAAAATAGACAGTATAATCAGTTGCGATGGCAAGAAGAAGTCAAAGCGAGAAGATCGCAGAAGAAGAAATATGGATGTAGATGAAGATATATAAAATCTCGCAGGACAAGAAGTACATGAACGCAGAAGAAGGGAAGCAGCATTGAAAAGACCAATGGAACCAAATTCAGCTGTGAATGAGCAAATTTTAAGAGAGTTAGCAGAGATGAGGGGAATAATAAACAACAGAAAAGAAGGAAGTAGAAGGCAACTTGATGAAGCTATTGAAGAAGCTTCGAGAACTCCATTTACTCAAGAAGTACAGTTAAGAGGAATACCTCCTAAGTTCAACTTACCAACATTAACCAGCATTTTTGATGGAACTACTTGTGTTGTACAACATGTTAAGGCTTATGTCAGGTGTATGCTGCAATGGGAGAATCATGATGCTATATTGTGTAAATATTTTGCATCAAGTTTAACTGGCGAGGCGCTAAAATGGTTTGAGGGATTGCCAAAAAATACTATAACTTCTTTTGATCATTTACAAGCTACATTTCTGGGAGCATATATAAGAAACAATTCATCACGACTAGGTATTGAAGATGTGTTTGGGTTAAAATAGAGGGTTGGCGAGAGTTTGAAACATTTAACCATAAGATGGAAGACAATGTGCAGTGAGATGGCAGGGAGAGTTGACGAGAGATATATTATCTTGTCTTTTATTAATGCAATGTTCGCGACCAATCTACTGTACATACAAATTTTCAGAGTCAAGAATACAAACACTATGACTGAACTGCGAGAACTACATGAAGAATACATTGCTTTGGAGGAAAAACAAAACAAAATGGAATCATATCCCATCGTGAACACCAATTCAGTAGCAGCAAATGAGAGTTTACTTCCTAAAATGATTAACAATGTGGCGAGCAGCTCGCAATCACAACAAGAAAAAGTGGAGACCGATAACCAGCAGAATTTGGTAGCTATGGGCAGTCGAGATCAAGAAGAATATGAAAGGGAGAAGAATTATTACAACCGCGGAGGGAATAATAAGATTCAAAGGCTTGATCAGCCGCAAGAAACTTATGGTGGACAGAGGAAAAACAATTTCAGAAGCCAAGGAAATCAGAAGATAATATGGGAAAAAATTATGATGCCTCCTCTAAATGCTAGTATAGAAAAAATCTGGGAAGCTATCATTTTGATGGAAAATATACCCTCTCCATGGAATATGGGAAAAGAACCACATCCTAATAATCGTAGTCAAGAATTTTGTCCTTACCATCACTTTCATGGTCACACAGTAAATGATTGAATAAATGTAAAGAGAATAATTTTAAGGATGATTGACCAAGGAAAGCTAAACCACTTTTTAATATGACAACCACAATCTCAGCGATTTCCTCCAGCACCATAAATTCACAGGGTAAATACTGTAAAAGGAGCAGAATCATTTGTAATAGAAGTTAGGGCTAAGGCAAAGAATTTGTTTTGTAATTCCATTATACATTCACACAGAACAATAGAGGATTTCCATGATAATGTTCTAAGCAGAGTCTTCGTGAGAGACACAGATGGAAGAGAGATAATGAATATCGCGAGAGCCTCGCCATTAGAAGAATGGCAGAAACAAATTATATCTTTCACTGCACAAGAAGTACCAGAACCTGGCGTGCAGCATGATAATCCATTGGTAGTAAGGTTAGAGATAAATCCAAAGCAAATAGAAGAAGATGATGAAGGAAATGATGATGAAAATGAAGATTCTTGGGCTATCAATAGAGTTCTGATAGACACAGGCAGCTCAGTTAATATATTGTTTTATCATACCTATAAGACCATGGGTGGGAAAGACGAATATCTAATTCCACCAACATATAAAATCTATGGTTTTAATGGTACTTCCAATAAACCCAAAGGGGAAATCGAAATGCGGATTCCATTGAAAGGGATAACTTCCAAGATCTTGTTTAGTGTTGTTGACATTGAATCACCTTACAATGCCCTGATTGGTCGACCTTGGCTACATGGGATATTAGGTGTAGCATCTACTTTCCAACAGTGTGTTAAATTTCCTCATCCTAATGGTGTTGGAGTTATTAAGGGAGATTGGGGAGAAAGCAATAAATGCTATGAGATTGATATAAATCTTGCGAAGAAAGAGCTGAGAAGAAGAGCAATTGGAAGTACAACATCAAGCAACGACAGAGAGCTGAAAGATTGATGATTGATTCAATAGAGCATCGAGAGGAAGATGATGACGAGCAACTCACAGATAGAGAAGAAAGAACAAAATGTAACAAAATAGCAGAACCAAAAGATAGTAAGTAGAAAAGTAAAATGATAAAATTTAAAGAAGCTTATGCAGAATTTGTTTAAAGAAAATGCAATTGAAAAGAGTACTCTGTTTGAAAAAATTGCAATATTTTACAAGAAAATCAAAGAAATGAAATTTTATCAGAGTTACAATGCTCGTGAGAAACGCGAATAAAATTTCGCAGAGATTAATAGAATGGGACGAACCTTTATGACATGCACCTTAGTTCGCGAATAAAATTTCGCAAGAGGCAAATGTAAGACCTAGTAGTGCGTCATATAAGGGGGTATCTCTTGACATGACTCAGCGATAAGGTTATACCGCTGCTTGAACCTGAGTTATGCAGATGTTGGGGTTAAAGAAAACCTATCCAAGAGAGGGATCTTGGATTTCCAATTATATAAGGTTATACCCTGATTGGACGACTAAGGACCTCTTCTAAGAAGTGAAAAGTATAACCAAGGCGTCGAGGTACACGGTTGAGACAAGGGTGCCCGGGGCGTACGAAACTACCCTGGCCATTCTTGGTAGGTCTTGTCTATGATACACTTGGCCTGAAGAAAACCCCACTTAGGGTGTAGTCTTGTAACTATAATCCATATAGGCATAAAGGATAAGAGGCTGCGAAAATAGCTGGTTGTTGGAAAATCTGGATGGGAGGAGGTAGTCTTGTATGGCCGATGTGCCCTCCTTGAAGGGGCAACCAGGGGGAAGATAAGGATGGCACCCTCCATTAGGGAGCTGATAAGTGTCTAAAGACGGCAATGTCATGGGGCTTTATGATCGCAAGAACATTTAGGCCTATCATATTGTCGCGTGACGTAAATTATACAAAGGAAACAAGCCAAAAGAAAAAAGATAAGATGAGATCAAAGGGTTTTTACATTTAACAAGTGTAAAGACGTCCTGCGATTTCATCGCAAGACGGCAATGTCATAAGATGTAATTCTTGCAAGAGAATTTATACTTATCATATTGTCGCAGAGATGTTGAAAAAATATTGATGAGGCAAGATCAATGGGTCGATACATGCAAATGTAAAGACGTCCTGCGATTTTGTCGCAGAAAGAAAAGATATGGCAAAATAAGACCTTTAATTAGGAAGGCATAATAAGACCATAAGATTATTGCGATAATGCTCGCAGAAATCATAAAGTTATGCAATTATTGCTAGCGATATCATCACCGATATGGAGGAAAATTTAATTTGATTCATAACTAATATCTAATCTCTATTCAATTTTTTCATATTGCAGATGAATAATAGAGGCAAGTATGGGAATTCATAGAATGATGAAATTATTATTCATCCATCATATAATAAAATTGCTTAGATGATACATTTATACAAATAATTAAAGGATAATAATTCTGATTGATTGGTTATGTTGCAGAAAAAGATTTTTTTTTAATTCATACAGATAAAAGCAAAAGAAGTTTACACATCAAGTCGGAGAAGTTTACAGCGATGTTACGAGAAGCAAAAAGTAAATGTACAAAATTTACAAAGAAGAAAAAGAGAAGAAACAAGACTAAGTAGATCCATCAACACCTCCATCAGAGCTCTTTTCTGAATCAAATTTCTTTTCATTACCAGATTTTTCTTTTTCTTCATCATCTCCATCTATGTCAGATTCTTGTTCCTCGCCAGATAATTCTTCATCATATTCGCTAGACTCCTCAGCTTCGCTATCAAAGATAACTAAATTTGGGGAATCAGCTGGAATTTCCTTTGCAAGATCGGGGTATATAGAATGAGGGATACCATGATCATTACAGACTAGTTTAACAGCGGATACCATGATCATTACAGACTAGTTTAACAGCGTCATTACGAACACGGAGAAGAGCATTGTTAAAATTTGAAGATGAGATTTTCAATTTTTCCTTCAATCTTGAATACTTTTCATTGCGAGAAGATAGACTTCTGGCGAGTTGGCTTTTCTCTTCTCCTAACTCATCAAATCTTTTACGATAATTCTTTTCGGATACTGCAAGCAAATGACAAAAAAATTAGTACATATAAGGATGATTCAATTAGGAAATAATTCAGGGAAATCATAAGAGTGATAACCTTCTCTTTCAGAAATCATGTCTTTAATTAAAGCCGCTTGATCAGCATGAAGACTAACATCTACACCTAAATTAGTTCTGGCGTTATCAAGAATCTTCGCAGCCCAAGCAAACTCATCATCACTATTAATAAGGAGACGAGATCGAACTTGGGTTTCCCTCGCAAGAAGATCTTCATTCTCGTGGATAAGCTTATCTCTTTCCATTTGAACGTTAAGAAGAGTTTTATGGAAGTTTGCTAGGGTCTTGGAGCCATTTTTAACGGCAAGATCTTTCTCGTCAATAAGATCACTATTCCTTTTTCTTAATCTATCTATTTCTTTCTTCGAATCAAGATAAAAGCGCTTATACTTGTTGGTCAAACCTAAATTGAATCTGTGTTCAATTTTTAAGAGATTAAATTTGGATTTAAGTTCATCTATGGAGAGGGATTCAATCTTATCATCTGAGAAATTACTTAAAGAATTATTAAGGTTAGCAAGAAGGGTATCATCATCTACAGGGTCAGAAAAATATTAGAAGAGTGTAGCCTCGTCAGTAAGACCATAAATATCTGCAAAATGGTTGCTTGAATAAGCTGCGATAGGGTGAGAAGAATTAAAAGAGAAAAGAGATAAATCATACCATAAAGTTGTTGATTGGCTTTATCAAGATCAGAGATTTTTTGCTTGTCAACTGAAGCTTCAGTCTCCAACTGCTTATTTTTTCTGCGAAGTTCAATAACTTCAGCTTCTAGTTTCTCTTTATCTTGACGAAGATTAGCAGCTTTTTTTCCATAAATAATACGCCTATTGTCTAAATCAGAAGCAACAACAAAAGCGGCTCTTCCAACCTGCGACAAAACTATATAAATCAATATTTGACAAAGATATCAGTAGATACACAAAAAAGATGAACAATTAAAAACTTACCAGGCTTCCAATTGAATTCAAAAGACTTGGAGTTAGCGATCTTGAAACCCCGTGAAGGGTATCGCTGTCATCTAGAATGGGAGCATCTCAGACATTGGCGAGGGACTGGGATATTTCATTGACAGCTTCATCTCCATACTCATTTGGTACACTAAACATATTCTTGCCAATTTTTTTGGATAAATGATCCATTGAAGAATCAGAAGTAGAAGGAAAACTATTATCATTGAAATCCTCGTCATTATTATCCTTATCCAAATCAACACTTGGATTTTCTGGAATGGGTTGAGGAGTTGAAAAAGAAGAAGATCGGGTTTTCCTTTTTTTCAAAGGAGGATCGCCAGATTCTTCACCGCGAGGGGCAGAAGACTTTCCTTTAGGAGGAACAGTAGATTTATCCTTTGAAGGTTTCTCCTTAGTTCTCACGGGTTTTATTGGCTCTAGTTCTTCAATTTCCTGCGAGCACAGACGAAGATAAGAAATAGGGGCAACAATATATTGTTAAAATTTATGAAGTGATATTTCTTACTTCGTCCGTGAAAGATTTAAGAGCTAAGAAAGTGCTGGGTTTTCTTAAAGTTTGATAGCTGAGCTTCATTCTTTCAATCTGCGAGAGATCAAGATAGTTAGCAAGAATATAAAAACAGGAAGAAGACAGTAAAAAATAATAATGCAAAAAGTTGAGAGGATATACTTCTTTAGATCTTTCAGGCCAGTTGAAAACCCATGGCTCATACACTGAGAGATTCGCGGGTAATGGGAGAGAACCAGATATGTAAGGACCTTCAAGACATAATGGAAAGATAAACCATTTATCATCACTGGAGTGGAGAGGGCCTTGATTGGTAGGTGTATGCCAATCAATGTATAACATAAGAGACTCATCATCAGCGATCTTCTCTTTCTTCAAGCGGACACCCCAGCAAGTACTATCCCTATTCATATGAACTATCTTATAATTTTTGAAGAAATTCTCCACAGTATAATATGCAGAGACAATGGGAACATCCTTAAATTAGGGGTTCTTCGGATCTTCAGGATAGCGAGATCCTTTATCAGCACCGCGAGTAGCATATTCAAGAAGCAATCTGATACAATCGCCACCTAATTAGTATATTTCTCGCGAGAACCTCTCGTCGGATATTATTTGATAGAATAATGGGAGTTCTGGATCATAGAGAGGAAGGGGAAGACCATCTTCAAGTTGACCTAGTGATACTATGATTTTCTGGAGAGAGCATTGATAATCAAAAAATAGTTTGATAGAAAGTTCAGATCTAGGGCTTTGGCCTGGAATTGTAGACAAGGTAAAACCTTTACTTTTGAGATTTTCTCGCATCTCATTAAAATCAGTCAAGTTTTTAGCACCAGCATCAACCATTTTTAAGTATAATAATGTAAGAAAAGGTTGGAAAATAAGAAAGAAATCACAGCGATGACAGACGCGCAATTTACGGAAGAACAGTAAACTTGCAGAGAAGTTACGCATAGAAAGAAGAAGAAAGTAAAAAGAGGAAAAGAAAATAATGAAAGGAGTATTTATAAAAGAAGAGGTTTCTTGAGAAGATAAACACAATAAATGTTAAGAAAAGACATGAACGGTCACATCGCAGCGGTTAGAGAGGACGTGTCATAAATTCATTAGAAGAGAAAATATGTGAAAACAGCTGGCGAAGGGTACAAAAACGTTTCAGAACAGGGAAATCTGAAAAGATAAACAGTTACATCATTTTAAAATTCTCATGATCTTCTCTTCTTCGCAGAAAAGACATGAGAAGAGGAAAGATGTAGGACTAGAATATCGATACATCTATTTTCTGCGAGATTAACAACACTTCATAGCGAGCATCACCACAAGATTTTATATCAACATTTCACGAGTGTCACAAAATCCTTCAAAAGAGAGACGTAATACCTGACGACTGAAGAAAACTTGAGAGAAGCATGTTAGTTCTGCGACGGTTATAAAACTTGTGAGATTTATCATTGTAACTATCGTGGTACAATCGCAGAATCAACCCGAAATAAGAGGAAAACTTAGATGTCATCCACTATGTAACTACCCTATAAATATAGACCCAATGTGCCCAGAAAAGGATGATGTATTTTTGAGAGTTAAGAAAATCTTGAAAAGAGAGAAACTTCAAGAGAATAGTTGTAATCTTGAATTCTTCCATTTCTGTAAACATTTCTGAAACCAAAATAATAAAGTGTCGTTTTTCATCTTAAATTATGAGTTGATTATAACAAAATCTTGACAAGGGTGTAGTGTGGGAAATCCTGCAACTACATTAAGGGTTAAAATGTCATTTGACATAGCAGATTTAGTGCCACATGTCATGTAACGTCCGTTAGCCATTTTTTTTTGAAAAAACGGGATGGAAAAGGTCAACTCATGGGCATTTTCTTAATTTTCAAAAAAACATGGGCATTTTCTTAATTAGATTTTCCCCTCGTGGGCATTTTATTAATTTCCTAAATCATGTAATAACAAAGTGGGGTTGTATGTGATGCTGCTACATACCTTCTGGCGAACCTCGAAAGTGGGTATCTTCGATCGAGGAAGTCTCTACTCCCCCCACTAGCAGAAGCAAATCTTGGGGACCCAACGAGTCGCGTAGGGGAATCACAAGTACGAGAAGGAGATGCAGAGACTAAACGTTTAGCTTCATGGAGCCATTATTGAGTTAACTTCTGTTCTTTGTTCCCACCCTCGTCGTCAATATCCTCCTCAAATATTCTTGTAGTAACGATTGTTGGTGTATTTGGGTTATGACATTTGTTGTTGCTGACTTCCCTATTAGTGACATTACCAAAGAACCAATCAGCCACGTCCGGGACCGGGACCGATTCTGGTTGACTACTGATTAGTTTCCGTTTATTGATCCCTGTTGGTACCATTTGCTTTTGTATGCTTGTCCTTGTGGGTGATGAGTTCTTCTTATCCTATAAAAGAATAAATAGGAAAGACTAAGACTAAATGGAAAACTATTGATTGAGATAAATGGTTAAAGAGTTCAAATAGTGCTCACTAGTCTCATAACTTTTCTTTTTTAGGAAAAGCTTAGGCAAAGCCTAAGGAATGATATTGATAGCATTGCTAATGGTGTCCTGGTTTAGGCAAAACTCAGACCCACTGCTCAAGTTCTTACAATAAATAGCCAAGTTTAAAGCTTGGAGGTTTTGAGTTCTTTCTAGAATCTTAAGACCTATCAAAACAAAAGTTACATGTTTGATGTGTAGGATATTTTCTTCATTCAATATTTGTTTCTCCATGTGGTAAGTCCTGCTGAATCTCCCTTTGATTGCTTGTAAATAGAGTATGTTGAAATATTCCAGAATATCAGTAGTTTTAGCTTGTATGACAATATTTGTGTACTTCTTTTCCCCTGTCCATCCAAAAGCTAGCTCTGCTCCTCTTATGGATCCTTTTGGCCATCCTTGAGCTGAGTGTCCTCTGCTATCAATCAAGTTTCCTGCAAAATAAGTGATAGTTAGAGCAGAGAAAAATTGAGAGGTGTTGGGATCCTTGATAGTGCAGATTTTGATTACAAAACCATAATTCTGCAGGTGTTGTTGGACCCCAACATTTATTCCTGCAGCTGGAATATGGTACTCAGTATCATTAAAATGATCCCGAGAGTTCAGAGCATGGTGAGGCAGATTGTGGATTCTATTATAATCACATAGATGGTGTTAAATGCTGAGAGTGGTAGTCTTAGCATTAGGAACAATACTTTGGAAAACTAGATCACATCTAGCTTTCCAAATATACCAACAGATGGTAGCATAGATGTAGATATTGTCAGTGTTGCTATTATTTTGGAACCGCTCATTAAACCACCCTATAAAAGGTGTGTGATGATCAAAGATACCATGATTTACCCCTAGCATTTTCTTCCAGACAGCAGTTGCAGCAGGAAAATTTAGAAACATATGAGTCATTGTTTCCTCCCCTCAGAGTTCCAGATTTTGCATATGGGGTCAATGTATTGGATAATACTTGCAGTTTTAGCATTTGTTGTGAGAATTTCATGGGCACATTTCCAAAGAAAGATCTTGATAGCTGGAGCTACTTCCAACTTCCAAATGGCACCCCAATTCCTTGTTGCTTTGTCATTTCTGTATAGATTCTCAATTTTAGCTGTGTAAAGAGCCTTAACTGAGAATTTACCAGTGTTGTTAATGTTCCAGTGAATACTGTCTTCCTTCCTTGAGTGGATGGCTAGAGCAGTGATAGCTTGAGAAATGTCAGGATTAAAGAGTTGTTGGATGAGTTGTATGTTCCAGACTTTCTGATCTGTCATTAATTGAGCCACCATTGATATAAGAAAAATCTCTTATTCTCGGAGTGAAACTCGGTTTTTTTTCTCTCTGAATATCGGCGATATTTTGGCGATTGAATCGGAGTGACTCGGTCGGAAGATTTTTCGATTCTGAGAACGAATTTGTTCGCATATTAGAATTAATTACAATCAAGATCCAATGATTAGTGACTAATCTGGGATTCATCATTCCATTTGGGAACTAATTATATCACTTAATGGTGAACGTTACATCAACAAATACTCCGTGGTCTATTCTTGGGGCAACTATGGATGATTCAAATAAGGGTAAGATCCCTCAGAAGGGAACAAATTCAATGGATCTAAAAGACAAATCGTACGCCGATATGGTTTCTTCTTTCAAATCAACTGACTTTGATTTTTCAAATCTGGAAAAACCTCGCTTTAATGGATCGGAGGTTTCGATCCGTATATCAGAAGACAAATACCAGAAAGGAGTACAAGATTGTGAGAACTGCTTAATTGGCAGGTTGGTGCTGCCCAAAGGCTCGACCCCGTTGAACATGGCGGAAATACATCAAAGGCTATTCATCACATGGAACATCAGACCTTGGGTTATCTCTACTCTAGGTAAGGGTTTTTTCTGCTTCAATTTCTATTTTGAAGAAGATATGGCTTACGTTCGATCTACAGGGTCGTGTAATATAAAGCCAGGTACCATTAATTTTAGGAAATGGATCCATGATTTTAATCCTCATAAACAAATTCAATCGCTTGCCCAGGTTTGGATTAGAATATATGGGTTAAGCTATGAATATTGGCGACCAAAAACTATTTTTGAAATCGCAAGTGCCGTAGGTGACCCCCTGCATATAGATAGATCAACCACTACACGTAGCTTTGGTTTATATGCTAAAGTCTTAGTGGAGATTGATATATCACAAAAACAAATAGAGGATATCCAAATTGAGAGAAGCCTTCACTTTTTCAAGGCCAAGGTAACTTATGAACAAAGGCCTTCATACTGTCAGTTCTGCAAAATGATAGGTCATGAAGAAAGGTTATGCAAGAAGAAACAACAACTGCAGTCTGAGGCTGCTGCTTTGAATGAAACTACAATCAAGGCAAAGAAAAGCATGGCTCAAAAAAAAAAAAAGGGAAAGAAGCATATTGAAGAGGGGGGAACAAGTGAAGTGGTACCTCCAACTCATCTGGTTGACAATGGTCTATTACTCCCCAGGGATACAGGGCCGAAGATCAATGAGATCTATGTGGCTATGACCACTGAGGCGAATTCCGTAGAGGTGACTAAAGAGGCTACTACGGATGAGGTGGCTACAGATGCAGTAGAGAACATTCAGCAGGAGGATGATGTAGTAACAGTTGAGTCTTTAGTGGACTCAGATGAGGATACTAATGAGGAGGCTAAAGTTGTTGCGGAAGAAGATGCGGAAGCAGATGCAGAAGAAGATGCACAATTGAAGCCAGAAAGTGGTGATGCTATTGGTGTAGAACCTAATGGTGACATCGCGGTAGGGGTTGTTACAATTGTGGCTAAAGATGCAAAGGAGGCTGCTTTTGAAGAGGTGATGTCTAAATCTAGTAAGAAAAAGGAAAAACAAAAACAAACAAAAAAGAAATGGCTATTTCTCAGTCTAAACCTCGGACTATGCGTCCAAGGAATGGTTCAACCCCCTCCCAATGAAGACACTATTCTGGAATTTGCGGGGCTTCGGCAACGCAGATACGCAACTGGTCTTTTACAATTATTGTCGTAAATTCTCCCCGGACTTGGTTTTCATTGCAGAACCTTGGATTGCCTTTTCCTCCATTCCGACGAATTACTGGTATAGTCTTGATCTGAAGTTAGTGGCCCTGAATGATAGAGGTTCTCAGAAGTCGAACTTGTGGTGTCTTTGTTCGAGCCCAATGAAGGTTGACGTGGTGTACAACTCGGTGCAGATGATCACCTGCAGAGCTTCTATAGGTGACATGGAGTACTTTGTGGCATGGGTGTACGCCTCCACTTCTTATCTAACGCGGCGAAGCCTGTGGCTGCAGTTAACTGATCTGATGAATAACAAGATCGGCCCGTGGTGTATTATTAGAGATTTCAACGCGGTGCTGGGTGCGCATGAGAAATCGAGAGGGCCTCCGCCGAATTGTATTTCCTGTGACGACTTCTTAGCCTTTTCGGAGCTAAATGACCTTCATCACCTGGATACAAGGGGCGCTCAGTTCACTTGGACTAATGGTAGAAGGGGTAGACACAACACGGAGACTCGTCTTGATAGAGCAATGTGTAATGATAGATGGTTGGACTCGTGGAACTCTACGGTTTGCAGCACGCTGCCAAGGGTTAAATCGGACCATTATCCTCTGTTGCTTGAGGCGCACAAGGGGGACACTACTTTCGCTTCTACGTTTAAATTTCTGAGTGTGTGGTTGAATCACCCAGGTCTTAGGGAGGTAGTGGAGCAAGCTTGGCAGTGCGATTTCTTTGGCTGTCCTATGTATGTGCTAATGCAGAAGTTAAAATCTCTGAAGGCAGTGCTAAAGCGGTGGAACAAAGAAATTTTTGGTGACATTCAGCTGAATGTTACCAAAGCGACTGAAGATCTGGAGAATATTCAGAAAAGCATCATGGAGGAGGGCTACTCTGATGAGCTGCACTTCACAGAGGTAACTGCTTCTAACAACCTGGTGGATGCGCTCAAAACTCAGAAGGCTTTCTGGAGGGATAAATCAAGGCTAAATTGGGTAAAGGATGGAGATGCTTGCACGAAGTTTTTCCACAAGTACGTGAAGATTCAAGCTGCAACCAACAAAGTAACACACCTGAAGGAAAATAATGAGCTGTTGACTTCTCATGAGGAAATCGCAGATCATGTAATTAATTACTTTCAGAATTTATATGCTACTGATAATGTAAATCCTTCTATTTATTACATTGAGTAGAATATTCAAAGGAAGATTTTTCAGGAGGACAACGTGTCTCTCTCTGCAATGCCGGACGAGCTGGAAATCAAAGCAGCAGTGGATGATATGAATTCGAATGGTGCTCCGGGGCCGGATGGTTTTGGAGGAATATTCTTCACTGCTTTCTGGGATATAGTTGGTACGGAGGTAAAAATTTTGTGCAATCTTTTTTTAGTACTGGTTGGATTATGCCGAATGCAAACCCGAGTAATATCATCATTATGCCGAAAGAGCCGGGGGCCGACGTGATTGAGAAATTTCGTCCAATTGCTCTTAGTAACTTCCACTTCAAAATCATTGGTAAAATCTTAGCTAATCGGTTAGGCCCTATTGCTTCGAAAATTATCTCGCCGCATCAGCATGCTTTTCTGAAAGGAAGAAGCATTTTTGACTGCATTGGGACTGCGTCGGAGGCGATAAACTTGCTAGACCACAGGTGATTTGGAGGTAATATAGCCATGAAATTTGATATTTGAAAGGCTTTTGACACTCTGAACTGGAATTTTCTGTTGAAGAGTCTTAAAGGGTACGGTTTCTGTGACAAGGTGGTTCACTGGATTAGATCGATCTTGCATTCGGCTACCTTGTCAGTCGTAATTAATGGTAAACCTATGGGGTACTTCAGCTGCAAAAGGGGAGTGCGCCAGGGTGATCCGCTGTCGCCAATCCTTTTCTTCTTGGCTGAAGAGGTTTTGGGCAATGTTATTTCGAATGCTTTCAAGCGGGGGGGAGATCAAGCACATTTCTTCTCCGAGAGGTACTGTCTTCCCTTCCCATGCGTTATATGCGGATGATATAATGGTTTACTGTAGAGGAACACAGAGAGACATTAGGGCTCCAATGCATATTTTCGAGATATATGGTCTAAACTCTGGTCAGAATATTAGTGCTGCTAAGTGCAACATTTACTTCAGTGCTCACGCTAGGAACAAAGTATCCCGGGTTGCTGCTTTGTATAACATCCCTATGGGCAGCCTTCCTTTCCGCTACCTGGGTGTTCCAATTTTTGTGGGTAAGCCAAGAATGATTCATTTTCGGACTTCATTGGATACCATTAAACTGAAGTTTGCGACTTGGAAAGGCAGATATCTGTCAATGATGGGTCGAGTGGAGCTAGTGAATTCGGTTATCGCAAGCTCGGCTCTGTATAGTTTTCACATTTACAAGTGGCCTATTTCGTGCATCAAGACGCTGGAAGGCTGGGTTCGAAATTTTGTATGGACCTGTGATATAAACAGCATGCATCACAACACAGTTGCTTGGGACAAACTGTGCCTTCCTACAACTGAAGGTGGCATGGGGATAAAGTCTTTAAGAATCCTAAATGATGCGGCTTTAATGAAACAGACTTGGAAGCTCATGACGATCAGTTCGGACTTTGGTAGCTTCATGAAGGTTCGCTTTGCTTCAGCAGCATACAAAAGGTCTTCCATATGGCACGGGTTCAAGGAGCAGTGGAATATTATCAGGGAGAATACGATTTGGATAGTGGGAAATGGTAATAGGATTGATTTCTGGCAGGACATCTGGTTCAGTGGCATGGACATTTCGATTGCAGACTTTCTGGAGTTAGACTGTACGCATATTCACAACGCAGTTGCAGATTTTATTGAGGAAGGCAGCTGGAGGATTCCAGACTACATGACGGAGCTGGAGAGCGACATTCGGAAGATTATCAACGAAACTCCGTTTGCGCTGCATTTGGAAGACCGCCAGGTCTAGAAAGGAAGTACCTCAGGAGAATTAACAATGAAAATTTCTTATGAGTTTCACAGGCCAAAAGAAGTGGAGCACACAGACTTCAAAGATCTCTGGGCAATAAGAACTCCGCCGCGTCGTGCTTGCAAAGTTTGGAAAATTTTACACAATAGAATCGTGACAGATGACAATGTCCACTTCTATGGGGGGGATACCGTAAACTGATGCAACATATGCCCAATTCCTTACTGCGGTGAAACACAACACCACCTGTTCTTCACTTGTAACTTTGCCACTAATCTCTGGAATTGGATAATGCTTAAATTCAGACATGGCCTGGATTGTTCTAGTATGCAAACAGTATTGGCTTCACTCAGATGCTTCTCTGGCTCCTCACATACCAAGAATTTGCTTTGGATTGCAGTGGTAAGTTGTGTGTGGCTGATTTGGAACTGCCGCAACAGTCTAAGGTTCGAGCAACGTCAAACAACTTCTGATCATGCACTGGCTCATCTGCATAGGCTCATCGCAGAATCCAGCAAAAACGGAGGAGGGTACTCCTACTACACTTCTACAGACAGGTTAATCCTGGATGGTCTGGGAATTCAAAGGCTTCCTCCAAAAATGCCTAAAGCGATACTGGTCAAATGGAAGCCTCCGGCGAGGGGCTGGATAAAGGCTAACACGGATGGCTGCTCGTTAGATAACCAAGGTCCTTCCGGTTGTGGCGTAGTGTTTCACGATGCCGATGGCAGGGTGTTGGGGTGTCTTGCGCAAAACTTGGGCATCAGCAATTCTGTGTTGGCGGAGCTGTGTTGTGTAATTCATGCTTTGCGGTTGGCGCGCTCGAGAGGTATCCGTAGACTTTGGTTGGAATGCGACTCTATGTTTGTGTTGCAGGCTATAAAAAAGCCTGAGTTGGTTCCGTGGATTCTATCGAATCATTGGAACAATTGCTTGGTGTTTGCGAACTCTATTCAGCTGGTTTGTATCCACATCTATAGGGAAGGTAATGATGTGGTTGATAGGTTGGCTAAGCATGGAGCAACGATGGACTCGTATTGGTGGATAATTGCGCCGCCTTTTATAAAGCGAAATTGTGACATTGACAAATCGGTTCTACCTTTATACCGGTTTTGTAATATGTAATCTGTGGCTTTCTTTTGGTTAGTTTGGTTTTGCTTTCTTTTTTCCTTTCTCTTTGTTCTCCGAGGTAAGGCTTAGTCCCCCTCTTTCTTTTTTTTCCTTTTTAATGAAGACTTCGTTTGATAAAAAAATTAATTGAGCCACCATCTGAATATCATTTGGGCAGTTGACAGGTTTTGTGATCTTCTCAGTAAGGTTTGTTATTCATATGTCTTCCCAGATGTTGATTTTGTTATCATTACCTATTTTCCAACCATAATGTTTCTGAATGTTCTGAATACCTTCTAAAACTCCTTTCCATATCCAGGAATCTCCATCTTTAGCATTGGTGCTCATGTTTAGACCATTTCTTCCCAGTAGATATCTTGCATCCTTCAGTTGGTACCAAAGAGAATCTTTGTCTTGTTCCAGTCTCTAACCTATCTTTGTTATCATAGCACTATTTAACAATTCCATATTCATGAAGCCTAACCCACCCAGATCTTTTGGCTTGCATAAAGCTTTCCAAGCCTTTGGGTATAAGCCAGTTGGATTCTCCAGATTTTTTCCCCATAAGAAGTCTCTTTGTGTCTTGTTCATGTCTTGATAGGTTTGCTTAGGTATTCTAAACCAATTCTTTTGGTAAATGCTTGCTGTAGAGGTGACAATTTTGATTATAACTTCTCTTCCAGCTGGACAGATTTATCTTCATCTTGTCCACTCTTGGTTTGAAATATTTTATTTTGCTTCTGTGGGTAAACAAGGGTGAGCCAAGATACTTGTCATTCTCAGGCAGAGCTTGAACTTCTAAGACCTTACATATGTTAGGTATGATGGTTGGATCAGTGTCTTTGCTGAAGAAAATACCAGATTTGCTGAAGTTGATGAGTTGGCCAGAAGTATCTCCAAATATTTTGATAATATACTTTAAGTTCTTAGCTTCAGTAGGGTTGGATTTTCAAAAAACCATGCAATCATCAACAAAAGAGGAGATGTGTTATTGAAGGAGCATTATTGCAGATTTTTGTGCCTGATATAATGCCTAAGTCTTCAGCATGAGATAGAGTCATAGACAAAGCTTCCATACAGAATAGAAAGAGATAAGGAGATAAGGGGTCCCCCTGTCTAAGACCTCTAGATGGATTAAAGAAGTTATCAGGGGAGACATTAATCAACACATCAGATGTAATGGTGGTTATACATTGCATAATTTTGTTGCACCACTCAGAGTTGAAGCCAATTTTTTCCATAATATTCTGAAGAAAATTCCAGTCCACTCTATCAAAAGCCTTGGACATGTCTATCTTGATTCCCATATTACCTTTATTACCTCTGAGACCTCTTCTATTTCTCATGTAGTGTATAATTTCATGAGCAATAGCTATGTTATCAGCTATTTGTCTCCCAGGGATAAAAGAAAATTGGTAGGGGGATATGATTTTGTTTAGATAAGGATTCATTCTCTGGGCTAGGAGCTTTGAAATGATCTTATAGGTAGTGTTGCACAGACTGATGGGTCTGAAATGGCTGGGATTTGAAAGATTATCAATTTTGGGTATCAAGGTTATGAATGTTGAGTTCATTTCTTTTAGCAGATGTCCAGACTTGAAGAAGTGTTTAAACATTTTAACCAAATCTTATCCAACAATATCCCAGTTGTCTTGAAAGAAATTTGGTGGGAAGCCATCAGGGCCTGGAGCCTTATCTTTGGCCATACTGAAAAGGATGGCCTTTACTTCATGATATTTAGGAATTCTGTTGAGCATGTTGTTGTTAGATTCAGATATGGTTGTTGGGATGAGATTGACGATTTCAAGATTTATCTTAGGTGATTCAGTGGTAGCCATTTTGGAGAAGTGGTTGGCGAAACATTGTTTAATTTCTTGGTAATCTTCAATCCATTTCCCTTCAGAGTCCTGAACAACATCAATCTTGTTCCTTCTTATTATGATCTTAGTAGATCTTTGGAAGTAGCTGGTGTTCTTGTCTCCCAATTTGATGAATTGGTCTCTGTTTTTAGTTTTCCAGAACTTTTCTTCAATGTCTTGCCAATCTTTTAGAACTTGCATTGCAGTTTTTATTGCTGTGCTTCTGTCTTGTTTGAAGTAATTTCCTTGTAACCAGTTTAAATGCTGCTTGCTGTCCTCAATGTTTTTCTTTATGTTTCCATACACCTCTTTGTTCCAAGTTTTGAGCTTTAGTTTAATTTCCTTGAGCTTTCTGGCTATTAGATAAGCACTAGAACCAGACAACTTCCTTTTCCAACATTCAAGAACGATGTCCTTACAATCCTTGCGATCCAGCCATGGACCAAAGAACTTAAAAGGGATTTTGCCAGTGTTCCAATGGGGATTTGTGTTGAGAAGGATAGGATGGTGATCAGAACCAATGGCTAAAATATTGGTAACAGTAGTGTTTGGATAGATGGTAATCCAGGATTCAGTAGCTATCCCTCTATCCAACCTTTGTTCAGTGAGAGCATGACCACTTCTCTTGTTATACCAGGTGAACGGGTACCCAGTGCTACCCAAATCAATAAGATCCAAGTCAACTATCTTGTTACTAAATATATTTTCTTCCACACTGTCCAAAGGTTGGGTACTGTACTTTTTATTATCATGCATAATGATGTTGAGATCTCCAATAACCAACCATGGAATAGAGTGTTTTGAAGCAGTGTTCTCCAGGACTTTTCAAGAGTTAAGTTTACAAAGAGTATTATTAGAATTGCCATAATAACCAGTAAACAGCCAAGAGGGGCCACTAGTAGGCTGGATTGTGGTTGATTGAGGAGTCCAGGATGGAAATATCAAAATTGTTTTTCCATATCAAAACTAAACCACCAGCTGTACCACTAGCCCCTCCAGGATTGACATGCCAATAGTTCTGAATGTTAAGTTGTTTCATGGAATTTAAAAGTTTTCCATGTTTCTGCTTAGTTTCAGATATGAAACAAATATCAGGATTAATTTTTTTTAGCAAGTCAGTGAGGTATTTCTTAGTATGTCTCTATCCTAGACCTTGACAATTCCAAGCAATGGTGATAAAGAATTACCAGAAATAAGATATATGGGGATATTTTGATGTTGGCCTCCTAGCTATGGGATCATAATAAGTTATGATATAACAATAATAGTAGGCATGAGAGTGATGCATGAATTGAATACTGAAAAAACTGAGAGTGATGTAGTAGTGTACCTCAGTATCTGGTGTTGTAGAATCAGATTCACCATTAGTTATATGAGGGTTGCTTGAGTCTAATGGTTCATCATAATTGTCAGAGAATTCCTTGAATCTTTTGTTGTTGTTAGTTTAATTGGTTTCCTTAGGAGTTACAACATAATTTGGTTGTTTTCTCTTATCAGAAGTTTTGGTATGAGAGTCACTGGCCAATGGTTCTTCAATAAAGGTATGAAGTTTCTTTCTAGATTTCCAGGCTTTCTTCTTGAATAGAGTAGTTTCAGCATCCATTCTTTCTTTGATTTGAGAAAGAGTTGGGATATTTTTATTATTATTTTTTATGGGGGGGGGGGGGGGGGATGGGAAGAGACCATCAGTATCCCCTTTTTGGATGGTATTGATATTAACTTTATTTGTTGGTTTTGTTCTGGCTGCTTCCTTGATCTTGATTTTTATTTGAAGATGCTTGTAGTTGGTTAGGATTTTTTTTGAGAGATCAATCCTTTTGTTTCTGATTTGGTTAGCAAAGATATCAAGATGAGGGGAGTTGGAGTCAGCTCTAGAGGAGGCTCCAAAGGTGAGATGTTTGGATGAGTGGGGAGCAATATTTGCAATTGTCTTTTCTATCTCTTTCTGTTTAGCATTTATCATTTTGATTTCAAAGACTTGAGTAGCATATGCATCAGTGTGCCCTCTGTGGATGACATTTCTTCCTTCTTGAATAGTTTTTTGATAATCAGTTTAGGGAGGTAGTTATGGTTGAGGTGTTGGTAATCTTGAGTAGTTTGAATAGTGAGATTTTGAAGGTGTAGGTGGTATAGGACAGGGAGGAGATGGGTGGTCTAAAGTTCTACAGACTTTGCAGAATTTGATGTCATTACGAGCATAAGCAAACTCAAGCTAATGGGAGATGGTTGGTGTTTCATAGGATTCTGTTCCAAACTTGAGAGGTTTGGTTACATCAATGGTGAGAAGGATCTCAAGGTTTTTTTCAAATATGTCTCTTCCATAAGGTTTCTTCTCCTTCTGGTAAACTCTCACAGGCTGAAGGATATTTCTGATATCAGGTATAATATGAGTTGGAATTCTTTTGATGAGTAACCAGATCATCACCTTTGTGAAATCTTCTTCATGAATTAAGTTTGGGACTCCCAAAGGAATTCCAACAAGCACCATGAGTTTATCAAATAACTCCTCTAGTTCCTCCATTTCTAATAGTTGTGTAATCATCATCATGGGTGAGTCTGAGAATGAAGAAATTCCTTCTTCTATTCCATATTTCCAGCTCAATTCTGCAAATAAACTCCCAGTTGTTGTTGATAAAATTTCTGACTCTAGATGTTTCAAAACAAGTGTTGCTGCATAATTTTCCAATAAAGCACCATTTCCAATCCAAAGGTTGCTTAGTTCTGATATTTTCAGGGTTGAGTAAAACCTT
The DNA here is from genome assembly GCA_023529315.1 of Papaver bracteatum. Taxonomy (NCBI): domain Eukaryota; kingdom Viridiplantae; phylum Streptophyta; class Magnoliopsida; order Ranunculales; family Papaveraceae; genus Papaver; species Papaver bracteatum. Next base: position 1,202,695 of record JAJJWX010000526.1, on the reverse strand, counting down.
TGGATAGAGATCAGCTTCAGGCATGTTAAGAGATTTTTTTATTTGAGCAACAAGTTTTTCAATGGATGCGTTTGGGGATTTTGAAGAAGAGGCTATGGATTTTGAGGAAGAAGCCATGTAAAAAGAGAGAGTGAAGAAGTATAGAAAATTTAACCAACTAGTGTTTTGACCAATATCAACTTTTGTTATGTCAAACCAGAAGAGATGTTGTGGGTAAGCTTTCCAGGCTTTAATTTAAAAAGATTCTTTGAATTTTGAGAAGTAAATTTCAATCTAGTCCGATGCAGATTTGGAGAATGCTGGTCTGAAGATAGCGACTTCACCTTGTGCTCAGTGTGTTGAGGGTTGTTGTTGAAGTATATGACTAATGGAATCTGATTCAATTACCTGCACTCAAAAGATAAATAAGTGTTATTTAAAGTTTTGAGAGTTTTACCATGTCCTTTCCACTGGTACCTGCATCTGATGGGAATCTTGTCTTCGTTGATATTGATAGTGATGTATCTAGCAATTAGTTGAGAATAAGTCACGGGTTGTGAGATAGAATTGAGACTGGGTTTGTACTTGCAACATCTGGTATTTAAGGGAGAGACTCTAGCCTGTCACAAAATTTGGATGACTTCCCCCCATCTTGACCAATCTATATCACTCATAAACTTACTCGACCAGGTAAACTCAGATGAGTTTGAAAAAGGCTTAGCTTGGCTTACATTGGTTGTTAGCTCAGAGTGCTTCTTATTTCTGGTGCTGATTTGGTGTCTGCCTGTAGTAAAAAAATATGGTGGCCTCCTATACATAACGATACATTCAAAAAATGATTCAAATTGCTTCTGACTGGATTTGAGAATATTCCAAGTATCAATTTTCAAAACTGAGTGATTATTGCTTGGTGTTGGGTTCTTGGAAATGGTCCGATAAGCGTTGATCCGAATCCGAATCTGAATCCCCAGCAAGGTCGTTTCAAGATTACCAAGTGTGATTTTCCGCTTCCCATGCACCAATTAGAGAGTCTTGCTTGCGCTAGGCCATTGTAAGGAGTTAGTAGACTTAATTATGCCCCTAGAATAAACATTCAGTTTTGCTTGTCCTTCTCCCAGAAGATATCCAGACAAAACTACAAATTTCTGCTTTGCAACCACAGAACTATAGAGGGATTTTCCAAGAATATTCAAGCTATGGGTGATGATCATGGTCAGCAAGGAGATGTTCATAGGGAATCAAAAAAACCTCGAATAATGGAGCCCCTTTCTCAGGTTGATTTCATCAATTTTCCAGATATGTTTGATTTTGGATTGTGTTGTTGTGTTGGTAAATCCAGGAAATATTTTTTGATTAATTAATGTTGATGTTCTTGTTTGATAAATTTTCAGGGTAGTTCTGCAAGTATGCATGCACAGGACGAAATTGGATTTCAACAGCAAGGCTGCACTCGGGGTAGGATCAAGAATGGTGAATTGATGGGTGTAAATGATGGGTGGGTTTTGTTTGCACTACATCCTAAACGTGGACGATATGTTGTCAAAGAAGGTGTTGTTTTGGTGGAAGATGAGAGGGTTGTGTGTGGAGGGAAAAATAAAGGGTTTTTCTTTACTCATGTTCCTGACGATGCTAAGACTCAGATTCACATGAATGACTTGACTCCACCGGCCGCAGATAGCATACTCTTTCCGAATTTATTCATGCTTGCTCCTGCTCTTCGGCAAATGGCTGCAGATGTGGCTCTTATGGATCAGGAGGGAGTTGGGGAGATTACATATCCTCATGAGGTGCCTTCAGATAGTCATTTGGATCCTGAGGTTGATGCAAGGGTGGTGTCCCAGATCTTCAGAGCAGCTGTTGCAAGTGCTAGGTGAGGGGAGGTGCCTCAGCCACCAGAAGTGCTGGGTACGACTCTTCCACCAGGTGCTGATGCGAAGGTTGTAGCCCAGGTGTATCAATCTGTAGTGACCAAGGCTGTAGAGATGGTTGCCAAAGAATCTGGAGCTGCATGAAATTTTTAGCCAGGTATCCTTCCTCTCCAACCTCAGAGAAAGTGAGATTGTATAAAAGACAAATGTTCTTTTTTTTTATCGTGTTTAAGCTGTAGGGGAACTTTAAATTTAATCAGGGCCTTTGGATGATTGCATGCTAGAGGGTTGTAAATCCGGCATGGCTTAGTACTTAACTTTGGGGTTTTTGTGGTTAACTTAACAATCGTGCTTATAAAATTCTTGTTTTCGGTGATTTGGCCTATTATGTCAAATTTGGCTAAGTTTGACTAGAATCTTTGGTATAATTGATGTAAGCATGGTAAAAAGTGTGATTAGTGTAGACGCAGAGAAATTCATGGTGATGAAAACTAGAGCTATGTTCAGAATTTTCTGGAGATATAGACCTGCCATAATTATGTAACTTTTGACTAGAAGCATTTGTATTAGTGAGGCAAACATAGTGAGATGTACGACTAGTATAGATGCAAAGAAATTCATGGTGATGCAAATTAGAGGTATTATAAGAATTATCTGGAGATATAGGCATGCCATAGTTAAGCAACTTTTGACTAGGAGCATTTGTATTAGTGAGGAAAACATAGTAAGATGGGTGACTAGTGTAGATGCATATGCATAGGTAATCACGGTGGTAAGATTTTGAGTTAATATCAGAGCTATCAGGAGAGAGATACCTACCAAAATTAGCCATAGGAGGCTTGCCAAAC